>BTHU01000005.1:126857108-127457108 GCA_036184795.1 Tokudaia tokunoshimensis
AAGTGGATATTAGCCCAAAAGCTCAAAATAAAGAAATTACAATTCACAGACCACAAGCAGCTCAAGAAGAAGGAAGATCAAAGTGGGTGTGCTCTGAGAAATGGAAGAAAATACTCACAAGAGCAATGATGGAGACAAAGTGCGAAGCAGAGACTGAAGGAAAGGACACCCAGAGACTGTCCTACCTGGGGATTTACCCTATAAACAGTCACAAACACCCCAACACTACTATGGATGACAAGAAGGGCTTATCAAACAGAGCCTGTTATGGTTGCCCCTAGCAGGGGGCCCCTGCCGAGACGCTGACAGGTACAGAGCAGACAACCATTTGACTGAGTGCCTAGGTCACGGATGGAAGAGTGGAGGGTAAAACTGGAGGGAGCTGTAGGGTTTTAGCAGCTCATAAGAGGAACAGCACTGTCCAGGCCAACCAGAAGGCCCCAGGGCTCCCTGGAACTAAGCGTCATCCAAAGGATACACATGGTTCTAGCCAAAAGAGTGGCAAGAGGAATGCCTTGTTGGGCATTGTAGAGATTCATCTTGGGGTGTTTTGTTCCTGGGAGAAACTTGACATTGACCCAAGGTGAAGTTCTCCTAGCCTATGAACTGGAATTGCTGTGCTAGCAATAATCCTGCTCCACCTAGGGGTTGATCGAAGGTGAAGATCATTGTTCCTCCAGGTCTAAGAATTTCTGCATTAAGCAGGTGACCCACGCAGCTGGCCCAGTAGTGGAATCAAGTTGCCAGTGAACAGCCAGACCAGTCCTGCAGACCTGGTGCCAGCCTATGGGAGGGAAGGGGCTTTTCCCCCTGCCTATATATGTTTGGAAAAGTCCTTTAAAACTTTGAGCCTTTGAGCAAGATATACAGCCTTGGCTTCATAATTTCTCATGTCCCCCCGTCGTTTCTCATCCCCAACTCTCCTTTAAGAGAACCTCATAACCCGTTTGAATGAAACTTCAGGGTGTTAAAGAGTATCAGTAGGAGGAGAGTTCCTTGGTCCTATGAAGGCACCATAGAGGCCATCAGCTTGGGGAAATTGAGGCAGGCTTGGAGTGGGTTTGGGTAGAGGGCATATTCTTGGAGGCTGAGTGTGGGAGGATGCATTGGGGGTTTTTGGGGAGGGGGGAAACCAGGGAGAAAGGAATAACATTTGAAATCTATATGAAAATTATATTCAATGGAAAGAAAAACAGAAGGTTGAGCCAGGAGCAATTGTATGCTAATTGGGCATTTCAGATCACCTCAGCTAGAGTAAGAATCTTCCTGACAAATAATTTTTGAAAAGCAGTACATGATGTGTCACAAAATTAAGGAACAAATAAAACTCAGGGGATCTTACTGGTTTAGTTAATGGGCCTCTTGACTATCAGTTCCAGTCTCGGGTGTGAGGTTTTTCCAAAAGGAACTATTTCAATCTTGGTAATGAAAGAACTATCTTATACACACTGGTGCCAAACTACTGAGATCTCCCTGCTTCTTCCTGTGATGGGATGTGATGTGGTTGAAGTGTGATAGGTAAACACTGGGTTCTCCTGTTTTCTTTGATCTTTTGATTCTTTTAAGTCAGAGTGTCTTGTGTGTAGCACAGGTCTGACTTTGCATTCTCCAGAGAGAGCATATAGGGCTTGAACTCAGAGAGATCAGCCTGTCTGTGCCGTCACAAAATCTAGTAATAAAGTCCTATAACACAATAGTGGGCTGCAAAAAAACCATCAAGATGCTTTTGTACTACATTAGGCTTTTATGTTTTCCCTGCTTATATATTAGTTTTCACTACCATATATGAAGCAGAGGAGAGTGAGGAGGCACATGTATCTTTGGAATTGTTGATGGTTTTGAAAAGTCTGAGCCATCCATTCAACCCCTTAACAGTTTTGAACTCATCTCCTTCAATGATTTCATCAAAGGCAAAACTGGTACAGAGATCAAATTAAATCAAATAATGAGAGTTGAGGGAGAGAGAGAGACTGACAACCACTCTGCAGACATTAAAATTGAAGGGCTGTATGCTCATGGACTGGCAAATCAGTGCCCTCCTACCTGCACTGAGCCAGTGTGCCCAGCTCACTGAAGTCAATTTTATGAAGAACTTCTTGTCCATGAGCAGCCTGAAGAAGCTGTTGCAGCATACTGCCAACCCTCACACAGCTGACCCTGGAGAAGTACCCTGCCCCTGATGAGGTCTATGACGACATTGGTGATGTTATTCCAGAGATTTGTCCGACTTTGTACTGAGCTGATGGACACACTCAAGGTTATAAGGCAACCAAAGAAGCTCTACTTTGTGAGTAAGAGATGTTTAGATTGTCGGAAATTCTTTATCTATAATTTGAAGGCTAGGCTATGTTCTTTTTGGGAATATGTAAGGTGAAGTCATTGCTGGGCTCTGATTAATGGAGGGCAGGCCTCAAGTGACTCATTAGAGGCATAGTCCTTGTGTATTCAAGCACTTTTGGAGGTACTTTGGAAAGAGAACTATTTCATTTTACTTGAACTCCAAACAAATACTTCCAATTTGAGGTGGTTGTGTGGACCATGAGCTCATTTTCAGCCTAGCGTAAACAGTACAGACCCACCCTTGAACAGCAACTGTCTTTGGAAATTTTGGGGCTTGCAGTCCCGCAATTTCAGAGTGTGATGTTCCATAGATGAAGGGAAGAGACCATAAACAGAGAGGACATTTAAAGAGCATAATGGACTTGAACAGGAGGGCTCTGTGTCATTCTGCCTCTGCATGGCATCCACCTTCTGGCTCTCCCCTAACATACTGTTTGTTCTGTAGTATATGGAAATAGGTTTTGACTAAGTATAAGTCTGCCTGAATCTAGGAGTACTGTTGTACTAGACTGGTACTGCTGTTAAGCTGTGTCTCATTGGTGGGGAGGTCCCGCCTCCTGATATTATCTTCTACCACTAACATTAGCATTATAATTTCTCAGAGGATCCAATAAATCAATTTTGCATAAGAACATGTTTGTTTTCTTCTTTTACTGAGTGTGTCTTCTCACAGCATCATGCTTGTGTCTTGTACTTACTCTGGTCCAATAATCTCGTGTCCCCTTGCCTCTGCTCCTTCCTCCTTCTAGACATTTCCGAGTAATTAATGGCCCAACATGTTCTTTCCGTGGAGAGACTTTATAATCTTATGCTTCATGAAACCCTATCCAAAATGCTACATGGACTCTTTTGGAGATGTGCCTCAGAGGAACACAATGGTTGCTGCTCTTCCTGAGGAGCAGTGTTTGATTCCCAGTTTCCACACCAAGCTCTATCTCCAATTCCAGGTGTCTGAACTTTACCTCTAGTATCTAGGGACCCTTGAGTCACCCACACACACTGAAACACAAAAGCTCTCATACATAATTAGAAACAAATAACAATGAATATTTAAATATGAAAGTGAAAACCTCCAAACAAAATGTACTGGCTGTTTTTTTTGTCAACATGACCCAGGTTGGGCTTATCCCAGAGAAAAGAGTTTCAGTTGAGGAAACACCTTCATGAGATCCAGCTGTAAGGCATTTTCTCAATTAGTGATGAAGCGGAGAAGGCCCATTATGGGTGGTGCAACCCCTGCACTGGTAGTCTTGGGTTCTCTAAGAAAGCAAGGTGAGAAAACCAGGGCAAGCAAGGTAATAAGAAACATGCCTACATGGCATGTGCATCAGTTCATGCTTCCTGACCTCTTTGAGTTTCTGTCCTGACTTCCCTTAGTGATGGACAGCAATGTGGAAATATAAGCTGAAGAATTCCTTTCCTACCCCACTTGCTTCTTGGTCATGACGTTTGTGCAGGAATACAAACGCTGACTAAGACACATACAAGAAATCCCTACATACCTAAGCCGAGAGGACAGAGCATCAAACTCACCTACATATTCCAGAAGAGGATGTGCATTTGTCCCCAGACAATTTTCACAGATTTTCAGAGGATATTTTTTGGATCTATGTGTGCATGTCTAGTGTCAGGAACAGAGTAAAGTCAATGTGCTACACACTCAGAACCATGCACATCACTGTTTAGAAAACTCAGCCAGGTGTTTTGGCTCACAACAGCTTGCCTACTGAATAGAATGTTGAGTCAGGAGGATTGTTGCTAATTTGAATTTCAGATCACCTCAGTTAAAGTGAAAGAAAGTTCATGAAAAATAAATTAAAAAAGAAGTGTATAAAGAGCCAACATGTGAGAAGGACCCATGCTCCACTATGTTCATAGCAGTCTTATTTTTAATAGCCATAAGCCGGAAAGAACCCAGATGTCCTTCAATAGAGGAATGAATACAGAAATTGTTATATATATATATATATATATATATATATATATATATATATATATACAGTGGAGTACTAGTCAGCTATAAAAAACAATGAATGCATGAAATTCTAAGGCAAATGAATGGAAGTAGAAAGTGTCATCCTATGTGAGGGAACCCAGTCACACCAAAACACACACGGTATGCACTCAGAGAGAAGTGGATATTAGCCCAAAAGCTCAAAATAAGAAATTTCAATTTACAGACCACAAGCAGTTCAAGAAAAAGGAAGATCAAAGTGGGTGTGCTCTGAGAAATGGAAGAAAATACTCACAAGAGCAATGATGGAGACAAAGTGCGAAGCAGAGACTGAAGGAAAGGCCACACAGAGACTGTCCTACCTGGGGATTTACCCTATAAACAGTCAACACACCCCAACACTTCTATGGATGACAAGAAGGGCTTATCAAACAGAGCCTGTTATGGTTGCCTAGATATTATATTTTGTTCTTGTTTTGCTTTACATTAATTTACATTACATTTCATTTAGTGGGTTCACAGCCAGTTTTAAAGTTATATAAATATGAGCTTAGAATAATTGATATAACACATTTCCTTCCACTCTTTGTTTTTTCCTTTGCTTTCTTTATAGATTTATGTAGTTTGCTCATTTTTTTTAGGTTTTCTTTCCTATATTTCTTTAAATGTTTTATTCACTTCTTTTAGGACCTCTTTCATCTTGATGAGTTTTCTTTACCTTGTGCTTCAGCTGTGTTGGTATACTCAAGGCGTCTTGTGGTATGTCACCTGGTCTCTTATGACCTATTGCACTGGCTAATATTCTTTGTGTTTTTGTTGGTGTCTAGGCATCTGGGTTTGAGAAGATTATAAGTCTAGAAGCGAATTTCTCCATTTGTATTTTTTGGATGAATGATTTGTTCCCACTTTTGTTTCCTTTTTCTCTGGTTTTCTTTCCTGTCTTGAGTTGGGGGTGTGGAACAGGGAGTCTGTACCCTTAGTTTGTGGCTGGCATAAAGCAACAAGGAGGGAAGAGGGAAAAGGGATATTGTTTGATGTGCTGAGTGGACGAAGTCTACGTAGTGTTCTGGCAGGCATGGCCTGTATTTGTGCATGTGGCTTATGTTTTATGGAAGCAGCATATATCCCAATGACATGTAGTGCTTGAAGTTTTTTTTTATCTTTTTACATATTTCATTCTATTTATTCATGTTTGTGTCTGTGGGGTTTTTGCGTGAGCCAAAGACATGTTTTAAGTTTTAACCACTAAGCCTAAGTGATCCACAAAGCAAAAAATGCCTCTGAACTGTAAACTCCTTTCAAAAGTCCAGATAGTTCCTGAGGTGCTGGAGCTTATTGTTTATGGGAGATAGCAAGCTATAAGGTTATGGTTCTATAAACATGTTTGTTAACATTGGAAGCACTTGAGTACATGTGCAAGGAGTCACATAAGCAGGAAATACATCTGGATAGATGTGTGCCCCTGATTTACCCTGATGGGAAATGTGATGAGTTGTGAGTTTTGCCTTATTTTTTAAGATTTTGTTAATTGAGTTTTGCATTTTTAAGCCTGCAAACCATCACTTGGGACCATTTTCTGGAAATCGAGAGATGGATTTGGACAGAACTCATCCACATGGCCAGTATTTAATTAAAGCTTGCTTTAAATTTTGTGTTAATTGTGATAGTGGTCTTCTTCCTGACCAGTGGGATTAACAGTGGAGTGAGGTCCCTGTACATTGACAACATCATGGAGTTCCTGACCTGATGTGAAGATTATCTCTGCCTTCAGTCCCAGCTTCTACTGTTGTTAGTTGGTTAGGTAAGATAATATCTCATTCTGTAGTTTGGGCTAGTCTCAATTTTATGCCAATCATTGTTCAGTCTCCTCAATTCTGAGGCATAATCTTGTTCAACCATGCTGCTTAGCTTCCATCAATAATTTTAATTAATTAATTAATCAATATGTTTGTTAATTATTATTTGTTTATGTCTGTTTTGCGAGAGTCATAAAGGATACATGCTGATTTGGCCAGAAAACTGGGGGAGACTTTTTAAATTTAAGCATAGGGTTTCTTGTAAATAAAATTAGGTTAAGTAGTTATGCTTAATATAGATACCATTTCTAATTGTGAACTTTCACTAGCTGTCCAGATACCTTTTTAAAAAACATTTTTTTTTTTGTATTTTGAGACAGAGTTTGACTATGAAATGGTAAAAAGAAATCAAACTGAAGACATTTTGGATAGAACTTCCATTTTGAATAGAGGTCAAATAAAGTTTAAATTCCCAAGACTTCCCTTTGTGTTATCCTTCATGGTATAAAGAGACAAGTATGTGGGTGACTGACATCTTGGTTCATAAGTTGAGACTTGAATAATAGGTATGTCACCCCACCAGAGTTGAATAACCCAACCATTAGAAACAGGATAAGTATACCACAAAAACTTGTTCCATAGGAAATCCTCTATTATTCCTAATTGATTAGATAACTTGGTACAGATATGTATGGACTTTGGGCATAAAAGCTCTGTTTGGCATTCTGATTTATGGTCATAATTCAGCTCCCACGTATGATCTGTGGCCTGGATCAATCAATAGCAGCCCAAGCAGAAGATGTAGTCAGTACCTAATTTTGTGTCATTGTCCCTGACTTGTCAATTATTTTCTGCCTAATTCAAATTGTGGGGGGAAAAAAAAGAAGAAAATCACGGGGCCTGGCGAACACAGGAAAAGCGACACGTGCCAGGCCAATCCGGTGGAGCGTGCATGTCTCAGAGGACACAGGCGGACATGGAGCCCCATGTGGGATTTTTGGGGAAGCAGGCAAGATGCATGCGTGCCTCTGCCAGTCTCTGCGGGTGGGCGCGTGAGGGCAGGAAGAGAAAACTTACGCAGAAGGCAGGGCTATTCTGGTGTGGATTTCTCTGCCTGTTACCTGTGCTCACAGACTGTCTGCATGGCTGAATCTCTGAGTTTCTGATGGAGAGTAGCAGCTCGAAGTATGGCAAATTTAATAAGAGGCGGCCCATAGCTTTGATGTTTTATTATTAAGAAAATAGAAAGAAAAAAGAGATAGAAAGATAAAGGAAGAGGAGAAAATAGATAAGAAAAGCCATGACCACGTGGAAAGGAGGGAAATTGGAGAGACAGAGAGATAGATATAGAAGAGGGCCAGGGGAGAACAAGCAGGGGTGGGGGGGGGAGAGCACGTGTGGAGGGGTGCTATTTATAGTGAGTTGGGTTGTCAGGTAACCAAGAAGCAGGGAGAGTGTGGCTGCAGGCCGGTGACTGCTGAGGTGGAGTCAGGCTAGAACCTGGGGCGTAGTCACACATCTCATTAAGATCCCACATCAAATAAAGGTTTTCTTTACTGGACTCTTATGGCTTGTGGGTTGTTTTGGGTTTTTTGACCCTAACAAAGTCCTGGATGGTCTAGAATTCCCTATGTACATCTGGCTGATTTCAAAGACACATGAATTCTCCTATTTCTGCTTCCAGAGTGCTGGACTAATATGTATGGGCCATCACATCATGCTCACCACGCAGTCACTGACAGTGAGACTGACAGTGGTGACACAGGCCTTTTATCCCATAGAACCTGATATTCTCTCTCTGTGGTGTGTTTCTCAGTCATTAGTTGGTTCTTAAGATTTTGGTTAGGACAATTCTTTGACTGGACACAGGGATGGACAGAAACTCTATTGTCTAAGCTCTTGCTTCCTCAGACCTCTCAATGTGCAATGCAGCAATTCCGACATTCCCGCTTCTGTATCTGCCAGTGGGTGATATGTAAAGTCTTGAATGCAGTGATGAATGCAAAGCCAAAGCTTGAGGAAGGGAGTTTTGGTGAATGAGCAGCATATTGCAACCCAGGATAATTAGTCTATGAGGAACAGTGGGAAAATGAAAAGATGGCTATAGCAGAACAAAAGATCACAAACAACAAAGGAATAAGGGATGGACACCCTTCTATTCCATTCTCTCTCTTTTTAATATAGCCTAGGCTGGCCTTGGACTTCTCTTTCTCTTCCTTCTACTTATAGATTGATGGGATCTATGCCAGATACAAGAAAACCCACTTTGTATTCCACCTGATTATGGCACCCTATTCTTTAGAGCTCGCAACTTCTGGCTAGCCACCTGCATATTAAGGTTTCAGGGGATGGACAAAGGTCCCTGTCTTGTCCTAAATAATTTCAAGTTCCTAAAATCTGCATAAAATTGCCCAATGATGGACTCTGACTTAATTTTCTTTTGCTAATAAATTCCTGAGTATAGCCATTATGTTTCCTTGTGTTTTTATCAAGTACCAATAATACTTTAGTGTTATATCTGTTGTTTTTTCTTCATTATTAGGTTTATAAAAATATGAGTATCCAAGATTGCTCAGTAGGTGGATACCTGGAGCCAAGGATGATAACCTGATTTTTAATTCATGACACCAGTATAATGGAAAGGGAGGACTGACACTCCATGTTGACCTCTGACCTCCATAAGCAGGTAATGGCAATACTGTTGAGTTATGTTCAAGGGAAATCTGAAATAAATAAAATAACAATAATGTAATAATCCTATCTTTAAATGTTATTGTTCATGATGTTGTCTTCCACAAAACAAGTGTGAAGACCTTTTACCAAGTAAATTATTTTAAAATTTTAGTATTTATTTAAGATTTATTTATTTATTATATGTAAGTACACTGTAGCTGTCTTCAGACACCCCAGAAACAGGCATCAGATCTCATTATGGATGGCTGTGAGCCACCATGTGGTTGCTGGGATTTGAACTCAGGATGTTCTGAAGAGCAGTCAGTGCTCTTAACTACAAATATCTGTTAGTTTTGCTTTGTCTCGGTTTTGTGTCTGTTTCCATGATTGTTGAGAGTGGGCTGTTGACACCTCCCACTATTATTGTCTGATGTTCATGTATGCTTTGAGCTTTAGTAATGTTTCTTTTACAAATGTGAGTGCCCTCACATTTGGAGCATAGATGTTCAGCATTGACAGTTCATCTTGGTAAATTTTTCCTTTGATGAATATAAAGGGTCTTTTACCATCTTTTTTGACAACTTTTGGCTTTATTCTACTTTACTCAATATTTGAATGGCTACTCCAGTTTATTTCTTGGGTTCATTTTCTTGGAAATAAAATGTTTTTGCACCCTTTCATTTTGTGGCATTTTCTGTCTTTGTCACTGAGGCATGTTTCCTGTATGCAGCAATATTCTGGGTCTGACTGTAGGAATTTTTTTCTGGTCCAATTTATTTTTAGTTCCGTTGGCTTCTTCTTGTATGTTAATGGGAATCTGTTTCTTTAGTTTAGAGAAGTTTCCTTATATGATTTTGTTGAAGTTGTTTATTGGAGCTTTAAGTTGGGAATCTTCATTATCTTCTTTTTTTTTATTCTCTAAGTTTTTTTTATTTACATTCCAAATCATTTCCCCTTTCCCATTTCCTCCCTCCCCGAAAGTCTCATAAGCCCCCTTCCCTCCCTCTTTTCTCCATTCAACCCTCTCTCATTTCTCTGTCCTGGCGTTCCCCTACATCCAGTCTTTCCAGGACCAGGGGTCTCTCCGTCCAACTTCTTAGAAATCTATTGCTATGCGAATTGTGTCTAGGGTATTCCGAGATTCTGGGTTAATATCCCCTTATCAGTGACTGCATACCTTGTGTGTTCTTTTGTGATTGGGTTACCTCATTAAGGATGATATTTTCAAGTTCTGACCATTTGCCTAGGAATCTCGTGAATTCATTGTTTTTAATTGCACAGTAGTATTCCATTGTGTAGATATACCACAACTTCTGAATCCATTCCTCCGTTGAGGGACATCTGGGTTCTTTCCAGCTCCTGGCTATTATAAATTAGGCTGCTATGAACATAGTGGAGCATGGTACAGAGCTAAACAAAGAGTTCTCACCTGAAGAATAACTAATGGCTGAGAAGCACCTAAAGAGATGTTCATCATCCTTAGTCATTAGGGAAATGCAAATCAAAACAACCCTGAGATTCCATCTCACACCAGTCCGAATGGTTAAGATCAAAAACACAGGAGACAGCAGTTGTTGGCCAGGATGTTGAGAAAGAGGAACACTCCTCCACTGCTGGTGGAATTGCAAGCTGGTACAACCACTCTGGAAAGCAGTCTGCCGGTTCCTCAGAAAACTGGGCATGCCACTCCAGGAGGATCCGGCTATACCACTCCTGGGCATATACCCAGAGGCTTTACCTGCATGCAATAAGGACACATGCTCCGCTATGTTCATAGCAGCCTTCATTATCTTCTATACCTATTATTCTTATTTTCGATCTTTTCATTGTGTCCTGAATTTCTTCACTGTTTTCTGTTAGGAGCTTTCTGCAGTTTGTATTTTCTTTGACTGTTGTGTTGAACTCTTCTATGGATTATTCTATGCCTGAGATTCTCTCTTCCATGTCTTGTATTCTGTTGGTGATGCTTGCATCAGTGACTTCTGATCTTTTTCCTATGTTTTCCATCTCCAGAGTTGTCTCCCTTTGTGATTTCTTTATTATTTGTATTTCCATCTTTATATCCTGGATGGTTTTCTTCAATCCCTTCACCAGTTTGACTGTGTTTTTCTGAATTTCCTTAAGGGACTAATTTGTTTCCTCTTTAAGGGCTTCTACCTGTTTATGTGTGTTCTACTCTATTTCTTTAAGTGAGTTGTATATGTCATCTTTAAGGTTCTCTTTCATCTTCATGTGATGGGATTTTAGATCAGATTCTTGTTTTTGAGATTTCTTAGGGTATATAGATCTTTGTTGTGGTGGGAGACCTGGGTTCTGATATTGTCAAGTAGCATTTCTTTCTTTCTTTTTTATGATTCAAAAAAACAAGAGGAATTTTGTGGAGAGAACAACCTTAGGGCAGCTGCCATTAGGCACAGTGTGATTGGCAGAACAGTGTTACATTTAACTAATTGGTTGTTAGGGAATGAGGTAGGTGGCTAACCATCTTGGAATAACTCTGAGCCTCCCCTAGCTGCAGGAACCTCTCTTTGGTCTGAGAAATGTAATTTAGCCTCTCCATTTTGGGACGGTCAAGTGTTCCATGGTCTTTCCAAAGTTCCTCAACTGACCTTTTCATCCCCCCCCCTTTTGTGCATGCTTCAATCCTGAAGCAATTGCTGGCATTTTGATAGCTCATACTCCTGGTCTTCTGTATCTAGTTCTTTGTATCTCTGTTTTAAGATCATTAGCTATACTGTACCTATGTGTTTCTTAACAATAGAGACAAAGTAATCCAAAATTAGGGGCCAAACACGGTGGATATGCAGGTGGTTAAACAAAGAGTGGAGTTAAGCCAAGACTTGAACCAGCCCTGACTCTGTTCTCTCTCTTTTCCACTTGGCTAGCCCTTTCCTCACCTTGACCATTGCCTCTTTAACAACCATGGATTGGTCTATATAAAAGTAATACCACTCAGCTAAAGCAGCACATAGCCCTTCTATTCTGCAGTACTACTTACAACAATGAAGTCAATGATTCTTGAAGGTGACTGATGGTTCCTATTTTCTCTATATCTATATCAATGGCTGTCCGTGGGCTGTTATACTTTTCCATTTGTAAGTCTTCGGTGGGAGACCTGGCTTCTGATGTTATCAAGAGGCATTTTTGTTGCTTGTGTTCTTTCACTTGCCTCTCATTATCTGCTTATCTCTTTTGTTAACTGCCCTTGCTATTTCTGACTGGAGCCTGACCCTCTTGGTAGCCTGGTTATGTTGGGCCTCCTTGTATCAAGCTGTTTCTAGGTATGAGAGGGGTCCTAAGAGCCTATTCTGTGAGCCTGGCTGAGTCAGAACTCCTGGGTGTCAATCTGTGTCTGAGTGTGGAAGGGGTTGGGATAGGGACTGGAGCTTAGGGTGTACTCACTGGTGCAGATGCAAAGGAAAGAAAGTGCATTTCCAGCAGGGTGAGAGGTCCTGTGTCCTCTGAGTCCTGGTGGTTCCACTTATACCAGGAATTGGGTCAGTGGTGGGGGACTCTTTTTGTAGCTTGGTGGTGTCAGAACTCCTGGGGATCAAGTTGTCTTTGGGAGTGGGCAGAGTGGTGGTGGGGCTGGAACACAGGATCTGTTTCAGGGCACAGCTGCAAACTGGAAGCTACTGAACATTTCTTTAGTGCTCCTATGCCATTAAAGTTGCCCTTGTTGAGAATTCCTTGCTTAGGCCTGTACTCCAATTTTCACTTGTATTATTTGGTTTATTAATGTCTAGTTTCTTGAATTCCTTATACATTCTGTATGCTGCCATTTTGTCCTGTCATATATATATATATATATATATATATATATATATATATGTATATATATATATATATATATGTATATATATATATATATATATATAGAGAGAGAGAGAGAGAGAGATGAAGATATAATTTTTTTACTCATGCAATATTAATATATATATATATATATATATATATAATTTAATATATAATTTACAAAATGTGTGTTCTGGTAGGGGAGGAGACAGGGGGAGATTAACAGAGAGTCAGGAAGTTGAACAGAGTTGTATAGCAATAGGGGATGGGGAACTGGGGTTAGCCACCAGAAAGTCCCAGAAGCAAGGAAATCAATAAGCACCCAGGACCTAATGGGGATAACATTAGCTCAAATCCCTAACAAAGGGGAGAGAGAACATGTAGAGACAATATTCAGAGGTTAGGCATGTCCCCTGATTGAGGGGTGAGGCTAGCCGCCCATCTCCAAACTTTTAACCTGGAATTGCTCCTGTCTAAAGGAAATACAGGGATAAAGATTAGAATAGATACTGAAGGAAAGGAAATCCAGATACTGCCCTCCTCGGGATCCAACCATATGCAGTCACAAAAACCAGACACTATTGCTGATGCCAAGAAGTGCTTGCTGACAAGAGCATGCTATAGCTGTCCCCAGAGAGGCTCTGCCAGAGCCTGACCAATACTGAAGAGGATACTTGCTGTCAACCATTGGGCTGAGCATGCGGGCCACAATGGAGGAGTTAGAGAAAGGACTGAAGGAGCTGAAGAGATTTGCAACCCCATAGGAAGAAATGCAATATCAACCAACCAAAACCCCCAGAGCTCCCAGGGAATAAACTACTAACAAAAGAATACACATGGAGAGACTCATGGTTCCAGCAGCATGTGTAGCAGAGGATGGCCTTGTCGGGCCTCAATGGGAGGAGAGGCCCTGAGTCCTGTGAATGCTTGATGCCTCAGTGTAGGGGAATGCAAGTGCAGGAATGTGGGAGTGAGCGGGTGGGTAGTTTTGGGAACACCCTTGTAGAAGCAGGGGGATGGGGGTGGGGGATAGGCTAGGGGGTTTCCAGGGGGGAAACGGGGAAAGGAGATAACATTTGAATGTAAATAAAGAAAATATCCAATAAAAAAAAAGAGTGACAGTAAAGGTTGTGTTGTATGTCCAGGTACTACAAATGATATGATGATCTCTTTCTTTATGACCAACAACTTATTTCTCTATCAGATGGGGTATTGGTAACACAATCTTCTATTCTTTAGCTGCCACTTTCTCTGAATGTCATGTTTCTTTGTCTTATGATAATTTTTCAGTTTCATTTAGCAATTGGTGAAGTTTTATTAAAAAGAATTATTTATTTATCTTATGTATATAGTAGCTGTATACTGTACACTGTAGCTGTCTTCAGACACACCAGAGGAGGGCATCAGATGTCATTATAGATGGTTATGAGCCACCAAGTGGTTCCTGGGAATTGAACTTAGGACCTCCAGAAGAGCTGTCAGTGCTTTTAACCACTGAGCCATCGCTCCAGCCCAGAATTGTTTTTATTATTCTTTTGATTTGTTTCTTGAAACTTGGGTTTTACAGAAAGCACTGCATTCTTGGCTTCCCTAGAACTCACTTTCTACACCCCACTGGCCTTGAACTCTCACAAATCTTCCCGCCTTTGCCTCCCATGTGCTGGGATTAAAATTATGTTCTATCACTGTTCTGCAAGTGCCACCACAGCATGTCCAATCCAGAACTGTTTGGTCCAGGAATCTTTCTTGGTTTTAAAGTTATAATTCTCCTGTCAGCTTGTGAAGCATGTGCAAAGTATACTTGTTCTCAAAGACTCTATCTAATTCCAACCAATCTTGTGTGAATTCATCTCAGCGAGATGGGATCAGTAGGAACCCAGAGTCCTTAGTATATAATTTCATGATAACAAACTATGCTTAGTTCTCTCAGCCCTCTATTGTCACTCAGCACTTTCAAGTACTGTTTTTGTTTGTTTGCTTGCTTATTTTGCTTTTTCAAAACACATATTATCACTGGATGTTTTGAAACTCACTATATAGGGCAGATTGTCTTTAAACTCAAAGATCAATTTGCCTCTGACTCCATGTTACTGGGATGAAAGGCACACCCAATAATGAAAGACTTAAAGTGACATCAGGATCTGCAGTCAAGACACTTGAGTAACTCTCAGCTCTCATTCCACCATGGATTTCCTTGAATTCAAGGTCATGCTGACATTCTTATTGTGACTGTAAAACAAAACAAAACAAAATAAAACAAAACACCCACAGAAATCATACTGATCCAAAATAAATATGGTTAGGTAAACCTCATGTTTCTGAGGTTAGAGAATCTCTGTGAGTTCCAGGCCAGGCAGGGTTATATAGAAATATCTCATCTCAAAAAAGACCAATCAATAACCATATATATGAGCTTACATGAGATAAGGCATCCTGATGTAGCTAAGGGACTTACCTGGTAGAACTAAGAGACTTATCTGATCTGGACACTTGTGAGAGGTCTCTGAATAAAGGTAGGGAAAGACTCTGACTCCAGGCACCAAGAGTCTGGGGTATTCTCTGGATGCTGAGACTGTTTGTACACTTTTCAACTGGATGCTTTGACTCATTATATACTTTTCTACTGAACCCTACCTTTGTAATCACAACCTCTCACCCAGAATTGGCCTCTGATTAAATAATTGAGAACTCACCCATTTGCTCATTTTGAAATTTTGATGGTATAGGTGGTTGGGTCAGATTTATAATCAGGGAAAAACTTAGGCCAGACTTATGTCAAGGTTTATGGGACTTTCGGGGAGGGGGGAACTAAGAAAGGGAAAATGATTTGAAATGTAAATGAAGAATAAAAAGAACAAAATAAAAATCTACATGCTGGTTGGCAGTTGCAGTGGGACATAAGCAAGTCAGAAATTTAACAGGAGCTAAGAACACAGAGTTAGCTGAGGCATTTTAATCTTGAGTTTCTACAAGATTGGGTGTTTTGGCATAGGATTTTAGGAGAATGAGGTAGAAACTAAGACAGCTTTAGCTGAGACATTAAGGAGAAGCATTTGCCTATATATATACATATATATATATATGTATATATATATATGTATATATATATGTATATATATATGTATATATATATATGTATATATATAGTAATATATATTCATTTATAATTGATTCATAAAATTTATCATGTTTATGCAGTACCATATGATGCTTTTTGTCATGTCCATGTCTAAAGTCTAAGTTAGATTGTGTCTCCTCTAATAATCATCCTAGATGAGTAAAACATTAAAACTCTGTTCTTTAAAAAAAGAGAACTGATTTATTGAAACCATTTGGTTGTGCCTTTAATCCCGGCACTCCCTAAGCAGATGGAGGTGGATCTATGAGTTCCATGGCAACCTTGTCGAAAGAGTAAGTTCCAGGACAGTCAGCATCACACAGAGAAACTGTCTTGAAAAAAAAAATCAAAGCAAAACAAAACAAAACAGCACACTAAGGATGATATTTTCAAATTCTGACCATTTGCCTAGGAATTTCGTGAATTCATTGTTTTTAATTGCAGAGTAGTATTCCATTGTGTAAATATACCAAATCTTCTGAATCCATTCCTCCATTGAGGGACATCTGGGTTCTTTCCAGCTTCTGGCTATTATAAATAAGGCTGCTATGAACATAGTGAGGTAACCCAATCACAAAAGAACACACATAGTATGCAGTCACTGATAAGGGATATTACCCCAGAATCTCAGAATACTCTAGACACAATACGCATATCAATAGATTTCCAAGAAGATGGAAGGAGAGAACCCTGGTCCTGGAAAGACTGGATGTAGGGGAATGCCGAGACAGAGAAGCAAGAGGGGGGAGAATGGGGAAAAGAGGGAGGGAATGGGGCTTATGTGACTTTCGGGGAGGGAGAAAAGGGGAAAGGGGAATTGATTTTGAATGTAAATAAAAATATAAAAATTAAAAAAATATCTTTACAGCCTTCCCAGGGTTTCCCAGCAACTTCTCTGACAGTTTCCTTAAGCTTCAAATAAATTGAAAGTTAAGAGAAAAAAAAAACACCACAAACAAACAAGCAAACAGAAAAAAAAGACTTTTTAAATAATGCACAGACACTCAGTTTTTTTATAGATATTTTCTTTATTTAAATTTCAAATACTATCTCCTTTCTGGTTTCCCCTCCAAAAACACTCTATCCTATCCTCCCCTTTCCCTTACTCACCAACTACACAACTCCCACTTCCTTGTCCTGATATTTGCTTCTACTGGGGCATTGATCTTTCTCATGGCCAAGGGCCTCTCCTCTCTTCAATATCCAACAAGGTCAGTCTCTGCTACATATGCAGCAGGAGCCATGGGTCCCTCCATGTGTACTCTTTGGTTGGTAGATTAGTCCCTGGGAGCTCTGGGGTACTGGTTTGTTCATAATGTTCTTCCTCCTATTAGGCTGACAGCACCTTCGGCTCCTTGGGTTCTTTCTCTAGTTCCTCCATTGGGGACCTTGTACTCAGTCCAATGGCTGGCTGGGAGCACCCACCTCTGTATTTGTTAGGTAGTGGCAGAGCCTCGCAGAAGACAGCTATATCAGGCTCCTGTCAGCAAGCGCTTGTTGGCATCCACATTAGTGTCTGAGTTTTCTGACTGTATATGGGGTGGTTCCCCAGGTGGGACAGTCTCTGCATGGCCTTTCCTTCAGTCTCTGCTCCACACTATGTCTATGTAACTGCTCCCATGGCTGTTTTGTTCCCCCTTCTAAGAAGGACCAAAGTATCCATACTTTGTTATACCTTCTTCTTAAGCTTAAATTGGTCTGTGAACGGTATCTTGGATATTCCAAGCTTCTGGGCTAATATTCACTTATCAGTGAGTGCACATCATGTGTGTTCTTTTGTGATGGGGTTACCTCACTCAGGATGATATTTTGTAGTTCCATCCATTTGCCTAAGAATTTCATGAATTCATTATTTTTAATAGGTGAGTAGGACTCCATTGTGTAAATGTACCACAGTTTCTGTATCCATTCCTCTGTTGAGGGACTTCTGGCTATTATAAATAAGGCTGCTATGAACATCATGGTGCATGTGTCCTTATTACATATTGGAGAATCTTCTGGGTATATGCCCAGGAGTAGTATAGCTGGGTCCTCCTGTAGTACTATTAATTAGGGATTGATGTCCTTTGCTTTTTTAATTTTTTGAGATGGGGCTTCTTTCACTGTGTACCTAAGTTTAGCTGGCACTCACTTTGTTGCCCAGACTTGACTGGGCTCCAACTTTCAGCAATCCTTGTTCCTCAGTCTGACTAAACCTATGTTATGATGAGAGCTTCTACTTTTGACTTAGTTTTATTCTTGTGTTAACAGCATTGTTCAAGATACAGTCCTACCTTAGCTTACTTCGGCCCCTGTGACTAAGGCCCAAGTCAGGAATATGAATCTACTGTTCATCATGATCTAGTGTGAGAGACACTTCAAAGCAGTCATTACCAGTCAATTTCTAATGAGGGAGAGAGGTGAAGCTGTTTTTACTTTGGAGTGAATTCTAGGTTATACATTTATTTTCAGAACTCTCTTGGTATTCTTGCACACTTTTTGAATCTGAGGTACATAGAGTGTCATGATATGAACCCTATACTTTGTGCACAACAAGTTTCATATATTCTTGCTAAAACCAGATATCTCCACTGGTAAAAAGCTAATCTGAGGTTCTAGCAAAATCCCAAGCCTATTCATGATACCTCTCCTCAAACTTTGAGCTCTCAGATTTTCTTTTTTCATCTGCATTAAACCTCTATAACTCAGGCCTCTCTGCAACTCATTATGCATTCTTCACATCACTGAGAAAACATTAAGGATTGTTTTCTTTCTTTCTCTTTTTTTCCCTTCCTTCCTTCCTTATTTCCTCCCTCCCTCCTTCCCTCCCTCCCTTCCTCCCTTCCTTCCCTCCCTCCTTCCTGCCTTCCTTCTTTCCTCCCTCCATCCCTCCCTTCCTTCCCTTTCTCCTTCCTTCCTTCCTTCCTTCCTTCCTTCCTTCCTTCCTTCCTTCCTCATTCTTTTATTTCCTTTCCCCTTTTCATTTCTGTACCATCTTGGCTTTTAATGTAATCATTGCCATGATGAATAGAAAGTAGAGCTGAGCCTCAGTAATCCTCCAGTCTAGGTAGATATGTATATAAATAGAATGGGTTTATTTTGATAAGATATCGTTGCAGGAAAGAATGAATTGAGATACTGGTGAAAACCAGGACTTCTTATATGCTTGGGTGATGTGCTGTGTACAGGCTGATTTTATGGCCTGAATTGTACTTCCACCATGGAGTCAGTTGTGCTAAGTAAGGTATGGGGACCTGTTGTGAACTGTTATACAGGAGGTTGAGAAGGAAGGGACAAAGTTAAGTCCATTATGGGATTCAACATCATCTCAAGACCAGCCGGGACAATTTTTATGACATCTTGTGTTCCAGTGGTGGAAAAAAATATGAACAGACCTATGTGGCTTGCATGGAGTGACTGCCTGGGGTGTATATAGGGTGTGTTCACATAAATTAATCTCCACACAGAAAAGGCAATGGATTGAGACTCTGTGGCAAGGTCTTTCATCCAGAGCACTGGGATTAAAGGCTTGAGCCAGCCATTGAAGCTTCACTTGAAAACTTTTGAGACAGGTTATCAAAGCTGTCTTGAAGTCCAGATCTTTCTGGCTATGAGTGCCTCCTAGGCTCATTCTGAAATTCAAGTGGGGATCTGCTTGGTAGTTTAATTTCTTTGATTCTTATTTGTTTGGTTGATTGGTTTCTTTTAGTTTGCTGGTTTTATTTGTTTGTTTGATTATTAATTAATTTATTTATTTATATTTCAAACACTGCTCCCTCCAGTCCCCTATCCTGCAATCCCTCCCCTCACTCCCACTTCCCTTGTGTCCTCCTTCAGCTTGAAAACACAAAATGGCAGGAAGGCTTCCAACAACCATTTATAAATTGATGGATAGAAGATGATGAGTTCAAGGTCAGCCTGCACTACATGAGACCAGTAAAAAGAACGAAAGAGAAAGCAAAGAAAGATGCTTGGGGAAAGAGGAGGAAGGGATTCATGAGGGGGTCTGGTAGGAGACGGAAGTTGATATTGGGATGTAAAGTGAAAAACTAAACTAATTTTAAGAAGGATGATACTTATTCCACATTTTTTGCTTTTGCTTCTTTTTTTGCTTCAGCCATCTTTAATGAACACACAGCTCCTCCTAGTCTGACTACCTGGATGGTAATATGGTGATCATTCACCAAAACTTCCTTCATCAAAGCTTCATTTTGAATCTCTTGGATACTTTGCATTTTTTTTATATATACTCCACAAGGCAGATATACAAGTGGGAAAACAATGAAGGAAAGGCTTGGTTCTTAATAATTGAGGCATGAAAATGGGACAAAGTCATCTGCTGTTAATATTTCAAGGTCAATATTTTTCTTTTTTTTATTTTCTAAGTTTTTAATTTACATTCCAAATCATTTCCCCTTTCCCGTTTCCTCCCTCCCTGAGAGTCCCATAAGCCCCCTTCCCTCCCTCTTTTCCCCATTCAACCCCCTCTCGCTTCTCTGTCCTGGCATTCCCCTACATCCAGTCTTTCCAGGACCAGGGGTCTCTCCTTCCATCTTCTTGGAAATCTATTAATATGTGAATTGTGTCTTGGGTATTCCGAGATTCTGGGATAATATCCCCTGATCAGTGACTGCATACCATCTGTGTTCTATTGTGACTGGGTTACCTCACTAAGGATGATATTTTCTAGTTCTGACCATTTGCCTAGGAATTTCCTGAGTTCATTGTTTTTAATTGCAGAGTAGTATGCTATTGTGTAAATATACCACATCTTCTAAATCCATTCCTCCATTGAGGGACATCTGGGTTCTTTCCAGCTTCTGGCTATTATAAATAAGGCTGCTATGAACATAGTGGAGCATGTGTCCTTATTTCATGCGGTAAAGACTCTGGGTATATGCCCAGGAGTGTTATAGCCTGATCCTGCAGGAGTGTCATGCCCAGTTTTCTGAGGAACCACCAGATTGATTTCCAGAGTGGTTGTATCAGTTTCCAATCCCACCAGCAGTGGAGGAGTGTTCCTCTTTCCCCACATCCTCGCCAACAACCGCTGTCTCCTGTGTTTTTTATTTTAGCCATTCTGACTGGTGTGAGATGGAATCTCAGGGTTGTTTTGATTTGCATTTCCCTAATGACTAAGGATGATGAACATCTCTTTAGGTGCTTCTCAGCCATTAGATATTCTTCAGGTGAGACCTCTTTGTTTAGCTCTGTACCCCATTTTTTAATAGGGTTACTGGGTTCTCTGGAGTTTAACTTCTTGAGTTCTTTGTATATATTGGATAGTAACCCTCTGTCGGATGTAGGGTTGGTAAAGATCATTTTCCAGTTAGCTGGTTGCCGCTTTTTCTTTTTGACAGTGTCTTTTGCCTTACAGAAATTTTGTAATTTTATGAGGTTCCATTTGTCCATTGTTGATCTTAGAGCATAAGCTATTGGAGTTCTGTTCAGAAAATTCTCCCCTGTGGCTATATATTCAAGGTTCTTCCCTAGTTTCCTTTCAAGTAGTTTCAGTGTGTCTGGTTTTATGTGGAGGTCCTTGATCCACTTGGAATTGAGCTTAGGACAAGGAGACAAGAATGGATCAATTTGCATTCTTCTGCACGTTTACATCCAGTTGAGCCAGCACCATTTGTTGAAAAGGCTATCTCTTTTTCACTGGATGGTTTTAGCTCCTTTGTCAAAGATCAAGTGACCATAGGAGTGTGCATTCATTTCTGGGTCTTCAATTCTTCTCCATTGATCTACATGCCTGTCACTGTACCAATACCATGCAATTTTTAACACTATTGCTCTGTAGTACATCTTGAGTTTCGGAATATTGATTCCCCCAGAAGTTCTTTTACTCTTGCAAATAGTTATAGCTAGTCTGGCTTTTCTGTTAATTCAGATGAATTTTTGAATTGCTCTTTCTAACTCTATGAAGAATTGAGTTGGGATTTTGATGGGGATTGCATTGAATCTGTATATTGCTTTTGGCAAGATGGTCATTTCTACTATATTAATCTTGCCATCCATGAGCATGGCAGATTTTTCCACCTTCTGAGGTCTTCTTTAATTTCTTTCTTCAGAGACTTGAAGTTCTTGTCATACAGATCTTTCACTTATTTGGTTAGAGTCACACCAAGAGACTTTATATTGTTTGTGGCTATCGTGAAGGGTATCATTTCTCTTACTTCTTTCTCAGCCTGCTTATCCTTTGAGTATAGGAATGCTACTGACTTGCTTGAGTTAATTTTATACCCAGCCACTCTGCTGAAGTTGTTTATTAGTTGTAGGAGTTTTCTGGTGGAGTTTTTTGGGTCACTTAAGTATACTGACATATCATCTGCAAATAGTGATATTTTTAATTCTTCCTTTCCAATTTGAATCCCTTTCACCTCCTTTTGTTGTCTAATTGCTCTAGCTAGACCTTCAAGTACTATATTGAAAAGACATGGAGAGAGCGGGCAGCCTTGTCTAGTCCCTGATTTTAGCGGAATTGCTTCAAGTTTCTCTCCATTTAGATTGATGTTGGCTACCGGTTTGCTGTAAATTGCTTTTACTATGTTTAGATATGGGCCTTGATTTCCTGATCTTTCCAAGACCTTTAACATGAAAGGATGCTGAATTTTGTCAAATGCTTTCTCTGCATCTAATGAAATTTCCATGTGGTTTTTTTCTTTGAGATTGTTTATGTAGTGGATTACATTGATGGAATTCCTTTTATTGAACCATCCTTGCATCCCTGGGATGAAGGCTACTTGATCGTGGTGAATGATCTTTTTGATGTGTTCTTGGATTCGGTTGGCAAGAATTTTATTGAGTATTTTTGCATCGATATTCATAAGAGAGATTGACCTGAGATTCTCTTTCTTTGTCAGATCTTTGTGTGATTTTGGTATCAGCATAATTGTGGCTTCATAGAACGAGTTGGGTAGTGTTCCTTCTGTTTCTGTTTTGTGGAATAGTTTGAAGAGTATGGGTGTTAGGTCTTCTTTGAAGGTCTGATAGAATTCTGCACTAAAACCATCGGGACCTGTGCTTTATTTGGTTGGAAGACTTCCAATGACCAATTCTATTTCTTCAGGGGTTATAGGACAGTTTAGATGAACTATTTGACCCTCATTTAATTTTGGTATTTGGTATCTGTCTAGGAAATTGTCCATTTCCTCCAGATTTTCTAGTTGTGTTGAATACAGGCTTTTGTAGTAGGATCTGATGATTTTTTGAATTTCCTCAGTTTCTGTTGTTATCTCTCCCATTTTGTTTCTGATTTTGTTAATTTGGATACTGTTTCTGTGCCCTCTGGCTAGTCTGGGTAAGGGCTTTTCTATCTTTCTGATTTTCTCAAAGAACCAACTTCTAGTTTTGTGGATTCTTTGTATGGTTTTATTTGTTTCTACTTGATTGATTTCAGCCCTGAGTTTGATGATTTCCTGCCTTCTACTCCTCTTGGGTGTATTTGCTTCTTTTTGTTCCAGGGTTTTTAGGTGTGCCATAGAGCTGCTAGTATATGCTGTCTCTCGTTTCTTTTTAGCGGCACTCAGGGCTATGAATTTTCCTCTTAGCACCACTTTCATTGTGTCCCACAAATTAGGATATGTTGTGCCTTCATTTTCATTAAATTTTAAAAAGTCTTGATTTCTTTCTTTATTTCCCCCTTGAAAAAGTTATCATAGAGTAGAGCATTGTTCAGCCTCCATGTGTATGTGGTTTTTCTGTTGTTTTTGTTGCCATTGAAGACCACCCTTATTCCATAGTGACCTGATAGGAGGCATGGAATTAGTTCAATCTTCTTATATCTGTTGAGGTCTGATTTGTGAACTATTATATGGTCAATTTTGGAGAAGGTAACCATGAGGTGCTGAGAAGAAGGTATATTCTTTTGCTTTAGGATGAATTGTTCTATATATGTATATATCTGTTAGCTCCATTGGGTCCAAGGCTTCAATTAGTTTCACTATATCCCTGTTTAGTTTCTGCTTTCCTGAACGATCCATTTCAGAGAGCGGGTGTGTTGAAGTCACCCACTATTATTGTGTGAGGTGCGATGTGTGCTGTGAGTTTTAGTAAAGTTTCTTTTATGAGTGATGGTGACCTTGCATTTGGAGCATAGATATTCAGAATTGAGAGTTCTTCTTGGTGGATTTTTCCTTTGATCAGTATTTAGTGTCCTTCTGTGTCTTTTTTGATGACTTTTGGTTGAAAGTCAATTTTATCTGATATTAGGATGACTACTCCGGCTTGTTTCCTGGGACCATTTTCTTGTAAAATTGTTTTCCTGCCTTTTACTCTGAGGTAGAGTCTGTCTTAGACACTGAGGTGCGTTTCCTGCACGCAGAAAAATGCTGGGTCCTGTTTACGTATCCAGTCTGTTAGTCTATGTCTTTTTTGTTTTTTTTTTTTTTTTTTTTGTTTTTCGAGACAGGGTTTCTCTGTGTAGCCCTGGCTGTCCTGTAACTCACTTTGTAGTCCAGGCTGGCCTCGAACTCAGAAATCCTCCTGCCTCTGCCTCCCAAGTGCTGGGATTAAAGGCGTGCACCACCACCGCACGGCAGTCTATGTCTTTTTATTGGGGGAATTGAGACCATTGATATTAAGAGTGATTAAGGAGTAGTGATTATTGCCACCTGCTATTCTTGATGCTATCTTTATGTTTGAGTGGTTATCTACTTTTGGGTTTGATGCAAGAAGTTTACTATCTCGTTTTTTCCAGGGTGTTGTTTCTCTCCTTGTATTGGCGGTTTCCACGTATTATGCTTTGCAGGGCTGGGTTTGTGGAAAGATATTGTGAAAATTTGGTTTTATCATGGAATAACTTGGTCTCTCCATCTATGGTGATTGAGAGTTTTGCTGGGTAGAGTAGTCTAGGCTGGCATTTGTGCTCTCTTACTGTCTGTATGAGATCTGCCCAGGATCTTCTGGCTTTCATAGTCTCTGGAGAAAAGTCTGATGTGGTTCGGATAGGTCTTCCTTTGTATGTTACTTGGCCCTTTTCTCTTACTGCTTTTAATATTCTTTCTTTTTTAATACATTTGATGTTTTGATTATTATGTGATGAGAGGTAATTCTGTTCAGGTCCAGTCTCTTTGGAGTTCTGTAAGCTTCTTGTATGTTCATCGGCATCTCTCTCTTTAGGTTAGGGAAGTTTTCCTCCATAATTTTGTTGAAGATATTTACTGGCCCTTTAAGTTGCAAAACTTCACTGTCATCTATACCTATAATCCTTAAGTTTGGTCTTCTCATTGTGTCCTGGATTTCTTGGATGTTTTGGGTTACACTTTTTTTGCAATTTGCATTTTCTTTGACTGTTGAATCGATGTTTTCTATGGTATCTTCAGCACCTGAGATTCTTTCTTCCATCTCTTGTATTCTATTGTTGATGTTTGCATCGATGACTCCTGATTTCTTCCCAAGGTTTTCTATCTCCAAAATTGTCTCCCTTTGTGATTTCTTAGTAGTTTCTACTTCCTTTTTTAGATCCTTGATGGATTTGCTCAGATCCTTCACTTGTTTGTTTGTATTTTCCTGTATTTCTTTAAGATATTTTTGCATTTCCTCTTTCAGGATTTCTGTCTGTTGACCCAAGTTCTCCTGTATTTCTTTAAGCGATTTTTGTGTTTCCTCCTCATGGGTTTCCATCTGTTGACCCATATACTCCTGCATTTCTTTAAGTGATTTTTGTGTTTCCTGTGTAAGGGCATCTACGCGTTGATTCTTTTCTTTAAGCGATTTTTGTGTTGCCTCCTTATGCACCTCCATCTGCTGACCCATATTCTCCTGCATTTCTATAAGTGATTTTTGTCTTTCTTTTGTAAGGGTTTCTATTCATTGATTCATGTTCTCTGGTATTTCTTTATGAGATTTATTTGTGTCCTTCTTGAAATTCTCTAATAGCATCATGAGAATTGATTTTCAATCCAGATTTTGACTTTCGGGTGTGATGGGGTATCCAGGACTTGCTGCTGTTGGAGAGTTGGGTTCAGATGTTGCCATATTGCCTTGATTTCTGTTAGTAATGTTCCTATTTTTGCCTTTTGCAATCTTGTTACCTCTGGTGTTAGTTGGTCCTGCTGTCACTGGCTGTTTGTTGGACCTCCTGTGAGCCTGAAAGTCTATTTCTGTCCCCCGTGGATGACCGGGATTCCCTTGGCATTGATTGCTGAAGGGCTGCCCTGCTCCTGAGTGACTTTGGAGCCCTGATGTGCCTTGCCCCAAGTAATGTAATATTGGGGAATCCCTGCAATTCCGAAGGCTCAGTGTAGACAATCCCCGGAGCAGAGGTCACCAAGGCAAAGCTGGTGTGCTCCCTCCCTGTGCGGGTTCACTCTTTCCCAGTGCAGGTCTCTCTGCAGGGCTGATGTCCCACAGCTGAGCTGGTGTGCAGGTGACCACAGAATTGCCCAGTTCTTGGGTATAGGGAGCACACAAGCTGGCTGAGTCCCAAGCGATGTTAAGAGAGAGGTATATCTTTATAGTGTTGTCTAAATATCATCAGCTGTACTGTATAATTCCTTCTCTAATAAAATATCTAAGCCATTTAAAATGCAGAGTCAAAGGTTAGCAGCAAAAGTAGGATAATCATGGGTACAGCTAGGGTAGTTAACCATGTGGACAAATCAAATCAGGATTCAAACCATCCCTGGCTTTGTTCTCTTTCTCTCTTTCTTCATGCCAGAACCTCTCATACTTTAGCCATTGAGTCTTTAACTACCCCTGATTAGTCTATGTAGAAACAGCACTCCTCATTGAGTGCAGCACATAAACCTCCCTGTTGAAGGAACAGTAAGTCTAACTCCCTGCAGTACTGGAGCATTACTTCTGAGAGGGAAGAGTTTGACTCCTGGAGATGAGAGATGGAAGTTTCAGTCCTCTCGATATCTATATCCCTGACTGTCTGTAGGCTCTCATAATTTTTCCCTTCAAGGTCAAGTGCTGATGCACTAGTAGCAGCACCTCCTATCCCTAGGTCCAAGAGCAGGGAAACTGTGAGCACTATAAGAGGTTCTCTTTCTGACACTAAGCGCAACATTCCAATGACCCAGGAGCTGCTTATGAGAATGATAAATCTGGTGGGGAACCAGTTGGACCATGACACAGAAATCTTTGGTGGTGTTAAGAACAGTGGAGTGAACACAAGGAGTCAGCCCTATAGAGCAGGCCCACCATTCATTTTCTGGGGGGATGTAATATGTGCCACTCTGTGCTGTTGACCAATGTAGGCTACACAAATGGGAGTGAGAGCTGAGTACCTTTTCCAGACATTGTTCTTTTTTAAACACAGCTTGAAAAGTGAGGCCAACTCTGGATTTCTGTACCCATCTACAAGTCATGGAGTCACTAGAACCTGTAATGGTAGAATTGAAAACTATACCTACATAATAGTGGGGAGCTATATCATAACATAGCCAACAATATCTGGTTAGATTAGAGTTAGTCTCGTTGGTTACATAAATGTTTTTTTCAATTAGTTCCGTGTTAGGGGAGGCTGACCTGACCTTGCCACTATAGAAGGTGAGGACAACAGGAGGGGCGTGACCTTGTTGATGAGGGTTACCCCCAACTGGGGAATAGTAAGGATAGATCCTGGGCCTCATGGGGGAGGGGCTGGGTTGGAAGCCATCTTTAGGATTCTGTTGGTCCAACTGGGGTTGTGAGGGCCTCTCTCTATCTTTAACCTGACAGTAAAGAGTAGGTCACCATCATATCCTGTCTGATACAATCTGAACCCCCAGGAATTATTGACTCCCCAGGTGTGAGCTTCTTTTCCCTTTGGGGTGAACTGGATGGTAATAGTGTTCCAAAAAATGTTCAGGTAGGGACTTCTCCTGTCCAAGTCCCTTATAGCTGCCTGTTTCCCGAGGTGACATCAGAACTGATTCCTGAGTGGAGGTGTTCTGCCAAACTATGATATCTCCCACAGTTGCTGCTTATAATCCTCCTTCCCTGATCGGCCCTGTTTACTGTGATCAAGTCCCAGCTAGAGCTGGGTTTCCAAGAAATGTCCCCTGAGGTTTCATATCTCCAAACAGCACAGAAAAAGTTTTCTGCTCCTCTGCATTGATGAACCATAGACCTGGATCTCCCATTCTGGGGATCACACATAAATCACAACTTGATGAAGGTTATCTCTTAGCTGGGTTTTTCCACATCCTATGTCCCTATCCCCTACACTCCTGCCTGGGCAAGGTATAGGTGAGCTTGAAGTTTTTCCAAGGCAGCGCCCCCACATGCCATTTGTCCCAGGTGTCCAGTCAGGCTGCCATGTTACACAGGTCAGATGATAAAGTAGGCCACCAAGTATTTGGGGGGTGTTGTTCCACAGTGTCTGACCAGACCTTATCCCCAGTGGCCAAGACTACCTGCCAGGTTAGTCTTGCAGGCTGATGAGGGCCTCCTGGTCTGGTTGAGTCTTTTAGGCAAGGAGTCCAAATGCAGTGGTCAGGACGATAAAGTCTGACAACTTGACCCTCTGGAGAGTTTAAGCTTCAATTTATTTGAGGTTTGCTGTGCTTTCTATTGATGATATTCAACTGATTTAGGTCTTCTAGCTGGTTTCCCATGGGTGATGTGGACCCAGGCAGTGGCTCCATCTACCTTGACAGCAGTTGGCATGGTCAGCAGCATGACATAGGGTCCTTTCCACCTGAACTCTAGTGTTCCTGCTTGATGTCTCCAGAAGTAGACCATATTCCCTGATTGGGCTTTGTGTGGGGATGGACTTTCTTCCCCAGTAATAGTGCCTCTCTGTGTTGAGCTGGTAAAGGCTTAAATTTGTAACATCCCCTTTAAGACAGAGAAACTGCAGGGAGAAGCTGCTCTGCAGAGTAGTAGTCAGCCTGGCTGGAGAGCTGGTAAGCTCCTGCCCTGACCTTCTTCAAACACAGTTTTCTAAGAACATAAGCAAAGTTTTGAGCAGACAAAGTCACCAAACTGAGGCTGTGCTGACCAAGTCAGGACAAAATAAGATTTAACAGTTCTCTGAATCACCCCCCTGCCCTTCCTGCTACTGGGTTCTGGGGAAGGACACAAACTGTCAACAAACATTGCAAAAATCCCTCTTGACCTGTAAATTTAAAAACATATGACTTATAGCATGTCACCCCACATTGCAGGAAGGGTTTAAAAGATGTAAGCCTTCTTTGTTCAGGTTTGACTCTCCCTGAGGGGATGAGCAACCTCACATATGTGAAATAATAAACCAACCTCATGCTATTGCAGCAATCGTCTTGTCATGCTGTGTTCTGAAGGGTTGCATGCCTGAACTGAGACCCTAGGGTTCTCCTGTGTTACAACAGTTCCTGGGGCATACAGGGCTGAGAATTGTGTCCATGGATTCTCTTGAAAAGTTTTCAGGGCAATCAGTCTCAAGAAGAGGTTTCTGTTATTAAGGAGAAGAACATCTAAGACAGGTCCTGTAGGTATCAAGGGGCTGTTGGTCCCATAAAGGATTTCAAAGAGTGTGAAATTAAAGTGGTAGAGGTTGTTCTGAGCCCAGAACATGGCTAAGGGAAGAAGTGCCTCCCAGTCCACGCTTGTGTCTAAGGCCAATTTAGTTAAGGTCTCCTCTAGATTTCTATTCATCTTTTCTACCTGACCTGAACTCTGGGAACATTATGCACAATGACGTTTCCAATTGAACCCCAATATCTTGGCCAATCCCTGACTTACCTGGGCGGTAAAAGTTGGCCCATTGTCAGATCCAATTACCTTTCAGGTTCCAAACCAGGGAAAGAATTCTTCGGGAATGTTCTTTGCTACTATTGTGGGAAAGGTCTCCACCCACCCCCAGAAAGTGTCTATGAACACGAACACATATTTATATCCATTCTTCCCTCATTTAACTTCAGTAAAATTAAAGGAAGAAAAAGGCCAATACTGCATAGCTGGGTTGTCAGCTGCATCTAAGGGCCCAATAGCCTCTAGGGAAAGGGCCACAGTAGTATCAGGGGTAGTGCCTCTCTTGCTCCAGGCTCCCTTTTTGGGTTCTGGATATTCACCTAGGTGTGGGAGGGGTGGGTTAATCCCTGGGGGAAGGGTAAGTCTGGAACTGTGTGGGAGCTGCCTTGGCCCCAGCCATGGTACCTTGTGGTGGGGCCATGTGGGCAGATGCAGGGCATTTAAGTGGAGGAAGTCTGTAGCTCCAGGTTTGTGTAAGACTTCTTTGGAGTTGACTCACTAGCTGATGAGTCTTTCTGTTCCTGGATGGGCAGGACCTGTGAAGGCTTGATGGGAAGAAAGGCCTTGACCAACGAAGGGGGATCAGTAACGAGTTCCTTCCAAACCACAATATAAGGAACCTGGTTAGGTTAGCTGGCTAACCCAACCCTGAATATCTTCTTCTTTACTGCCATAACATCTGGGAGATCAAAGGTCCCAATCTCAGGCCAACCGACTCTGAAACATTTATGGGCAGAGTAAGAACCTGAATACTCTTCTCTGGTATTCTACTCAGCTACTCCCTCAGTTTTAGGATCAGACTGAACATATTGAAGGCCAAAAGTACTTCATGTTGGGACCTACCTTCATCTTAAAAAAAAGGCCTGAGGACTTGACCCATAGGGGAATCCAAGCTACACCCAACTACCAAAAAGGCCCCCATGGCTTTTCCTTGGCCAGAGTTACTTCCTACCAACAGTTAGTCAAAGATTATTAGTCTGATTGTTTCTGATGTACTTTTAGAACATTTGTAATTGTTCAAGGTCTTGCTTCAGAACCCTCACCTGTAGGTTTACAATAGTATTCTATTAGATATATGCCAGGCTAGATACCCATTAAATTTACTACCATTCCCTATAAAACCTTGACCTGCTGAAGGGTCAAGGCTGCTCTGCCTTCCTGTCCTTCAGTGTCAGGGTTAGGTTAGAGGAAAGCCCAAGCATAAGCTTATAATAAAGAGACACTAATGTGATTATATTGGAATGGGCTCATTGTGGTCTTTTGGGGTCCTGGCAGAGCAATATCACTAGGAATTCATTAGTCTGAACACATTGTGCAGTCAAGCACATATCCTGCATATGTGCAGTTATAGTCAAGCAAGCCTTTTTACAGAAAGGAAAACACACACTTTGTACAAGTCTTAACAATTACAAGAACAGACCACAGTTTTCAGAGAAATTGCCTATGCTCAAGCAAGTGGGGCTTACAGGTCTGAGGCATTTTTGTTTCATATTTCTTTCCTTTTCAACAGGCTTGTCTTCTGTAGCACTGGCTCTAAATGAACTCAGTGGTCTGCCTGCCTCTGCCTCTCAAGTGCTGGGATTAAAGGCATGAACCATCATGACACTGCAATTGTTCTTTCAAACACTGAACCTTTTGGAAGCTCAGCATAAGTCTCATCATCACAGAGAATGGTTTCTTTTCCAAATCGCCTTTACTTCATCTCAAATGTTGGTTGTGTTAATGTATACATCTATTTTTTTCAGACTGGTTTTTCCACTATTGTTCAGGTTAGTTCTTTACTGGCCATATAGCTCATATTGGCTATAATTTGGATACCCTTTGCTTCTGATTCCCAAATCCTGGCTTTGCAAAGATGGGTTATAACATTCTACCCTAGCCTTCTAATTTGTAGCTGAGTTAATCAAACATGAATGTTTCTTTCAAGGCTCACTTCAGATTGATATTCCTGGCTTCTAAAGATAATTATTGAGGTTCTACATTAACTTAGGAAAGGACAAACATTTGTCCTTGCAGGGGCAGTTGAAGCTCTGTGTGATGGAGTTCTGCCTGGTCTAAACTGTAAGTTTTAAACCAACCATGGTTACAAATTGACAGCTTTTTCAAAACCAAACCAAACAACACATGATTTCATTTTATTTCATTCATTTTTTTATTAATTTTTTAAATCCCTTTACATCACAATGACAGTGCCCACTTCCTCCTTTCCTCTAAGTCCCACCACTATATGTTTCTCCATACATTGCTCTGTCCTCAACTCCTCAGAGAAGGGAAAGTCTACCATAAGTAAACCCCTGTTCTGGCATATGCAATCCTAGCAGGAATAAGAATATCCTCTCCCACTAAGACCCAACCAGGAAGTCCAGTTAGGGAACTGGAATCCAATGGCAGACAACAGAGTCAGACAAAAAACTGATCCAACTGTTAGGAAAGCTACATGAATAACAAGCTGTAGCTCTGTTCCAAATGTGTAATGGGCCTAGGTTGAGTCCATGAATGCTCTTTGGTTAGTGTATCAGTCTTTGTGAACTGCCATAGACACAGATTAGTTGACTGTAGTTCTTCTGGTATCCTTGACCCCTTGAGCTTGCTCAGTTCTATCCCATACTGTTTCAGAAGACTCCCTGAGCACAGCATGATGTTTTGAAGTAGTTCTATGTATGTATTTTCATCTGGTGTTGGATTAAATCTCTCAGGAGAAAGTCATGCTAGGTTCTTGGCTGCAAGAACAGCAGAATATCATTAATAGTGTCAAAGATTGGCTCTCTCCCATGGGTTTGGGTATCAAGTTAGGACAATCTTTGGTTGGCTGTTTTCTCAGTCTCTGCTCCATCTTTATCCCTGTGCATCTTGTTGGGAAGATAGAATTTTGGTTCAAGGTTTTGTAGATAGATATCCTCCTACATCCACTGGAAGTACCACCTGGGTACAAGAGATGTCCACTTTTGTTTCAATATCCACTGCTGGTAAAAAAATCTCAGCTAGGGAGACCCCCATCAACTCCCTAAGCCTCCCCTCTACCAGGACTCCAGCTAGACCCAGATATGATCCCCACTGATTTCCATTCTCATTCCCTGCCTTCTCCAGTCTCCTTCTCTCCAAACCTGATCCACATCCCCACTTCCATTCTTACCCCCTCTCCCACAAGCTCCCTGTCTTCATGCACCTATAACAACCATATTGTTAACCCCTTTGTGTAAGTTTTACACATCCTCTCTTGGGCCTTCCTTCTTACCTTAGTTTCATTGTGACTATGGATTTTAGCCCAGTTATCCTGTGCTTTGTAGCTACTGTCCAATTATAAGTGAGTATATATTATATATGTTCTTCTGGGTCAGGTTACCTTACTTATGATGGCATTCTTCTAGTTGAATGCATTTTAATGTAAATTTCATGTTTTTAATTTCTAATCTCTGAATAGTAGTTCTTTGTGTTGATGTGCCACATTATCTCTGTCCATCATTCAGTTGTTTCCAACTGACATCTAGGTTGTTTCCAGTTTCTGGCTAATGTAAATAAAGCTGCTCTGAACATTGCTGAGCAAGTGTATTCTGGTATAGTGGAGCATCTTTTGGGTATATGCACAGGAGTGTTATATCTAGGTCTTGGTGTAGAACAATTCCCAATTTTCAGAAAAAAAATTGATTTCCAAAGTGGTTGTTTCTAAACCCAGTATTGTCTCATAATATAGAAAAGCCTCATGCACACAGTCTATTCTCATTCAGTACCCAAGGCACCAGCTTGGCTAGTTCCTTGGGTCTTTTATTTCCATTTTATTTTTAGATTTGTGTTTCATAGGACTGATAACTTCATCCAAGGCTTTAATTGACTTGACTCTGTTCCTAATAGTAGACATACACACAAAATCTCCTGAAAATATCCTCTGAGTATTTGTCACAACCATAGAATCATAAACATGCATTCTCTTCTGGAATATATAGCTGAGTTGGATGCTCTGTCCTTCTTCAGCTTGTTAGCTATTCAGAGGACTGAGGCAGGAGGATGGCTTGCATCTATTGTTGCTATGTAGTAATACTGCAGATGTAACCAATAAATGTTTCATTAAGTTTCTGTAAGGCAAAGGACACTGCCAATAGGACAAAACAGCAACCAACAGATTGGGAAAAGATCTTTACCAATCCTACATCCAACAGAGGGATAAAATCCAATATGTACAAAGAACTCAAAAAATTGGACTCCAGACAACAAAATAACCCTATTAAAAATGGAGCACAGAATTTATCAAAGAAATCTCAACTGAGGAATACCAAATAGCTGAAAAGGACATAAAGAAATGTTCAACCTCTTTAATCATCAGGGAAATGCAAAGCAAAACAACCCTGAGATTTCACCTCATACCAGAAAGAATGGCTAAGATCAATAAACTCAGGGGATGTCAGATGATGGATGGATATGGAGAAAGAGGATCTCTCCTCCATTGCTGGTGGAATTGCAAGGAGGTACAACCACTCTGGAAATCAGTTTGATGGTTCCTCAGAAAACTGTATATAGTACTACCGGAGAACCCAGCTATTCCACTCCTGGGTGTATACCCAGAAGATGCTCCAACAGGTAATAAGGACACATGCTCCACTATGTTCTTAGCAGTCTTATTTATAATAGCCAGAAGCTGGAAAGGACCCAGATGTCCCTCAAATGAGGAATGGATACACAAACTGTGGTACATTTACACAATCGTGTACTACTCAGTTATTAAAAACACTGAATTCATGAAATTCTTAGACAAATTGATGGAACTAGAAAATATCATCCTGAGTGAGGTAACCCACCACAAAATAGACACATGGTATGCACTAACTGATAAGTGGATATTAGCCTCAAATCTTGGAATAACCCAGATACTATTCAAAGACCACATGAAGCTCAAGAAGAAGGAAGACCAAAGGGTGGACCTTCTTAGAAGGTGATCAAAATACCCATGGGAGGAAATTCAAAGTGTGGAGCAGTGATTGAAGCAAAGGCCATTTAGAAATTTCCCCACCTGAGTATCCATCCCATATACAATTACCAAACCAAGACACTATTGTGGATGCCAACAAGTGCTATCTGACAGTAGCCTGATATAGCTGTCTCCAGAGAGGCTCTGCCCCTGCCTGACGAATAAGAGTCTAAGCACAGTGTCCCCAGGGGAGGAGCATGGGAAAGGACCCAAGGAGCTGAAGGAGCTTTCAGCATCATAGGAGGGACAACATTATGAACCAATAAGTATCCCGGAGTTCGCAGGCACTAAACTGCCAATCAAAGAGTATACATGGCGGGACCCATTGTTTAAGCTACAAGTGTTGTAGAGGATGACTTTTATCTTCTACCACTAACATTAGCATTATAATTTTTCACTGGTTCCAATAAATCAATTTTGCAAAAGAACATGTTTGTTTTTTTTTTTCTTTTGCTGAGTGTGTCTTCTCACAGCATCATGCTTGGGTCTTGTACTTACCCTGGTCCAATAATCTCGTGTCTCCTTGCCTCTGCTCTTTCCTCCTTCTAGATATTTCTGAGTAATTAATGACACAGCAGGTTCTTTCCTTCGAAAGACTTTATAAACTTATGCTTCATGAAACCCTATCCTAAATGCTACATGGACTCTTTTGGAGATGTGCCTCAGAGGAACACAATGCTTGCTGCTCTTCCTGAGGAGCAGTGTTTGATTCCCAGTTTCCACACCAAGCTGTATCTCCAATTCCAGGTGTCTGATCTTTACCTCTAGTCTCTAGGGACCCTTGAGTCACCCACACACACTGAAACACAAAAGCTCTCATACATAATTAGAAACAAATAAAAATGAATATTTCAATATGAAAGTGAAAACCTCAAAACAAAATGTACTGGTGTTTTTTGTGTCAACATGACACAGGTTGGGCTTATCCCAGAGAAAAGAACTTCAGTTGAGGAAACACCTTCATGAGATCCAGCTGTAAGGCATTTTCTCAATTAGTGATGAAGCGGAGAGGGCCCATTGTGGGTGGTGCAACCTCTGCACTGGTAGTCTTGGGTTCTCTAAGAAAGCAAGGTGAGAAAACCAGGGCAAGCAAGGTAATAAGAAACATGCCTACATGGCATGTGCATCAGTTCCTGCTTCCTGACCTCTTTGAGTTTCTGTCCTGACTTCCCTTAGTGATGGACAGCAATGTGGAAATATAAGCTGAAGAATTCCTTTCCTACCCCACTTGCTTCTTGGTCATGACGTTTGTGCAGGAATACAAACGCTGACTAAGACACATACAAGAAATCCCTACATACCTAAGCCGAGAGGACAGAGCATCCAACTCACCTACATATTCCAGAAGAGGATGTGCATTTGTCCCCAGACATTTTTCACAGATTTTCAGATGATATTTTTCAGATCTATGTGTGTATGTCTAGTGTCAGGAACAGAGTAAATTGAATGTGCTACACACTCAGAACCATGCACATCACTGCTTAGAAAACTCAGCCAGTTGTTTTGGCTCACAACAGCTTGCCTACTGAATAGAATGTTGAGTCAGGAGGATTGTTGCTAATTTGAGTTTCAGATCACCTCAGTTAAAGTGAAAGAAAGTTCATGAAAAATAAATTAAAAAAGAAGTGTATAAAGAGCCAACATGTGAGAAGGACCCATGCTCCACTATGTTCATAGCAGTCTTATTTTTAATAGCCATAAGCCGGAAAGAACCCAGATGTCCTTCAATAGAGGAATGAATACAGAAATTGTTGTATATATATACACACAGTGGAGTACTAGTCAGCTATAAAAAACAATGAATGCATGAAATTCTAAGGCAAATGAATGGAACTAGAAAGTGTCATCCTATGTGAGGGAACCCAGTCACACCAAAACACACATGGTATGCACTCAGTGAGAAGTGGATATTAGCCCAAAAGCTCAAAATAAAGAAATTACAATACACAGACCACAAGCAGCTCAAGAAGAAGGAAGATCAAAGTGGGTGTGCTCTGAGAAATGGAAGAAAATACTCCCAAGACCAATGATGGAGTCAAAGTGGGAAGCAGAGACTGAAGGAAAGGCCACCCAGAGACTGTCCTACCTGGGGATTTACCCTATAAACAGTCAACACACCCCAACACTACTATGGATGACAAGAAGGGCTTATCAAACACAGCCTGTTATGGTTGCCTAGAGGGGCCCTGCCAGAGCCTGACAGGTACAGAGCAGCCAACCATTTGACTGAGTGCATAGATCACAGATGGAAGAGTTGGAGGTAAACTGGAGGAGCTGTAGGGTTTTGCAGCTCATAAGAGGAACAGCACTGTCGGCCAACCAGAAGCCCCAGGGCTCCCTGGAACTAAGCCGTCAACCAAAGGATACACATGGTTCTAGCCAAAAGAGTGGCAGAGGAATGCCTTGTTGGGCATTGTAGAGAGTCATCTTGGGGTGTTTTGTACCTGGGAGAAACTTGACATTGACCAAGGTGAAGTTCTCCTAGCCTATGAACTGGAATTGCTGTGCTAGCCATAATCCTGCACCACCTAGGGTTGAGCAAAGGTGAAGATCATTGTTCCTCCAAGTCTAAGAATTTCTGAATTAAGCAGGTGACCCACCCAGCTGCCCAGTAATGGAATCAATGCCAGTGAACAGCCAGACCAGGCCTGCAGACCTGGTGCCAGCCTATGGGAGGAAGGGCTTTTCCCCCTGCCTATATATGTGTGGAAAAGTCCTTTAAACTTTGAGCCTTGAGCAAGATATACAGCCTTGGCTTCATATTTCTCATGTCCCCCCGTCGTTTCTCATCCCCAACTCTCCTTTAAGAGAACCTCATAACCCGTTTGAATGAAACTTCAGGTGGTTAAAGGGTATCAGTAGGAGGAGAGGTCCTTGGTCCTATGAAGGCTCCATAGAGGACTCAGCTTGGGGAAATTGAGGCAGGCTTGGAGTGGGTTGGGTGGAGGGGCATATTCTTGGAGGCAGGGTGTGGGAGGATGCATTGGGGTTTTTCGGGGAGGGGAAACCGGGAAAAGGAATAACATTTGAAATCTATATGAAAAGTATATTCAATGGAAAGAAAACAGAAGGTTGAGCCAGGAGCATTGTTGCTAATTGGCATTTCAGATCACCTCAGCTTGAGTGAAAGACTCTTCCTGACAAATAATTTTGAAAAGCAGTACATGATGTGTCACAAAATTAAGGAACAAATAAAACTCAGGGGATCTTACTGGTTTAGTTAATGGCCTCTTGACTATCAGTCCAGTCTCGGGTGTTTGGCTTTTCCAAAAGGAACTATTTCAATCTTGGTAACGAAAAACTATCTTATACACACTGGTGCCAAAACTACTGAGATCTCCCTGCTTCTTCCTGTGATGGGATGTGATGTGGTTGAAGTGTGATAGGTAAACACTGGGTTCTCTGTTTTCTTTGATCTTTGATTCTTTTAAGTCAGAGTGTCTTTGTGTAGCACAGGCTGACTTTGCATTCTCCAGAGAGAGCATATAGGGCTTGAACTCAGAGAGATCAGCCTGTCTGTGCCTCACAAAATCTAGTAATAAAGTCCTATAACACAAGAGTGGCTGCAAAAAACCATCAAGATGCTTTTGTACTACATTAGGCTTTTATGTTTTCCCTGCTTATATATTAGGTTTCACTACCATATGAAGGCAGAGGAGAGTGAGAGTACATGTATCTTTGGAATTGTAGATGGTTTTGAAAAGTCTGAGCCATCCATTCAACCCCTTAACAGTTTTGAACTCATCTCCTTCAATGATTTCATCAAAGGCAAAACTGGTACAGAGATCAAATTAAATCAAATAATGAGAGTTGAGGGAGAGAGAGAGAGAGAGAGAGAGAGAGAGAGAGAGAGAGAGAGAGAGAGAGAGAGAGGCAGAGAACCCAAGAGACACTCAGAAAGACAGAGAAAGGGAGAGACCAGGAGAGTGACAGAGAAAGAAACAGAGATATAATTAGTATTTTTACAATGTCTTGATCCATGTTTCTACATTCATGGTTCCTCCCTTTCTTGCCTGGAGATCTAATCGTATTGAACACACCCTAGCTCATACCACCAGACTCAATCCTGTTACTGAGAACTACCTGTCGGCTCATGCTACATAGTACGTCCAGAGAGACCTGAGAAATGGTCTACAAATGATAAGGAAGAAAAGAAATCTCAGGGCTCAAAGCTTGAGATGCATCCTGGATAGGCTTTGTAACTGTAGTGGCTATTCCTGGTTGTCAACTTGACTAAATCTGGAACGAACTAATGAAGAATTGGAATGCTCACCTCTAATCCTAATCTGGAGGCTCAGAGCTACAAGTTTCTGACCTGGATCTTGTCATGGAGATGTGGAAGCACAGCGACTATGCATTCCAGAAGATTAAAATGAGCACATCTTTGAGGTCAAGGTCATCTGGGATTAAAGGCGCTGTGGCACACGCCTTTAATCTGGGCCACATTTTCTGCTGGAGGTCTAGATAAAGACGTTGGAAGAAGGAAGATTAAGGTTGACACTTCCTGGCCCTCCTAGTGGAACTGAGCACCTGCTAGATCCTTGGACTTCCCTCCACAAGTACTGCTGACTATTGTTGTGGATTTGGACTACAAGGTGTAAGTCATCGACAAATTCCCTAACTGTTTAGAGAATAAACACGTTCTGTGACTCTAGAGAACCCCGACTAATACAGGAATATAATCTCAGATATTTTACATTCCCTCATGAAGATCTGATTCACTCAAGTAAGGTCAAAATAAGATTAAGGGTGTGGAGACTTCATCATCCTATCAGGTGGCAGCTTTGGCCTGCCTGAAAGGTGTGGCTAAAAAGGGAGGTGTGAGTGGAAGGAGTATATAAGGACACGAATGGCTGCCGGGGACACTCTGAACCTTGTAGTCAGGAGTGACTGCCTGACCTCTCTGAGCTCGGAGTGTCTGAGGCAGTGTTCAAACCAGGTAAGTCATTTATGCCCATCAGGACAACCCATCTGACAGTGTCCATTTCTTCTTAATGTTTTTTTGTGTGTCTTTTTTTATTTCCTGTGCCTGCTTGTTTTTCTTGGGTGGTTATTTTCAAGCAGCCAACCTCATTTAGTCCAGGATAGCCAGAATCTATGTGTAGCCCTGAGTCATGAAACACTAAATGTTCAACCTCTACTTCCTGAGATCTGAGGCTGCCCTGTCCGGCTTGATTATAGTTGGCTTAGGAGGCAATATTCAAGGACTCAGGCACACTGGAAAACCACCATATATCTTAACCTACTCTAATCTACGTTACACACATGTTAGTTCAAAGTGACAAGGATGAAAAATCTATAGGGAAGAACACTTGGGCATGAGTTCCAGCAAAGCATCAAATTGACTCTCTGAAGCATTCAGTCTCTTGTTTTATTGATTGATTGATTTTTACTTTCTAAATCCAGCTTACTAGCCTTTCACTCACCCTTTTCCCCACTCCATAACCCTTCTGTTCTGAGTGGGTGGGCCCTTCCTGGGTATCTCTGTGTGATAAGCTACTTCCTCTCTTGCTGTGGCCCCACAAATCAGACCGGCTAGAAGACTATATCAGACAAACAGACCACTGCTTTTGGGATAGACCACATAACAATTTGTTTGGGCCTATGTGAGACCAAGCTGCATTGGACCTACATACGTGTGGGGATCCCTAGGTCCTGTCCCCGAATGTACTTTTGATGGTGGTCTACGTTACGTGAAAGTGTTGGTCTTGCTTTAGAGTTCCTATCCTCTTCAAAACCTTCAGACCTACCAACCTATTCTTCTTAAGAGTCCCCAAGGTCCATTCACTGTTTGTCTGTGGGCCTCTGAATCAGCTAGCTGCTGGATGCAGCATCCTATTGAATAGGAATTCTGTATAAAGATGTGCAAGCATAATAAAGTATCATTAAAATGTCAGGAATTAGTGACTGTCTATGGGAATGGTCTCCTGTTGGGATCATTATTATTTGGCTATTTTTTCAGTCTCTGTTCCATCCACCATGCTGGCATTCCTTGTACATGGGATAAATTATGGGTCAAATTTGTATAGTGGGGTTATTGTCCCAATTGCTCTTCTGGGGTTTTGGCCTAGCTCTAGTAGTTGGACTCTTCAGTTTGAATTTCCCCTTGGCCGAGAGAAACAGCTAAGGTCAACCCCATTGATTATGGCCTTATTTCAGTTTTCTGTCTGATCCTGGAGATATCCTCAAGTAGCCGTCGCTGTGACCTTCAGATTACCATTCATCCTCATGACCATCGGGCATCCTTCCTGTCTCTGCCCACACCTGACCCTGACCCCCAGCATTCACCTCCACATCCACTCTCCAACAGCATTCCTCCTTCTATCTGCCTCTTATTTTTGTTATATCATCCTTTGACGTGATATTCAAGCATCCTCACTTGTTCTTTCCTTCTGTTAGCGTCTTTGGATCTGTGGAGTACAGCATGGGTATCCTTTATATTGAGACTAATATCCACATATTAGTGACTATATACCACGCATGTCCTTTCGGACTGGGTCATCTTACTCAGCATGCTATTGTCCTATTCCACTGCTTTGCCTGCACAATTCATGCTGCCTTTGATTTTGAGAGCTGAACAATTTTCCATTGTGTATCTGTACCACTTTGTCTTTATCAGTCTTCTGCTGTGACAACATCTCTGGTTGTTTCCAGTTTGTGGCTATTAGGAGTAAGCTGCTCTAAATATAGTTGAACAAGTGTCTTTGTGCTATGGGGGAACATCTGTGATGTCACCAGACAACGTAGGTTCCGTTGGGATAGCACTCTGCTCAGGGCAGCTTAAGTTGCCCCAGTGGACTGAGTAAGTGGAGGAGACAAGTGACTTAACTCTAGAGTTCAGGATACCAAAGACTGGTTGTTTCAGGTGGGAGGAAAGGTGGCAAGAACTTGAGGGTTTGCTGAGAGAGCAAGCGGCTCACAGTAGCTTGACTTGTCCCAGAAGACTCAGTGAGCAAGGAAGATGGGAGAGGGAATGGATGCTTACCTGTAAGGTTTCTCATACACAGGTCTGCTGGAGGTGCTATGAGAGATTGTATATCAAGAGGGAATCCAGGGTTCTTAGGGCAGATTGGAATGCCTGAGAGGACCCAGTGAGGATAGAAGTTGGTGGAAAAAAAGGAAAGGTTACCTGAATGGGTCAGGTTGCCCATGTGTGATGAAGGTGGGAGGAGAGGTGGTGAGAACGATGAAGAAACCATTCAATTGCAGGCTGCTCATGGCCTCAGTGCATCCAATCTGTGAAAAGAGAGGTTAGGGCTCAGCGTGATTTCTGCTGCTTCTAAAGATTATGGAAGTAAAATTTGTATCCCTTTTATGCAAAAGACTGCTCCATTGATCGTAGTAAAAGCATATTTGTTTCCCACCAAAGTGTCAGATTCAAATGTGCATATCATGCTCCAGAGTAGGGTAGGACTCACAGGAAACATTGGGTCAGATTCGGCAGACTATCAGAGTTCTGTTAAATTGGGTCCTTCTATGTTACCAGGAGGACCTTGAGGAAACTATGGCAATGAGAAAGACAGATCTCTTGTTATGTGGATAAAAAGGTTTCCAATGTAACCAGACCGTGAGTGGACCCCTGCCTGGTAGAGGCAATTATTGTGGGTGGGAGGGGTGTGCAGAAGCTTGCTAAAAGAGTTTTAGATGAAATATTTCCTTTCTTTGGATATTTCCATAGAATCTGCTCATACATGAAATCCATGATGAGCTTCAAGGCCCCACCTACCCTCCAGGATCTGGCAAGAAGAAGCCTGCTCAAAGATGAAGCCTTGGCCATCTCTGCTCTGGAGAACCTGCCCAAGGAACTCTTCCCACCACTCTTCGTGGATGCATTCAGCAACAAACAACCTAACATCCTAAGGAAGATGGTGGCAGCATGGCCCTTCCCACACCTTCCGGTGGGAGCCCTGATGGAGACTACTCACCTGGAGACTTTGAAAGCTGTGCTAGATGGCCTTGATTTGCTGATGGCACAAAAGGATCGACCTAGGTAAGTGAGATCAAGGTAGCACGGAGGAATGTGTGTGGATGAGAGCAAGTGAGGACAGTATTCATAGAGGGTCCAAGGTGAATCGGAGGCTTGTGATTGTATGGATCAGTATCTTCTAGAATGGAAACAAAGGAACAGGACAGTGGTGTGTGTACAACAGCTGAGGACAGAAATAGTCTATGTGCCATGAGTCTGTCTTTGCCCCTTCCAGCGCCAATAGAAATGGAATCTTTTTGCTTTCAAGGAATTTGAAGGATTGAAGGGAATTTGAATTTTGGGTCGTGCAGATTACAGCTTGTGTTTCCTGACCTCTTAATGCTCTTCTACTTTACCCACAGGAGTTGGAAACTGCAAGTGCTTGATTTGAGAGATGCCCACCACAACTTCTGGAATGTTTGGGCTGGAATAGAGCATGTAGGCTGCTCTCCAGATGTCACGGGCAAGAACCAATCAGTGGGAAATCCTCTCATCCAAGGGGGAAAACAGGCAGTGACTATATGGATGAACCTTTCCCTCACGTCCCGCCGTCCCTCCAAATACCTAAAATATTTATATCAGTGGGCCAAGCAGAGAAAAGATGTGCTAGAGGTGATCTGTCAGAAGTTGGAGTTTGGGGCCATTCCTGCCTATGACCCAGTGACTATTTTGGAAGTTATTGATCCAGGCTCCATCCAGGAGTTGGAAATAAACACATGCTGGGACATACATACTCTTGCATTGCTAGCCCCTGGCCTGGGCAAGATGAAAAACCTCCAGAAACTCCTTTTCAAGGAAGTCGGCATACCTTGGGATAGGCCTCGGGACAAAGAGCTGGAAGCCCGGTGTCTTACAGACATCTTTGCCCAGTTCTCCAAACTGCATAAGCTCCAGCATCTCTATTTGAATGATGTCCACTTCCTGAATGAACGCCTGGACCAAGTGCTCAGGTAAGAAAGGACAGAGAGCTTTATCCAGGGGTTAGTAAAGTATTTTGTTGTTGTTTTGCTTTACATTAATTGACATTACAGTTCATAGAGTGGGTTCACAGCCAGTTTTCAATTTATATACATATGAGCTTAGAATAATTGATATGACATTTTATGCTGCTGACGCATCCTGACCTGTCACCTTACTAAAGCCAGACTGTCAATGTATGTGTTCATGATTGAAAAAAATGTGTCTTAAGAAACCCAGATGGGCTGGAGAGATGGGTCGGTGGGAAGAGCACCGACTTCTCTTCCACAGGTCATGAGTTCAAATCCCGGCACCCCCCATGGTGCCTCACAACCATCAGGAAAGAGATCTGATTCCCTCTTATGGTATCTGAAGATAGCTACGGTGCAACCACATATTACAAATACATCTTACAAAACAAAAGAAAGAAACTCAGGTGATGGGAAGACAGATTTATAGAATGTATGAGATCTCACATCCCATGTCCTCTTCTATCAACTCTGTCCTCAGAAGTATCCCAACAGTCTCCATCTGCCTCTGACTGCCCATGAGCCAAAGGAAATGTGAGGACAGGAAGGGGCTGTGTGGATGGGAAATGAGTGAATGCCTGTGGTCAAAGGGAAACTCTACGAACCAAACAGAGGCTGTGTGTGGAAGCTGGAACACACTGAGATAAATGTTGGCAGAGCTGGGGATGGTTCTGAGTGGTTCCCAGTTGATCCTTCTGGCTTCTCCTGTTTACATCATTTGTCCCCAAATATGTTTTGTGCTTACCATTCAGAGGGTACTGTAGAGCTGATGCAGTGCGGGACCGAGTGATAGCATATGTGCCACCCAGAAGAACATGGCAAGAGTTGTTAGCTCTCCATCAGGGAGCATCTTGAACTAGTCTTGAATCATGGTCTGAAAATGACCTTGGTCTGAGGAGACTCTGCTACCTTGAAGTCACGGTCTTTTCTCTGCCACTATTGAACTTCAGTGAAGTAAAGTCCTTTCTCTCTCTTTCTCTCTAGCTGCTTGAAGAGTCCATTAGAGACCCTTGCTATCACTCGCTGCATGCTGTCACAATCAGACATGAAGTATCTGTCCCAGTGTCCAAGCATTCATCAGCTCAAACACCTGGACCTGAGTGGGGTCACCTTCATACATTTAAGTGATCCATTTCTAGGAAGCGTGCTAGACAGACTGACAACCACTCTGCAGACATTAAAATTGAAGGGCTGTATGCTCATGGACTGGCAAATCAGTGCCCTCCTACCTGCACTGAGCCAGTGTGCCCAGCTCACTGAAGTCAATTTTATGAAGAACTTCTTGTCCATGAGCAGCCTGAAGAAGCTGTTGCAGCATACTGCCAACCTCACACAGCTGACCCTGGAGAAGTACCCTGCCCCTGATGAGGTCTATGACGACATTGGTGATGTTATTCCAGAGAGATTTGTCCGACTTTGTACTGAGCTGATGGACACACTCAAGGTTATAAGGCAACCAAAGAAGCTCTACTTTGTGAGTAAGAGATGTTTAGATTGTCGGAAATTCTTTATCTATAATTTGAAGGCTAGGCTATGTTCTTGTTGGGAATATGTAAGGTGAAGTCATTGCTGGGCTCTGATTAATGGAGGGCAGGCCTCAAGTGAGTCATTAGAGGCATAGTCCTTGTGTATTCAAGCACTTTTGGAGGTACTTTGGAAAGAGAACTATTTCATTTTACTTGAACTCCAATCAAATACTTCCAATTTGAGGTGGTTGTGTGGACCATGAGCTCATTTTCAGCCTAGCGTAAACAGTACAGACCCACCCTTGAACAGCAACTGTCTTTGGAAATTGTGGGGCTTGCAATCCCGCAATTTCAGAGTGTGACGTTCCATAGATGAAGGGAAGAGACCATAAACAGAGAGGACATTTAAAGAGCATAATGGACTTGAACAGGAGGGCTCTGTGTCATTCTGCCTCTGCATGGCATCCACCTTCTGGCTCTCCCCTAACATACTGTTTGTTCTGTACTATATGGAAATAGGTTTTGACTAAGTATAAGTCTGACTGAACCTAGGAGTACTGTTGTACTAGACTGGTACGGCTGTTAAGCTGTGTCTCTTTGGTGGGGAGGTCCCGCCTCCTGATATTATCTTCTACCACTAACATTAGCATTATAATTTCTCAGAGGATCCAATAAATCAATTTTGCATAAGAACATGTTTGTTTTCTTCTTTTACTGAGTGTGTCTTCTCACAGCATCATGCTTGTGTCTTGTACTTACCCTGGTCCAATAATCTCGTGTCCCCTTGCCTCTGCTCCTTCCTCCTTCTAGAATTTTCCGAGTAATTAATGACCCAACATGTTCTTTCCTTGGAGAGACTTTACAATCTTATGCTTCCTGAAACCGTATCCAAAATGCTACATGGACTCTTTTGGAGATGTGCCTCAGAGGAACACAATGCTTGCTGTTCTTCCTGAGGAGCAGTGTTTGATTCCCAGTTTCCACACCAAGCTGTATCTCCAATTCCAGGTAACTGACCTTTACCTCTAGTCTCTAGGGACCCTTGAGTCACCCACACACACTGGAACACAAAAGCTATCACACATAATTAGAAACAAATAACAATGAATATTTAAATATGAAAGTGAAAACCTCCAAACAAAATGTACTGGCTGTTTTTTGTGTCAACATGACACAGGTTGGGCTTATCCCAGAGAAAAGAGCTTCAGTTGAGGAAACACCTTCATGAGATCCAGCTGTAAGGCATTTTCTCAATTAGTGATGAAGCGGAGAGGGCCCACTGTGGGTGGTGCAACCTCTGCACTGGTAGTCTTGGGTTCTCTAAGAAAGCAAGCTGAGAAAACCAGGGCAAGCAAGGTCATAAGAAACATGCCTACATGGCATGTGCATCAGTTCCTGCTTCCTGACCTCTTTGAGTTTTGGTCCTGACTTTCCTTAGTGATGGACAGCAATGTGGAAATATAAGCTGAAGAATTCCTTTCCTACCCCACTTGCTTCTTGGTCATGACGTTTGTGCAGGAATACAAACGCTGACTAAGACACATACAAGAAATCCCTCCATACCTAAGCCGAGAGGACAGAGCATCCAACTCACCTATATATTCCAGAAGAGGATGTGCATTTGTCACCAGATAATTTTCACAGGATATTTGTCGGATCTATGTGTGCATGTCTAGTGTCAGGAACAGAGTAAAGTCAATGTGCTACACACTCAGAACCATGCACATCACTGCTAAGAAAACTCAGCCAGGTGTTTTGGCTCACAACAGCTTGCCTACTGAATAGAATGTTGAGTCAGGAGGATTGTTGCTAATTTGAGTTTCAGATCACCTCAGTTAAAGTGAAAGAAAGTTCATGAAAAATAAATTAAAAAAAGAAGTGTATAAAGAGCCAACATGTGAGAAGGACCCATGCTCCACTATGTTCATAGCAGTCTTATTTTTAATAGCCATAAGCCGGAAAGAACCCAGATGTCCTTCAATAGAGGAATGAATACAGAAATTGTTGTATATATATACACACAGTGGAGTACTAGTCAGCTATAATAAACAATGAATGCATGAAATTCTAAGGCAAATGAATGGAACTAGAAATTGTCATCCTATGTGAGGGAACCCAGTCACACCAAAACACACACGGTATGCACTCAGTGAGAAGTGGATATTAGCCCAAAAGCTCAAAATAAAGAAATTACAATTCACAGACCACAAGCAGCTCAAGAAGAAGGAAGATCAAAGTGGGTGTACTCTGAGAAATGGAAGAAAATACTCCCAAGAGCAATGATGGAGACAAAGTGCGAAGCAGAGACTGAAGGAAAGGCCACCCAGAGACTGTCCTACCTGGGGATTTACCCTATAAACAGTCAACACACCCCAACACTACTATGGATGACAAGAAGGGCTTATCAAACAGAGCCTGTTATGGTTGCCTAGAGGGGCCCTGCCAGAGCCTGACAGGTACAGAGCAGCCAACCATTTGACTGAGTGCATAGATCACAGATGGAAGAGTTGGAGGTAAACTGGAGGAGCTGTAGGGTTTTGCATCTCATAAGAGGAACAGAACTGTCGGCCAACCAGAAGCCCGAGGGCTCCCTGGAACTAAGCCGTCAACCAAAGGATACACATGGTTCTAGCCAAAAGAGTGGCAGAGGAATGCCTTGTTGGGCATTGTAGAGAGTCATCTTGGGGTGTTTTGTACCTGGGAGAAACTTGACATTGACCAAGGTGAAGTTCTCATAGCCTATGAACTGTAATTGCTGTGCTAGCCATAATCCTGCTCCACCTAGGGTTGAGCGAAGGTGAAGATCATTGTTCCTCCAGGTCTAAGAATTTCTGCATTAAGCAGGTGACCCACCCAGCTGCCCAGTAATGGAATCAATGCCAGTGAACAGCCAGACCAGGCCTGCAGACCTGGTGCCAGCCTATGGGAGGAAGGGGTTTTCCCCCTGCCTATATATGTGTGGAAAAGTCCTTTAAACTTTGAGCCTTGAGCAAGATATACAGCCTTGGCTTCATATTTCTCATGTCCCCCCGTCGTTTCTCATCCCCAACTCTCCTTTAAGAGAACCTCATAACCCGTTTGAATGAAACTTCAGGTGGTTAAAGGGTATTAGTAGGAGGAGAGGTCCTTGGTCCTATGAAGGCTCCATAGAGGCCTCAGCTTGGGGAAATTGAGGCAGGCTTGGAGTGGGTTGGGTGGAGGGGCATATTCTTGGAGGCAGGGTGTGGGAGGATGCATTGGGGTTTTTCGGGGAGGGGAAACCGGGAAAAGGAATAACATTTGAAATCTATATGAAAAGTATATTCAATGGAAAGAAAACAGAAGGTTGAGCCAGGAGCATTGTTGCTAATTGGCATTTCAGATCACCTCAGCTAGAGTGAAAGACTCTTCCTGACAAATAATTTTGAAAAGCTGTACATGATGTGTCACAAAATTAAAGAACAAATAAAACTCAGAGGATCTTACTGGTTTAGTTAATGGCCTCTTGACTATCAGTCCAGTCTCGGGTGTTTGGCTTTTCCAAGAGGAACTATTTCAATCTTGGTAACGAAAAACTATCTTATACACACTGGTGCCAAAACTACTGAGATCTCCCTGCTTCTTCCTGTGATGGGATGTGATGTGGTTGAAGTGTGATAGGTAAACACTGGGTTCTCTGTTTTCTTTGATCTTTGATTCTTTTAAGTCAGAGTGTCTTTGTGTAGCACAGGCTGACTTTGCATTCTCCAGAGAGAGCATATAGGGCTTGAACTCAGAGAGATCAGCCTGTCTGTGCGTCAAAAAATCTAGTAATAAAGTCCTATAACACAATAGTGGCTGCAAAAAACCATCAAGATGCTTTTGTACTACATTAGGCTTTTATGTTTTCCCTGCTTATATATTAGGTTTCACTACCATATGAAGGCAGAGGAGAGTGAGAGCACATGTATCTTTGGAATTGTAGATGGTTTTCAAAAGTCTGAGCCATCCATTCAACCCCTTAACGGTTTTGAACTCATCTCCTTCAATGTTTTCATCAAAGGCAAAACTGGTACAGAGATCAAATTAAATCAAATAATGAGAGTTGAGGGAGAGAGAGAGAGAGAGAGAGAGAGAGAGAGAGAGAGAGAGAGAGAGAGAGACAGAGAGAGAGAGAGAGAGAGACAGAGAGAGAGACAGAGAACCCAAGAGACACTGAGAAAGACAGAGAAAGGTAGAGACCAGGAGAGTGACAAAGAAAGAAACAGAGATATAATTAGTATTTTTACAATGTCTTGATCCATGTTTCTACATTCATGGTTCCTCCCTTTCTTGCCTGGAGATCTAATCGTATTGAACACACCCTAGCTCATACCACCAGACTCAATCCTGTTACTGAGAACTACCTGTCGGCTCATGCTACACAATACTTCCAGAGAGACCTGAGAAATGGTCTACAAATGATAAGGAAGAAAAGAAATCTCAGGGCTCAAAGCTTGAGATGCATCCTGGATAGGCTTTGTAACTGTAGTGGCTATTCCTGGTTGTCAACTTGACTAAATCTGGAACGAACTAATGAAGAATTGGAATGCTCACCTCTAATCCTAATCTGGAGGCTCAGAGCTACAAGTTTCTGACCTGGATCTTGTCATGGAGATGTGGAAGCACAGCGACTATGCATTCCAGAAGATTAAAATGAGAACATCTTTGAGGTCAAGGTCATCTGGGATTAAAGGCGCTGTGGCACACGCCTTTAATCTGGGCCACATTTTCTGCTGGAGGTCTAGATAAAGACGTTGGAAGAAGGAAGATTAAGGTTGACACTTCCTGGCCCTCCTAGTGGAACTGAGCACCTGCTAGATCCTTGGACTTCCCTCCACAAGTACTGCTGACTATTGTTGTGGATTTGGACTACAAGGTGTAAGTCATCGACAAATTCCCTAACTGTTTAGAGACTAAACACGTTCTGTGACTCTAGAGAACCCCGACTAATACAGGAATATAATCTCAGATATTTTACATTCCCTCATGAAGATCTGATTCACTCAAGTAAGGTCAAAATAAGATTAAGGGTGTGGAGACTTCATCATCCTATCAGGTGGCAGCTTTGGCCTGCCTGAAAGGTGTGGCTAAAAAGGGAGGTGTGAGTGGAAGGAGTATATAAGGACACGAATGGCTGCCGGGGACACTCTGAACCTTGTAGTCAGGAGTGACTGCCTGACCTCTCTGAGCTCGGAGTGTCTGAGGCAGTGTTCAAACCAGGTAAGTCATTTATGCCCATCAGGACAACCCATCGGACAGTGTCCATTTCATCTTAATGATTTTTTGTGTGTCTTTTTTTATTTCCTGTGCCTGCTTGTTTTTCTTGGGTGGTTATTTTCAAGCAGCCAACCTCATTTAGTCCAGGATAGCCAGAATCTATGTGTAGCCCTGAGTCATGAAACACTAAATGTTCAACCTCTACTTCCTGAGATCTGAGGCTGCCCTGTCCGGCTTGATTATAGTTGGCTTAGGAGGCAATATTCAAGGACTCAGGCACACTGGAAAACCACCATATATCTTAACCTACTCTAATCTACCTTATAGACATGTTAGTTCAAAGTGACAAGGATGAAAAATCTATAGGGAAGAACACTTGGGCATGAGTTCCAGCAAAGCATCAAATTGACTCTCTGAAGCATTCAGTCTCTTGTTTTATTGATTGATTTTTACTTTCTAAATCCAGCTTACTAGCCTTTCACTCACCCTTTTCCCCACTCCATAACCCTTCTTTTCTGAGTGGGTGGGCCCTTCCTGGGTATCTCTGTGTGATAAGCTACTTCCTCTCTTGCTGTGGCCCCACAAATCAGACCGGCTAGAAGACTATATCAGACAAACAGACCACTGCTTTTGGGATAGACCACATAACAATTTGTTTGGGCCTATGTGAGACCAAGCTGCATTGGACCTACATACGTGTGGGGATCCCTAGGTCCTGTCCCCGAATGTACTTTTGATGGTGGTCTACGTTACGTGAAAGTGTTGGTCTTGCTTTAGAGTTCCTATCCTCTTCAAAACCTTCAGACCTACCAACCTATTCTTCTTAAGAGTCCCCAAGGTCCATTCACTGTTTGTCTGTGGGCCTCTGAATCAGCTAGCTGCTGGATGCAGCATCCTATTGAATAGGAATTCTGTATAAAGATGTGCAAGCATAATAAAGTATCATTAAAATGTCAGGAATTAGTGACTGTCTATGGGAATGGTCTCCTGTTGGGATCATTATTATTTGGCTATTTTTTCAGTCTCTGTTCCATCCACCATGCTGGCATTCCTTGTACATGGGATAAATTATGGGTCAAATTTGTATAGTGGGGTTATTGTCCCAATTGCTCTTCTGGGGTTTTGGCCTAGCTCTAGTAGTTGGACTCTTCAGTTTGAATTTCCCCTTGGCCGAGAGAAACAGCTAAGGTCAACCCCATTGATTATGGCCTTATTTCAGTTTTCTGTCTGATCCTGGAGATATCCTCAAGTAGCCGTCGCTGTGACCTTCAGATTACCATTCATCCTCATGACCATCGGGCATCCTTCCTGTCTCTGCCCACACCTGACCCTGACCCCCAGCATTCACCTCCACATCCACTCTCCAACAGCATTCCTCCTTCTATCTGCCTCTTATTTTTGTTATATCATCCTTTGACGTGATATTCAAGCATCCTCACTTGTTCTTTCCTTCTGTTAGCGTCTTTGGATCTGTGGAGTACAGCATGGGTATCCTTTATATTGAGACTAATATCCACATATTAGTGACTATATACCACGCATGTCCTTTCGGACTGGGTTATCTTACTCAGCATGCTATTCTCCTATTCCACTCCTTTGCCTGCACAATTCATGCTGCCTTTGATTTTGAGAGCTGAACAATTTTCCATTGTGTATCTGTACCACTTTGTCTTTATCAGTCTTCTGCTGTGACAACATCTCTGGTTGTTTCCAGTTTGTGGCTATTAGGAGTAAGCTGCTCTAAATATAGTTGAACAAGTGTCTTTGTGCTATGGGGGAACATCTGTGATGTCACCAGACAACGTAGGTTCCGTTGGGATAGCACTCTGCTCAGGGCAGCTTAAGTTGCCCCAGTGGACTGAGTAAGTGGAGGAGACAAGTGACTTAACTCTAGAGTTCAGGATACCACAGACTGTTTGTTTCAGGTGGGAGGAAAGGTGGCAAGAACTTGAGGGTTTGCTGAGAGAGCAAGCTGCTCACAGTAGCTTGACCTGTCCCAGAAGACTCAGTGAGCAAGGAAGATGGGAGAGGGAATGGATGCTTACCTGTAAGGTTTCTCATACACAGGTCTGCTGGAGGTGCTATGAGAGATTGTATATCAAGAGGGAATCCAGGGTTCTTAGGGCAGATTGGAATGCCTGAGAGGACCCAGTGAGGATAGAAGTTGGTGGAAAAAAAGGAAAGGTTACCTGAATGGGTCAGGTTGCCCATGTGTGATGAAGGTGGGAGGAGAGGTGGTGAGAAGGATGAAGAAAGCATTCAATTGCAGGCTGCTCATGGCCTCAGTGCATCCAATCTGTGAAAAGTGAGGTTAGGGATCAGCGTGATTTCTGCTGCTTCTAAAGATTATGGAAGTAAAATTTGTATCCCTTTTATGCAAAAGACTGCTCCATTGATCGTAGTAAAAGCATATTTGTTTCCCACCAAAGTGTCAGATTCAAATGTGCATATCATGCTCCAGAGTAGGGTAGGACTCACAGGAAACATTGGGTCAGATTCGGCAGACTATCAGAGTTCTGTTAAATTGGGTCCTTCTATGTTACCAGGAGGACCTTGAGGAAACTATGGCAATGAGAAAGACAGATCTCTTGTTATGTGGATAAAAAGGTTTCCAATGTAACCAGACCGTGAGTGGACCCCTGCCTGGTAGAGGCAATTATTGTGGGTGGGAGGGGTGTGCAGAAGCTTGCTAAAAGAGTTTTAGATGAAATATTTCCTTTCTTTGGATATTTCCATAGAATCTGCTCATACATGAAATCCATGATGAGCTTCAAGGCCCCACCTACCCTCCAGGATCTGGCAAGAAGAAGCCTGCTCAAAGATGAAGCCTTGGCCATCTCTGCTCTGGAGAACCTGCCCAAGGAACTCTTCCCACCACTCTTCGTGGATGCATTCAGCAACAAACAACCTAACATCCTAAGGAAGATGGTGGCAGCATGGCCCTTCCCACACCTTCCGGTGGGAGCCCTGATGGAGACTACTCACCTGGAGACTTTGAAAGCTGTGCTAGATGGCCTTGATTTGCTGATGGCACAAAAGGATCGACCTAGGTAAGTGAGATCAAGGTAGCACGGAGGAATGTGTGTGGATGAGAGCAAGTGAGGACAGTATTCATAGAGGGTCCAAGGTGAATCGGAGGCTTGTGATTGTATGGATCAGTATCTTCTAGAATGGAAACAAAGGAACAGGACAGTGGTGTGTGTACAACAGCTGAGGACAGAAATAGTCTATGTGCCATGAGTCTGTCTTTGCCCCTTCCAGCGCCAATAGAAATGGAATCTTTTTGCTTTCAAGGAATTTGAAGGATTGAAGGGAATTTGAATTTTGGGTCGTGCAGATTACAGCTTGTGTTTCCTGACCTCTTAATGCTCTTCTACTTTACCCACAGGAGTTGGAAACTGCAAGTGCTTGATTTGAGAGATGCCCACCACAACTTCTGGAATGTTTGGGCTGGAATAGAGCATGTAGGCTGCTCTCCTCCAGATGTCACGGGCAAGAACCAATCAGTGGGAAATCCTCTCATCCAAGGGGGAAAACAGGCAGTGACTATATGGATGAACCTTTCCCTCACGTCCCGCCGTCCCTCCAAATACCTAAAATATTTATATCAGTGGGCCAAGCAGAGAAAAGATGTGCTAGAGGTGATCTGTCAGAAGTTGGAGTTTGGGGCCATTCCTGCCTATGACCCAGTGACTATTTTGGAAGTTATTGATCCAGGCTCCATCCAGGAGTTGGAAATAAACACATGCTGGGACATACATACTCTTGCATTGCTAGCCCCTGGCCTGGGCAAGATGAAAAACCTCCAGAAACTCCTTTTCAAGGAAGTCGGCATACCTTGGGATAGGCCTCGGGACAAAGAGCTGGAAGCCCGGTGTCTTACAGACATCTTTGCCCAGTTCTCCAAACTGCATAAGCTCCAGCATCTCTATTTGAATGATGTCCACTTCCTGAATGAACGCCTGGACCAAGTGCTCAGGTAAGAAAGGACAGAGAGCTTTATCCAGGGGTTAGTAAAGTATTTTGTTGTTGTTTTGCTTTACATTAATTGACATTACAGTTCATAGAGTGGGTTCACAGCCAGTTTTCAATTTATATACATATGAGCTTAGAATAATTGATATGACATTTTATGCTGCTGACGCATCCTGACCTGTCACCTTACTAAAGCCAGACTGTCAATGTATGTGTTCATGATTGAAAAAAATGTGTCTTAAGAAACCCAGATGGGCTGGAGAGATGGGTCGGTGGGAAGAGCACCGACTTCTCTTCCACAGGTCATGAGTTCAAATCCCGGCACCCCCCATGGTGCCTCACAACCATCAGGAAAGAGATCTGATTCCCTCTTATGGTATCTGAAGATAGCTACGGTGCAACCACATATTACAAATACATCTTACAAAACAAAAGAAAGAAACTCAGGTGATGGGAAGACAGATTTATAGAATGTATGAGATCTCACATCCCATGTCCTCTTCTATCAACTCTGTCCTCAGAAGTATCCCAACAGTCTCCATCTGCCTCTGACTGCCCATGAGCCAAAGGAAATGTGAGGACAGGAAGGGGCTGTGTGGATGGGAAATGAGTGAATGCCTGTGGTCAAAGGGAAACTCTACGAACCAAACAGAGGCTGTGTGTGGAAGCTGGAACACACTGAGATAAATGTTGGCAGAGCTGGGGATGGTTCTGAGTGGTTCCCAGTTGATCCTTCTGGCTTCTCCTGTTTACATCATTTGTCCCCAAATATGTTTTGTGCTTACCATTCAGAGGGTACTGTAGAGCTGATGCAGTGCGGGACCGAGTGATAGCATATGTGCCACCCAGAAGAACATGGCAAGAGTTGTTAGCTCTCCATCAGGGAGCATCTTGAACTAGTCTTGAATCATGGTCTGAGAATGACCTTGGTCTGAGGAGACTCTGCTACCTTGAAGTCACGGTCTTTTCTCTGCCACTATTGAACTTCAGTGAAGTAAAGTCCTTTCTCTCTCTTTCTCTCTAGCTGCTTGAAGAGTCCATTAGAGACCCTTGCTATCACTCGCTGCATGCTGTCACAATCAGACATGAAGTATCTGTCCCAGTGTCCAAGCATTCATCAGCTCAAACACCTGGACCTGAGTGGGGTCACCTTCATACATTTAAGTGATCCATTTCTAGGAAGCGTGCTAGACAGACTGACACCCACTCTGCAGACATTAAAATTGAAGGGCTGTATGCTCATGGACTGGCAAATCAGTGCCCTCCTACCTGCACTGAGCCAGTGTGCCCAGCTCACTGAAGTCAATTTTATGAAGAACTTCTTGTCCATGAGCAGCCTGAAGAAGCTGTTGCAGCATACTGCCAACCTCACACAGCTGACCCTGGAGAAGTACCCTGCCCCTGATGAGGTCTATGACGACATTGGTGATGTTATTCCAGAGAGATTTGTCCGACTTTGTACTGAGCTGATGGACACACTCAAGGTTATAAGGCAACCAAAGAAGCTCTACTTTGTGAGTAAGAGATGTTTAGATTGTCGGAAATTCTTTATCTATAATTTGAAGGCTAGGCTATGTTCTTGTTGGGAATATGTAAGGTGAAGTCATTGCTGGGCTCTGATTAATGGAGGGCAGGCCTCAAGTGAGTCATTAGAGGCATAGTCCTTGTGTATTCAAGCACTTTTGGAGGTACTTTGGAAAGAGAACTATTTCATTTTACTTGAACTCCAATCAAATACTTCCAATTTGAGGTGGTTGTGTGGACCATGAGCTCATTTTCAGCCTAGCGTAAACAGTACAGACCCACCCTTGAACAGCAACTGTCTTTGGAAATTGTGGGGCTTGCAATCCCGCAATTTCAGAGTGTGACGTTCCATAGATGAAGGGAAGAGACCATAAACAGAGAGGACATTTAAAGAGCATAATGGACTTGAACAGGAGGGCTCTGTGTCATTCTGCCTCTGCATGGCATCCACCTTCTGGCTCTCCCCTAACATACTGTTTGTTCTGTACTATATGGAAATAGGTTTTGACTAAGTATAAGTCTGACTGAACCTAGGAGTACTGTTGTACTAGACTGGTACGGCTGTTAAGCTGTGTCTCTTTGGTGGGGAGGTCCCGCCTCCTGATATTATCTTCTACCACTAACATTAGCATTATAATTTCTCAGAGGATCCAATAAATCAATTTTGCATAAGAACATGTTTGTTTTCTTCTTTTACTGAGTGTGTCTTCTCACAGCATTATGCTTGTGTCTTGTACTTACCCTGGTCCAATAATCTCGTGTCCCCTTGCCTCTGCTCCTTCCTCCTTCTAGAATTTTCCGAGTAATTAATGACCCAACATGTTCTTTCCTTGGAGAGACTTTACAATCTTATGCTTCCTGAAACCGTATCCAAAATGCTACATGGACTCTTTTGGAGATGTGCCTCAGAGGAACACAATGCTTGCTGTTCTTCCTGAGGAGCAGTGTTTGATTCCCAGTTTCCACACCAAGCTGTATCTCCAATTCCAGGTAACTGACCTTTACCTCTAGTCTCTAGGGACCCTTGAGTCACCCACACACACTGGAACACAAAAGCTATCACACATAATTAGAAACAAATAACAATGAATATTTAAATATGAAAGTGAAAACCTCCAAACAAAATGTACTGGCTGTTTTTTGTGTCAACATGACACAGGTTGGGCTTATCCCAGAGAAAAGAGCTTCAGTTGAGGAAACACCTTCATGAGATCCAGCTGTAAGGCATTTTCTCAATTAGTGATGAAGCGGAGAGGGCCCACTGTGGGTGGTGCAACCTCTGCACTGGTAGTCTTGGGTTCTCTAAGAAAGCAAGCTGAGAAAACCAGGGCAAGCAAGGTAATAAGAAACATGCCTACATGGCATGTGCATCAGTTCCTGCTTCCTGACCTCTTTGAGTTTTGGTCCTGACTTTCCTTAGTGATGGACAGCAATGTGGAAATATAAGCTGAAGAATTCCTTTCCTACCCCACTTGCTTCTTGGTCATGACGTTTGTGCAGGAATACAAACGCTGACTAAGACACATACAAGAAATCCCTACATACCTAAGCCGAGAGGACAGAGCATCCAACTCACCTATATATTCCAGAAGAGGATGTGCATTTGTCACCAGATAATTTTCACAGGATATTTGTCGGATCTATTTGTGCATGTCTAGTGTCAGGAACAGAGTAAAGTCAATGTGCTACACACTCAGAACCATGCACATCACTGCTAAGAAAACTCAGCCAGGTGTTTTGGCTCACAACAGCTTGCCTACTGAATAGAATGTTGAGTCAGGAGGATTGTTGCTAATTTGAGTTTCAGATCACCTCAGTTAAAGTGAAAGAAAGTTCATGAAAAATAAATTAAAAAAAGAAGTGTATAAAGAGCCAACATGTGAGAAGGACCCATGCTCCACTATGTTCATAGCAGTCTTATTTTTAATAGCCATAAGCCGGAAAGAACCCAGATGTCCTTCAATAGAGGAATGAATACAGAAATTGTTGTATATATATACACACAGTGGAGTACTAGTCAGCTATAATAAACAATGAATGCATGAAATTCTAAGGCAAATGAATGGAACTAGAAATTGTCATCCTATGTGAGGGAACCCAGTCACACCAAAACACACACGGTATGCACTCAGTGAGAAGTGGATATTAGCCCAAAAGCTCAAAATAAAGAAATTACAATTCACAGACCACAAGCAGCTCAAGAAGAAGGAAGATCAAAGTGGGTGTGCTCTGAGAAATGGAAGAAAATACTCCCAAGAGCAATGATGGAGACAAAGTGCGAAGCAGAGACTGAAGGAAAGGCCACCCAGAGACTGTCCTACCTGGGGATTTACCCTATAAACAGTCAACACACCCCAACACTACTATGGATGACAAGAAGGGCTTATCAAACAGAGCCTGTTATGGTTGCCTAGAGGGGCCCTGCCAGAGCCTGACAGGTACAGAGCAGCCAACCATTTGACTGAGTGCATAGATCACAGATGGAAGAGTTGGAGGTAAACTGGAGGAGCTGTAGGGTTTTGCAGCTCATAAGAGGAACAGAACTGTCGGCCAACCAGAAGCCCGAGGGCTCCCTGGAACTAAGCCGTCAACCAAAGGATACACATGGTTCTAGCCAAAAGAGTGGCAGAGGAATGCCTTGTTGGGCATTGTAGAGAGTCATCTTGGGGTGTTTTGTACCTGGGAGAAACTTGACATTGACCAAGGTGAAGTTCTCGTAGCCTATGAACTGTAATTGCTGTGCTAGCCATAATCCTGCTCCACCTAGGGTTGAGCGAAGGTGAAGATCATTGTTCCTCCAGGTCTAAGAATTTCTGAATTAAGCAGGTGACCCACCCAGCTGCCCAGTAGTGGAATCAATGCCAGTGAACAGCCAGACCAGGCCTGCAGACCTGGTGCCAGCCTATGGGAGGAAGGGCTTTTCCCCCTGCCTATATATGTGTGGAAAAGTCCTTTAAACTTTGAGCCTTGAGCAAGATATACAGCCTTGGCTTCATATTTCTCATGTCCCCCCGTCGTTTCTCATCCCCAACTCTCCTTTAAGAGAACCTCATAACCCGTTTGAATGAAACTTCAGGTGGTTAAAGGGTATTAGTAGGAGGAGAGGTCCTTGGTCCTATGAAGGCTCCATAGAGGCCTCAGCTTGGGGAAATTGAGGCAGGCTTGGAGTGGGTTGGGTGGAGGGGCATATTCTTGGAGGCAGGGTGTGGGAGGATGCATTGGGGTTTTTCGGGGAGGGGAAACCGGGAAAAGGAATAACATTTGAAATCTATATGAAAAGTATATTCAATGGAAAGAAAACAGAAGGTTGAGCCAGGAGCATTGTTGCTAATTGGCATTTCAGATCACCTCAGCTAGAGTGAAAGACTCTTCCTGACAAATAATTTTGAAAAGCTGTACATGATGTGTCACAAAATTAAGGAACAAATAAAACTCAGAGGATCTTACTGGTTTAGTTAATGGCCTCTTGACTATCAGTCCAGTCTCGGGTGTTTGGCTTTTCCAAGAGGAACTATTTCAATCTTGGTAACGAAAAACTATCTTATACACACTGGTGCCAAAACTACTGAGATCTCCCTGCTTCTTCCTGTGATGGGATGTGATGTGGTTGAAGTGTGATAGGTAAACACTGGGTTCTCTGTTTTCTTTGATCTTTGATTCTTTTAAGTCAGAGTGTCTTTGTGTAGCACAGGCTGACTTTGCATTCTCCAGAGAGAGCATATAGGGCTTGAACTCAGAGAGATCAGCCTGTCTGTGCGTCAAAAAATCTAGTAATAAAGTCCTATAACACAATAGTGGCTGCAAAAAACCATCAAGATGCTTTTGTACTACATTAGGCTTTTATGTTTTCCCTGCTTATATATTAGGTTTCACTACCATATGAAGGCAGAGGAGAGTGAGAGCACATGTATCTTTGGAATTGTAGATGGTTTTCAAAAGTCTGAGCCATCCATTCAACCCCTTAACGGTTTTGAACTCATCTCCTTCAATGTTTTCATCAAAGGCAAAACTGGTACAGAGATCAAATTAAATCAAATAATGAGAGTTGAGGGAGAGAGAGAGAGAGAGAGAGAGAGAGAGAGAGAGAGAGAGAGAGAGAGAGACAGAGAACCCAAGAGACACTGAGAAAGACAGAGAAAGGTAGAGACCAGGAGAGTGACAGAGAAAGAAACAGAGATATAATTAGTATTTTTACAATGTCTTGATCCATGTTTCTACATTCATGGTTCCTCCCTTTCTTGCCTGGAGATCTAATCGTATTGAACACACCCTAGCTCATACCACCAGACTCAATCCTGTTACTGAGAACTACCTGTCGGCTCATGCTACATAATACTTCCAGAGAGACCTGAGAAATGGTCTACAAATGATAAGGAAGAAAAGAAATCTCAGGGCTCAAAGCTTGAGATGAATCCTGGATAGGCTTTGTAACTGTAGTGGCTATTCCTGGTTGTCAACTTGACTAAATCTGGAACGAACTAATGAAGAATTGGAATGCTCACCTCTAATCCTAATCTGGAGGCTCAGAGCTACAAGTTTCTGACCTGGATCTTGTCATGGAGATGTGGAAGCACAGCGACTATGCATTCCAGAAGATTAAAATGAGAACATCTTTGAGGTCAAGGTCATCTGGGATTAAAGGCGCTGTGGCACACGCCTTTAATCTGGGCCACATTTTCTGCTGGAGGTCTAGATAAAGACGTTGGAAGAAGGAAGATTAAGGTTGACACTTCCTGGCCCTCCTAGTGGAACTGAGCACCTGCTAGATCCTTGGACTTCCCTCCACAAGTACTGCTGACTATTGTTGTGGATTTGGACTACAAGGTGTAAGTCATCGACAAATTCCCTAACTGTTTAGAGACTAAACACGTTCTGTGACTCTAGAGAACCCCGACTAATACAGGAATATAATCTCAGATATTTTACATTCCCTCATGAAGATCTGATTCACTCAAGTAAGGTCAAAATAAGATTAAGGGTGTGGAGACTTCATCATCCTATCAGGTGGCAGCTTTGGCCTGCCTGAAAGGTGTGGCTAAAAAGGGAGGTGTGAGTGGAAGGAGTATATAAGGACACGAATGGCTGCCGGGGACACTCTGAACCTTGTAGTCAGGAGTGACTGCCTGACCTCTCTGAGCTCGGAGTGTCTGAGGCAGTGTTCAAACCAGGTAAGTCATTTATGCCCATCAGGACAACCCATCTGACAGTGTCCATTTCTTCTTAATGTTTTTTTGTGTGTCTTTTTTTATTTCCTGTGCCTGCTTGTTTTTCTTGGGTGGTTATTTTCAAGCAGCCAACCTCATTTAGTCCAGGATAGCCAGAATCTATGTGTAGCCCTGAGTCATGAAACACTAAATGTTCAACCTCTACTTCCTGAGATCTGAGGCTGCCCTGTCCGGCTTGATTATAGTTGGCTTAGGAGGCAATATTCAAGGACTCAGGCACACTGGAAAACCACCATATATCTTAACCTACTCTAATCTACCTTATAGACATGTTAGTTCAAAGTGACAAGGATGAAAAATCTATAGGGAAGAACACTTGGGCATGAGTTCCAGCAAAGCATCAAATTGACTCTCTGAAGCATTCAGTCTCTTGTTTTATTGATTGATTGATTTTTACTTTCTAAATCCAGCTTACTAGCCTTTCACTCACCCTTTTCCCCACTCCATAACCCTTCTGTTCTGAGTGGGTGGGCCCTTCCTGGGTATCTCTGTGTGATAAGCTACTTCCTCTCTTGCTGTGGCCCCACAAATCAGACCGGCTAGAAGACTATATCAGACAAACAGACCACTGCTTTTGGGATAGACCACATAACAATTTGTTTGGGCCTATGTGAGACCAAGCTGCATTGGACCTACATACGTGTGGGGATCCCTAGGTCCTGTCCCCGAATGTACTTTTGATGGTGGTCTACGTTACGTGAAAGTGTTGGTCTTGCTTTAGAGTTCCTATCCTCTTCAAAACCTTCAGACCTACCAACCTATTCTTCTTAAGAGTCCCCAAGGTCCATTCACTGTTTGTCTGTGGGCCTCTGAATCAGCTAGCTGCTGGATGCAGCATCCTATTGAATAGGAATTCTGTATAAAGATGTGCAAGCATAATAAAGTATCATTAAAATGTCAGGAATTAGTGACTGTCTATGGGAATGGTCTCCTGTTGGGATCATTATTATTTGGCTATTTTTTCAGTCTCTGTTCCATCCACCATGCTGGCATTCCTTGTACATGGGATAAATTATGGGTCAAATTTGTATAGTGGGGTTATTGTCCCAATTGCTCTTCTGGGGTTTTGGCCTAGCTCTAGTAGTTGGACTCTTCAGTTTGAATTTCCCCTTGGCCGAGAGAAACAGCTAAGGTCAACCCCATTGATTATGGCCTTATTTCAGTTTTCTGTCTGATCCTGGAGATATCCTCAAGTAGCCGTCGCTGTGACCTTCAGATTACCATTCATCCTCATGACCATCGGGCATCCTTCCTGTCTCTGCCCACACCTGACCCTGACCCCCAGCATTCACCTCCACATCCACTCTCCAACAGCATTCCTCCTTCTATCTGCCTCTTATTTTTGTTATATCATCCTTTGACGTGATATTCAAGCATCCTCACTTGTTCTTTCCTTCTGTTAGCGTCTTTGGATCTGTGGAGTACAGCATGGGTATCCTTTATATTGAGACTAATATCCACATATTAGTGACTATATACCACGCATGTCCTTTCGGACTGGGTTATCTTACTCAGCATGCTATTCTCCTATTCCACTCCTTTGCCTGCACAATTCATGCTGCCTTTGATTTTGAGAGCTGAACAATTTTCCATTGTGTATCTGTACCACTTTGTCTTTATCAGTCTTCTGCTGTGACAACATCTCTGGTTGTTTCCAGTTTGTGGCTATTAGGAGTAAGCTGCTCTAAATATAGTTGAACAAGTGTCTTTGTGCTATGGGGGAACATCTGTGATGTCACCAGACAACGTAGGTTCCGTTGGGATAGCACTCTGCTCAGGGCAGCTTAAGTTGCCCCAGTGGACTGAGTAAGTGGAGGAGACAAGTGACTTAACTCTAGAGTTCAGGATACCACAGACTGTTTGTTTCAGGTGGGAGGAAAGGTGGCAAGAACTTGAGGGTTTGCTGAGAGAGCAAGCTGCTCACAGTAGCTTGACCTGTCCCAGAAGACTCAGTGAGCAAGGAAGATGGGAGAGGGAATGGATGCTTACCTGTAAGGTTTCTCATACACAGGTCTGCTGGAGGTGCTATGAGAGATTGTATATCAAGAGGGAATCCAGGGTTCTTAGGGCAGATTGGAATGCCTGAGAGGACCCAGTGAGGATAGAAGTTGGTGGAAAAAAAGGAAAGGTTACCTGAATGGGTCAGGTTGCCCATGTGTGATGAAGGTGGGAGGAGAGGTGGTGAGAAGGATGAAGAAAGCATTCAATTGCAGGCTGCTCATGGCCTCAGTGCATCCAATCTGTGAAAAGTGAGGTTAGGGATCAGCGTGATTTCTGCTGCTTCTAAAGATTATGGAAGTAAAATTTGTATCCCTTTTATGCAAAAGACTGCTCCATTGATCGTAGTAAAAGCATATTTGTTTCCCACCAAAGTGTCAGATTCAAATGTGCATATCATGCTCCAGAGTAGGGTAGGACTCACAGGAAACATTGGGTCAGATTCGGCAGACTATCAGAGTTCTGTTAAATTGGGTCCTTCTATGTTACCAGGAGGACCTTGAGGAAACTATGGCAATGAGAAAGACAGATCTCTTGTTATGTGGATAAAAAGGTTTCCAATGTAACCAGACCGTGAGTGGACCCCTGCCTGGTAGAGGCAATTATTGTGGGTGGGAGGGGTGTGCAGAAGCTTGCTAAAAGAGTTTTAGATGAAATATTTCCTTTCTTTGGATATTTCCATAGAATCTGCTCATACATGAAATCCATGATGAGCTTCAAGGCCCCACCTACCCTCCAGGATCTGGCAAGAAGAAGCCTGCTCAAAGATGAAGCCTTGGCCATCTCTGCTCTGGAGAACCTGCCCAAGGAACTCTTCCCACCACTCTTCGTGGATGCATTCAGCAACAAACAACCTAACATCCTAAGGAAGATGGTGGCAGCATGGCCCTTCCCACACCTTCCGGTGGGAGCCCTGATGGAGACTACTCACCTGGAGACTTTGAAAGCTGTGCTAGATGGCCTTGATTTGCTGATGGCACAAAAGGATCGACCTAGGTAAGTGAGATCAAGGTAGCACGGAGGAATGTGTGTGGATGAGAGCAAGTGAGGACAGTATTCATAGAGGGTCCAAGGTGAATCGGAGGCTTGTGATTGTATGGATCAGTATCTTCTAGAATGGAAACAAAGGAACAGGACAGTGGTGTGTGTACAACAGCTGAGGACAGAAATAGTCTATGTGCCATGAGTCTGTCTTTGCCCCTTCCAGCGCCAATAGAAATGGAATCTTTTTGCTTTCAAGGAATTTGAAGGATTGAAGGGAATTTGAATTTTGGGTCGTGCAGATTACAGCTTGTGTTTCCTGACCTCTTAATGCTCTTCTACTTTACCCACAGGAGTTGGAAACTGCAAGTGCTTGATTTGAGAGATGCCCACCACAACTTCTGGAATGTTTGGGCTGGAATAGAGCATGTAGGCTGCTCTCCAGATGTCACGGGCAAGAACCAATCAGTGGGAAATCCTCTCATCCAAGGGGGAAAACAGGCAGTGACTATATGGATGAACCTTTCCCTCACGTCCCGCCGTCCCTCCAAATACCTAAAATATTTATATCAGTGGGCCAAGCAGAGAAAAGATGTGCTAGAGGTGATCTGTCAGAAGTTGGAGTTTGGGGCCATTCCTGCCTATGACCCAGTGACTATTTTGGAAGTTATTGATCCAGGCTCCATCCAGGAGTTGGAAATAAACACATGCTGGGACATACATACTCTTGCATTGCTAGCCCCTGGCCTGGGCAAGATGAAAAACCTCCAGAAACTCCTTTTCAAGGAAGTCGGCATACCTTGGGATAGGCCTCGGGACAAAGAGCTGGAAGCCCGGTGTCTTACAGACATCTTTGCCCAGTTCTCCAAACTGCATAAGCTCCAGCATCTCTATTTGAATGATGTCCACTTCCTGAATGAACGCCTGGACCAAGTGCTCAGGTAAGAAAGGACAGAGAGCTTTATCCAGGGGTTAGTAAAGTATTTTGTTGTTGTTTTGCTTTACATTAATTGACATTACAGTTCATAGAGTGGGTTCACAGCCAGTTTTCAATTTATATACATATGAGCTTAGAATAAGTGATATGACATTTTATGCTGCTGACGCATCCTGACCTGTCACCTTACTAAAGCCAGACTGTCAATGTATGTGTTCATGATTGAAAAAAATGTGTCTTAAGAAACCCAGATGGGCTGGAGAGATGAGTCGGTGGGGAAGAGCACCGACTTCTCTTCCACAGGTCATGAGTTCAAATCCCGGCACCCCCCATGGTGCCTCACAACCATTAGGAAAGAGATCTGATTCCCTCTTATGGTGTCTGAAGATAGCTACGGTGCAACCACATATAACAAATACATCTTACAAAACAAAAGAAAGAAACTCAGGTGATGGGAAGATAGATTTATAGAATGTATGAGATCTTACATCCCTTGTGCTCTTCTATCAACTCTGTCCTCAGAACTATCCCAAGAGTCTCCATCTGCCTCTGACTGCCCATGAGCCAAAGGAAATGTGAGGACAGGAAGGGGCTGTGTGGATGGGAAATGAGTGAATGCCTGTGGTCAAAGGGAAACTCTACGAACCAAACAGAGGCTGTGTGTGGAAGCTGGAACACACTGAGATAAATGTTGGCAGAGCTGGGGATGGTTCTGAGTGGTTCCCAGTTGATCCTTCTGGCTTCTCCTGTTTACATCATTTGTCCCCAAATATGTTTTGTGCTTACCATTCAGAGGGTACTGTAGAGCTGATGCAGTGCGAGACCGAGTGATAGCATATGTGCCACCCAGAAGAACATGGCAGGAGTTGTTAGCTCTCCATCAGGGAGCATCTTGACCTAGTCTTGAATCATGGTCTGAGAATGACCTTGGGCTGAGGAGACTCTGCTACCTTGAAGTCACGGTCTTTTCTCTGCCACTATTGAACTTCAGTGAAGTAAAGTCCTTTCTCTCTCTTTCTCTCTAGCTGCTTGAAGAGTCCATTAGAGACCCTTGCTATCACTCGCTGCATGCTGTCACAATCAGACATGAAGTATCTGTCCCAGTGTCCAAGCATTCATCAGCTCAAACACCTGGACCTGAGTGGGGTCACCTTCATACATTTAAGTGATCCATTTCTAGGAAGCGTGCTAGACAGACTGACAACCACTCTGCAGACATTAAAATTGAAGGGCTGTATGCTCATGGACTGGCAAATCAGTGCCCTCCTACCTGCACTGAGCCAGTGTGCCCAGCTCACTGAAGTCAATTTTATGAAGAACTTCTTGTCCATGAGCAGCCTGAAGAAGCTGTTGCAGCATACTGCCAACCTCACACAGCTGACCCTGGAGAAGTACCCTGCCCCTGATGAGGTCTATGACGACATTGGTGATGTTATTCCAGAGAGATTTGTCCGACTTTGTACTGAGCTGATGGACACACTCAAGGTTATAAGGCAACCAAAGAAGCTCTACTTTGTGAGTAAGAGATGTTTAGATTGTCGGAAATTCTTTATCTATAATTTGAAGGCTAGACTATGTTCTTGTTGGGAATATGTAAGGTGAAGTCATTGCTGGGCTCTGATTAATGGAGGGCAGGCCTCAAGTGACTCATTAGAGGCATAGTCCTTGTGTATTCAAGCACTTTTGGAGGTACTTTGGAAAGAGAACTATTTCATTTTACTTGAACTCCAATCAAATACTTCCAATTTGAGGTGGTTGTGTGGACCATGAGCTCATTTTCAGCCTAGCGTAAATAGTACAGATCCACCCTTGAACAGCAACTGTCTTTGGAAATTGTGGGGCTTGCAATCCCGCAATTTCAGAGTGTGATGTTCCATAGATGAAGGGAAGAGACCATAAACAGAGAGGACATTTAAAGAGCATAATGGACTTGAACAGGAGGGCTCTGTGTCATTCTGCCTCTGCATGGCATCCACCTTCTGGCTCTCCCCTAACATACTGTTTGTTCTGTAGTATATGGAAATAGGTTTTGACTAAGTATAAGTCTGCCTGAACCTAGGAGTACTGTTGTACTAGACTGGTACTGCTGTTAAGCTGTGTCTCATTGGTGGGGAGGTCCCGCCTCCTGATATTATCTTCTACCACTAACATTAGCATTATAATTTCTCAGAGGATCCAATAAATCAATTTTGCATAAGAACTTGTTTGTTTTCTTCTTTTACTGAGTGTGTCTTCTCACAGCATCATGCTTGTGTCTTGTACTTACCCTGGTCCAATAATCTCGTGTCCCCTTGCCTCTGCTCCTTCCTCCTTCTAGATATTTCCGAGTAATTAATGACCCAACATATTCTTTCCTTGGAGAGACTTTATAATCTTATGCTTCATGAAACCGTATCCAAAATGCTACATGGACTCTTTTGGAGCTGTGCCTCAGAGGAACACAATGCTTGCTGCTCTTCCTGAGGAGCAGTGTTTGATTCCCAGTTTCCACACCAAGCTGTATCTCCAATTCCAGGTGTCTGACCTTTACCTCTAGTCTCTAGGGACCCTTGAGTCACCCACACACACTGAAACACAAAAGCTCTCATACATAATTAGAAACAAATAACAATGAATATTTCAATATGAAAGTGAAAACCTCAAAACAAAATGTACTGGCTGTTTTTTTGTGTCAACATGACACTGGTTGGGCTTATCCCAGAGAAAAGAGCTTCTGTTGAGGAAACACCTTCATGAGATCCAGCTGTAAGGCATTTTCTCAATTAGTGATGAAGCGGAGAGGGCCCATTGTGGGTGGTGCAACCTCTGCACTGGTAGTCTTGGGTTCTCTAAGAAAGCAAGCTGAGAAAACCAGGGCAAGCAAGGGAATAAGAAACATGCCTTCATGGCATGTGCATCAGTTCCTGCTTCCTGACCTCTTTGAATTTCTATCCTGACTTCCCTTAGTGATGGACAGCAATGTGGAAATATAAGCTGAAGAATTCCTTTCCTACCCCACTTGCTTCTTGGTCATGACGTTTGTGCAGGAATACAAACGCTGACTAAGACACATACAAGAAATCCCTACATACCTAAGCCGAGAGGACAGAGCATCCAACTCACCTACATATTCCAGAAGAGGATGTGCATTTGTCCCCAGACAATTTTCACAGATTTTCAGAGGATATTTTTCGGATCTATGTGTGTATGTCTAGTGTCAGGAACAGAGTAAAGTCAATGTGCTACACACTCAGAACCATGCACATCACTGCTTAGAAAACTCAGCCAGGTGTTTTGGCTCACAACAGCTTGCCTACTGAATAGAATGTTGAGTCAGGAGGATTGTTGCTAATTTGAGTTTCAGATCACCTCAGTTAAAGTGAAAGAAAGTTCATGAAAAATAAATTAAAAAAAGAAGTGTATAAAGAGCCAACATGTGAGAAGGACCCATGCTCCACTATGTTCATAGCAGTCTTAATTTTAATAGCCATAAGCCGGAAAGAACCCAGATGTCCTTCAATAGAGGAATGAATACAGAAATTGTTGTATATATATACACACAGTGGAGTACTAGTCAGCTATAAAAAACAATGTATGCATGAAATTCTAAGGCAAATGAATGGAACTAGAAAGTGTCATCCTATGTGAGGGAACCCAGTCACACCAAAACACACACGGTATGCACTCAGTGAGAAGTGGATATTAGCCCAAAAGCTCAAAATAAAGAAATTACAATTCACAGACCACAAGCAGCTCAAGAAGAAGGAAGATCAAAGTGGGTGTGCTCTGAGAAATGGAAGAAAATACTCACAAGAGCAATGATGGAGACAAAGTGCGAAGCAGAGACTGAAGGAAAGGACACCCAGAGACTGTCCTACCTGGGGATTTACCCTATAAACAGTCAACACACCCCAACACTACTATGGATGACAAGAAGGGCTTATCAAACAGAGCCTGTTATGGTTGCCTAGAGGGGCCCTGCCAGAGCCTGACAGGTACAGAGCAGCCAACCATTTGACTGAGTGCATAGATCACGGATGGAAGAGTTGGAGGTAAACTGGAGGAGCTGTAAGGTTTTGCAGCTCATAAGAGGAACAGCACTGTCAGCCAACCAGAAGCCCCAGGGCTCCCTGGAACTAAGCGGTCAACCAAAGGATACACATGGTTCTAGCCAAAAGAGTGGCAGAGGAATGCCTTGTTGGGCATTGTAGAGATTCATCTTGGGGTGTTTTGTTCCTGGGAGAAACTTGACATTGACCAAGTTGAAGTTCTCCTAGCCTATGAACTGGAATTGCTGTGCTAGCAATAATCCTGCTCCACCTAGGGTTGATCGAAGGTGAAGATCATTGTTCCTCCAGGTCTAAGAATTTCTGCATTAAGCAGGTGACCCACGCAGCTGCCCAGTAGTGGAATCAATGCCAGTGAACAGCCAGACCAGTCCTGCAGACCTGGTGCCAGCCTATGGGAGGAAGGGCTTTTCCCCCTGCCTATATATGTTTGGAAAAGTCCTTTAAACTTTGAGCCTTGAGCAAGATATACAGCCTTGGCTTCATATTTCTCATGTCCCCCCGTCGTTTCTCATCCCCAACTCTCCTTTAAGAGAACCTCATAACCCGTTTGAATGAAACTTCAGGTGGTTAAAGGGTATCAGTAGGAGGAGAGGTCCTTGGTCCTATGAAGGCACCATAGAGGCCTCAGCTTGGGGAAATTGAGGCAGGCTTGGAGTGGGTTGGGTAGAGGGGCATATTCTTGGAGGCAGAGTGTGGGAGGATGCATTGGGGTTTTTGGGGAGGGGAAACCAGGAAAAGGAATAACATTTGAAATCTATATGAAAAGTATATTCAATGGAAAGAAAACAGAAGGTTGAGCCAGGAGCATTGTTGCTAATTGGCATTTCAGATCACCTCAGCTAGAGTGAAAGACTCTTCCTGAAAAATAATTTTGAAAAGCAGTACATGATGTGTCACAAAATTAAGGAACAAATAAAACTCAGGGGATCTTACTGGTTTAGTTAATGGCCTCTTGACTATCAGTCCAGTCTCGGGTGTGTGGTTTTTCCAAAAGGAACTATTTCAATCTTGGTAATGAAAAACTATCTTATACACACTGGTGCCAAAACTACTGAGATCTCCCTGCTTCTTCCTGTGATGGGATGTGATGTGGTTGAAGTGTGATAGGTAAACACTGGTTTCTCTGTTTTCTTTGATCTTTGATTCTTTTAAGTCAGAGTGTCTTTGTGTAGCACAGGCTGACTTTGCATTCTCCAGAGAGAGCATATAGGGCTTGAACTCAGAGAGATCAGCCTGTCTGTGCCTCACAAAATCTAGTAATAAAGTCCTATAACACAATAGTGGCTGCAAAAAACCATCAAGATGCTTTTGTACTACATTAGGCTTTTATGTTTTCCCTGCTTATATATTAGTTTTCACTACCATATGAAGGCAGAGGAGAGTGAGAGCACATGTATCTTTGGAATTGTTGATGGTTTTGAAAAGTCTGAGCCATCCATTCAACCCCTTAACAGTTTTGAACTCATCTCCTTCAATGATTTCATCAAAGGCAAAACTGGTACAGAGATCAAATTAAATCAAATAATGAGAGTTGAGGGAGAGAGAGAGACTGACAACCACTCTGCAGACATTAAAATTGAAGGGCTGTATGCTCATGGACTGGCAAATCAGTGCCCTCCTACCTGCACTGAGCCAGTGTGCCCAGCTCACTGAAGTCAATTTTATGAAGAACTTCTTGTCCATGAGCAGCCTGAAGAAGCTGTTGCAGCATACTGCCAACCTCACACAGCTGACCCTGGAGAAGTACCCTGCCCCTGATGAGGTCTATGACGACATTGGTGATGTTATTCCAGAGATTTGTCCGACTTTGTACTGAGCTGATGGACACACTCAAGGTTATAAGGCAACCAAAGAAGCTCTACTTTGTGAGTAAGAGATGTTTAGATTGTCGGAAATTCTTTATCTATAATTTGAAGGCTAGGCTATGTTCTTGTTGGGAATATGTAAGGTGAAGTCATTGCTGGGCTCTGATTAATGGAGTGCAGGCCTCAAGTGACTCATTAGAGGCATAGTCCTTGTGTATTCAAGCACTTTTGGAGGTACTTTGGAAAGAGAACTATTTCATTTTACTTGAACTCCAAACAAATACTTCCAATTTGAGGTGGTTGTGTGGACCATGAGCTCATTTTCAGCCTAGCGTAAACAGTACAGACCCACCCTTGAACAGCAACTGTCTTTGGAAATTTTGGGGCTTGCAGTCCCGCAATTTCAGAGTGTGATGTTCCATAGATGAAGGGAAGAGACCATAAACAGAGAGGACATTTAAAGAGCATAATGGACTTGAACAGGAGGGCTCTGTGTCATTCTGCCTCTGCATGGCATCCACCTTCTGGCTCTCCCCTAACATACTGTTTGTTCTGTAGTATATGGAAATAGGTTTTGACTAAGTATAAGTCTGCCTGAACCTAGGAGTACTGTTGTACTAGACTGGTACTGCTGTTAAGCTGTGTCTCATTGGTGGGGAGGTCCCGCCTCCTGATATTATCTTCTACCACTAACATTAGCATTATAATTTCTCAGAGGATCCAATAAATCAATTTTGCATAAGAACATGTTTGTTTTCTTCTTTTACTGAGTGTGTCTTCTCACAGCATCATGCTTGTGTCTTGTACTTACTCTGGTCCAATAATCTCGTGTCCCCTTGCCTCTGCTCCTTCCTCCTTCTAGACATTTCCGAGTAATTATTGGCCCAACATGTTCTTTCCTTGGAGAGACTTTATAATCTTATGCTTCATGAAACCCTATCCAAAATGCTACATGGACTCTTTTGGAGATGTGCCTCAGAGGAACACAATGCTTGCTGCTCTTCCTGAGGAGCAGTGTTTGATTCCCAGTTTCCACACCAAGCTGTATCTCCAATTCCAGGTGTCTGACCTTTACCTCTAGTCTCTAGGGACCCTTGAGTCACCCACACACACTGAAACACAAAAGCTCTCATACATAATTAGAAACAAATAACAATGAATATTTCAATATGAAAGTGAAAACCTCCAAACAAAATGTACTGGCTGTTTTTTGTGTCAACATGACCCAGGTTGGGCTTATCCCAGAGAAAACAGTTTCAGTTGAGGAAACACCTTCATGAGATCCAGCTGTAAGGCATTTTCTCAATTAGTGATGAAGCGGAGAAGGCCCATTATGGGTGGTGCAACCCCTGCACTGGTAGTCTTGGGTTCTCTAAGAAAGCAAGGTGAGAAAACCAGGGCAAGCAAGGTAATAAGAAACATGCCTACATGGCATGTGCATCAGTTCATGCTTCCTGACCTCTTTGAGTTTCTGTCCTGACTTCCCTTAGTGATGGACAGCAATGTGGAAATATAAGCTGAAGAATTCCTTTCCTACCCCACTTGCTTCTTGGTCATGACATTTGTGCAGGAATACAAACGCTGACTAAGACACATACAAGAAATCCCTACATACCTAAGCCGAGAGGACAGAGCATCAAACTCACCTACATATTCCAGAAGAGGATGTGCATTTGTCCCCAGACAATTTTCACAGATTTTCAGAGGATATTTTTCGGATCTATGTGTGCATGTCTAGTGTCAGGAACAGAGTAAAGTCAATGTGCTACACACTCAGAACCATGCACATCACTGTTTAGAAAACTCAGCCAGGTGTTTTGGCTCACAACAGCTTGCCTACTGAATAGAATGTTGAGTCAGGAGGATTGTTGCTAATTTGAATTTCAGATCACCTCAGTTAAAGTGAAAGAAAGTTCATGAAAAATAAATTAAAAAAGAAGTGTATAAAGAGCCAACATGTGAGAAGGACCCATGCTCTACTATGTTCATAGCAGTCTTATTTTTAATAGCCATAAGCCGGAAAGAACCCAGATGTCCTTCAATAGAGGAATGAATACAGAAATTGTTATATATATATATATATATATATATATATATATATATATATATACAGTGGAGTACTAGTCAGCTATAAAAAACAATGAATGCATGAAATTCTAAGGCAAATGAATGGAAGTAGAAAGTGTCATCCTATGTGAGGGAACCCAGTCACACCAAAACACACACGGTATGCACTCAGTGAGAAGTGGATATTAGCCCAAAGCTCAAAATAAGAAATTTCAATTTACAGACCACAAGCAGTTCAAGAAAAAGGAAGATCAAAGTGGGTGTGCTCTGAGAAATGGAAGAAAATACTCACAAGAGCAATGATGGAGACAAAGTGCGAAGCAGAGACTGAAGGAAAGGCCACCCAGAGACTGTCCTACCTGGGGATTTACCCTATAAACAGTCAACACACCCCAACACTTCTATGGATTACAAGAAGGGCTTATCAAACAGAGCCTGTTATGGTTGCCTAGATATTATATTTTGTTCTTGTTTTGCTTTACATTAATTTACATTACATTTCATTTAGTGGGTTCACAGCCAGTTTTAAAGTTATATAAATATGAGCTTAAAATAATTGATATAACACATTTCCTTCCACTCTTTGTTTTTTCCTTTGCTTTCTTTATAGATTTATGTAGTTTGCTCATTTTTTTTTAGGTTTTCTTTCCTATATTTCTTTAAATGTTTTATTCACTTCTTTTAGGACCTCTTTCATCTTGATGAGTTTTCTTTACCTTGTGCTTCAGCTGTGTTGGTATACTCAAGGCGTCTTGTGGTATGTCACCTGGTCTCTTATGACCTATTGCACTGGCTAATATTCTTTGTGTTTTTGTTGGTGTCTAGGCATCTGGGTTTGAGAAGATTATAAGTCTAGAAGCGAATTTCTCCATTTGTATTTTTTGGATGAATGATTTGTTCCCACTTTTGTTTCCTTTTTCTCTGGTTTTCTTTCCTGTCTTGAGTTGGGGGTGTGGAACAGGGAGTCTGTACCCTTAGTTTGTGGCTGGCATAAAGCAACAAGGAGGGAAGAGGGAAAAGGGATATTGTTTGATGTGCTGAGTGGACGAAGTCTACGTAGTGTTCTGGCAGGCATGGCCTGTATTTGTGCATGTGGCTTATGTTTTATGGAAGCAGCATATATCCCAATGACATGTAGTGCTTGAAGTTTTTTTTTTTATCTTTTTACATATTTCATTCTATGTATTCATGTTTGTGTCTGTGGGGTTTTTGCGTGAGCCAAAGACATGTTTTAAGTTTTAACCACTAAGCCTAAGTGATCCACAAAGCAAAAATGCCTCTGAACTGTAAACTCCTTTCAAAAGTCCAGATAGTTCCTGAGGTGCTGGAGCTTATTGTTTATGGGAGATAGCAAGCTATAAGGTTATGGTTCTATAAACATGTTTGTTAACATTGGAAGCACTTGAGTACATGTGCAAGGAGTCACATAAGCAGGAAATACATCTGGATAGATGTGTGCCCCTGATTTACCCTGATGGGAAATGTGATGAGTTGTGAGTTTTGCCTTATTTTTTAAGATTTTGTTAATTGAGTTTTGCATTTTTAAGCCTGCAAACCATCACTTGGGACCATTTTCTGGAAATCGAGAGATGGATTTGGACAGAACTCATCCACATGGCCAGTATTTAATTAAAGCTTGCTTTAAATTTTGTGTTAATTGTGATAGTGGTCTTCTTCCTGACCAGTGGGATTAACAGTGGAGTGAGGTCCTGTACATTGACAACATCATGGAGTTCCTGACCTGATGTGAAGATCATCTCTGCCTTCAGTCCCAGCTTCTACTGTTGTTAGTTGGTTAGGTAAGATAATATCTCATTCTGTAGTTTGGGCTAGTCTCAATTTTATGCCAATCATTGTTCAGTCTCCTCAATTCTGAGGCATAATCTTGTTCAACCATGCTGCTTAGCTTCCATCAATAATTTTAATTAATTAATTAATCAATATGTTTGTTAATTATTATTTGTTTATGTCTGTTTTGCGAGAGTCATAAAGGATACATGCTGATTTGGCCAGAAAACTGGGGGAGACTTTTTAAATTTAAGCATAGGGTTTCTTGTAAATAAAATTAGGTTAAGTAGTTATGCTTAATATAGATACCATTTCTAATTGTGAACTTTCACTAGCTGTCCAGATACCTTTTTAAAAAACATTTTTTTTTTTGTATTTTGAGACAGAGTTTGACTATGAAATGGTAAAAAGAAATCAAACTGAAGACATTTTGGATAGAACTTCCATTTTGAATAGAGGTCAAATAAAGTTTAAATTCCCAAGACTTCCCTTTGTGTTATCCTTCATGGTATAAAGAGACAAGTATGTGGGTGACTGACATCTTGGTTCATAAGTTGAGACTTGAATAATAGGTATGTCACCCCACCAGAGTTGAATAACCCAACCATTAGAAACAGGATAAGTATACCACAAAAACTTGTTCCATAGGAAATCCTCTATTATTCCTAATTGATTAGATAACTTGGTACAGATATGTATGGACTTTGGGCATAAAAGCTCTGTTTGGCATTCTGATTTATGGTCATAATTCAGCTCCCACGTATGATCTGTGGCCTGGATCAATCAATAGCAGCCCAAGCAGAAGATGTAGTCAGTACCTAATTTTGTGTCATTGTCCCTGACTTGTCAATTATTTTCTGCCTAATTCAAATTGTGGGGGGAAAAAAAAGAAGAAAATCACGGGGCCTGGCGAACACAGGAAAAGCGACACGTGCCAGGCCAATCCGGTGGAGCGTGCATGTCTCAGAGGACACAGGCGGACATGGAGCCCATGTGGGATTTTTGGGGAAGCAGGCAAGATGCATGCGTGCCTCTGCCAGTCTCTGCGGGTGGGCGCGTGAGGGCAGGAAGAGAAAACTTACGCAGAAGGCAGGGCTATTCTGGTGTGGATTTCTCTGCCTGTTACCTGTGCTCACAGACTGTCTGCATGGCTGAATCTCTGAGTTTCTGATGGAGAGTAGCAGCTCGAAGTATGGCAAATTTAATAAGAGGCGGCCCATAGCTTTGATGTTTTATTATTAAGAAAATAGAAAGAAAAAAGAGATAGAAAGATAAAGGAAGAGGAGAAAATAGATAAGAAAAGCCATGACCACGTGGAAAGGAGGGAAATTGGAGAGACAGAGAGATAGATATAGAAGAGGGCCAGGGGAGAACAAGCAGGGGTGGGGGGGAGAGCACGTGTGGAGGGGTGCTATTTATAGTGAGTTGGGTTGTCAGGTAACCAAGAAGCAGGGAGAGTGTGGCTGCAGGCCGGTGACTGCTGAGGTGGAGTCAGGCTAGAACCTGGGGCGTAGTCACACATCTCATTAAGATCCCACATCAAATAAAGGTTTTCTTTACTGGACTCTTATGGCTTGTGGGTTGTTTTGGGTTTTTTGACCCTAACAAAGTCCTGGATGGTCTAGAATTCCCTATGTACATCTGGCTGATTTCAAAGACACATGAATTCTCCTATTTCTGCTTCCAGAGTGCTGGACTAATATGTATGGGCCATCACATCATGCTCACCACGCAGTCACTGACAGTGAGACTGACAGTGGTGACACAGGCCTTTTATCCCATAGAACCTGATATTCTCTCTCTGTGGTGTGTTTCTCAGTCATTAGTTGGTTCTTAAGATTTTGGTTAGGACAATTCTTTGACTGGACACAGGGATGGACAGAAACTCTATTGTCTAAGCTCTTGCTTCCTCAGACCTCTCAATGTGCAATGCAGCAATTCCGACATTCCCGCTTCTGTATCTGCCAGTGGGTGATATGTAAAGTCTTGAATGCAGTGATGAATGCAAAGCCAAAGCTTGAGGAAGGGAGTTTTGGTGAATGAGCAGCATATTGCAACCCAGGATAATTAGTCTATGAGGAACAGTGGGAAAATGAAAAGATGGCTATAGCAGAACAAAAGATCACAAACAACAAAGGAATAAGGGATGGACACCCTTCTATTCCATTCTCTCTCTTTTTAATATAGCCTAGGCTGGCCTTGGACTTCTCTTTCTCTTCCTTCTACTTATAGATTGATGGGATCTATGCCAGATACAAGAAAACCCACTTTGTATTCCACCTGATTATGGCACCCTATTCTTTAGAGCTCGCAACTTCTGGCTAGCCACCTGCATATTAAGGTTTCAGGGGATGGACAAAGGTCCCTGTCTTGTCCTAAATAATTTCAAGTTCCTAAAATCTGCATAAAATTGCCCAATGATGGACTCTGACTTAATTTTCTTTTGCTAATAAATTCCTGAGTATAGCCATTATGTTTCCTTGTGTTTTTATCAAGTACCAATACTACTTTAGTGTTATATCTGTTGTTTTTTCTTCATTATTAGGTTTATAAAAATATGAGTATCCAAGATTGCTCAGTAGGTGGATACCTGGAGCTAAGGATGATAACCTGATTTTTAATTCATGACACCAGTATAATGGAAAGGGAGGACTGACACTCCATGTTGACCTCTGACCTCCATAAGCAGGTAATGGCAATACTGTTGAGTTATGTTCAAGGGAAATCTGAAATAAATAAAATAACAATAATGTAATAATCCTATCTTTAAATGTTATTGTTCATGATGTTGTCTTCCACAAAACAAGTGTGAAGACCTTTTACCAAGTAAATTATTTTAAAATTTTAGTATTTATTTAAGATTTATTTATTTATTATATGTAAGTACACTGTAGCTGTCTTCAGACACCCCAGAAACAGGCATCAGATCTCATTATGGATGGCTGTGAGCCACCATGTGGTTGCTGGGATTTGAACTCAGGATGTTCTGAAGAGCAGTCAGTGCTCTTAACTACAAATATCTGTTAGTTTTGCTTTGTCTCGGTTTTGTGTCTGTTTCCATGATTGTTGAGAGTGGGCTGTTGACACCTCCCACTATTATTGTCTGATGTTCATGTATGCTTTGAGCTTTAGTAATGTTTCTTTTACAAATGTGAGTGCCCTCACATTTGGAGCATAGATGTTCAGCATTGACAGTTCATCTTGGTAAATTTTTCCTTTGATGAATATAAAGGGTCTTTTACCATCTTTTTTGACAACTTTTGGCTTTATTCTACTTTACTCAATATTTGAATGGCTACTCCAGTTTATTTCTTGGGTTCATTTTCTTGGAAATAAAATGTTTTTGCACCCTTTCATTTTGTGGCATTTTCTGTCTTTGTCACTGAGGCATGTTTCCTGTATGCAGCAATATTCTGGGTCTGACTGTAGGAATTTTTTTCTGGTCCAATTTATTTTTAGTTCCGTTGGCTTCTTCTTGTATGTTAATGGGAATCTGTTTCTTTAGTTTAGAGAAGTTTCCTTATATGATTTTGTTGAAGTTGTTTATTGGAGCTTTAAGTTGGGAATCTTCATTATCTTCTTTTTTTTTATTCTCTAAGTTTTTTTTATTTACATTCCAAATCATTTCCCCTTTCCCATTTCCTCCCTCCCCGAAAGTCTCATAAGCCCCCTTCCCTCCCTCTTTTCTCCATTCAACCCTCTCTCATTTCTCTGTCCTGGCGTTCCCCTACATCCAGTCTTTCCAGGACCAGGGGTCTCTCCGTCCAACTTCTTAGAAATCTATTGCTATGCGAATTGTGTCTAGGGTATTCCGAGATTCTGGGTTAATATCCCCTTATCAGTGACTGCATACCTTGTGTGTTCTTTTGTGATTGGGTTACCTCATTAAGGATGATATTTTCAAGTTCTGACCATTTGCCTAGGAATTTCGTGAATTCATTGTTTTTAATTGCACAGTAGTATTCCATTGTGTAGATATACCACAACTTCTGAATCCATTCCTCCGTTGAGGGACATCTGGGTTCTTTCCAGCTCCTGGCTATTATAAATTAGGCTGCTATGAACATAGTGGAGCATGGTACAGAGCTAAACAAAGAGTTCTCACCTGAAGAATAACTAATGGCTGAGAAGCACCTAAAGAGATGTTCATCATCCTTAGTCATTAGGGAAATGCAAATCAAAACAACCCTGAGATTCCATCTCACACCAGTCCGAATGGTTAAGATCAAAAACACAGGAGACAGCAGTTGTTGGCCAGGATGTTGAGAAAGAGGAACACTCCTCCACTGCTGGTGGAATTGCAAGCTGGTACAACCACTCTGGAAAGCAGTCTGCCGGTTCCTCAGAAAACTGGGCATGCCAATCCAGGAGGATCCGGCTATACCACTCCTGGGCATATACCCAGAGGCTTTACCTGCATGCAATAAGGACACATGCTCCGCTATGTTCATAGCAGCCTTCATTATCTTCTATACCTATTATTCTTATTTTCGATCTTTTCATTGTGTCCTGAATTTCTTCACTGTTTTCTGTTAGGAGCTTTCTGCAGTTTGTATTTTCTTTGACTGTTGTGTTGAACTCTTCTATGGATTATTCTATGCCTGAGATTCTCTCTTCCATGTCTTGTATTCTGTTGGTGATGCTTGCATCTGTGACTTCTGATCTTTTTCCTATGTTTTCCATCTCCAGAGTTGTCTCCCTTTGTGATTTCTTTATTATTTGTATTTCCATCTTTATATCCTGGATGGTTTACTTCAATCCCTTCACCAGTTTGACTGTGTTTTTCTGAATTTCCTTAAGGGACTAATTTGTTTCCTCTTTAAGGGCTTCTACCTGTTTATGTGTGTTCTACTCTATTTCTTTAAGTGAGTTGTATATGTCATCTTTAAGGTTCTCTTTCATCTTCATGTGATGGGATTTTAGATCAGATTCTTGTTTTTGAGATTTCTTAGGGTATATAGATCTTTGTTGTGGTGGGAGACCTGGGTTCTGATATTGTCAAGTAGCATTTCTTTCTTTCTTTTTTTATGATTCAAAAAAACAAGAGGAATTTTGTGGAGAGAACAACCTTAGGGCAGCTGCCATTAGGCACAGTGTGATTGGCAGAACAGTGTTACATTTAACTAATTGGTTGTTAGGGAATGAGGTAGGTGGCTAACCATCTTGGAATAACTCTGAGCCTCCCCTAGCTGCAGGAACCTCTCTTTGGTCTGAGAAATGTAATTTAGCCTCTCCATTTTGGGACGGTCAAGTGTTCCATGGTCTTTCCAAAGTTCTTCAACTGAGCTTTTCATCCCCCCCCCCCTTTTGTGCATGCTTCAATCCTGAAGCAATTGCTGGCATTTTGATAGCTCATACTCCTGGTCTTCTGTATCTAGTTCTTTGTATCTCTGTTTTAAGATCATTAGCTATACTGTACCTATGTGTTTCTTAACAATAGAGACAAAGTAATCCAAAATTAGGGGCCAAACACGGTGGATATGCAGGTGGTTAAACAAAGAGTGGAGTTAAGCCAAGACTTGAACCAGCCCTGACTCTGTTCTCTCTCTTTTCCACTTGGCTAGCCCTTTCCTCACCTTGACCATTGCCTCTTTAACAACCATGGATTGGTCTATATAAAAGTAATACCACTCAGCTAAAGCAGCACATAGCCCTTCTATTCTGCAGTACTACTTACAACAATGAAGTCAATGATTCTTGAAGGTGACTGATGGTTCCTATTTTCTCTATATCTATATCAATGGCTGTCCGTGGGCTGTTATACTTTTCCATTTGTAAGTCTTCGGTGGGAGACCTGGCTTCTGATGTTATCAAGAGGCATTTTTGTTGCTTGTGTTCTTTCACTTGCCTCTCATTATCTGCTTATCTCTTTTGTTAACTGCCCTTGCTATTTCTGACTGGAGCCTGACCCTCTTGGTAGCCTGGTTATGTTGGGCCTCCTTGTATCAAGCTGTTTCTAGGTATGAGAGGGGTCCTAAGAGCCTATTCTGTGAGCCTGGCTGAGTCAGAACTCCTGGGTGTCAATCTGTGTCTGAGTGTGGAAGGGGTTGGGATAGGGACTGGAGCTTAGGGTGTACTCACTGGTGCAGATGCAAAGGAAAGAAAGTGCATTTCCAGCAGGGTGAGAGGTCCTGTGTCCTCTGAGTCCTGGTGGTTCCACTTATACCAGGAATTGGGTCAGTGGTGGGGGACTCTTTTTGTAGCTTGGTGGTGTCAGAACTCCTGGGGATCAAGTTGTCTTTGGGAGTGGGCAGAGTGGTGGTGGGGCTGGAACACAGGATCTGTTTCAGGGCACAGCTGCAAACTGGAAGCTACTGAACATTTCTTTAGTGCTCCTATGCCATTAAAGTTGCCCTTGTTGAGAATTCCTTGCTTAGGCCTGTACTCCAATTTTCACTTGTATTATTTGGTTTATTAATGTCTAGTTTCTTGAATTCCTTATACATTCTGTATGCTGCCATTTTGTCCTGTCATATATATATATATATATATATATATATATATATATATAGAGAGAGAGAGAGAGAGAGAGAGAGAGATGAAGATATAATTTTTTTACTCATGCAATATTTATATATATATATATATATATATATATATATATATATAATTTAATATATAATTTACAAAATGTGTGTTCTGGTAGGGGAGGAGACAGGGGGAGATTAACAGAGAGTCAGGAAGTTGAACAGAGTTGTATAGCAATAGGGGATGGGGAACTGGGGTTAGCCACCAGAAAGTCCCAGAAGCAAGGAAATCAATAAGCACCCAGGACCCAATGGGGATAACATTAGCTCAAATCCCTAACAAAGGGGAGAGAGAACATGTAGAGACAATATTCAGAGGTTAGGCATGTCCCCTGATTGAGGGGTGAGGCTAGCCGCCCATCTCCAAACTTTTAACCTGGAATTGCTCCTGTCTAAAGGAAATACAGGGATAAAGATTAGAATAGATACTGAAGGAAAGGAAATCCAGATACTGCCCACCTCGGGATCCAACCATATGCAGTCACAAAAACCAGACACTATTGCTGATGCCAAGAAGTGCTTGCTGACAAGAGCATGCTATAGCTGTCCCCAGAGAGGCTCTGCCAGAGCCTGACCAATACTGAAGAGGATACTTGCTGTCAACCATTGGGCTGAGCATGCGGGCCACAATGGAGGAGTTAGAGAAAGGACTGAAGGAGCTGAAGAGATTTGCAACCCCATAGGAAGAAATGCAATATCAACCAACCAAAACCCCCAGAGCTCCCAGGGAATAAACTACTAACAAAAGAATACACATGGAGAGACTCATGGTTCCAGCAGCATGTGTAGCAGAGGATGGCCTTGTCGGGCCTCAATGGGAGGAGAGGCCCTGAGTCCTGTGAATGCTTGATGCCTCAGTGTAGGGGAATGCAAGTGCAGGAATGTGGGAGTGAGCGGGTGGGTAGTTTTGGGAACACCCTTGTAGAAGCAGGGGGATGGGGGTGGGGGATAGGCTAGGGGGTTTCCAGGGGGGAAACGGGGAAAGGAGATAACATTTGAATGTAAATAAAGAAAATATCCAATAAAAAAAAAGAGTGACAGTAAAGGTTGTGTTGTATGTCCAGGTACTACAAATGATATGATGATCTCTTTCTTTATGACCAACAACTTATTTCTCTATCAGATGGGGTATTGGTAACACAATCTTCTATTCTTTAGCTGCCACTTTCTCTGAATGTCATGTTTCTTTGTCTTATGATAATTTTTCAGTTTCATTTAGCAATTGGTGAAGTTTTATTAAAAAGAATTATTTATTTATCTTATATATATAGTAGCTGTATACTGTACACTGTAGCTGTCTTCAGACACACCAGAGGAGGGCATCAGATGTCATTATAGATGGTTATGAGCCACCAAGTGGTTCCTGGGAATTGAACTTAGGACCTCCAGAAGAGCTGTCAGTGCTTTTAACCACTGAGCCATCGCTCCAGCCCAGAATTGTTTTTATTATTCTTTTGATTTGTTTCTTGAAACTTGGGTTTTACAGAAAGCACTGCATTCTTGGCTTCCCTAGAACTCACTTTCTACACCCCACTGGCCTTGAACTCTCACAAATCTTCCCGCCTTTGCCTCCCATGTGCTGGGATTAAAATTATGTTCTATCACTGTTCTGCAAGTGCCACCACAGCATGTCCAATCCAGAACTGTTTGGTCCAGGAATCTTTCTTGGTTTTAAAGTTATAATTCTCCTGTCAGCTTGTGAAGCTTGTGCAAAGTATACTTGTTCTCAAAGACTCTATCTAATTCCAACCAATCTTGTGTGAATTCATCTCAGCGAGATGGGATCAGTAGGAACCCAGAGTCCTTAGTATATAATTTCATGATAACAAACTATGCTTAGTTCTCTCAGCCCTCTATTGTCACTCAGCACTTTCAAGTACTGTTTTTGTTTGTTTGCTTGCTTATTTTGCTTTTTCAAAACACATATTATCACTGGATGTTTTGAAACTCACTATATAGGGCAGATTGTCTTTAAACTCAAAGATCAATTTGCCTCTGACTCCATGTTACTGGGATGAAAGGCACACCCAATAATGAAAGACTTAAAGTGACATCAGGATCTGCAGTCAAGACACTTGAGTAACTCTCAGCTCTCATTCCACCATGGATTTCCTTGAATTCAAGGTCATGCTGACATTCTTATTGTGACTGTAAAACAAAACAAAACAAAATAAAACAAAACACCCACAGAAATCATACTGATCTAAAATAAATATGGTTAGGTAAACCTCATGTTTCTGAGGTTAGAGAATCTCTGTGAGTTCCAGGCCAGGCAGGGTTATATAGAAATATCTCATCTCAAAAAAGACCAATCAATAACCATATATATGAGCTTACATGAGATAAGGCATCCTGATGTAACTAAGGGACTTACCTGGTAGAACTAAGAGACTTATCTGATCTGGACACTTGTGAGAGGTCTCTGAATAAAGGTAGGGAAAGACTCTGACTCCAGGCACCAAGAGTCTGGGGTATTCTCTGAATGCTGAGACTGTTTTTACACTTTTCAACTGGATGCTTTGACTCATTATATACTTTTCTACTGAACCCTACCTTTGTAATCACAACCTCTCACCCAGAATTGGCCTATGATTAAATAATTGAGAACTCACCCATTTGCTCATTTTGAAATTTTGATGGTATAGGTGGTTGGGTCAGATTTATAATCAGGGAAAAACTTAGGCCAGACTTATGTCAAGGTTTATGGGACTTTCGGGGAGGGGGGAACTAAGAAAGGGAAAATGATTTGAAATGTAAATGAAGAATAAAAAGAACAAAATAAAAATCTACATGCTGGTTGGCAGTTGCAGTGGGACATAAGCAAGTCAGAAATTTAACAGGAGCTAAGAACACAGAGTTAGCTGAGGCATTTTAATCTTGAGTTTCTACAAGATTGGGTGTTTTGGCATAGGATTTTAGGAGAATGAGGTAGAAACTAAGACAGCTTTAGCTGAGACATTAAGGAGAAGCATTTGCCTATATATATATATATATATATTGTAATATATATTCATTTATAATTGATTCATAAAATTTATCATGTTTATGCAGTACCATATGATGCTTTTTGTCATGTCCATGTCTAAAGTCTAAGTTAGATTGTGTCTCCTCTAGTAATCATCCTAGATGAGTAAAACATTAAAACTCTGTTCTTTAAAAAAAAGAGAACTGATTTATTGAAACCATTTGGTTGTGCCTTTAATCCCGGCACTCCCTAAGCAGATGGAGGTGGATCTATGAGTTCCATGGCAACCTTGTCGAAAGAGTAAGTTCCAGGACAGTCAGCATCACACAGAGAAACTGTCTTGAAAAAAAAAATCAAAGCAAAACAAAACAAAACAGCACACTAAGGATGATATTTTCAAATTCTGACCATTTGCCTAGGAATTTCGTGAATTCATTGTTTTTAATTGCAGAGTAGTATTCCATTGTGTAAATATACCAAATCTTCTGAATCCATTCCTCCATTGAGGGACATCTGGGTTCTTTCCAGCTTCTGGCTATTATAAATAAGGCTGCTATGAATATAGTGAGGTAACCCAATCACAAAAGAACACACATAGTATGCAGTCACTGATAAGGGGATATTACCCCAGAATCTCAGAATACTCTAGACACAATACGCATATCAATAGATTTCCAAGAAGATGGAAGGAGAGAACCCTGGTCCTGGAAAGACTGGATGTAGGGGAATGCCGAGACAGAGAAGCAAGAGGGGGGAGAATGGGGAAAAGAGGGAGGGAATGGGGCTTATGTGACATTCGGGGAGGGAGAAAAGGGGAAAGGGGAATTGATTTTGAATGTAAATAAAAATATAAAAATTAAAAAAATATCTTTACAGCCTTCCCAGGGTTTCCCAGCAACTTCTCTGACAGTTTCCTTAAGCTTCAAATAAATTGAAAGTTAAGAGAGAAAAAAAACACCACAAACAAACAAGCAAACAGAAAAAAAAGACTTTAAATAATGCACAGACACTCGGTTTTTTTATAGATATTTTCTTTATTTAAATTTCAAATACTATCTCCTTTCTGGTTTCCCCTCCAAAAACACTCTATCCTATCCTCCCCTTTCCCTTACTCACCAACTACACAACTCCCACTTCCTTGTCCTGATATTTGCTTCTACTGGGGCATTGATCTTTCTCATGGCCAAGGGCCTCTCCTCTCTTCAATATCCAACAAGGTCAGTCTCTACTACATATGCAGCAGGAGCCATGGGTCCCTCCATGTGTACTCTTTGGTTGGTAGATTAGTCCCTGGGAGCTCTGGGGTACTGGTTTGTTCATAATGTTCTTCCTCCTATTAGGCTGACAGCACCTTCGGCTCCTTGGGTTCTTTCTCTAGTTCCTCCATTGGGGACCTTGTACTCAGTCCAATGGCTGGCTGGGAGCACCCACCTCTGTATTTGTTAGGTAGTGGCAGAGCCTCGCAGAAGACAGCTATATCAGGCTCCTGTCAGCAAGCGCTTGTTGGCATCCACATTAGTGTCTGAGTTTTCTGACTGTATATGGGGTGGTTCCCCAGGTGGGACAGTCTCTGCATGGCCTTTCCTTCAGTCTCTGCTCCACACTATGTCTATGTAACTGCTCCCATGGCTGTTTTGTTCCCCCTTCTAAGAAGGACCAAAGTATCCATACTTTGTTATACCTTCTTCTTAAGCTTAAATTGGTCTGTGAACTGTATCTTGGATATTCCAAGCTTCTGGGCTAATATTCACTTATCAGTGAGTGCACATCATGTGTGTTCTTTTGTGATGGGGTTACCTCACTCAGGATGATATTTTGTAGTTCCATCCATTTGCCTAAGAATTTCATGAATTCATTATTTTTAATAGGTGAGTAGGACTCCATTGTGTAAATGTACCACAGTTTCTGTATCCATTCCTCTGTTGAGGGACTTCTGGCTATTATAAATAAGGCTGCTATGAACATCATGGTGCATGTGTCCTTATTACATATTGGAGAATCTTCTGGGTATATGCCCAGGAGTAGTATAGCTGGGTCCTCCTGTAGTACTATTAATTAGGGATTGATGTCCTTTGCTTTTTTAATTTTTTGAGATGGGGCTTCTTTCACTGTGTACCTAAGTTTAGCTGGCACTCACTTTGTTGCCCAGACTTGACTGGGCTCCAACTTTCAGCAATCCTTGCTCCTCAGTCTGACTAAACCTATGTTATGATGAGAGCTTCTACTTTTGACTTAGTTTTATTCTTGTGTTAACAGCATTGTTCAAGATACAGTCCTACCTTAGCTTACTTCGGCCCCTGTGACTAAGGCCCAAGTCAGGAATATGAATCTACTGTTCATCATGATCTAGTGTGAGAGACACTTCAAAGCAGTCATTACCAGTCAATTTCTAATGAGGGAGAGAGGTGAAGCTGTTTTTACTTTGGAGTGAATTCTAGGTTATACATTTATTTTCAGAACTCTCTTGGTATTCTTGCACACTTTTTGAATCTGAGGTACATAGAGTGTCATGATATGAACCCTATACTTTGTGCACAACAAGTTTCATATATTCTTGCTAAAACCAGATATCTCCACTGGTAAAAAGCTAATCTGAGGTTCTAGCAAAATCCCAAGCCTATTCATGATACCTCTCCTCAAACTTTGAGCTCTCAGATTTTCTTTTTTCATCTGCATTAAACCTCTATAACTCAGGCCTCTCTGCAACTCATTATGCATTCTTCACATCACTGAGAAAACATTAAGGATTGTTTTCTTTCTTTCTCTTTTTTTCCCTTCCTTCCTTCCTTATTTCCTTCCTCCCTCCTTCCCTCCCTCCCTTCCTCCCTTCCTTCCCTCCCTCCTTCCTGCCTTCCTTCTTTCCTCCCTCCATCCCTCCCTTCCTTCCCTTTCTCCTTCCTTCCTTCCTTCCTTCCTTCCTTCCTTCCTTCCTTCCTTCCTCATTCTTTTATTTCCTTTCCCCTTTTCATTTCTGTACCATCTTGGCTTTTAATGTAATCATTGCCATGATGAATAGAAAGTAGAGCTGAGCCTCAGTAATCCTCCAGTCTAGGTAGATATGTATATAAATAGAATGGGTTTATTTTGATAAGATATCGTTGCAGGAAAGAATGAATTGAGATACTGGTGAAAACCAGGACTTCTTATATGCTTGGGTGATGTGCTGTGTACAGGCTGATTTTATGGCCTGAATTGTACTTCCACCATGGAGTCAGTTGTGCTAAGTAAGGTATGGGGACCTGTTGTGAACTGTTATACAGGAGGTTGAGAAGGAAGGGACAAAGTTAAGTCCATTATGGGATTCAACATCATCTCAAGACCAGCCGGGACAATTTTTATGACATCTTGTGTTCCAATGGTGGAAAAAAATATGAACAGACCTATGTGGCTTGCATGGAGTGACTGCCTGGGGTGTATATAGGGTGTGTTCACATAAATTAATCTCCACACAGAAAAGGCAATGGATTGAGACTCTGTGGCAAGGTCTTTCATCCAGAGCACTGGGATTAAAGGCTTGAGCCAGCCATTGAAGCTTCACTTGAAAACTTTTGAGACAGGTTATCAAAGCTGTCTTGAAGTCCAGATCTTTCTGGCTATGAGTGCCTCCTAGGCTCATTCTGAAATTCAAGTGGGGATCTGCTTGGTAGTTTAATTTCTTTGATTCTTATTTGTTTGGTTGATTGGTTTCTTTTAGTTTGCTGGTTTTATTTGTTTGTTTGATTATTAATTAATTTATTTATTTATATTTCAAACACTGCTCCCTCCAGGCCCCTATCCTGCAATCCCTCCCCTCACTCCCACTTCCCTTGTGTCCTCCTTCAGCTTGAAAACACAAAATGGCAGGAAGGCTTCCAACAACCATTTATAAATTGATGGATAGAAGATGATGAGTTCAAGGTCAGCCTGCACTACATGAGACCAGTAAAAAGAACGAAAGAGAAAGCAAAGAAAGATGCTTGGGGAAAGAGGAGGAAGGGATTCATGAGGGGGTCTGGTAGGAGACGGAAGTTGATATTGGGATGTAAAGTGAAAAACTAAACTAATTTTAAGAAGGATGATACTTATTCCACATTTTTTGCTTTTGCTTCTTTTTTTGCTTCAGCCATCTTTAATGAACACACAGCTCCTCCTAGTCTGACTACCTGGATGGTAATATGGTGATCATTCACCAAAACTTCCTTCATCAAAGCTTCATTTTGAATCTCTTGGATACTTTGCATTTTTTTTATATATACTCCACAAGGCAGATATACAAGTGGGAAAACAATGAAGGAAAGGCTTGGTTCTTAATAATTGAGGCATGAAAATGGGACAAAGTCATCTGCTGTTAATATTTCAAGGTCAATATTTTTCTTTTTTTTATTTTCTAAGTTTTTAATTTACATTCCAAATCATTTCCCCTTTCCCGTTTCCTCCCTCCCTGAGAGTCCCATAAGCCCCCTTCCCTCCCTCTTTTCCCCATTCAACCCCCTCTCGCTTCTCTGTCCTGGCATTCCCTTACATCCAGTCTTTCCAGGACCAGGGGTCTCTCCTTCCATCTTCTTGGAAATCTATTAATATGTGAATTGTGTCTTGGGTATTCCGAGATTCTGGGATAATATCCCCTGATCAGTGACTGCATACCATCTGTGTTCTATTGTGACTGGGTTACCTCACTAAGGATGATATTTTCTAGTTCTGACCATTTGCCTAGGAATTTCCTGAGTTCATTGTTTTTAATTGCAGAGTAGTATGCTATTGTGTAAATATACCACATCTTCTAAATCCATTCCTCCATTGAGGGACATCTGGGTTCTTTCCAGCTTCTGGCTATTATAAATAAGGCTGCTATGAACATAGTGGAGCATGTGTCCTTATTTCATGCGGTAAAGACTCTGGGTATATGCCCAGGAGTGTTATAGCCTGATCCTGCAGGAGTGTCATGCCCAGTTTTCTGAGGAACCACCAGATTGATTTCCAGAGTGGTTGTATCAGTTTCCAATCCCACCAGCAGTGGAGGAGTGTTCCTCTTTCCCCACATCCTCGCCAACAACCGCTGTCTCCTGTGTTTTTTATTTTAGCCATTCTGACTGGTGTGAGATGGAATCTCAGGGTTGTTTTGATTTGCATTTCCCTAATGACTAAGGATGATGAACATCTCTTTAGGTGCTTCTCAGCCATTAGATATTCTTCAGGTGAGAACTCTTTGTTTAGCTCTTTACCCCATTTTTTAATAGGGTTACTGGGTTCTCTGGAGTTTAACTTCTTGAGTTCTTTGTATATATTGGATAGTAACCCTCTGTCGGATGTAGGGTTGGTAAAGATCATTTTCCAGTTAGCTGGTTGCCGCTTTTTCTTTTTGACAGTGTCTTTTGCCTTACAGAAATTTTGTAATTTTATGAGGTTCCATTTGTCCATTGTTGATCTTAGAGCATAAGCTATTGGAGTTCTGGTCAGAAAATTCTCCCCTGTGGCTATATATTCAAGGTTCTTCCCTAGTTTCCTTTCAAGTAGTTTCAGTGTGTCTGGTTTTATGTGGAGGTCCTTGATCCACTTGGAATTGAGCTTAGGACAAGGAGACAAGAATGGATCAATTTGCATTCTTCTGCACGTTTACATCCAGTTGAGCCAGCACCATTTGTTGAAAAGGCTATCTCTTTTTCACTGGATGGTTTTAGCTCCTTTGTCAAAGATCAAGTGACCATAGGAGTGTGCATTCATTTCTGGGTCTTCAATTCTTCTCCATTGATCTACATGTCTGTCACTGTACCAATACCATGCAATTTTTAACACTATTGCTCTGTAGTACATCTTGAGTTTCGGAATATTGATTCCCCCAGAAGTTCTTTTACTCTTGCAAATAGTTATAGCTAGTCTGGCTTTTCTGTTAATTCAGATGAATTTTTGAATTGCTCTTTCTAACTCTATGAAGAATTGAGTTGGGATTTTGATGGGGATTGCATTGAATCTGTATATTGCTTTTGGCAAGATGGTCATTTCTACTATATTAATCTTGCCATCCATGAGCATGGCAGATTTTTCCATCTTCTGAGGTCTTCTTTAATTTCTTTCTTCAGAGACTTGAAGTTCTTGTCATACAGATCTTTCACTTATTTGGTTAGAGTCACACCAAGACACTTTATATTGTTTGTGGCTATCGTGAAGGGTATCATTTCTCTTACTTCTTTCTCAGCCTGCTTATCCTTTGAGTATAGGAATGCTACTGACTTGCTTGAGTTAATTTTATACCCAGCCACTCTGCTGAAGTTGTTTATTAGTTGTAGGAGTTTTCTGGTGGAGTTTTTTGGGTCACTTAAGTATACTGACATATCATCTGCAAATAGTGATATTTTTAATTCTTCCTTTCCAATTTGAATCCCTTTCACCTCCTTTTGTTGTCTAATTGCTCTAGCTAGACCTTCAAGTACTATATTGAAAAGACATGGAGAGAGCGGGCAGCCTTGTCTAGTCCCTGATTTTAGCGGAATTGCTTCAAGTTTCTCTCCATTTAGATTGATGTTGGCTACCGGTTTGCTGTAAATTGCTTTTACTATGTTTAGATATGGGCCTTGATTTCCTGATCTTTCCAAGACCTTTAACATGAAAGGATGCTGAATTTTGTCAAATGCTTTCTCTGCATCTAATGAAATTTCCATGTGGCTTTTTTCTTTGAGATTGTTTATGTAGTGGATTACATTGATGGAATTCCTTTTATTGAACCATCCTTGCATCCCTGGGATGAAGGCTACTTGATCGTGGTGAATGATCATTTTGATGTGTTCTTGGATTCGGTTGGCAAGAATTTTATTGAGTATTTTTGCATCGATATTCATAAGAGAGATTGACCTGAGATTCTCTTTCTTTGTCAGATCTTTGTGTGATTTTGATATCAGCATAATTGTGGCTTCATAGAACGAGTTGGGTAGTGTTCCTTCTGTTTCTGTTTTGTGGAATAGTTTGAAGAGTATGGGTGTTAGGTCTTCTTTGAAGGTCTGATAGAATTCTGCACTAAAACCATCGGGACCTGTGCTTTTTTTGGTTGGAAGACTTCCAATGACCACTTCTATTTCTTCAGGGGTTATAGGACAGTTTAGATGAACTATTTGACCCTCATTTAATTTTGGTATTTGGTATCTGTCTAGGAAATTGTCCATTTCCTCCAGATTTTCTAGTTGTGTTGAATACAGGCTTTTGTAGTAGGATCTGATGATTTTTTGAATTTCCTCAGTTTCTGTTGTTATCTCTCCCATTTTGTTTCTGATTTTGTTAATTTGGATACTGTTTCTGTGCCCTCTGGCTAGTCTGGGTAAGGGCTTTTCTATCTTTCTGATTTTCTCAAAGAACCAACTTCTAGTTTTGTGGATTCTTTGTATGGTTTTATTTGTTTCTACTTGATTGATTTCAGCCCTGAGTTTGATGATTTCCTGCCTTCTACTCCTCTTGGGTGTATTTGCTTCTTTTTGTTCCAGGGTTTTTAGGTGTGCCATAGAGCTGCTAGTATATGCTGTCTCTCGTTTCTTTTTAGCGGCACTCAGGGCTATGAATTTTCCTCTTAGCACCACTTTCATTGTGTCCCACAAATTAGGATATGTTGTGCCTTCATTTTCATTAAATTTTAAAAAGTCTTGATTTCTTTCTTTATTTCCCCCTTGAAAAAGTTATCATAGAGTAGAGCATTGTTCAGCCTCCATGTGTATGTGGTTTTTCTGTTGTTTTTGTTGCCATTGAAGACCACCCTTATTCCATAGTGACCTGATAGGAGGCATGGAATTAGTTCAATCTTCTTATATCTGTTGAGGTCTGATTTGTGAACTATTATATGGTCAATTTTGGAGAAGGTAACCATGAGGTGCTGAGAAGAAGGTATATTCTTTTGCTTTAGGATGAATTGTTCTATATATGTATATATCTGTTAGCTCCATTGGGTCCAAGGCTTCAATTAGTTTCACTATATCCCTGTTTAGTTTCTGCTTTCCTGAACGATCCATTTCAGAGAGAGGGTGTGTTGAAGTCACCCACTATTATTGTGTGAGGTGCGATGTGTGCTGTGAGTTTTAGTAAAGTTTCTTTTATGAGTGATGGTGACCTTGCATTTGGAGCATAGATATTCAGAATTGAGAGTTCTTCTTGGTGGATTTTTCCTTTGATCAGTATTTAGTGTCCTTCTGTGTCTTTTTTGATGACTTTTGGTTGAAAGTCAATTTTATCTGATATTAGGATGACTACTCCGGCTTGTTTCCTGGGACCATTTTCTTGTAAAATTGTTTTCCTGCCTTTTACTCTGAGGTAGAGTCTGTCTTAGACACTGAGGTGCGTTTCCTGCACGCAGAAAAATGCTGGGTCCTGTTTCCGTATCCAGTCTGTTAGTCTATGTCTTTTTTGTTTTTTTTTGTTTTGTTTTTTTTTTTTTTTGGTTTTTCGAGACAGGGTTTCTCTGTGTAGCCCTGGCTGTCCTGTAACTCACTTTGTAGTCCAGGCTGGCCTCGAACTCAGAAATCCTCCTGCCTCTGCCTCCCAAGTGCTGGGATTAAAGGCGTGCACCACCACCGCCCGGCAGTCTATGTCTTTTTATTGGGGGAATTGAGACCATTGATATTAAGAGTGATTAAGGAGTAGTGATTATTGCCACCTGCTATTCTTGATGCTATCTTTATGTTTGAGTGGTTATCTACTTTTGGGTTTGATGCAAGAAGTTTACTATCTCGTTTTTTCCAGGGTGTTGTTTCTCTCCTTGTATTGGCGGTTTCCACGTATTATGCTTTGCAGGGCTGGGTTTGTGGAAAGATATTGTGAAAATTTGGTTTTATCATGGAATAACTTGGTCTCTCCATCTATGGTGATTGAGAGTTTTGCTGGGTAGAGTAGTCTAGGCTGGCATTTGTGCTCTCTTACTGTCTGTATGAGATCTGCCCAGGATCTTCTGGCTTTCATAGTCTCTGGAGAAAAGTCTGATGTGGTTCGGATAGGTCTTCCTTTGTATGTTACTTGGCCCTTTTCTCTTACTGCTTTTAATATTCTTTCTTTTTTAATACATTTGATGTTTTGATTATTATGTGATGAGAGGTAATTCTGTTCAGGTCCAGTCTCTTTGGAGTTCTGTAAGCTTCTTGTATGTTCATCGGCATCTCTCTCTTTAGGTTAGGGAAGTTTTCCTCCATAATTTTGTTGAAGATATTTACTGGCCCTTTAAGTTGCAAAACTTCACTGTCATCTATACCTATAATCCTTAAGTTTGGTCTTCTCATTGTGTCCTGGATTTCTTGGATGTTTTGGGTTACACTTTTTTTGCAATTTGCATTTTCTTTGACTGTTGAATCGATGTTTTCTATGGTATCTTCAGCACCTGAGATTCTTTCTTCCATCTCTTGTATTCTATTGTTGATGTTTGCATCGATGACTCCTGATTTCTTCCCAAGGTTTTCTATCTCCAAAATTGTCTCCCTTTGTGATTTCTTAGTAGTTTCTACTTCCTTTTTTAGATCCTTGATGGATTTGCTCAGATCCTTCACTTGTTTGTTTGTATTTTCCTGTATTTCTTTAAGATATTTTTGCATTTCCTCTTTCAGGATTTCTGTCTGTTGACCCAAGTTCTCCTGTATTTCTTTAAGCGATTTTTGTGTTTCCTCCTCATGGGTTTCCATCTATTGACCCATATACTCCTGCATTTCTTTAAGTGATTTTTGTGTTTCCTGTGTAAGGGCATCTACGCGTTGATTCTTTTCTTTAAGCGATTTTTGTGTTGCCTCCTTATGCACCTCCATCTGCTGACCCATATTCTCCTGCATTTCTATAAGCGATTTTTGTCTTTCTTTTGTAAGGGTTTCTATTCATTGATTCATGTTCTCCGGTATTTCTTTATGAGATTTATTTGTGTCCTTCTTCAAATTCTCTAATAGCATCATGAGAATTGATTTTCAATCCAGATTTTGACTTTCGGGTGTGATGGGGTATCCAGGACTTGCTGCTGTTGGAGAGTTGGGTTCAGATGTTGCCATATTGCCTTGATTTCTGTTAGTAATGTTCCTATTTTTGCCTTTTGCAATCTTGTTACCTCTGGTGTTAGTTGGTCCTGCTGTCACTGGCTGTTTGTTGGACCTCCTGTGAGCCTGAAAGTCTATTTCTGTCCCCCGTGGATGACCGGGATTCCCTTGGCATTGATTGCTGAAGGGCTGCCCTGCTCCTGAGTGACTTTGGAGCCCTGATGTGCCTTGCCCCAAGTAATGTAATATTGGGGAATCCCTGCAATTCCGAAGGCTCAGTGTAGACAATCCCCGGAGCAGAGGTCACCAAGGCAAAGCTGGTGTGCTCCCTCCCTGTGTGGGTTCACTCTTTCCCAGTGCAGGTCTCTCTGCAGGGCTGATGTCCCACAGCTGAGCTGGTGCGCAGGTGACCACAGAATTGCCCAGTTCTTGGGTGTAGGGAGCACACAAGCTGGCTGAGTCCCAAGCGATGTTAAGAGAGAGGTATATCTTTATAGTGTTGTCTAAATATCATCAGCTGTACTGTATAATTCCTTCTCTAATAAAATATCTAAGCCATTTAAAATGCAGAGTCAAAGGTTAGCAGCAAAAGTAGGATAATCATGGGTACAGCTAGGGTAGTTAACCATGTGGACAAATCAAATCAGGATTCAAACCATCCCTGGCTTTGTTCTCTTTCTCTCTTTCTTCATGCCAGAACCTCTCATACTTTAGCCATTGAGTCTTTAACTACCCCTGATTAGTCTATGTAGAAACAGCACTCCTCATTGAGTGCAGCACATAAACCTCCCTGTTGAAGGAACAGTAAGTCTAACTCCCTGCAGTACTGGAGCATTACTTCTGAGAGGGAAGAGTTTGACTCCTGGAGATGAGAGATGGAAGTTTCAGTCCTCTCGATATCTATATCCCTGACTGTCTGTAGGCTCTCATAATTTTTCCCTTCAAGGTCAAGTGCTGATGCACTAGTAGCAGCACCTCCTATCCCTAGGTCCAAGAGCAGGGAAACTGTGAGCACTATAAGAGGTTCTCTTTCTGACACTAAGCGCAACATTCCAATGACCCAGGAGCTGCTTATGAGAATGATAAATCTGGTGGGGAACCAGTTGGACCATGACACAGAAATCTTTGGTGGTGTTAAGAACAGTGGAGTGAACACAAGGAGTCAGCCCTATAGAGCAGGCCCACCATTCATTTTCTGGGGGGATGTAATATGTGCCACTCTGTGCTGTTGACCAATGTAGGCTACACAAATGGGAGTGAGAGCTGAGTACCTTTTCCAGACATTGTTCTTTTTTAAACACAGCTTGAAAAGTGAGGCCAACTCTGGATTTCTGTACCCATCTACAAGTCATGGAGTCACTAGAACCTGTAATGGTAGAATTGAAAACTATACCTACATAATAGTGGGGAGCTATATCATAACATAGCCAACAATATCTGGTTAGATTAGAGTTAGTCTCGTTGGTTACATAAATGTTTTTTTCAATTAGTTCTGTGTTAGGGGAGGCTGACCTGACCTTGCCACTATAGAAGGTGAGGACAACAGGAGGGGCGTGACCTTGTTGATGAGGGTTACCCCCAACTGGGGAATAGTAAGGATAGATCCTGGGCCTCATGGGGGAGGGGCTGGGTTGGAAGCCATCTTTAGGATTCTGTTGGTCCAACTGGGGTTGTGAGGGCCTCTCTCTATCTTTAACCTGACAGTAAAGAGTAGGTCACCATCATATCCTGTCTGATACAATCTGAACCCCCAGGAATTATTGACTCCCCAGGTGTGAGCTTCTTTTCCCTTTGGGGTGAACTGGATGGTAATAGTGTTCCAAAAAATGTTCAGGTAGGGACTTCTCCTGTCCAAGTCCCTTATAGCTGCCTGTTTCCCGAGGTGACATCAGAACTGATTCCTGAGTGGAGGTGTTCTGCCAAACTATGATATCTCCCACAGTTGCTGCTTATAATCCTCCTTCCCTGATCGGCCCTGTTTACTGTGATCAAGTCCCAGCTAGAGCTGGGTTTCCAAGAAATGTCCCCTGAGGTTTCATATCTCCAAACAGCACAGAAAAAGTTTTCTGCTCCTCTGCATTGATGAACCATAGACCTGGATCTCCCATTCTGGGGATCACACATAAATCACAACTTGATGAAGGTTATCTCTTAGCTGGGTATGTCCACATCCTATGTCCCTATCCCCTACACTCCTGCCTGGGCAAGGTATAGGTGAGCTTGAAGTTTTTCCAAGGCAGCGCCCCCACATGCCATTTGTCCCAGGTGTCCAGTCAGGCTGCCATGTTACACAGGTCAGATGATAAAGTAGGCCACCAAGTATTTGGGGGGTGTTGTTCCACAGTGTCTGACCAGACCTTATCCCCAGTGGCCAAGACTACCTGCCAGGTTAGTCTTGCAGGCTGATGAGGGCCTCCTGGTCTGGTTGAGTCTTTTAGGCAAGGAGTCCAAATGCAGTGGTCAGGACGATAAAGTCTGACAACTTGACCCTCTGGAGAGTTTAAGCTTCAATTTATTTGAGGTTTGCTGTGCTTTCTATTGATGATATTCAACTGATTTAGGTCTTCTAGCTGGTTTCCCATGGGTGATGTGGACCCAGGCAGTGGCTCCATCTACCTTGACAGCAGTTGGCATGGTCAGCAGCATGACATAGGGTCCTTTCCACCTGAACTCTAGTGTTCCTGCTTGATGTCTCCAGAAGTAGACCATATTCCCTGATTGGGCTTTGTGTGGGGATGGACTTTCTTCCCCAGTAATAGTGCCTCTCTGTGTTGAGCTGGTAAAGGCTTAAATTTGTAACATCCCCTTTAAGACAGAGAAACTGCAGGGAGAAGCTGCTCTGCAGAGTAGTAGTCAGCCTGGCTGGAGAGCTGGTAAGCTCCTGCCCTGACCTTCTTCAAACACAGTTTTCTAAGAACATAAGCAAAGTTTTGAGCAGACAAAGTCACCAATCTGAGGCTGTGCTGACCAAGTCAGGACAAAATAAGATTTAACAGTTCTCTGAATCACCCCCCTGCCCTTCCTGCTACTGGGTTCTGGGGAAGGACACAAACTGTCAACAAACATTGCAAAAATCCCTCTTGACCTGTAAATTTAAAAACATATGACTTATAGCATGTCACCCCACATTGCAGGAAGGGTTTAAAAGATGTAAGCCTTCTTTGTTCAGGTTTGACTCTCCCTGAGGGGATGAGCAACCTCACATATGTGAAATAATAAACCAACCTCATGCTATTGCAGCAATCGTCTTGTCATGCTGTGTTCTGAAGGGTTGCATGCCTGAACTGAGACCCTAGGGTTCTCCTGTGTTACAACAGTTCCTGGGGCATACAGGGCTGAGAATTGTGTCCATGGATTCTCTTGAAAAGTTTTCAGGGCAATCAGTCTCAAGAAGAGGTTTCTGTTATTAAGGAGAAGAACATCTAAGACAGGTCCTGTAGGTATCAAGGGGCTGTTGGTCCCATAAAGGATTTCAAAGAGTGTGAAATTAAAGTGGTAGAGGTTGTTCTGAGCCCAGAACATGGCTAAGGGAAGAAGTGCCTCCCAGTCCACGCTTGTGTCTAAGGCCAATTTAGTTAAGGTCTCCTCTAGATTTCTATTCATCTTTTCTACCTGACCTGAACTCTGGGAACATTATGCACAATGACGTTTCCAATTGAACCCCAATATCTTGGCCAATCCCTGACTTACCTGGGCGGTAAAAGTTGGCCCATTGTCAGATCCAATTACCTTTCAGGTTCCAAACCAGGGAAAGAATTCTTCGGGAATGTTCTTTGCTACTATTGTGGGAAAGGTCTCCACCCACCCCCAGAAAGTGTCTATGAACACGAACACGTATTTATATCCATTCTTCCCTCATTTAACTTCAGTAAAATTAAAGGAAGAAAAAGGCCAATACTGCATAGCTGGGTTGTCAGCTGCATCTAAGGGCCCAATAGCCTCTAGGGAAAGGGCCACAGTAGTATCAGGGGTAGTGCCTCTCTTGCTCCGGGCTCCCTTTTTGGGTTCTGGATATTCACCTAGGTGTGGGAGGGGTGGGTTAATCCCTGGGGGAAGGGTAAGTCTGGAACTGTGTGGGAGCTGCCTTGGCCCCAGCCATGGTACCTTGTGGTGGGGCCATGTGGGCAGATGCAGGGCATTTAAGTGGAGGAAGTCTGTAGCTCCAGGTTTGTGTAAGACTTCTTTGGAGTTGACTCACTAGCTGATGAGTCTTTCTGTTCCTGGATGGGCAGGACCTGTGAAGGCTTGATGGGAAGAAAGGCCTTGACCAACGAAGGGGGATCAGTAACGAGTTCCTTCCAAACCACAATATAAGGAACCTGGTTAGGTTAGCTGGCTAACCCAACCCTGAATATCTTCTTCTTTACTGCCATAACATCTGGGAGATCAAAGGTCCCAATCTCAGGCCAACCGACTCTGAAACATTTATGGGCAGAGTAAGAACCTGAATACTCTTCTCTGGTATTCTACTCAGCTACTCCCTCAGTTTTAGGATCAGACTGAACATATTGAAGGCCAAAAGTACTTCATGTTGGGACCTACCTTCATCTTAAAAAAAAGGCCTGAGGACTTGACCCATAGGGGAATCCAAGCTACACCCAACTACCAAAAAGGCCCCCATGGCTTTTCCTTGGCCAGAGTTACTTCCTACCAACAGTTAGTCAAAGATTATTAGTCTGATTGTTTCTGATGTACTTTTAGAACATTTGTAATTGTTCAAGGTCTTGCTTCAGAACCCTCACCTGTAGGTTTACAATAGTATTCTATTAGATATATGCCAGGCTAGATACCCATTAAATTTACTACCATTCCCTATAAAACCTTGACCTGCTGAAGGGTCAAGGCTGCTCTGCCTTCCTGTCCTTCAGTGTCAGGGTTAGGTTAGAGGAAAGCCCAAGCATAAGCTTATAATAAAGAGACACTAATGTGATTATATTGGAATGGGCTCATTGTGGTCTTTTGGGGTCCTGGCAGAGCAATATCACTAGGAATTCATTAGTCTGAACACATTGTGCAGTCAAGCACATATCCTGCATATGTGCAGTTATAGTCAAGCAAGCCTTTTTACAGAAAGGAAAACACACACTTTGTACAAGTCTTAACAATTACAAGAACAGACCACAGTTTTCAGAGAAATTGCCTATGCTCAAGCAAGTGGGGCTTACAGGTCTGAGGCATTTTTGTTTCATATTTCTTTCCTTTTCAACAGGCTTGTCTTCTGTAGCACTGGCTCTAAATGAACTCAGTGGTCTGCCTGCCTCTGCCTCTCAAGTGCTGGGATTAAAGGCATGAACCATCATGACACTGCAATTGTTCTTTCAAACACTGAACCTTTTGGAAGCTCAGCATAAGTCTCATCATCACAGAGAATGGTTTCTTTTCCAAATCGCCTTTACTTCATCTCAAATGTTGGTTGTGTTAATGTATACATCTATTTTTTTCAGACTGGTTTTTCCACTATTGTTCAGGTTAGTTCTTTACTGGCCATATAGCTCATATTGGCTATAATTTGGATACCCTTTGCTTCTGATTCCCAAATCCTGGCTTTGCAAAGATGGGTTATAACATTCTACCCTAGCCTTCTAATTTGTAGCTGAGTTAATCAAACATGAATGTTTCTTTCAAGGCTCACTTCAGATTGATATTCCTGGCTTCTAAAGATAATTATTGAGGTTCTACATTAACTTAGGAAAGGACAAACATTTGTCCTTGCAGGGGCAGTTGAAGCTCTGTGTGATGGAGTTCTGCCTGGTCTAAACTGTAAGTTTTAAACCAACCATGGTTACAAATTGACAGCTTTTTCAAAACCAAACCAAACAACACATGATTTCATTTTATTTCATTCATTTTTTATTAATTTTTTAAATCCCTTTACATCACAATGACAGTGTCCACTTCCTCCTTTCCTCTAAGTCCCACCACTATATGTTTCTCCATACATTGCTCTGTCCTCAACTCCTCAGAGAAGGGAAAGTCTACCATAAGTAAACCCCTGTTCTGGCATATGCAATCCTAGCAGGAATAAGAATATCCTCTCCCACTAAGACCCAACCAGGAAGTCCAGTTAGGGAACTGGAATCCAATGGCAGACAACAGAGTCAGACAAAAAACTGATCCAACTGTTAGGAAAGCTACATGAATAACAAGTTGTAGCTCTGTTCCAAATGTGTAATGGGCCTAGGTTGAGTCCATGAATGCTCTTTGGTTAGTGTATCAGTCTTTGTGAACTGCCATAGACACAGATTAGTTGACTGTAGTTCTTCTGGTATCCTTGACCCCTTGAGCTTGCTCAGTTCTATCCCATACTGTTTCAGAAGACTCCCTGAGCACAGCATGATGTTTTGAAGTAGTTCTATGTATGTATTTTCATCTGGTGTTGGATTAAATCTCTCAGGAGAAAGTCATGCTAGGTTCTTGGCTGCAAGAACAGCAGAATATCATTAATAGTGTCAAAGATTGGCTCTCTCCCATGGGATTGGGTATCAAGTTAGGGCAATCTTTGGTTGGCTGTTTTCTCAGTCTCTGCTCCATCTTTATCCCTGTGCATCTTGTTGGGAAGATAGAATTTTGGTTCAAGGTTTTGTAGATAGATATCCTCCTACATCCACTGGAAGTACCACCTGGGTACAAGAGATGTCCAGTTTTGTTTCAATATCCACTGCTGGTAAAAAAATCTCAGCTAGGGAGACGCCCATCAACTCCCTAAGCCTCCTCTCTACCAGGACTCCAGCTAGACCCAGATATGACCCCCACTGATTTCCATTCTCATTCCCTGCCTTCTCCAGTCTCCTTCTCTCCAAACCTGATCCACATCCCCACTTCCATTCTTACCCCCTCTCCCACAAGCTCCCTGTCTTCATCCACCTATAACAACCATATTGTTAACCCCTTTGTGTAAGTTTTACACATCCTCTCTTGGGCCCTCCTTCTTACCTTAGTTTCATTGTGACTATGGATTTTAGCCCAGTTATCCTGTGCTTTGTAGCTACTGTCCAATTATAAGTGAGTATATATTATATATGTTCTTCTGGGTCAGGTTACCTTACTTATGATGGCATTCTTCTAGTTGAATGCATTTTAATGCAAATTTCATGTTTTTAATTTCTAATCTCTGAATAGTAGTTCTTTGTGTTGATGTGCCACATTATCTCTGTCCATCATTCAGTTGTTTCCAACTGACATCTAGGTTGTTTCCAGTTTCTGGCTAATATAAATAAAGCTGCTCTGAACATTGCTGAGCAAGTGTATTCTGGCATAGTGGAGCATCTTTTGGGTATATGCACAGGAGTGTTATATCTAGGTCTTGGTGTAGAACAATTCCCAATTTTCAGAAAAAAATTGATTTCCAAAGTGGTTGTTTCTAAACCCAGTATTGTCTCATAATATAGAAAAGCCTCATGTACACAGTCTATTCTCATTCAGTACCCAAGGCACCAGCTTGGCTAGTTCCTTGGGTCTTTTATTTCCATTTTATTTTTAGATTTGTGTTTCATAGGACTGATAACTTCATCCAAGGCTTTAATTGACTTGACTCTGTTCCTAATAGTAGACATACACACAAAATCTCCTGAAAATATCCTCTGAGTATTTGTCACAACCATAGAATCATAAACATGCATTCTCTTCTGGAATATATAGCTGAGTTGGATGCTCTGTCCTTCTTCAGCTTGTTAGCTATTCAGAGGACTGAGGCAGGAGGATGGCTTGCATCTATTGTTGCTATGTAGTAATACTGCAGATGTAACCAATAAATGTTTCATTAAGTTTCTGTAAGGCAAAGGACACTGCCAATAGGACAAAACAGCAACCAACAGATTGGGAAAAGATCTTTACCAATCCTACATCCAACAGAGGGATAAAATCCAATATGTACAAAGAACTCAAAAAATTGGACTCCAGACAACAAAATAACCCTATTAAAAATGGAGCACAGAATTTATCAAAGAAATCTCAACTGAGGAATACCAAATAGCTGAAAAGGACATAAAGAAATGTTCAACCTCTTTAATCATCAGGGAAATGCAAAGCAAAACAACCCTGAGATTTCACCTCATACCAGAAAGAATGGCTAAGATCAATAAACTCAGGGGATGTCAGATGATGGATGGATATGGAGAAAGAGGATCTCTCTTCCATTGCTGGTGGAATTGCAAGGTGGTACAACCACTCTGGAAATCAGTTTGATGGTTCCTCAGAAAACTGTACATAGTACTACCGGAGAACCCAGCTATTCCACTCCTGGGTGTATACCCAGAAGATGCTCCAACAGGTAATAAAGACACATGCTCTACTATGTTCTTAGCAGCCTTATTTATAATAGCCAGAAGCTTGAAAGGACCCAGATGTCCCTCAAATGAGGAATGGATACACAAACTGTGGTACATTTACACAATCGTGTACTACTCAGTTATTAAAAACACTGAATTCATGAAATTTTTAGACAAATTGATGGAACTAGAAAATATCATCCTGAGTGAGGTAACCCACCACAAAATAGCCACATGGTATGCACTAACTGATAAGTGGATATTAGCCTCAAATCTTGGAATAACCCAGATACTATTCAAAGACCACATGAAGCTCAAGAAGAAGGAAGACCAAAGGGTGGACCTTCTTAGAAGGTGATCAAAATACCCATGGGAGGAGATTCAAAGTGTGGAGCAGTGATTGAAGCAAAGGCCATTTAGAAATTTCCCCACCTGAGTATCCATCCCATATACAATTACCAAACCAAGACACTATTGTGGATTCCAACAAGTGCTATCTGACAGTAGCCTGATATAGCTGTCTCCAGAGAGGCTCTGCCCCTGCCTGACGAATAAGAGTCTAAGCACAGTGTCCCCAGGGGAGGAGCATGGGAAAGGACCCAAGGAGCTGAAGGAGCTTTCAGCATCATAGGAGGGACAACATTATGAACCAAAAAGTATCCCGGACTTCGCAGGCACTAAACTGCCAATCAAAGAGTATACATGGCAGGACCCATTGTTTAAGCTACAAGTGTTGTAGAGGATGACTTTTATCTTCTACCACTAACATTAGCATTATAATTTTTCAGTGGTTCCAATAAACCAATTTTGCAAAAGAACATGTTTGTTTGTTTTTTCTTTTGCTGAGTGTGTCTTCTCACAGCATCATGCTTGGGTCTTGTACTTACCCTGGTCCAATAATCTCGTGTCTCCTTGCCTCTGCTCTTTCCTCCTTCTAGATATTTCTGAGTAATTAATGACACAGCAGGTTCTTTCCTTCGAAAGACTTTATAAACTTATGCTTCATGAAACCCTATCCTAAATGCTACATGGACTCTTTTGGAGATGTGCCTCAGAGGAACACAATGCTTGCTGCTCTTCCTGAGGAGCAGTGTTTGATTCCCAGTTTCCACACCAAGTTGTATCTCCAATTCCAGGTGTCTGACCTTTACCTCTAGTCTCTAGGGACCCTTGAGTCACCCCCACACACTGAAACACAAAAGCTCTCATACATAATTAGAAACAAATAACAATGAATATTTCAATATGAAAGTGAAAACCTCAAAACAAAATGTACTGGTTGTTTTTTGTGTCAACATGACACAGGTTGGACTTATCCCAGAGAAAAGAGCTTCAGTTGAGGAAACACCTTCATGAAATCCAGCTGTAAGGCATTTTCTCAATTAGTGATGAAGCGGAGAGGTCCCATTGTGGGTGGCGTTTGAGAAAATCAGGGCAAGCAAGTTAATAAGAAATATGCCTATATGGCATGTGCATCATTTCCTGCTTCCTGACCTCTTTGAGGTTCTGTCCTGACTTGGACATGAATATGGGTTGCATATGGGTCAACAGACGGATGCCCATAAGGAGGCAACACAAAAATTGCTTAAAGAAATGAATCAACGGTTAGATACCCTTACAAAGGAAACACGAGAACTGCTTAAAGAAATGCAGGAGACAATGGATCAACAGATGGATTCCCATGAGGAGGAAACACAAAAATCACTCAGAGAAATGCAGGAGAACGTGGGTCATCAGGAAGAAATCCTGAAAGAGGCAATGCAAAAATACCTTAAAGAAATACAGGAAAATACAAACAAACAAGTGAAGGATCTCAGCAAATCCATCCAGGAACAAAAAAAGGAAGTAGAAACAACTAAGAAATCACAAAGGGAGACAACTTTGGAGATAGAAAATCTTGGGAAGAAATCAGGAGTCATAGATGCAAACATCAACAATAGAATACAAGAGATGGAAGAAAGAATCTCAGGTGCTGAAGACTCCATAGAAAGCATCGACTCAACAGTCAAAGAAAATTCAAAATGCAAAAACGTGTAACCCAAAACATCCAGGAAATCCAGGACACAATGAGAAGACCAAACCTAAGGATTATAGGTATAGACGAGAGTGAAGATTTGCAACTTAAAGGGCCAGTAAACATCTTCAACAAAATTATGGAGGAAAACTTCCCTAACCTAAAGAGAGAGATGCCGATGAACGTACAAGAAGCCTACAGAACTCCAAACAGACTGGACCAGAACAGAAATACCTCCCGTCACATAATAATCAAAACACCGAATGTTCTAAACAAAGAAAGAATACTAAAAGCAGTAAGAGAAAAGGGCCAAGTAACATAGAAAGGAAGACCTATCCAAATCACATCAGACTTCTCACCAGAGACTATGAAAGCCAGAAGATCCTGGGCAGATCTCATGCAGACACTAAGACAGCACAAATGCCAGCCTAGACAACTATACCCAGCAAAACTCTCAATCACCATAGATGAAGAGACCAAGATATTCCATGATAAAGCCCAATTTTCACAATATCTTTCCACAAATCCAGCCCTGCAACGGATAATAGGTGGAAACCTCCAATACAGGGAGAGAAACAACACCCTGGAAAAAATGAGATAATAACCTTCTTGAATCAAACCCAAAAGTAGATAACCACTCAAACATAAAGATAGCGTCAAGAATGGCAGATGGCAATAATCACTATGCCTTAATCTCTCTTAATATCAATGGTCTCAATTCCCCAATTAAAAGACATAGACTAGCAGACTGGATACGTAAACAGGACCCAGCATTTTGCTGCATGCAGGAAACGCACCTCAGTGTCAAAGACAAACACTACCTCAGAGTAAAAGGCTGGAAAACAATTTTACAAGCAAATGGCCCCAAGAAACGAGGTGGAGTAGCCATCCTAATATCGGATAAAATTGATTTTCAACCTAAAGTCATCAAAAAAGACACAGAAGGACACTACATACTGATCAAAGGAAAAATCCACCATCAAGAACTCTCAATTCTGAATATTTTTGCTCCAAATGGAAGGGCACCCTCATTCATAAAAGAAACTTTACTAAAACTCAAAGCACACATCGCACCGCACACAATAATAGTGGGTGACTTCAACACCCCGCTCTCTGAAATGGATCGTTCAGGAAAGCAGAAACTAAACAGGGACACAGTGAATCTAATTGAAGCCTTGGACCAAATGGAACTAACTGATATATATAGAACATTTCATCCTATAGCTAAAGAATACACCTTCTTCTCAGCTCCTCATGGTACCTTCTCCAAAATTGACTAAGACACATACAAGAAATCCCTACATACCTAAGCCGAGAGGACAAATATGTTTTGTGCTTACCATTCAGAGGGTACTGTAGAGCTGATGCAGTGTGAGACAGAGTGATAGCATATGTGCCACCCAGAAGAACATGGCAGGAGTTGTTAGCTCTCCATCAGGGAGCATCTTGACCTAGTCTTGAATCATGGTCTGAGAATGACCTTGGGCTTTTCTCTGCCACTATTGAACTTCAGTGAAGTAAAGTCCTTTCTCTCTCTTTCTCTCTAGCTGCTTGAAGAGTCCATTAGAGACCCTTGCTATCACTCGCTGCATGCTGTCACAATCAGACATGAAGTATCTGTCCCAGTGTCCAAGCATCCATCAGCTCAAACACCTGGACCTGAGTGGGGTCACCTTCATACATTTAAGTGATCCATTTCTAGGAAGCGTGCTAGACAGACTGACAACCACTCTGCAGGCATTAAAATTGAAGGGCTGTATGCTCATGGACTGGCAAATCAGTGCCCTCCTACCTGCACTGAGCCAGTGTGTCCAGCTTACTGAAGTCAATTTTATGAAGAAATTCTTGTCCATGAGCAGCCTGAAGAAGCTGTTGCAGCATACTGCCAACCTCACACAGCTGACCCTGGAGAAGTACCCTGCCCCTGATGAGGTCTATGACGACATTGGTGATGTTATTCCAGAGAGATTTGTCCGACTTTGTACTGAGCTGATGGACACACTCAAGGTTATAAGGCAACCAAAGAAGCTCTACTTTGTGAGTAAGAGATGTTTAGATTGTCGGAAATTCTTTATCTATAATTTGAAGGCTAGGCTATGTTCTTGTTGGGAATATGTAAGGTGAAGTCATTGCTGGGCTCTGATTAATGGAGGGCAGGCCTCAAGTGACTCATTAGAGGCATAGTCCTTGTGTATTCAAGCACTTTTGGAGGTACTTTGGAAAGAGAACTATTTCATTTTACTTGAACTCCAATCAAATACTTCCAATTTGAGGTGGTTGTGTGGACCATGAGCTCATTTTCAGCCTAGCATAAACAGTACAGGCCCACCCTTGAACAGCAACTGTCTTTGGAAATTGTGGGGCTTGCAATCCCGCAATTTGAGTGTGACGTTCCATAGATGAAGGGAAGAGACCATAAACAGAGAGGACATTTAAAGAGCATAATGGACTTGAACAGGAGGGCTCTGTGTCATTCTGCCTCTGCATGGCATCCACCTTCTGGCTCTCCCCTAACATACTGTTTGTTCTGTACTATATGGAAATAGGTTTTGACTAAGTATAAGTCTGACTGAACCTAGGAGTACTGTTGTACTAGACTGGTACGGCTGTTAAGCTGTGTCTCTTTGGTGGGGAGGTCCCGAATGGCTGCCGGGGACACTCTGAACCTTGTAGTCAGGAGTGACTGCCTGACCTCTCTGAGCTCGGAGTGTCTGAGGCAGTGTTCAAACCAGGTAAGTCATTTATGCCCATCAGGACAACCCATCTGACAGTGTCCATTTCATCTTAATGTTTTTTTGTGTGTCTTTTTTTATTTCCTGTGCCTGCTTGTTTTTCTTGGGTGGTTATTTTCAAGCAGCCAACCTCATTTAGTCCAGGATAGCCAGAATCTATGTGTAGCCCTGAGTCATGAAACACTAAATGTTCAACCTCTACTTCCTGAGATCTGAGGCTGCCCTGTCCGGCTTGATTATAGTTGGCTTAGGAGGCAATATTCAAGGACTCAGGCACACTGGAAAACCACCATATATCTTAACCTACTCTAATCTACCTTATAGACATGTTAGTTCAAAGTGACAAGGATGAAAAATCTATAGGGAAGAACACTTGGGCATGAGTTCCAGCAAAGCATCAAATTGACTCTCTGAAGCATTCAGTCTCTTGTTTTATTGATTGATTGATTTTTACTTTCTAAATCCAGCTTACTAGCCTCTCACTCACCCTTTTCCCCACTCCATAACCCTTCTGTTCTGAGTGGGTGGCCCCTTCCTGGGTATCTCTGTGTGATAAGCTACTTCCTCTCTTGCTGTGGCCCCACAAATCAGACCGGCTAGAAGACTATATCAGACAAACAGACCACTGCTTTTGGGATAGACCACATAACAATTTGTTTGGGCCTATGTGAGACCAAGCTGCATTGGACCTACATACGTGTGGGGATCCCTAGGTCCTGTCCCCGAATGTACTTTTGATGGTGGTCTACGTTACGTGAAAGTGTTGGTCTTGCTTTAGAGTTCCTATCCTCTTCAAAACCTTCAGACCTACCAACCTATTCTTCTTAAGAGTCCCCAAGGTCCATTCACTGTTTGTCTGTGGGCCTCTGAATCAGCTAGCTGCTGGATGCAGCATCCTATTGAATAGGAATTCTGTATAAAGATGTGCAAGCATAATAAAGTATCATTAAAATGTCAGGAATTAGTGACTGTCTATGGGAATGGTCTCCTGTTGGGATCATTATTATTTGGCTATTTTTTCAGTCTCTGTTCCATCCACCATGCTGGCATTCCTTGTACATGGGATAAATTATGGGTCAAATTTGTATAGTGGGGTTATTGTCCCAATTGCTCTTCTGGGGTTTTGGCCTAGCTCTAGTAGTTGGACTCTTCAGTTTGAATTTCCCCTTGGCCGAGAGAAACAGCTAAGGTCAACCCCATTGATTATGGCCTTATTTCAGTTTTCTGTCTGATCCTGGAGATATCCTCAAGTAGCCGTCGCTGTGACCTTCAGATTACCATTCATCCTCATGGCCATCGGGCATCCTTCCTGTCTCTGCCCACACCTGACCCTGACCCCCAGCATTCACCTCCACATCCACTCTCCAACAGCATTCCTCCTTCTATCTGCCTCTTAATTTTGTTATATCATCCTTTGATGTGATATTCAAGCATCCTCACTTGTTCTTTCCTTCTGTTAGCGTCTTTGGATCTGTGGAGTACAGCATGGGTATCCTTTATATTGAGACTAATATCCACATATTAGTGACTATATACCACGCATGTCCTTTCGGACTGGGTTATCTTACTCAGCATGCTATTCTCCTATTCCACTCCTTTGCCTGCACAATTCATGCTGCCTTTGATTTTGAGAGCTGAACAATTTTCCATTGTGTATCTGTACCACTTTGTCTTTATCAGTCTTCTGCTGTGACAACATCTCTGGTTGTTTCCAGTTTGTGGCTATTAGGAGTAAGCTGCTCTAAATATAGTTGAACAAGTGTCTTTGTGCTATGGGGGAACATCTGTGATGTCACCAGACAACGTAGGTTCCGTTGGGATAGCACTCTGCTCAGGGCAGCTTAAGTTGCCCCAGTGGAATGAGTAAGTGGAGGAGACAAGTGACTTAACTCTAGAGTTCAGGATACCAAAGACTGTTTGTTTCAGGTGGGAGGAAAGGTGGCAAGAACTTGAGGGTTTGCTGAGAGAGCAAGCTGCTCACAGTAGCTTGACTTGTCCCAGAAGACTCAGTGAGCAAGGAAGATGGGAGAGGGAATGGATGCTTACCTGTAAGGTTTCTCATACACAGGTCTGCTGGAGGTGCTATGAGAGATTGTATATCAAGAGGGAATCCAGGGTTCTTAGGGCAGATTGGAATGCCTGAGAGGACCCAATGAGTATAGAAGTTGGTGGAAAAAAAGGAAAGGTTACCTGAATGGGTCAGGTTGCCCATGTGTGATGAAGGTGGGAGGAGAGGTGGTGAGAAGGATGAAGAAACCATTCAATTGCAGGCTGCTCATGGCCTCAGTGCATCCAATCTGTGAAAAGAGAGGTTAGGGCTCAGCGTGATTTCTGCGGCTTCTAAAGATTATGGAAGTAAAATTTGTATCCCTTTTATGCAAAAGACTGCTCTATTGATCGTAGTAAAAGCATATTTGTTTCCCACCAAAGTGTCAGATTGAAATGTGCATATCATGTTCCAGAGTAGGGTAGGACTCACAGGAAACATTGGGTCAGATTGGGCAGACTATCAGAGTTCTGTTAAATTGGGTCCTTCTATGTTACCAGGAGGACCTTGAGGAAACTATGGCAATGAGAAAGACAGATCTCTTGTTATGTGGATAAAAAGGTTTCCAATGTAACCAGACCGTGAGTGGACCCCTGCCTGGTATAGGCAATTATTGTGGGTGGGAGGGGTGTGCAGAAGCTTGCTAAAAGAGATTTAGATGAAATATTTCCTTTCTTTGGATATTTCCATAGAATGTGCTCATACATGAAATCCATGATGAGCTTCAAGGCCCCACCTAACCTCCAGGATCTGGCAAGAAGAAGCCTGCTCAAAGATGAAGCCTTGGCCATCTCTGCTTGGAGAACCTGCCCAAGGAACTCTTTCCACCACTCTTCGTGGATGCATTCAGCAACAAACAACCTAACATCCTCAGGAAGATGGTGGCAGCATGGCCCTTCCCACACCTTCCGGTGGGAGCCCTGATGGAGACTACTCACCTGGAGACTTTGAAAGCTGTGCTAGATGGCCTTGATTTGCTGATGGCACAAAATGATCGACCTAGGTAAGTGAGATCAAGGTAGAACGGAGGAATGTGTGAGGATGAGAGCAAGTGAGGACAGTATTCATAGAGGGTCCAAGGTGAATCGGAGGCTTGTGATTGTATGGATCAGTATCTTCTAGAATGGAAACAAAGGAACAGGACAGTGGTGTGTGTACAACAGCTGAGGACAGAAATAGTCTATGTGCCATGAGTCTGTCTTTGCCCCTTCCAGCGCCAATAGAAATGGAATCTTTTTGCTTTCAAGGAATTTGAAGGATTGAAGGGAATTTGAATTTTGGGTCGTGCAGATTACAGCTTGTGTTTCCTGACCTCTTAATGCTCTTCTACTTTACCCACAGGAGTTGGAAACTGCAAGTGCTTGATTTGAGAGATGCCCACCACAACTTCTGGAATGTTTGGGCTGGAATAGAGCATGTAGGCTGCTCTCCAGATGTCACGGGCAAGAACCAATCAGTGGGAAATCCTCTCATCCAAGGGGGAAAACAGGCAATGACTATATGGATGAACCTTTCCCTCACGTCCCGCCGTCCCTCCAAATACCTAAAATATTTATATCAGTGGGCCAAGCAGAGAAAAGATGTGCTAGAGGTGATCTGTCAGAAGTTGGAGTTTGGGGCCATTCCTGCCTATGACCCATTGACTATTTTGGACGTTATTGATCCAGGCTCCATCCAGGAGTTGGAAATAAACACATGCTGGGACATACATACTCTTGCATTGCTAGCCCCTGGCCTGGGCAAGATGAAAAACCTCCAGAAACTCCTTTTCAAGGAAGTCGGCATACCTTGGGATAGGCCTCGGGACAAAGAGCTGGAAGCCCGGTGTCTTACAGTCATCTTTGTCCAGTTCTCCAAACTGCATAAGCTCCAGCATCTCTATTTGAATGATGTCCACTTCCTGAATGAACGCCTGGACCAAGTGCTCAGGTAAGAAAGGACAGAGAGCTTTATCCAGGGGTTAGTAAAGTATTTTGTTGTTGTTTTGCTTTACATTAATTGACATTACAGTTCACAGAGTAGGTTCACAGCCAGTTTTCAATTTATATACATATGAGCTTAGAATAATTGATATGACATTTTATGCTGCTGACGCATCCTGACCTGTCAACTTACTAAAGCCAGACTGTCAATGTATGTGTTCATGATTGAAAAAAATGTGTCTGAAGAAACCCAGATGGGCTGGAGAGATGGGTCGGTGGGGAAGAGCACCGACTTCTCTTCCACAGGTCATGAGTTCAAATCCCGGCACCCCCCATGGTGCCTCACAACCATCAGGAAAGAGATCTGATTCCCTCTTATGGTGTCTGAAGATAGCTACGGTGCAACCACATATAACAAATACATCTTACAAAACAAAAGAAAGAAACTCAGGTGATGGGAAGATAGATTTATAGAATGCATGAGATCTTACATCCCATGTCCTCTTCTATCAACTCTGTCCTCAGAACTATCCCAAGAGTCTCCATCTGCCTCTGACTGCCCATGAGCCAAAGGAAATGTGAGGACAGGAAGGGGCTGTGTGGATGGGAAATGAGTGAATGCCTGTGGTCAAAGGGAAACTCTACGAACCAAACAGAGGCTGTGTGTGGAAGCTGGAACACACTGAGATAAATGTTGGCAGAGCTGGGGATGGTTCTGAGTGGTTCCCAGTTGATCCTTCTGGCTTCTCCTGTTTACATCATTTGTCCCCAAATATGTTTTGTGCTTACCATTCAGAGGGTACTGTAGAGCTGATGCAGTGCGAGACCGAGTGATAGCATATGTGCCACCCAGAAGAACATGCCAGGAGTTGTTAGCTCTCCATCAGGGAGCATCTTGACCTAGTCTTGAATCATGGTCTGAGAATGACCTTGGGCTGAGGAGACTCTGCTACCTTGAAGTCACGGTCTTTTCTCTGCCACTATTGAACTTCAGTGAAGTAAAGTCCTTTCTCTCTCTTTCTCTCTAGCTGCTTGAAGAGTCCATTAGAGACCCTTGCTATCACTCGCTGCATGCTGTCACAATCAGACATGAAGTATCTGTCCCAGTGTCCAAGCATCCATCAGCTCAAACACCTGGACCTGAGTGGGGTCACCTTCATACATTTAAGTGATCCATTTCTAGGAAGCGTGCTAGACAGACTGACAACCACTCTGCAGACATTAAAATTGAAGGGCTGTATGCTCATGGACTGGCAAATCAGTGCCTTCCTACCTGTACTGAGCCAGTGTGCCCAGCTCACTGAAGTCAATTTTATGAAGAACTTCTTGTCCATGAGCAGCCTGAAGAAGCTGTTGCAGCATACTGCCAACCTCACACAGCTGACTCTGGAGAAGTACCCTGCCCCTGATGAGGTCTATGATGACATTGGTGATGTTATTCCAGAGAGATTTGTCCGACTTTGTACTGAGCTGATGGACACACTCAATGTTATAAGGCAACCAAAGAAGCTCTACTTTGTGAGTAAGAGATGTTTAGATTGTCGGAAATTCTTTATCTATAATTTGAAGGCTAGGCTATGTTCTTGTTGGGAATATGTAAGGTGAAGTCATTGCTGGGCTCTGATTAATGGAGGGCAGGCCTCAAGTGACTCATTAGAGGCATAGTCCTTGTGCATTAAAGCACTTTTGGAGGTACTTTGGAAAGAGAATTACTTCATTTTACTTGAACTCCAATCAAATACTTCCAATTTGAGGTGGTTGTGTGGACCATGAGCTCATTTTCAGCCTAGCGTAAACAGTACAGATCCACCCTTGAACAGCAACTGTATTTGGAAATTGTGGGGCTTGCAATCCCGCAATTTCAGAGTGTGACGGTCCATAGATGAAGGGAAGAGACCATAAACAGAGAGGACATTTAAAGAGCATAATGGACTTGAACAGGAGGGCTCTGTGTCATTCTGCCTCTGCATGGCATCCACCTTCTGGCTCTCCCCTAACATACTGTTTGTTCTGTGGTATATGGAAATAGGTTTTGACTAAGTATAAGTCTGACTGAACCTAGGAGTACTGTTGTACTAGACTGGTACTGCTGTTAAGCTGTGTCTCTTTGGTGGGGAGGTCCTGCCTCCTGATATTATCTTCTACCACTAACATTAGCATTATAATTTCTCAGAGGATCCAATAAATCAATTTTGCATAAGAACATGTTTGTTTTCTTCATTTGCTGAGTGTGTCTTCTCACAGCATCATGCTTGTGTCTTGTACTTAGCCTGGTCCAATAATCTCGTGTCCCATTGCCTCTGCTCCTTCCTCCTTCTAGATATTTCCGAGTAATCAATAACCCAACATGTTCTTTCCTTGGAGAGACTTTATAATCTTATGCTTCATGAAACCCTATCCAAAATGCTACATGGACTCTTTTGGAGATGCGCCTCAGAGGAACACAATGCTTGCTGCTCTTCCTGAGGAGCAGTGTTTGGTTGCCAGTTTCCACACCAAGCTGTATCTCCAATTCCAGGTGTCTGACCTTTACCTCTAGTCTCTAGGTTCCCTTGAGTCACCCACCCACACTGAAACACAAAAGCTCTCATACATAATTAGAAACAAATAACAATGAATATTTCAATATGAAAGTGAAAACCTCAAAACAAAATGTACTGGCTGTTTTTTTTTGTGTCAACATGACACAGGCTGGGCTTATCCCAGAGAAAAGAGCTTCAGTTGAGGAAACACCTTCATGAGATCCACCTGTAAGGCATTTTATCAATTAGTGATGAAGCGGAGAGGGCCCATTTTGGGTGGCGCAAACCATGCGCTGGTAGTCTTGGGTTCTCTATGAAAGCAAGCTGAGAAAACCAGGGCAAGCTAGGTAATAAGAAACATGCCTACATGGCATGTGCATCAGTTCCTGCTTCCTGACCTCGTTGAGTTTCTGTCCTGACTTCCCTTAGTGATGGACAGCAATGTGGAAATATAAGCTGAAGAATTCCTTTCCTACCCCACTTGCTTCTTGGTCATAATGTTTGTGCAGGAATACAAACGCTGACTAAGACTCATACAATAAATCCCTACATACCTAAGCAGAGAGGACAGAGCATCCAACTCTCGTACATATTCCAGAAGAGGATGTGCATTTGTCACCAGACAATTTTTACAGATTTTCAGAGGATATTTTTCTGATCTATGTGTGCATGTCTAGTGTCAGGAACAGAGTAAACTCAATGTGCTACAAACACAGAACCATGCACATCACTGCTTAGAAGACTCAGCCAGGTGTTTTTGCTCACAACAGCTTGCCTACTGAATAGAATGTTGAGTCAGGAGGATTGTTGCTAATTTTAGTTTCAGATCACCTCATCTAAAGTGAAAAAAATGTTCCTGAAAAATAAATTAAAAAAGAAGTGCATAAAGGGCCAACATACTTCCAATTTGAGGTACTTGTGTGGATGAACCTTTCCCTCACTTCCTGCTGTCTCTCCAAATACCTAATATATATATATATATATATATATATCAGTAGGCCAAGTAGAGAAAAGATGTGCCAAAGGTGATCTATCAGACGTTGGAGTTTGGTGCCATTCCTGCCTATGACCCAGTGACTATTTTGGAAGTTATTGATCCAGGCTCCATCCAGGAGTTGGAAATAAACACATGCTGGGACATACATACTCTTGCATCGCTAACCCCTGGCCTGGGCAAGATGAAAAACCTCCTGAAACTCCTTTTCAAGGAAGTCGGCATACCTTGGGATAGGCCTCGGGGCAAAGAGCTTGAAGCCCAGTGTCTTACAGAAATCTTACCAAGTTCTCCAAACTCTACAAGCTCCAGCATCTCTATTTGAATGATGTCTACTTCCTGAATGAACGCCTGGACCAAGTTCTCAGGTAAGAAACTACAGAGAGCTTTATCCTGGGTTTAGTAAAAGATTTTGTTCTTGTTTTGCTTTACATTAATTTACATTACAGTTCATATAGCGGGTTTACAGCCAGGTTTAAATGTATATAAATATGAGCTTAGAATAATTGGTATAACACATTTCCTTCCACTCTTTGTTTTTTCTTAGCTTTCTTTATAGATTTATGTATTTTCCTCAGGTTTTTTAGTTTTTCTTTCCTATCTTCCTTTAATTGTTTTATTCACTTCTTTTAGGACCTCTTTCATCTTGATGAGTTTTCTTTTCCTTGTGCTTCAGCTGTGTTGGTATACTCAAGGCTTCTTGTGGTACGTCTTTGTGTTTTTGTTGGTGTCTATGCATCTGGGTTTGAGAAGATTATAAGTCTAGATGCGAATTTCCCCATTTCTATTTTTTGGATGAATGATTTGTTCCCACTTTTGTTTCCTTTTTCTCTGGTTTTCTTTCCTGTCTTGAGTTGGGGGTGTTGACCAGGGAGTCTGTACCCTTAGTTCGTGGCTGGCATAAAACAATAAGGAGGGAAGAGGGAAAAGGGATATTGTTTGGTGTGCTGAGTGGCGGAAGTCTACCTAGTGTTCTGGCAGGCATGGCCTGTATTTGTGCAGGTGGCTTATGTTTTATGGAAGGCAGCACATATTACAATGACATGTAGTGCATGAAGTTTGGTTTTTTTTATCTTTTTATGTATTTCATTCTATTTATTCATGTTTGTGTCTGTGGGGGTTATTGCATCAACCAAAGACATGTTTTAAGTTTTAACTATTAAGCCTAAGTGATCCACAAAACAAAAAATGCCTCTGAACTGTAAACTCCTTTCAAAAGTCCAGATAGTTCCTGAGGTGCTGGAGCTTATTGTTTATGGGAGATAGCAAGCTATAAGGTTATGGTTCTATAAACATGTTTGTTAACATTGGAAGCACTTGAGTACATGTGCAAGGAGTCACATAAGCAGGAAATACATCTGGATAGATGTGTGCCCCTGATTTACCCTGATGGGAAATGTGATGAGTTGTGAGTTTTGCCTTATTTTTTAAGATTTTGTTAATTGAGTTTTGCATTTTTAAGCCTGCAAACCATCACTTGGGACCATTTTCTGGAAATCCAGTGATGGATTTGGACAGAACTCATCCACATGGCCAGTATTTAATTAAAACTTGCTTTAAATTTTGGGTTAATTGTGATAGTGGTCTTCTTCCTGACCAGTGGGATTAACAGTGGAGTGAGGTCCTGTACATTGACAACATCATGGAGTTCCTGACCTGATGTGAAGATCATGTCTGCCTTCAGTCCCAGCTTCTACTGTTGTTAGTTGGTTAGGTAAGATAATATCTCATTCTGTAATTTGGGCTAGTCTAAATTTTATGCCAATCATTGTTCAGTCTCCTCAATTCTGAGGCATAATCTTGTTCAACCATGCTGCTTAGCTTCCATCAATAATTTTAATTAATTAATTAATCAATATGTTTGTTAATTATTATTTGTTTATGTCTGTTTTGCGAGAGTCATAAAGGATACATGCTGATTTGGCCAGAAAACTGGGGGAGACTTTTTAAATTTAAGCATAGGGTTTCTTGTAAATAAAATTAGGTTAAGTAGTTATGCTTAATATAGATACCATTTCTAATTGTGAACTTTCACTAGCTGTCCAGATACCTTTTTAAAAAACATTTTTTTTTTTTGTATTTTGAGACAGAGTTTGACTATGAAATGGTAAAAAGAAATCAAACTGAAGCCATTTGGGATAGAACTTCCATTTTGAATAGAGGTCAAATAAAGTTTAAATTCCCAAGACTTCCTTTGTGTCATCCTTCATGGTATAAAGAGACATGTATGTGGGTGACTGACATCTTGGTTCATAAGTTGAGACTTGAATACTAGGTATGTCACCCCACCAGAGTTGAATAACCCAACCATTAGAAACAGGATAATTGTATCACAAAAACATGTTCCATAGGAAATCCTCTATTATTCCTAATTGATTGGATAACTTGGTACAGATATTTATGGACTTTGGGCATAAAAGCTCTGTTTGTCATTCTGATTTATGGTCATAATTCAGCTCCCACGTATGATCTGTGGCCTGGATCAATCAATAGCAGCCTAAGCACAATAAATTTTGTTACTTGGTTAAATATTTACTAAGATGAATGTTCTAAGATATAGTCAGTACCTGATTTTGTGTCATTGTCCCTGACTTGTCAATTATTTCCTGCCTAATTCAAATTGTGGGGGTAAAAAAGAAGAAAATCATGGGGCCTGGAACACACAGGAAAAGGGGCACGTGCCAGGCCAAGCCGGCGGTGCGTGCATGTCACAGAGGACACAGGTGGACATGGAGGCCATGTGGGGGTTTTGGGGAAGCAGGCAAGATGCACGCGTGCCTCAGCCAGTCTCTGCGGGCGGGAGGGTGCATGAGGGCTGGCAGAGAAATCTTATGCAGAAGGCAGGACTATTCTGGTGTGGATTTCTCTGCCTGTTACCTGTGCTCACAGACTGTCTGCATGGCTGAATCGCTTCTCTTGAGTTTCTGATGGAGAGTAGCAGGTCGCAGTATGGCGAATTTAATAAGAGTTGGCCCATAGCTTTGATGTATTATTATTAAGAAAACAGAAAGAAAACAGAGATAGAAAGATAAAGGAAGAGGAGAAAATAGATAAGAAAAGCCATGACCACGTGGAAAGGAGGGAAAATGGAGAGACAGAAAGATAGATAAAGAGGGCCAGGGGAGAACAAGCAGGGGTGGGGGGGAGAGCACGTGTGGAGGGGTGCTATTTATAGTGAGTTGGGTTGTCAGGTAACCAAGAAGTGGGGAGAGTGTGGCTGCAGGCAGGTGACTGCTGAGGTGGAGTCAGGCTAGAACCTGGGGCGTGGTCACACATCTCATTAAGTTCCCACATCAAATAAAGGTTTTCTTTACTGGACTCTTATGGCTTGTGGGTTGTTTTGGATTTTTTGACCCTAACAAAGTCCTGGATGGTCTAGAATTCCCTATGTACATCTGGCTGATTTCAAAGACACATGAATTCTCCTATTTCTGCTTCCAGAGTGCTGGAGTTAAATGTATGGGCCATCACATCATGCTCACCACGCAGTCACATTTTCCTTTTCTATCTAATGCACTGGTTGATTCTTTCCCTAACAACCATACCTTCTTGGGAACCTAGGGCAACTTCCACTCAAAACCACCTTTATTTGTCTTGGTGTGGTTTTACAAAAGATTAGAAGAATTGATATTCCTTACCTAAGGTTGTCCTCAAGCTTACTGCTTAGCTAAAGATGACCCTGAACTGATCCTTTACCATCCTCCCACCTCAGCCTTCTCAGAGCTGTTATTGCTGATGAGTGGCAGAGTACCCAGCTCAGCTGTGAACTTCAGAACACAGTCACAGTTCTGACAAAATATTTTCAGCTTCGATGTCTTAGTTTTCTTTTTTCTTTTGTTTATTATCAGGCACAGATTAAACACTGAGCTGGCTCATACTCAGATCAATATGGGGGCAAACAAGAATAAAATTTAGGCAGCTCTGTTTGTTCATAATACTCATCCTTCTTTCTGAAAAGACACACCAGGAGGATTGCTAAGAGTCCAAGTCAGGATTATCTAAAGAGTAAGACTGTCACAAAATCAAATATGAACTAAGTACATAAATAAGCAAGTAAATTAAAAGAAATAATTGAGACTGACAGTGGTGACACAGGCCTTTTATCCCATAGAACCTGATATTCTCTCTCTGTGGTGTGTTTCTCAGTCATTAGTTGGTTCTTAAGATTATGGCTAGGACAATTCTTTGACTGCACACAGGGATGGACAGAAACTCTATTGTCTAAGCTCTTGCTTCCTCAGACCTCTCAATGTGCAATGCAGCAATTCCAACATTTCCACTTCTGTATCTGCCAGTGGGTGGTATGTAAAGTCTTGAAAGCAGTGATGAATGCAAAGCCAAAGCTTGAGGAAGGGAGTTTTGGTGAATGAGCAGCATATTGAAATCCAGGATAATTAGCCTATGAGGAAGAGTGGGAAAATGAAAAGATGGCTATAGCCGAACAAAAGATCACAAACAACAAAGGAATAAGGGATGGACACCCTTCTATTCCATTCTGTCTCTTTTTAATATAGCCTAGGCTGGCCTTGGACTTCTCTTTCTCTTCCTTCCACTTATAGATTGATGGGATCTATGCCAGATACAAGAAAACCCCCTTTGTAGACCACCTGATTATGGCACCCTATTCTTTAGAGCTCCCAACCACTGGCTAGCCACCTGCATATTAAGGTTTCAGGGGATCGACAAAGGTCCCTGTCTTGTCCTAAATAATTTCCAGTTCCTAAAATCTGCATAAAAATTGCCCAATGATAGACTCTGACTTAATTTTTCTTTGCTAATAAATTCCTGAGTATAGCCATTAAGTTTCCTTGTGTTTTTATCATCAAGTACCAATAATACTTTAGTGTTATATCTGTTGTTTTTTCTTCCTTATTAGGTTTATAAAAATATGAGTATCCAAGATTGCTCAGTAGGTGGATACCTGGAGCCAAGGATGATATCCTAATTTTTAATTCATTACACCAGTATAATGGAAAGGGAGGACTGACACTCCATGTTGACCTCTGACCTCCATAAGCAGGTAATGGCAATACTGTTGAGTTATGTTCAAGGGAAATCTGAAATAAATAAAATAACAATAATGTAATAACCCTATCTTTAAATGTTATTGTTCATGATGTTGTCTTCCACAAAACAAGTGTGAAGACCTTTTACCAAGTAAATTATTTTAAAAATTTTAGTGTTTATTTAAGATTTATTTATTTATTATATGTAAGTACACTGTAGCTGTCTTCAGACACCCCAGAAACAGGCATCAGATCTCATTATGGATGGCTGTGAGCCACCATGTGGTTGCTGGGATTTGAACTCAGGATGTTCTGAAGAGCAGTCAGTGCTCTTAACTACCAATGTCTGTTAGTTTTGCTTTGTCTCTGTTTTGTGTCTGTTTCCATGATTGTTGAGAGTGGGGTGTTGATGTCTCCCACTATTATTGTCTGATGTTCATGTATGCTTTGAGCTTTAGTATTATTTCTTTTACAAATGTGAGTGCCCTCACATTTGGAACATAGATGTTCAGCATTGACAGTTCATCTTGGTGAATTTTTCTTTTGATGAATATTAAGTGTCTTTTACCATCTTTTTTGACAACTTTGGGTTTTATTCTACTTTACTCAATATTTGAATGGCTACTCCAGTTTATTTCTTGGGTTCATTTTCTTGGAAATAATTTTTTTTGCACACTTTCATTCTGAGGTATTTTCTGTCTTTGTCACTGAGGCATGTTTCCTGTATGTAGCAATATTCTGGGTCTGACTGTAGGAATTTCTTTTTTAGTCCAATTTATTTGGAGTTCCGTTAGTTTCTTCTTGTATGTTTCTTTAGTTTAGAGAAGTTTCCTTATATGATTTTGTTGAAGATGTTTATTGGAGCTTCAAGTTGGGAATCTTCATTATCTTCTATACCTATTATCTTAGTTTCGATCTTTTCATTGTGTCCTGAATTTCTTCACTGTTTTCTGTTAGGAGCTTTCTGCAGTCTGTATTTTCTTTTACTGTTGTGTTGAACTCTTCTATGGATTATTCTATGCCTGAGATTCTCTCTTCCATGTCTTGTATTCTGTTGGTGATGCTTGCATCAGTGACTTCTTATCTTTTTCCTATGTTTTCCATCTCCAGAGTTGTCTCCCTTTGTGATTTCTTTATTATTTGTATTTCCATTTTTAGATCCTGGATGGTTTTCTTCAATCCCTTCACCAGTTTGACTGTGTTTTTCTGAATTTCCTTAAGAGACTAATTTGTTTCCTCTTTAAGGGCTTCTACCTGTTTACATGTGTTCTACTCTATTTCTTTAAGTGAGTTGTATATGTCATCTTTAAGGTTCTCTGTCATCTTCATGTGATGGGATTTTAGATCAGATTCTTGTTTTTGAGTTTTCTTAGGGTATATAGATCTTTGTTGTGGTGGGAGACCTGGGTTCTGATATTGTCAAGTAGCATTTCTTTCTTTCTATTTTATGATTCAAAAAACCGAGAGGAATTTTGTGGAGAGAACAACCTTAGGGCAGCTGCCATTAGGCACAATGTGATTGGCAGAACAGTGTTACATTTAAACTAATTGGTTGTTAGGGAAAGAGGTAGGTGGCTAACCATCTTGGAATAACTCTGGGCCTCCCCTAGCTGCAGGAACCTCCCTTTGGTCTGAGAAATGTAATTTAGCCTCTCCATTTTGGGAGGGTCAAGTGTTCCATGGTCTTTCCAAAGTTCCTCAACTGACCTTTTCATCCCCACCCCCACCTTTTGTGCATGCTTCAATCCTGAAACAATTGCTGGCATTCTGATAGCTCATACTCCTGGTCTTCTGTATCTAGTTCTTTGTATCTCTGTTTTAAGATCATTAGCTATACTGTACCTATGTGTTTCTAAACAATAGAGAAAAAGCAATCCAAAATTAGGGGCCAAACAGGGTGGATATGCAGGTGGTTAAACAAAGAGTGGAGTTAAGCCAAGACTTGAACCAGCCCTGACTCTGTTCTCTCTCTTTTCCACTTGGCTAGCCCTTTCCTCACCTTGACCATTGCCTCTTTAACAACCATGGATTGGTCTATATAAAAGTAATACCACTCAGCTAAAGCAGCACATAGCCCTCCTATTTTGCAGTACTACTTACAACAATGAAGTCAATGATTCTTGAAGGTGACTGATGGTTCCTATTTTCTCTATATCTATATCAATGGCTGTCCGCGGGCTGTTATACTTTTCCATTTGTTTAGCTCTGTACCCCATTAGATATTCTTCAGGTGAGAACTCGTTGTTTGGCTCTGTACCACATTTTTAATAGGGTTACTGTGTTCTCTTGAGTTTAATTGAGTTCTTTGTATATATTGGATATTAACCCTCTGTCAGATGTAGGGTTGGTAAAGATCATTTCCCAGTTAGTTGGTTACCGCTTTGTCTTTTTGACAGTGACTTTTGCCTTACAGAAATTTTGTAATTTTATGAGGTTCCATTTGTCCATTCTTGATCTTAGAGCATAAGGTATTGGAGTTCTGTTCAGGAAATTCTCCCCTGTGCCCATATATTAAAGGTTCTTCCCTAGTTTCCTTTCTAGTAGTTTCAGTGTTTCTGGTTTTATGTGGAGGTCCTTGATCCACTTGGAATTGAGCTTAGTACAAGGAGACAAGAATGGATCAATTTGCATTCTTCTGCATGTTGACCTCCAGTTGAGCCAGCACCATTTGTTGAAAAGGCTATCTCTTTTCCACTGGATGGTTTTAGCTCATTTGCCAAAGATCAAGTGACCATAGGAATGTGGATTCATTTCTGGGTCTTCTATTCTTCTCCATTGATCTACATGCCTGTCACTGTACCAACACCATGCAGTTTTTAACACTATTGCTCTGTAGTACATCTTGAGGTCTGGGATATTGATTCCCCCAGAAGTTCTTTTACTCTTGAGAATAGTTATAGCTATCCTGGCTTTTCTATTATTTCAGATGAATTTTTGAATTGCTGTTTCTAACTCTATGAAGAATTGAGTTGAGATTTTGATGGGGATTGCATTGAATCTGTATATTGCTTTTGGCAAGATGGTCATTTCTACTATATTAATCTTTCCATCCATGAGCATGGCTGGTTTTTCCATCTTCTGAGTTCTTCTTCAATTTCTTTCTTCAGAGACTTGAAGTTCTTGTCATACAGATCTTTCACTTATTTGGTTAGAATCACACCAAGATACTTTATATTGTTTGTGGCTATCGTGAAGGGTATCATTTCCCTTACTTCTTTCTCAGCCTGCTTATCCTTTGAGTATAGGAATGCTACTGACTTGTGTGAGATAATTTTATACCCGGCCACTTTGCTGAAGTTGTTTATTAGTTGTAGGAGTTTTCTGGTGGAGTTTTTTGGGTCACGTAAGTATACTGACATTTCATCTGCAAATAGTGATAGTTTAAATTCTTCCTTTCCCATTTGAATCCCTTTGACCTCCTTTTGTTGTCTAATTGCTCTAGCTAGACCTTCAAGTACTATATTGAAAAGATATGGAGAGAGAGGGCAGCCTTGTCTAGTCCCTGATTTTAGTGGGATTGCTTCAAGTTTCTCTCCATTTAGATTGATTTTGGCTACTGGTTTGCTGTAAATTGCTTTTACTATGTTTAGATATGGGCCTTGAATTCCTGATCTTTCCAAGACCTTTAACATGAAAGGATGCTGAATTTTGTCATATGCTTTCTCTGCATCTAATGAAATTTCCATGTGGTTTTTTTCTTTGAGATTGTTTATGTAGTGGATTACATTGATGGACTTCCTTTTATTGAACCATCCTTGCATCCCTGGGATGAAGCCTACTTGATTGTGGTGAATGATCATTTTGATGTGTTCTTGGATTCGGTTGGCAAGAATTTTATTGAGTATTTTTGCATCGATATTCATAAGAGAGATTGGCCTGAGATTCTCTTTCTTTGTCAGATCTTTGTGTGATTTTGATATCAGCATAATTGTGGCTTCATAGAACGAGTTGGGTAGTGTTTCTTCTGTTTCTATTTTGTGGAATAGTTTGAAGAGTATGGGTGTTATGTCTTCTTTGAAGGTCTGATAGAATTCTGCACTAAAACCATCTGGACCTGTGCTTTTTTTTGTTGGAAGTCTTCCAATGACCACTTCTATTTCTTCAGCGGTTATAGGACAGTTTAGATGGACTATTTGACCCTCATTTAATTTTGGTATTTGGTATCTGTCTAGGAAATTGTCCATTTCCTCCAGATTTTCTAGTTGTGTTGAATACAGGCTTTTGTAGTAGGATCTGATGATTTTTTGAATTTCCTCAGTTTCTGTTGTTATCTCTCCCATTTTGTTTCTGATTTTGTTAATTTGGATACTGTTTTTGTGCCCTCTGTCTAGTCTGGCTAAGGGCTTTTCTATCTTGCTGATTTTCTCAAAGAACCAACTCCTAGTTTTGTTGATTCTTTGTATGGTTTTATTTGTTTCTACTTGATTGATTTCAGTCCTGAGTTTGATGATTTCCTGCCTTCTACTCCTCTTGGGTGTATTTGCTTCTCTTTGTTCCAGGGCTTTCAGGTGTTCCCTAAGCTGCTAGTGTATGCTCTCACCTGTTTCTTTTTGGTAGCTCTCAGGGGTATGAATTTTCCTCTTAGCACCACTTTCATTGTGTCCCACAAATTAGGATATGTTGTGCCTTCATTTTCATTAAATTATAAAAAGTCTTGATTTCTTTCTTTAATTCCTCCTTGAAAAAGTTATCATTGAGTAGAGCATTGTTCAGCCTCCATGTGTATGTGGGTTTACTGTTGTTTTTGTTGCCATTGAAGACCACCCTTATTCCATAGTGATCTGATAGGAGGCATGGAATTAGTTCAATCTTCTTATATCTGGTGAGGTCTGATTTGTCAACAATTATATGGTCAATTTTGGAGAAGGTACCATGAGGTGCTGAAAAGAAGGTATATTCTTTTGCTTTAGGATGAATTGTTTTATATATATTAGTTCCATTTGGTACAAGGCTTCAATTATTTTCACTGTGTCCTTGTTTAGTTTCTGCTTTCCTGAACGATCCATTTCAGAGAGCAGGGTGTTGAAGTCACCCACTATTATTGTGTGAGGTGCGATGTGTGCTTTGAGCTTTAGTAAAGTTTCTTTTATGAGTGAGGGTGACCTTGCATTTGGAGCATAGATATTCAGAATTGAGAGTTCTTCTTGGTGGATTTTTCCTTTCATCAGTTTTATCTGATATAAGGATGGCTACTCCGGCTCGTTTCCTGGGACCATTTGCTTGTAAAATTGTTTTCCAGCCTTTTACTCTGAGGTAGAGTCTGTCTTAGACACTGAGGTGCGTTTCCTGCACGCAGCTAAATGCTGGGTCCAGTTTACGTATCCAGTCTGTTAGTCTATGTCTTTTTTTTTTCTTTTTTTTTGGTTTTTCGAGACAGGGTTTCTCTGTGTAGCCCTGGCTGTACTGGAACTCACTTTGTAGACCAAGCTGGCCTCGGACTCAGAAATCCTCCTGCCTCTGCCTCCCAAGTGCTGGGATTAAAGGCATGTACCACCACCGCCCGGCAGTCTATGTCTTTTTATTGGGGGAATTGAGACCATTGATATTAAGAGAGATTAAGGAGTAATGATTATTGCCACCTGCTATTCTTGATGCTATCTTTATGTTTGAGTGGTTATCTACTTCTGGGTTTGATGCAAGAAGGTTACTATCTCGTTTTTTCCAGGGTGTTGTTTCTCTTCTTGTATTGGCAGTTTCCACCTATTATCCATTGAAGGGCTGGGTTTGTGGAAAGATATTGTGAAAATTTGGTTTTATCATGGAATAACTTGGTCTCTTCATCTATGGTGATTGAGAGTTTTGCTGGGTATAGTAGTCTAGGCTGGCATTTGTGCTCTCTTATTGTCTGCATGAGATCTGCTCAAGATCTTCTGGCTTTCATAGTCTCTGGAGAGAAGTCTGATGTGATTCGGATAGGTCTTCCTTTGTATGTTACTTGGCCATTTTCTCTTACTGCTTTTAATATTCTTTCTTTTTTTAATACATTTGATGTTTTGACTATTATGTGACGAGAGGTTCTTCTGTTCTGGTCCAGTCTCTTTGGAGTTCTGTAGGCTTCTTGTATGTTCATCGGCATCTCTCTCTTTAGGTTAGGGAAGTTTTCCTCCATAATTTTGTTGAAGATATTTACTGGCCCTTTAAGTTGCAAAACTTCACTGTCATCTATACCTATAATCCTTAGGTTTGGTCTTCTCATTGTGTCCTGGATTTCCTGGATGTTTTGGGGTACACGTTTTTTGCATTTTGCATTTTCTTTGACTGTTGATTTGATGCTTTCTATGGTTTTTTTTTTGTTTTGTTTTGTTTTTTTTTTTTTTTTTTTAGACAGGGTTTCTCTGTATAGCCCTGGCTGTCATGGAACTCACTTTGTAGACCAAGCTGGCCTCGAACTCAGAAATCCTCCTGCCTCTGCCTCCCAAGTGCTGGGATTATAGACATGCGCCACCACTGCCCGGCTGATGCTTTCTATGGTATCTTCAGCACCTGAGATTCTTTTTTCCATCTCTTGTATTCTATTGTTGATGTTTGCATTGATGACTCCTGATTTCTTCCCAAGGTTTTCCATCTCCAAAGTTGTCTCCCATTGTGATTTCTTAGTTGTTTCTACTTCCTGTTTTAGATCCTGGATGGATTTGCTCAGATCCTTCACTTGTCTGTTTGTATTTTCCTTTATTTCTTTAAGATACTTTTGCATTTCCTCTTTCAGGATTTCTGCCTGTTGACCCAAGTTCTCCTGTATTTCTTTAAGCGATTTTTGTGTTTCCTCCTCATGGGCATCCATCTGTTGACTCATATTCTCCTGCATTTCTTTAAGTGATTTTTGTGTTTCCTTTGTAAGGGCATCTACCAATTGATTCTTTTATATAAGAGATTTTTGTGTTGCCTCCTTATGGGCCTCCATCTGCTGACCCATATTCTCCTGCATTTCTATAAGCGATTTTTGTCTTTCCTTTGTAAGGGCTTCTACCCATTGATTCATGTTCTCCAGTATTTCTTTATGAGATTTATTTGTGTCCTTCTTGAAGTACTCTAATAGCATCATGAGAAGTGATTTTAAATCCAGATTTTGACTTTTGGGTGTGATGGGGTATCCAGGACTTGCTGCTGTTAGAGAGTTGGGTTCAGATGTTGCCATATTGCCTTGATTTCTGTTAGTAATGTTCCTATTTTTGCCTTTTGCCATCTGGTTACCTCTGGTGTTAGTTGGTCCTGCTGTCACTGGCTGTTGGTGGGACCTCCTGTGAGACTGCAAGGCTATTATGTCCCCCATGGGTGACCGGGATTCCCTTGGCATTGATTGCTGAAGGGTTGCCCTGCTCCTGAGTGAATTTGGAGCCCAGATGTGCCTTGCCCTAAGTCATGTAATATTGGGGAATCCCTGCAATTCCAAAGGCTCAGTGTAGACAATCCCCGGAGCAGAGGTCGCCAAGGCAAAGCTGGTGTGCTCCCTCCCTGTGCGGGTGCACTCTTTCCCAGTGCAGGTCTCTCTGCAGGGCTGATGTCCCACAGCTGAGCTGGTGCGCAGGTGACCACAGAACTGCCCAGTTCTTGGGTGCAGGGAGCACACAAGCTGGCTGAGTCCCAAGTGATGTTAAGAGAGACGTATATCGTTATAGTGTTGTCTAAATATCATCAGCTGTACTGTATAATTCATTTTCTAATAAAATATCTTAGCCATTGAAAATGCAGAGTCAAAGGTTAGCAGCAAAAGTAGGATAATAATGGGTCCAGAGAGGGTAGTTAACCATGTGGACAAATTAGGATTCAAACCATCCCTGGCTTTGTTCTCTTTCTCTCTTTCTTCAGGCCAGAACCTCTCATACTTTAGCCATTGAGTCTTTAACTACCCCTGATTAGTCTATGTAGAAACAGCACTCCTCATTGAGTGCAACACATAAACCTCCCTGTTGAAGGAACAGTAAGCCTAACTCCCTGCAGTTCTAGAGCATCACTTCAGAGAGGGAAGAGTTTGACTCCTGGAGATGAGAAATGGAAGTTTCAGTCCTCTCGATATCTATATCCCTGGCTGTCTGTAGGCTCTCATAATTTTTCCCTTCAAGGTCAAGTACTGATGCTCTAGTACCAGCACCTCCTATCCCTAGGTCCAAGAGCAGGGAAAATGTGAGCCCTATAAGAGGTTCTCTTTTCTGACACTAAGCGCCACATTCCGATGACCCAGGAGTTGCTTATGAGAATGATAAATAAGGTGGGGAACCAGTTGGACCATGACACAGAAATCTTTGGTGGTGTTAAGAGCAGTGGAGTGAACACAAGTAGTCAGCCCTATAGAGCAGGCCCACCATTCATTTTCTGGGGGGATGTAATATGTGCCACTCTGTGCTGTTGACCAATGTTGGCTACACAAATGGGAGTGAGAGCTGAGTACCTTTTCCAGACATTGTTCTTTTTTAAACACAGCTTGAAAAGTGAGGCCAGCTCTGGATTTCTGTACCCATCTACAAGTCATGGGGTCACTAGAACCTGTAATGGTAGAATTGAAAACTATACCTACATAATAGTGGGGAGCTATATCATAACATAGCCAACAATATCTGGTTAGATTAGGGTTAGTCTCATTGGTTACATAAAAGGTTATTTCAATTAGTTCCGTGTTAGGGGAGGCTGACATAACCTTGCCACTATAGAAGGTGAGGATGACAGGAGGGGCGTGACCTTGTTGGTGAGGGTTACCCCCAACTGAGGAATAGTAAGGATAGATCCTGGGCCTCATGGGGGAGGGGCTGGGTTGGAAGCCATCTTTAGGATTCTGTTGGTCCAACTGGGGTTGTGAGGGCCTCTCTCTATCTTTAACCTGACAGTAAAGAGTAGGTCACCATCATATCCTGTCTGATACAATCTGAACCCCCAGGAATTATTGACTCCCCAGTTGTGAGCTTCTTTTCCCTTTGGGGCAAACTGGATGGTAATAGTGTTCCAAAAAATGTTAAGGTAGGGTCTTCTCCTGTCCAAGTCCCTTATAGTTGCTTGTTTCCCCAGGTGACATCAGAACTGATTCCTGAGAGGAGGTGTTTTGCCAAACTATGATATCTCCCACAGTTGCTGCTTATAAGCCTCCTTCCCTGATCGGCCCTGCTTACTGTAATCAAGTCCCAGCTAGAGCTGGGTTTCCAATAAATGTCCCCTGAGGTTTCATATCTCCAAACAGCAAAGAAAAAGTTTTCTGCTCCTCTGCATTGATGAGCCATAGGCCTGGATCTCCCATTCTGGGGATCACACATAAATCAAACTTGATGAAGGTTATCTCTTAGCTGGGTATGTCCATATTCTATGTCCCTATCCCCCACACCCCTGCCTGGGCAAGGTATAGGTGAGCTTGAAGTTTTTCCAAGGCAGCGCCCCCACATGCCATTTGTCCCAGGTGTCCAGTCAGGCTGCCATGTTAAGGTGTCCAGTCAGGCTGCCATGTTACACAGGTCAGATGATAAAGTAGGCCACCAAGTATTTGGGGGGTGGTGTTCCACTGTGTCTGACCAGACCTTATCCCCAGTAGCCAAGACTACCTGCCAGGTTAGTCTTGCAGGCTGATGAGGGCTTCCTGGTCTGGTTGAGTCTTTTAGGCAAGGAGTCCAAATGCAGTGGTCAGGAAGATAAAGTCTGACAACTTGACCCTCTGGAGAGTCTAAGCTTCAATTTATTTGAGGTTTGCTGTGCTTTCCATGGATGATATTCAACTGATTTAGGTCTTCTAGCTGGTTTCCCATGGGTGATGTGGACCCAGGCAGTGGCTCCATCTACCTTGACAGCAGTTGGCATGGTCAGCAGCATGACATAGGGTCCTTTCCACCTGAACTCTAGTGGTCCTGCTTGATGTCTCCAGAAGTAGACCACATTCCCTGATTGTTCTTTGTGTGGGGATGGAGTTTCTTACCCAGTAATAGTGCCTCTCTGTGTTGAGCTGGTAAATGCTTAAATTTGTAATGTCCCCTTTAAGACAGAGAAACTGCAGGGAGAAGCTGCTCTGCAGAATGGCAGTCAGCCTGATTGGAGAGCTGGTAAGCTCCTGCCCTGACCTTCTTCAAACACAGTTTTCTAAGAACATAAGCAAAGTTTTGAGCAGACAAAGTGACCAATCTGAGGCTGTGCTGACCAAGTCAGGACAAAATAAGATTTAACAGTTCTCTGAATCACCCCCCTGCCCCTCCTGCTGCTGGGTTCTGCGGAAGAACACAAACTGTCAACAAACTTATTGCAAAAATCCCTCTTGACCTGTAAATTTAAAAACATATGACTTATAGCATGTCACCCCCATTGCAAGAAGGTTATAAAAGATGTACGCCTTCTTTGTTCAGGTTTGACTCTCTCTGTGAGGATGAGCAACCTCACATATGCGAAGTAATAAACCAACCTCATGCTATTGCAGCAATCGTCTTGTCAAGCTGTGTTCTGAAGGGTTGCGTGCCTGAACTGAGACCCTAGGGTTCTCCTGTGTTACAACAGTTCCTGGGGCATACAGAGCTCAGAATTGTGGCCATGGATTCTCTTGAAAAGTTTTCAGGGCAATCAGTCTCAAGAAGAGGTTTCTGTTATTAAGGAGAAGAACATCTAAGACAGGTCCTGTAGGTATCAAGGGGCTGTTGGTCTCATAAAGGATTTCAAAGAGTGTGAAATTAAAGTGGTAGAGGTTGTTCTGAGCCCAGAACATCGCTAAGGGAAGAAATGCCACCCAGTACACACTTGTGTCTAAGGCCAATTTAGTTAAGGTCTCCTCTAGATTTCTATTCATCTTTTCTACCTGACCTGAACTCTGAGAACATTATGCACAATGACGTTTCCAATTGAACCCCAATATCTTGGCAAATTCCTGAGTTACCTGGGAGGTAAAAGTTGGCCCATTGTCAGATCCAATTACCTTTCAGGTTCCAAACAAGAGAAAGAATTCTTCCAGAATGTTCTTTCCTACTATTGTGGGAAAGGTCTCCACCCACCCCCAGAAGGTGTCTAAGAACACTAACAAGTATTTATATCCATTCTTCCCTCATTTAACTTCAGTATAATTGGAGGAAGAAAAAGACCAATAATGCATAGCTAGGTTGTCAGCTGCATCTAAAGGCCCAGTAGCCTCCAGGGAAACAGCCACAGTAGTATCAGGGGTAGTGCCTCTCTTGCTCCAGGCTCCCTTATTGGGTTCTGGATATTCACCTATGTGTGGGAGGGGTGAGTAAATCCCTGGGGGAAGGGTAGGTCTGACACTGTGTGGGAGCTGCCTTGGCCCCAGCCATGGTACCTTGTGGTGGGACCGTGTGGGCAGAGTCAGGGCATTTAAGAGTAGGAGGTCTGTAGCTCCAGGTTTGTGTAAGACCTTCTTTGGAGTTGACTCACTAGCTGATGAGTCCTTCTGTTCCTGGATGGGCAGGACCTGTGAAGGCTTGATGGGAAGAAAGGCCTTGACCAATGAAGGGGGATCAGTAACGAGGTCCTTCCAAACCACAATATAAGGAACCTGGTTAGGCTAGCTGGCTAACCCAACCCTGAATATCTTCTTCTTTACTGCCATAACAACTGGGAGATCAAAGGTCCCAATCTCAGGCCAACCGACTCTGAAACGTTTATGGGCAGAGTAAGACCTTGAATACTCTTCTCTGGTATTCTACTCAGCTACTCCCTCAGTTTTAGGATCAGACTGAACATATTGAAGGCCAAAAGTACTTCATGTTGGGACCTACCTTCATCTTAAAATAAAGACCTGAGGACTTGACCCATAGGGGAATCCAAGCTACACCCAACTACCAAAAAGACCCCCACCGCTTGTCCTTGGCCAGAGTTACTTCCTAGGTACTTCCTACCAACAGTTAGTCAAAGATTATTAGTCTGATTCTTTCTGATGTACTTTTAGAAGGTTTGTAATTGTTCAAGGTCTTGCTTCAGAACCCTCACCTGTAGGTTTACAATAGTATTCTATTAGATATATGCCAGGCTAGATACCCATTAAATTTACTACCATTCCCTATAAAACCTTGACCTGCTGAAGGGTCAAGGCCGCTCTGCCTTCCTGTCCTTCAGTGTCAGGGTTAGGTTAGAGGAAAGCCTAAGCATAAGCTTATAATAAAGAGACACTAATGTGATTATATTGGAATGGGCTCATTGTAGTCTTTTGGGGTCCTGGCAGAGCATTATCACTAGGAATTCATTAGTCTGAACACATTGTGCAGTCAAGCACATATCCTGCATATGTGCAGTTATAGTCAAGCAAGCCTTTTTACAGAAAGAAAACACACACTTTGTACAAGTCTTAACAATTACAAGAACAGACCACAGTTTTCAGAGAAATTGCCTATGCTCAGGCAAGTGGGGCTTACAGGTCTGAGGCATTTTTGTTTCATTGTTCTTTCCTTTTCAACAGGCTTGTCTTCTGTAGCACTGGCTCTAAATGAACTCAGTGGTCTGCCTGCCTCTGCCTCTCAAGTGCTGAGATTAAAGGTATGAACTATCATGACACTGCTATTGTTCTTTCAAACACTGAACCTTTTAGAATCTCAGCATAAGTCTCATCATCACAGAGAATGCTTTCTTTTCCAAATCTCCTTTACTTCATCTCAAATGTTGGTTGTGTTAATGTATACATCTGTTTTTTTCAGACTGGTTTTTCCACTATTGCTCAGGTTGGTTCTTTACTGGCCATATAGCTCATATTGGCTGTAATTTGGAAACCCTTTGCTTCTGATTCCCAAATCCTGGCTTTGCAAAGATGGGTTATAACATTCTACCCTAGCCTTCTAATTTGTAGCTGAGTCAATCAAACATGAATGTTTCTTTCAAGGCTCACTTCAAATTGATATTCCTGGTTTTTAAAGATAATTATTGAGGTTCTATGTTATCTTAGGAAAGAACAAAAATTTGTCCTTGCAGGGGCAGTTGAAGATCTGTGTGATGGAGTTGTGCCTGGTCTAAACTGTAAGTTTTAAACCAACCATGGTTACAAAGTGACAGCTTTTTCAAAACCAAACCAAACAACACATGATTTCATTTTATTTCATTCATTTTTTATTAATTTTTTAAATCCCTTTACATCACAATGACAGTGCCCACTTCCTCCTTTCCTCCAAGTCCCACCACTATATGTTTCTCCATACATTGCTCTGTCCTCAACTCCTCAGAGAAGGGAAAGTCTACCATAAGTAAACCCCTGTTCTGGCTATACAATCCTAGCAGGAATAAGCATATCCTCTCCCACTAAGATCCAACCAGGAAGTCAAGTTAGGGAACTGGAATTCAATGGCAGACAACAGAGTCAGACAAAAAACTGATCCAACTGTTAGGAAAGCTACATGAATAACAAGTTGTAGCTCTGTTCCAAATGTGTAATGGGCCTAGGTTGAGACCATGCATGCTCTTTGGTTAGTGTATCAGTCTTGGTGAACTGCCATAGACCCAGATTAGTTGACTCTAGTTCTTCTTCTCGTATCCTTGACCACTTGAGCTTGCTCAGTTCTATCCCATACTGTTTCAGAAGACTCCCTGAGCTCAGCATGATGTTTTGAAGTAGTTCTATGCATGTAATTTCATCTAGTGTTGGATTAAATCTCTCAGGAGAAAGTCATGCTAGGTTCTTGGCTGCAAGAACAGCAGAATATCATTAATAGTGTCAAGGATTGGCTCTCTCCCATGGGATGGGTATCAAGTTAGGGCAATCATTCGTTGGCTGTTTTCTCAGTCTCTGCTCCATCTTTATCCCTGTGCATCTTGTTGGGAAGATAGAATTTTGGTTCAAGGTTTTTTAGATAGATATCCTCCTACATCCACTGGAAGTACCACCTGGGTAGAAGAGATGTCCACTTTTGTCTCAATATCCACTGCTGGTAAAAAAAAATCTCCGCTAGATAGACCCCCATAAACTCCCTGAAACCTCCCCTCTACCAGGACTCCAGCTAGACCCAGATATGACCCCCACTGACTTCCATTCTCATTCCCTGCCTTCTCCAGTCCCCTTCTCTCCATACCTGATCCACATCCCCACTTCCATTCTTACCCCCTCTCCCACAAGCTCCCTGTCTTTATCCACCTATGACAACCATATTGTTAACCCCTTTGTGTAAGATTTACACATCCTCTCTTGGGCCCTCCTTCTTACCTTAGTTTCATTGTGACTATGGATTTTAGCCCAGTTATCCTGTGCTTTGTAGCTACTATCCAATTATAAATGAGTACATATCATATATGTTCTTCAGGGTCAGGTTACCTTACTTGTGATGGCATTCTTCTAGTTGAATGCATTTTAATGCAAATTTAATGTTTTTAATTTCTAATCTCTGAATAGTAGTTCTTTGTGTTGATGTGCCACATTATCTCTGTCCATCATTCAGTTGTTTCCAACTGACATCTAGGTTGTTTCCAGTTTCTGGTTATTATAAATAAAGCTGCTCTGAACATTGCTGAGCAAGTGTATTCTGGTATAGTGGAGCATCCTTTGGGTATATGCACAGGAGTGTTATATCTAGGTCTTGGTGTAGAACAATTCCCAATTTTTAGAAAAAAATTGATTTCCAAAGTGGTTGTTTCTAAACCCAGTATTGTCTCCTTATATAGAAAAGCCTCATGCACACAGTCTATTCTCATTCAGTACCCAAGGCACCAGCTTGGCTAGTTCCTTGGGTCTTTTATTTCCATTTTATTCTTTAGATTCCTGTTTCATAGGACTAATAACTTCATCCAAGGCTTTAATTGACTTTACTCTGTTCCTAATAGTAGAACATACACACAAAAACTTTTGAAAATATCCTCTGAGTATTTGTCACAACCGTAGAATCATAAACATGCATTCTCTTCTGGAATACATAGCTGAGTAGGATGCTCTGTCCTTCTTCAGCTTGTTAGCTATTCAGAGGACTGAGGCAGGAGGATGGCTTGCATCTATTGTAGCTATGCAGTAATACTGCAGATGTAGCCAATAAATGTTTCATTAAGTTTCTGTAAGGCAAAGGACACTGCCAATAGGACAAAACAGCAACCAACAGATTGGGAAAAGATCTTTACCAATCCTACATCTAACAGAGGGATAAAATCCAATATGTACAAAGAACTCAAAAAATTGGACTCCAGACAACAAAATAACCCTATTAAAAATGGAGCACAGAATTTAACAAGGAAATCTCAACTGAGGAATACCAAATAGCTGAAAAGGACACAAAGAAATGTTCAGCCTCTTTAATCATTAGGGAAATGCAAAGCAAAACAACCCTGAGATTTCACCTCATACCAGAAAAATTGGCTAAGGTCAATAAACTCAGGGGATGGCATATGATGGCATGGATATGGAGAAAGAGGATCCCTCCTCCATTGCTGGTGGAATTGCAAGGTGGTACAACCACTCTGGAAATCAGTTTGGTGGTTCATCAGAAAACTGTACATAGTACTACCGGAGAACCCAGCTATTCCACTCCTACGTGTATACCCAGAAGATGCTCCAACAGGTAATAAGGGCACATGCTCCACTATGTTCATAGCAGCCTTATTTATAATAGCCAGAAGCTGGAAAGGACCCAGATGTCCCTCAAATGAGGAATGGATACAGAAACTGTGGTACATTTACACAATCGTGTACTACTCAGTTATTAAAAACACTGAATTCATGAAATTCTTAAACAAATTGATGGAACTAGAAAATATCATCCTGAGTGAGGTAACCCACCACAAAAAACCCACATGGTATGCACTAACTGATAAGTGGATATTAGCCTCAAATCTTGGAATAACCCAGATACAATTCAAAGACCACATGAAGCTCAAGAAGAAGGAAGACCAAAGTGTGGACCTTCTTAGAAGGTGATCAAAATACCCATGGGAGGAGACTCAAAGTGTGGAGCAGTGACTGAAGCAAAGGCCATTTAGAAATTTCCCCACCTGAGTATCCATCCCATATACAATTACCAAACCAAGACACTATTGTGGATGCCAACAAGTGCTATCTGACAGGAGCCTGATATAGCTGTCTCCAGAGAGGTTCTGCCCGTGCCTGATAAATAAGAGTCTAAGGACAGTGTCCCCAGTGGAGGAGCTTGGGAAAGGACCCAAGGAGCTGAAGGAGCTTTCAGCCTCATAGGAGGGACAACAGTATGAACCAACCAGTATCCCCAGAGTTCCCAGGCACTAAATTGCCAACCAAACAGTATACATGGAGGGACCCATTGTTTCAGCTACATGTGTTGTAGAGGATGACCTTTTCAGACATCAACAATAATAGAGGCCATTGGTCCTGTGAAGGCTAAATGCTCCAGTGTAGGGGGAATGTCTGAATAATAAAATGGGAGTGGGTGGGTTGGTAAGCAGTTTGAGGGGGATTGGACAGAATGTTTTCAAGGGTAACAAGGAGAGCAGATAACATTTGAAATATATATAAATCAAATATCTAATTAAAAAAATATCTGCATCTGACTCTTCCAGCTGCTTGTTGTGCCTTTTTGAGGGCAATTATGATAGGTCCCTGTTTGTAAACACTCCATAGCATCAGTAACAGTGTCAGGCCTTGGGGACTATTCCAGACCTGGATCCCAATTTGAGTCTGTCACTGGACCCCTTTTTCCTTAGTGTCTTCTCCATTTTTGTTCCAGTAGTTCTTTCAGATGGGAACAATTCTGAGTCAGAGTGTTTGACTGTGGGATAGTAACCCCACAATTCACTTGATGCCCCCTCTTACTATGAGAGGTAGACACTACAGGTTCCCTGTCCCTACTGTAGGGCACTTCATCTAAGATCGCTTCCTTTGAGTCCTGAGAGTCTCTCAATTCCCAGGTCTCTGGTACACTCTAGAGAGTCCCCACACCTCCTACCTCCTGAGGTTGCCTATCTCCATTCTTTTGGCTGCCCCCCAGGGCTTCAGCCCTGTTCCTCCCTTCCAATAGCTGATCATGTTCCCCTCTTCCCCTCCATGTTCCCTTTCCCACTCAAGTCCCTCCCTCCCTACTCCCTCCAGTGATTGCTTTCTTTTCCCTCCCATGTGGGATTGAGACATCCTCTTTTGAGTACTTTAGCTTATTAGCCTTCTAGAGTTCTGTAGACTGTATCCCAAGTATTTCATACTTTTTTTGACTAATCTCCACCTATTAGTGAGTATATACCATACTTGTTGTTTTGAGTCTGTGTTACCTTACTCAGGATGATATTTTCTAGTTACATCCATTTGTCTGCAAAACTCATGTTGTCCTCGTTCTTAATAGTTGAGTAGTATTCCATTGTGTAAATGAGACACATTTTCTGTATCCATTCTTCTGTAGTGGGGCATCTGGGTTGTTTCCAGCTTCTGGCTATTACAAATAGGCTGCTATGAACAAAGTGGAACATGTGGAGCATCTTTTGGGTACATGCCCAAGAGTGGTCTAGCTGGGTTTTCAGGTAGGTATATTTCCAATGTTCTGAGGAAACTCCAGATGGATTTCCAGAGTGGTTATACCAGTTTTCAATTCCACCAGCAATGTAGAAGTGGTCATCTTTCTCCATATCCTTGTCAACGTGCACTGTCACCTGAGAATAGTGATAAAAACTGAATGGTATTGGTACAGAGACAGGCAAGTTGATCAGTGGAATAGAATTGAAGACCTAGAAATAAAACCACACACTTAAACACACTGGATTTTGACAAGTAAACAAAAAATATAAAAGGAAAAAAGAAATCGTCTTCAATAAATTTTGCTGGTCTAACTGGCAGTCTGTATGTAGAAAAATGAAAATAGCTCCATATTTCTCACCTTGCACAAAGTTCAAGTCCAAATGGATCCAGGACCTCAACATAAAGCCAGATATACAGAATCTAATAGCAAAGAATATGGTCAAGAGCCTTGAACTCATTGACACAGTGGGAAATTTCCTAAACAGAACTCCAATGGCTAAGGCTCTATGATCAAGAATTGATAATGGGGCCTCATGAAACTGGAAAGTTTCTCTAATGCAAAGGAAATAGTCAATAGGGGAAACTGGCAAACTTCAGATTGGGAAAAGAAATCTTCACTAAGCCCACATCAAATAGAGGCCTAAATATTCTAAAAATATATACATATATATAAAATCAAGAAGCTAATCACTAAGAAACCAAACAACCCAATCATAAAATGGGGTATAGAACTAAACAGAGAATTTACAAGAGACAAATTTCAAATGGCTGAGAAGCACTTAAAGAAATGTTTGAAGTCCTTAATCATCAGGGAAATGCATATCAAAACAAACCTTACACCAATCAGAATGGTTAAGATGAAAAACTCAGATGACAGCTCATGTTGGTGAGGCTGTGGAGAAAGAGTATACATCTTTAATACCAAAGAGTGAAATTAAAGTTAGTTTGTTGTAGAAGGAACCAGACCTATTTGAAAGTGATATTTAATTGTGTGGAAGAAAAAGTGACAAGTCAAAGAAAGATGGATGTCAAACCTCATGAACAGAAAGAGGAAAAGGAAGCCACTTGAGGGGTAGTACAGAGAGAGAGAAATCACTTTTACTGAAGCAATTGTACAGGTTGTAGAGAGAGAACAAGATACACACAGGTGAAAACAAAATGATCCAGAAAATGAGAACTATAGTGAGATTAAAACATCCTTAGTCATTATGAAAATGCAAATCAAAACAACCCTGAGATTCCATCTCACACCAGTCAGAATGGCTAAGAGCAAAAACACAGGAGACAGCAGTTGTTGGTGAGGATGTGGAGAAAGAGGAACACTCCTCCACTGCTGGTGGGATTGCAAGGTGGTACAACCACTCTGGAAAGCAGTCTGGCGGTTCCTCAGAAAACTGGGCATGACACTCCCAGAGGATCCTGCTATACCACTCCTGGGCATATAACCAGAGGCTTCTCCTGCACGCAATAAGGACACATGCTCCACTATGTTCATAGCAGCCTTATTTATAATAGCCAGAAGCTGGAAAGAACCCAGATGTCCCTCAACGGAAGAATGGATTCAGAAGATGTGGTATATTTACACAATGGAATACTATTCTGCAATTAAAAACAATGAATTCATGAAATTCCTATCATCCTTAGTGAGGTAACCCAATCACAAAAGAACACACATGGTATGCAGTCACTGATAAGGGGATATTAACCTAGAATCTCAGAATACCCTAGACACAATTCGCATATCAATAGATTTCCAAGAAGATGGAAGGAGAGACCCCTTGTCCTGGAAAGACTGGATGTAGGGGAATGCCAGGACAGAGAAGCAAGAGGGGGTTGAATGGGGAACACAGGGAGGGAAGGGGGCTTATGGGACTTTCAGGGAGGGAGGAAACGGGAAAGGGGAAATCATTTGGAATGTAAATAAAAAAAACTTAGAAAATAAAAAAAAAGAAGTGGAGAGATCCAAAAAACAAAAACAAAAACAAAAAAATATATTGTCAAAGTTACTATGAGGAAAATGTACTACGAAGCCCAGAAAAGTCAGATTGAGTCAATCAGCTTGGGCAGACTTTGAAGCAGAATAGATGAGTAGAGCCAGTCAATCAGAGTTCAGAAAGAGAAGAAAGGCTGAGTGTGTTCAGCAGAAAGACTTAGAGACCGAAATCATTCTAGACCTAGGTAAGATTGTACAGAGACTAGAAGCTTCCAGGACTTGATCTAGGTTAGCAGAGTGAGACAGTAAGCCTCCAATATGACAATTATATTAGGAGAATAAAAGATAAGTTAACAAACAAATACAGGAGCTAACAGATACTATGAGCCAAATGGAGCTAACAAATACATACAACATTTCATCCAAACACTAAAGAATATACATGTTTCTCAGCACCTCAAAGAACTTTCTCTAAAATTTACCACATACTTGGTCACAAAGCAAATTGCATCAGACACAAGAAAATTGAAATAATCCCACGCATGTCATCAAACTACCATGGATTAAAGCATGATTTGAACAACAAGAAAAAATTCCAGAAGGATACATACTCATAGAAACTGAACAACTCTATACTCAATGTAACTGGATCAAGACGGGAATAAAGAAAGAAATTAAGTACTTTCTAGATTACAGTAAAAATGAATACACAACATACCTAAATTTTTGGGGCTCAGTGTAACTGGTTCCAAGAGGAATTACACAGAACTAAATGCTTACATAAAAATTGAGAAATCCCATACTAGCTACTGAGATGCCAAAGCTTTTAAGTTTCAACTCCATTTTAGAGAACCTGATCTAAGTTTGAACTCAGGTAGACTAGGAGGCTGGTACCTCACATTAGTTTCCAAGTTGCCCTGCAACAAAACCTGAGCCTAGCTCCAGTCTCGGCTAATCCCCAACAAGACCAGAGTTTCCAGGTTACACCCTCAATAAGACCAGGTTATTCCTGGTTATTCCTAGGTTATTCCCCAAACAAATCTGCACCCCAGGTTACAAGCTCCCTCCTTGCCTAATGACCATCAATGCAAAGGGGAGCAAAAGTTAAGTTTATGATATGACTCCCAGCACCAGCCAGTTATGTTAAGCTTTCCAATTAGTTGCTAGCACACATACTCCCTGCTTGCTGCTTATTACAAAGCCTTACTCTAGTAGACATTCGGGGATCCCACACCACTTGTGTGATGGTAGTGCATTGGGGTGGCCCAAGCTAGCTCTAATAGAATAAAGACCTTGTTCAGGGTTGCATCAAATTGGTTCCTGTATGTGTTTTGGGGGATCACTAACATTTCCTTGGCACAACACAAGTTAATAGCACACCTGAAAACTCTAGAATATAGAGAAACAATCATATACAAGAGGAGTAGACAGCAGGGAATTATCAAAATGAAGGTTGAAATCAATATAATACGAAGAGAAGAACAATACAAAAAATCCATGAAAAAAGAGTTGGTTCTTTGAAAAGATAACAGGATCAATAAACCATTATCCAAACTAATTGAAATATGGAGAGAAAATATTCAAATTAATAAAATCAGAAATCAAAATGAGGACATAACAAAAAATACCTAAACAAAATAAAGAATCATTGGGACATAGATAAATATATGTAGCACAAAAAGTGTAAAATCTAAAAGAAATGTATCATTTTCTTTTTTTTAACTTTATTTTCTAAGTTTTTTTTATTTACATTCAAAATCGTTTACCATTTCCCGTTTCCTCCCTCCCCAAAAGTCCCATAAGCCCCCTTCCCTCCCTCTTTTCCCCATTCAACCCCCTCTCGCTTCTATGTCCTGGTGTTCCCCTACATCCAGTCTTTCCAGGACCAGTGGTCTCTCCTTCCATCTTCTTAGAAATCTATTGATATGTGAATTGTGTCTAGAGTATTCCGAGATTCTGGGTTAATATCCGCTTATCATTGACTGCATACCATGCGTGTTCTTTTGTGATTGGGTTACTTCACTAAGGACAATATTTTCCAGTTCTGGCCATTTTTCTAGGAATTTCGTGAATTCATTGTTTTTAATTACGGAGTAGTATTCCATTGTGTAAATATACCACATCTTCTGAATCCATTCCTCCATTGAGGGACATCTGAGTTCTTTCCAGCTTCTGGCTATTATGAATAAGGCTGCTATGAAAATAGTGGAGCATGTGTCCTTATTGCATGCAGGTAAAGCCTCTGGGTATATGCCCAGGAGTGGTATAGCCGGATCCTCCGGGAGTGTCATGCCCAGTTTTCTGAGGAACCGCCAGACTGCTTTCCAGAGTGGTTGTACCAGCCTGCAATTCCACCAGCAGTGGAGGAGTGTTCCTCTTTCTCCACATCCTCGCCAACAGCTGCTGTCTCTTGTGTTTTTGATCTTAGCCATTCTGACTGGTGTGAGATGGAATCTCGGGGTTGTTTTGATTTGCATTTCCCTAATGACTAAGGATGATGAACATCTCTTTAGGTGCTTCTCAGCCATTAGATATTCTTCAGGTGAGAACTCTTTGTTTAGCTCTGTACCCCATTTTTTAATAGGGTTACTTGCCTCTCTGGAGTTTAACTTCTTGAGTTCTTTGTATCTATTGGATATTAGCCCTCTGTCGGATGTAAGGTTGGTAAAGATCATTTCCCAGTTAGTTGGTTGCCACTTTGTCTTGTTGACAGTGTCTTTTGCCTTGCAAAAACTTTGTAATTTAATGAGGTCCCATTTGTCAATTCTTGATCTTAGAGCATAAGCTATTGGCGTTCTATTCAGGAAATTCTCCCCTGTGCCCATATGTTCAAGGTTCTTCCCTAGTTTCCTTTCTAGTAGTTTCAGTGTGTCTGGTTTTATGTGGAGGTCCTTGATTCACTTGGAATTGAGCTTAGTGCAAGGAGATAAGAATGGGTCAATTTGCATTCTTCTGCATGTTGATCATTTTCTAGATAGATACCACTTTTCAAAATTAAATAAAGACCAGATAAACAATTTAAATAAACTTATAACCTTTGAGGAAATAGAAGCATTCATTAAAAGTAGGGCAGAATTCTACCAGACTTTTAAAGAAAAGTTAAAGCCAACTTTTCTAAAATAATTCCCCAAAATAGAAGTAGAATAAACATTGACAATTTCATTTGATGGGGCCACAGTCACCAAGTTAAGCAAGGCACACAATGATTCAAATAAAAAAAAATGAGTTACTGGTCAATTTTTCCTATGAACATAGATGGAAAATACTCAACAAAATACAAACAGAATCCATGGGAATATCAAAAGATCATTCACCATGATCAAATAATCTTCTTTCCAGTGATGCAGGGATGATTAAACGTATGAAAACCGATCTGTTGTAACTACCATGTAAGCAAACTGAAAGAAAAAAATCCTACGCTCATCTCATTAGATGCCAAAAAAGCCTTTGATAAAATTCAGCACCCCTTTATGATGAAAGTGTTGGAGAACTTAGGGATACAAGGGACATACATAAATATAATAAAGGCAAATTACAGCAAGCCTATAAGCAAGATCAAATTATGGAGATAAACTCAATACAATTCCAATTATATCAAGAATAAGACAATGTTGTCTACTCTCTTCATATTTATTCAATATAGTAATTGATGCCTACCGAGACAATTGAAAGAGATCACTGGAATACAAGGAAGAAGCCAAAGTACCATTATCACAAATGATAGGATAGTATATGTAAACCTCCCCAAAAACAATCTACAGATGCAATGCAATCCCCATCTCATTTCCAAAGCATCATAAGACTGGATACACTAAATCTCATAGAATAGAAAGTGGAAAAACCTCTGAACACATTGCTACAAGAGACAATTTCCTGAGCAGAACACGAATGGCTCAGGTTATTAAGATCAACAGTTGATAAATGGGACCTGATAAAACTGCAAAGCTTTTGTAAAGCAAAGGACACTGTCAATGGGACTAAACTGCAACCTAAAGATTGAGAAAGTATCTTCACCAAACCTATATCTGACAGAGAGCTAACATCTAAAATGTATAAAGAACTCAAGAAGTTTAGGACACCAACAACCCAAATAAGCTAATTAAAAAAATGGGGCACACAGCTAAACAACAAATGTCCAACAGATGAAACTTGAATTTTGGTGAAGCAGTTGAACAAATGTTCAAAGCCCTTATTCAAAGGGAAATACAAATCAAAACAACCCTGAGGTTCCATTTTACACTCATCAGATTGAGACGATCAAATTTCAAGTGATAACACATGCTGGGCAGCATGTAAAGCAAGGGGCACACTTCTCCTTAGCTGTTGGGAGTGTAAACTTGTACAATCACACTGGAAATCAATTTGGCAGTTTCTCAGAGAACTAGGAATAGTTCTACCTCAAGATCAAACCATACCACTCCTGGGCATATACCCAAAAGATGCACCACCTAATCACAAAGCATTGTTCAACTATATTCATAGAAGTTTATAGGCAGAAACTGAAAATAACGTAAATAAATATCCCTCAACTGAAGAATGGATAAAGAAGATGTGGTACATCTACACAATAGAATACTATTCACATGATGGAATACAATATACCATGCCCCCCCCCATGAGGATTATGATGAAATCGGTAATGCCCTCCCACACAGATTTGCTAAAAATTGTTCTGAAGTTATGGACACATCAAAGGTTATAAGGAAGCTAAAATAGATCTGCTTTTTGTATAACAATTGTGTAGTTTGTGGAGCATTCTGTGTCTACAACATGGAGGCCACCCTATGTTTCTGTTGGCAATGAGAGAGGTCACTGTTGGACTCTGAGAAATGAAAGCTAGGACTCAAAGGACTCATTAAAGATAGAATATGTGTATTCTAGCATTTTTGGATGCACTTTAGAAAGAAACAATTCTTTGGTTCCTATTCGAAGGAGTAGTAGTGATTTGGAGAATGAGGGCTTATTTTTTCTGTCTAATGTCAACAGTAGAGGTCTACTTTGTCACAGCAAAAGAGATTTAAAAACTGGTACTGTCAGGTTTGCCCTGCCAATATTCTTCTGTTCCCTTCTCCTGTTCCACCTTCTTTTCAGATTTTTCAGAGTAAATAACATGCTCAGTGTTCCTAGATTATATATACTTCTAGATTATATATACTTTCTAGATTATATATACTTCAGCTTCCTGAGATTCTGTTCAAGAATATTCCAAAATATTCTTGGAAAGATGGCTGCTTGGGGCAGCTCTGTAGGGGTCTTCTTATTGTAGTTTTTCCTTAAAGTAGCAGAGGGGGAAGAGCATCAGCAGAGCATAAGCATTTTGTCTTATGAGATATTTAGGGTTGCTGTATAATAATTAAATGTTCACTTATCAAAGTCTAAGCTACTTTGCTACTGTAGCTGACCTGCCTTCTTTGTTCCTCTGAGGCCAGAAACTGGAGTCTAAGGAATTTTTCACCTCATCTTAAAATATCAGCAGACTAAGTGAAGGCTTAGTTGCTAGAACATTTTCCCTTTTGGCCACATGCCTCTTGTTTGTCAGGCTAGGGGGAAGTTTGGAGCAATAAACTTCTATTGAGCCAGGAGAAGAGAAAAATGCTCACTCACAGAAGGAAAAATTTTACATAAGTAAATATGCATAAACTCACATAAATTCATATATGGATTCACACATGTGCATTTATACACTTCCATTCAAACCATTTGGGCCTAGCTTGCATACATTCTCACAATTAAATACACACACACACACACACACACACACACACACACACACTTCCATATTCATTTGGAGAACAGACCAAGCACCAAAGCAGAAAGAACTCACTAATTTTTGATGACAAAAAATGAGCTCCATACTTTACTGGACATAGAAAGAAAAAGCGTCTACCATTTTAATGCTAAATGAATTAAATCTATTTGTTAAAAGAAAGTTTTGTTCCTTTCATAATACTAAGCCTACCTTGTATTAAGAAAGGCCTGTTCTGTCCCATAGTAAGGAGAAGCCTGCCTGGTACTTCTGTTCTCTTTGTAGCTTTGGCTTTTTTGTTCTTTCCCTCTGCATGTTGCATAAAGCTCTCTTAGCTTTTTATGTTACCTATAGTTTATGTTATTCCACTCTGCATTTTCCTAATCTTGCTCTCTCTTCCTGCTCTGATGTCAAACTAATGCTCTTACTCTCAATGACTTTTCACCCAATGCTATGCCTTTACTTCTAAGTTCTTTTTGAGATCAGTTCTATCAAAAAATTCTCTTGTGTCCTGACTGAAAAAATTATTATCGGTTCTATTTGAAAAAGTTCTGTTCAGATCTAACCAAAAAGTGTTCTGTCTAAGAAGTTCTCTTCAGTTCAGTTGTGACTTTTCTTTTTCCTCAGCACTTATACATCTTTCAGAATACATGATCACATGTTAAAAAGTTGATCACAAGTTTACACAAATTCAAGTCATAAATCTAGTAAGAAGTTTACAACAGTGAATGTTTCCATGCATGTCCATTTGGAGTAATTATCTGGCTAAACTTTCATCACTTGTCATAGCTCCACAGGATCATTGAGAGTTATATACCACAGCTAAGTTATTAGTGAAGTTCTGTATAGATAAATCCAGTCAATATTTTACCTTCTGTCCTAGAACCTAAAATAAATCATTAGTTCCCTTTTAAAGACCGTTGGTTAATGGTTTTTCAACCTCTTGGAATGTGCTCTCAGTAGCAGAAAGTCTGGTTACTATATAGACTCAATTAACTGGTGACATATAGGAGACTGAAAGAGTCCTCATTACTTTTTGGTTATATGGAATTTCCTCACAGCAATAGAAACCCTAAGAGAAGTTGGTACCAGCATAGAAGGGTATTGGAGAGATAGTCCTGAATATGTTTGGGGTTGTATTGACTTTGGAATTTTGGGATAGAAAAGTCACTGAGTGTCAAGAACTAAGTTGGAAGTTCTTGAGGAGCTTGAAAGACAAGATGAGAATGCTGAAATTCTGAAGTCTGAAATTTTAGAGGGAAATTTAGTGACTCTATCAGGGCTATTTGCTATTTTGAATTGAGATTCTCTGGTTCTGTTTAGCTGGAACTGAAGAATCACCTGTGATTAACTAGCTACCATAACCACTAAAGTGAAACTTTGCTTTGCTGGGATAATTGATACTGGTCAGCTAGAGCTGAGAAACTGGTGGTGATTAAGAAGAGACCAACATCACTAGGTGAAATTTATTGGGAAGAGTTTCCTGAGAACACAGAGATCCTGTGCTAAGGTCAGGTGTTGAGAGACAGAGGCAGGCAGATATCTGTGATTTCCAGGCCAAGCTGGTCTACAAAGTCAGTTCTGGGACAGCCAGAGGTACCCAGTGAAACTGAATCTCAAAACAAATACAACAACAAAAAAAAAACATAAGTTTGGACTGGAGAGATAGCCGATAGTTTAAGAGTTCTTTCTATACTTGCACAAGACCTGAGCTGGAGTACTAGCTCCCATATAATGAAACTCATAGCCACCTTCCCTTAAACTGTTTCCAGGGAATCTGATGCCCCTTCTGGTTTCTGTGAGTGCTTGCACATACTTGCATACAAACACAGCCAAACACTCATATCAATTATTCTCATAAAGAAAATAAAGTAATGAATGAATTTTTAAAATGAAGTAAAAAACTGGGCTTTAGAAATATCACACTACAGCCTTGCACAGGAATGAGAGTTCATGCCTTTCCCCCTAGCTGAGCTGGAGATGGTGGCATTTAAACTTGTGGGGAGCATCAAAGTTGCTTAGAGTCACTATCTCTGAAGTGACGGTCCAACAGCAAGACCAATGGGTATCAGTAAGATGCTCAGTCTAGTGATAAGCATCTGTTTCTTTGTCTTCCAGGGGATGTTCTGGAATATAGTTCCATGTTCCTGATATTCCAGGGCTGTGTTACTGAAATCCCAGTCCTAGATCTGTGCTCCATGCTCCCCCAACATTTTGCTCTTACTCCCAGTAAGAGAAGATTGATCCAACACTTTGTCTCTGTGGAGATGACTTTTTCTGTGGTCCTTGGAGATGGATGCATAAAATTTAGCGGTCCTTGAGATCTATGAAACAGTATTTCTCAGAAGGGTAAAGCTGGAACAATGTGCTCCAAAGTAACACTTATCAGGAGAGTCAGGTAACAAGTGAGTGGTGGTTTCTTCATGGCCCTTTGCATGTGTGCTGTCTGATATGGGAGGTTATATTAAGACTGGCATGAACATATATTTATATATTTACAAAGTCTCTGACATTGTAGACAGAGATAAATATGCTTATCCATGCATCTGCCACGTTACACTTAAAAGCAGTGTCTCTTCCCAAGGTATGAACTGAATTCTCTGAAGAGTAAGTAAGATAAAGATAGTATTTACCTGTTGGGATGCTATAACATCTTTAATATATCCTAGAATTCAGGAAAATGCAGGGAGTCTGTTATTGAATGCCTTCACACAAGTCATCATTGCAACCTCAAGTGGGTATAGTTCCAGAATCACCTGCTGTAGCTTGGTGTTATGGCAGGGGATTTCCTTCAGGATGAGCATATAAATGCTATTTCCACAGAAACTGACCCTGGAGGTGGGCCCAGTATTGTATGTCTTTAACTCCAGCCCTCTAGAGGCAGAGGAAGGTGGACCCTGACAAAAACAATAAGCCCAAAATTTAAACTGTATTACAAATGAAGCCTGCAATGCATTTGCAGTTGTTAGAAATAAGTTTTAAGTCACAAAGGAAGAGATGATCACACCATGTGCACTGTGTGGACACACAACCTTTCCTCTCTTAAGAGGGCACACTAGGGAGATGAATCACAAAAAGACAGAAAGTGTGCTTGGAGTTTATTACAACTCAGACAGTGACTTGTGGGTATCATCTGGGATTAAAACTCACAGTCCTGTTTGAGTGCCTAGTTGGAAAAGAATTGACACGGCACTCCACCATCTTTGCTCCAGTGGCCGGGAAGTTGGGACTGCCAGGCTCTGAGACAGACAGGCATAATATCGCTTGGGTCTCGGGCCGCTTGTGTGTATGCGGCTCCCAAGTGCTGGGCTGATCTGCAGTAACCAGCGTGCCAGCTCTGCTGTGGGATTTCTGCCTGGCAGAGGGACCCCACACTGAGCGGGAGCCTACCAGCTTCCCTTCCACGACCTCTGTTCCGGTAGATTGCACTGAAGAGACAGGTACCCAGGCTCTCCCCAATATAACATCACTTGGGACACGGCCTGTTGGGGCTTCCACCTGTGCCCAAGAACGGGACAGCGCTGTGGTCTTCTGCGTGCCAGATCTGCAGGCCATCACCTCTGAGGGTGACCAGCACCACGGAGAGAGTGCAGAGTGCACTCCACCTTCTTTGATCCAGTGGCCGGGAAGTTGGGACTGCCAGGCTCAGAGACAAACAGGCATAATATCGTTGGGTCTCAGGCAGATTGTGTGTATGTGGCTCCCAAGAGCTGGGCAGATCTGCAGTAACCAGCACGCCAGCTCTGCTGTGGGACTTCTGCCTGGCAGAGGGATGCCCCCTCACCCCCACTCTAGGAGAGATCACACACCCCTGCACAGGGCAGGAGCCTACCAGCCTCCCTTTGGCGACCTCTGCTCCAGGAATCCACTACGCTGAGCCTTTGGATGTGCAAGGACTCCCCAATATAACATCACTTGGGGTAAGGCACATCAGGGCCCCAAAGTCACTCAGGAGCAGGGCAGGCCCCAGAAATCTATGCCAGGGGAATCTTGGTAAACCAGGGGCAGAAATAGCTTTGCAGGCTCACAGGAGGTCCAACCAACAGCCAGTGACAGCAGGACCAACTAACATCAGAGGTATCCAGATGGCAAAAGGCAAACGTAGGAATGTTACTAACAGAAATCAAAGTAATATGGCACCATCCGAACCCAACTCTCCAACAGCAGCAAGTCCTGGATACCCCACCACACCTGAAAGACAATATCTGGATTTAAAATCACTTCTCATGATGCTATTAGAGGATCACAAGAAGGACACAAATAAATCTAATAAAAAATTACAGGAGACCATGAATCAATGGTTAGAAGCCCTTACAAAGAAAACACAAAAATTGCTTAGAGAAATGCAGGAGAACATGGATCAAAAGATGGAGGCACACAAGGAGACAACACAAAAATCGCTTAACGAGATGAATCAACGGGTAGATGCACTCACAAAGGAATCACAAAAATTGCATAAAGAAATGGAGAAGATATGGGTCAACAGATGGATGCCCATAAGGAGGTAACACAAAAATTGCTTAAAGAAATGAATCATGGATAGATGCTCTTACAAAGGAAACACGAGAACTGCTTAAAGAAATGCAGGAGACGATGGATCAACAGATGGATTCCCATGAGGAGGAAACACAAAAATCGCTCAGAGAAATGCAGGAGAACTTGGGTCAACAGGCAGAAATCCTGAAAGAGGTAATGCAAAAATACTTTAAAGAAATACAGGAAAATACAAACAAACAAGTGAAGGATCTCAGCAAATCCATCCAGGAACTAAAAAGGAAGTAGAAACAACTACGAAATCACAAAGGGAGACAACTTTGGAGATAGAAAACCTTGGGAAGAAATCAGGAGTCATAGATGCAAACATCAACAATAGAATACAAGAGATGAAAGAAAGAATCTCAGGTGCTGAAGATTCCATAGAAAGCATCGACTCAACAGTCAAAGAAAATGCAAAATGCAAAAAAAAGTGCAACCCAAAACATCCAAGAAGTCCAGGACACAATGAGAAGACCAAACCTAAGGATTATAGGTATAGATGAGAGTGAAGATTTGCAACTTAAAGGGCCAGTAAACATCTTCAACAAAATTATGGAGGAAAACTTCCCTAACCTAAAGAGAGAGATGCTGATGAACGTACAAGAAGCCTACAGAACTCCAAACAGACAGGACCAGAACAGAAATACCTCCTGTCACATAATAATCAAAACACCAAATGTTCTAAACAAAGAAAGAATATTAAAAGCAGTAAGAGAAAAGGGCCAAGTAACATACAAAGGAAGACCTATCCTAATCACATCAGACTTCTCACCAGAGACTATGAAAGCCAGAAGATCCTGGGCAGATCTCATGCAGACACTGAGAGAGCACAAATGCCAGCCTAGACTACTATACCCAGCAAAACTCTCAATCACCATAGATGGAGAGACCAAGATATTCCATGATAAAACCAAATTTTCACAATATCTTTCCACAATTCCAGCCCTGCAATGGATAATAGGTGGAAATCTCCAATACAGGGAGAGAAACAACACCCTGGAAAAATGAGAAAATAACCTTCTTGAATCAAACCCAAAAGTAGATAACCACTCAAACATAAAGATAGTGTCAAGAATGGCAGATGGCAGTAATCACTATGCCTTAATCTCTCTTAATATCAATGGTCTCAATTCCCCAATTAAAAGACATAGACTAGCAGACTGGATACATAAACAGGACCCAGCATTTTGCTGCATGCAGGAAACGCACCTCAGTGTCAAAGACAAACACTACCTCAGAGTAAAAAGCTGGAAAACAATTTTACAAGCAAATGGCCCCAAGAAACGAGGTGGAGTAGCCATCCTAATATCAGATAAAATTGATTTTCAACCTAAAGTCATCAAAAAAGACACAGAAGGACACTACATACTGATCAAGGGAAAAATCCACCAAGAAGAACTCTCAATTCTGAATATCTATGCTCCAAATGCAAGGGCACCCTCATTCGTAAAAGAAACTTTACTAAAACTCAAAGCACACATCGCACTGCACACAATAATAGTGGGTGACTTCAACACCCCGCTCTCTGAAATGGATCATTCAGGAAAGCAGAAACTAAACAGGGACACAGTGAATCTAATTGAAGCCTTGGACCAAATGGAACTAACAGATATATATAGAACATTTTATCCTAGAGCTAAAGAATACACCTTCTTCATAGCACCTCATGGTACCTTCTCCAAAATTGACCATATAATTGCTAACAAATCAGACCTCAACAGATATAAGCAGATAGAACTAATCCCATGTCTCCTATCAGATAACTATGGAATAAGGGTGGTCTTCAATGGCAACAAAAACAAAAGAAAACCCACGTACACATGGAGGCTGAACAATGCTCTACTCAATGATAACTTGGTCAAGGTGGAAATAAAGAAATCAAAGACTTTTTGAAAGTTAATGAAAATGAAGGCACAACATACCCTAATTTATGGGACACAATGAAAGCAGTGCTAAGAGGAAAATTCATAGCCCTGGGTGCTGCCAAAAAGAAACGGGAGACAGCATACACTAACAGCTTAATGGCACACCTGAAAGCCCTGGAAAAAAAAGAAGCAAATACACCAAAGAGGAGTAGAAGGCAGGAAATCATCAAACTCAGGGCTGAAATCAATCAAGTAGAAACAAATAAAACCATACAAAGAATCAACAAAACTAGGAGTTGGTTCTTTGAGAAAATCAACAAGATAGATAAGCCCTTAGCCAGACTAACCAGAGGGCACAGAGATAGTATCAAAATTAACAAAATCAGAAATGAAAAGGGAGAGATAACAACAGAAACTGAGGAAATTCAAAAAATCATCAGATCCTACTACAAAAACCTGTATTCAACAGAACTAGAAAATCTTGAGGAAATGGACAATTTCCTTCACAGATACCAAATACCAAAATTAAATCAGGATCCAATAGACCATCTAAACCGTCCTATAACCCCTGAAGAAATAAAAGTGGTCATTGGAAGTCTTCCAACCAAAAAAGGCACAGGTCCAGATGGTTTTAGTGCAGAATTCTATCAGACCTTCAAAGAAGACCTAACACCAATACTCTTCAAACTGCTTCACAAAATAGAAACAGAAGGAACAGTACCCAACTCCTTCTATGAAGCCACAATTACACTAATACCAAAAGCACACAAAGATCCGACAAAGAAAGAGAATCTCAGGCCAATCTCTCTTATGAATATCGATGCTAAAATACTCAATAAAATTCTTGCCAACCGAATCCAAGAACACATCAAAACGATCATTCACTACGATCAAGTACGCTTCATCCCAGGGATGCAGGGATGGTTCAATATAAGGAAATCCATCAATGTAATCCACTATATAAACAATCTCAAAGAAAAAAACCACATGGTTATCTCATTAGATGCTGAGAAAGCATTTGACAAAATTCAGCATCCTTTCATGCTAAAGGTCTTGGAAAGATCAGGAATTCGAGGCCCATATCTAAACATAGTAAAAGCAATTTACAGTAAACTGTATCAATCTAAATGGAGAGAAACTTGAAGCAATCCCACTAAAATCAGGGACTAGACAAGGCTGCCCTCTCTCTCCATATCTTTTCAATATACTACTTGAAGTTGTAGCTAGAGAAATTAGACAACAAAAAGAGGTGAAAGGGATACAAATTGGAAAGGAAGAAGTCAAATTATCACTACTTACAGACGATATGATAGTATACTTAAGCGACCCAAAGAACTCCACCAGAGAACTCCTACAGCTGATAAACGACTTCAGCAAAGTGGCCGGATATAAAATCAACTCAATCAAGTCAGTAGCCTTCTTATACTCAAAGGATAATCAGGCTGAGAAAGAAGTAAGAGAAATGATACCCTTCACGATAGCCACAAACCATATAAAGTATCTTGGCATGACTCTAACCAAACAAGTGAAAGATCTGTATGACAAGAACTTCAAGTCTCTGAAGAAAGAAATTGAAGAAGACCTCAGAAGATGGAAAAATCTGCCACGCTCATGGATTGGCAGGATTAATATAGTAAAAATGAGCATCTTACCAAAAGTAATATGCAGATTCAATGCAATCCCCATCAAAATCCCAACTCAATTCTTCATAGAGTTAGAAAGAGCAATTCAAAAATTCATCTGGAATAACAGAAAACCCAGAATAGCTAAAACTATTCTCAAGAGTAAAAGAACCTCTGAGGGAATCAGTATCCCGGACCTCAAGCTGTACTACAGAGCAATAGTGTTAAAAACCGCATGGTACTGGTACAGTGACAGGCATGTAGATCAAGGGAACAGAATTGAAGACCGAGAAATGAATCCACAGTCCTTTGGTCACTTGATCTTTGACAAAGGAGCTAAAACCATCCAGTGGAAAAAAGATAGCCTTTTCAACAAATGGTGCTAGCTCAATTGGAGGTCAACATGCAGAAGAATGCAAATTGATCCATTCTTATCTCCTTGCACTAAGCTCAATTCCAAGTGGATCAAGGATCTCCACATAAAACCAGACACACTGAAACTAATAGAAAGTAAGCTAGGGAAGAACCTTGAACATATGGGCACAGGAGAGAATTTCCTGAACAGAACTCCAATAGCTTATGCTCTAAGATCAAGAATAGACAAATGGGACCTCATTAAATTACAAAGTTTTTGCAAGGCAAAAGACACTGTCAAAAAGACAAAGCGGCAGCCAACTAACTGGGAAATGATCTTTACCAACCTTACATCTGACAGAGGGCTAATATCCAATATATACAAAGAACTCAAGAAGTTAAACTCCAGAGAGGCAAGTAACCCTATTAAAAAATGGGGTACAGAGCTAAACAAAGAGTTCTCACCTGAAGAATATCTAATGGCTGAGAAGCACCTGAACAGATGTTCATCATCCTTAGTCATTAGGGAAATGCAAATCAAAACAACCCTGAGATTCCATCTCACACCAGTCAGAATGGCTAAGATCAAAAACACAGGAGACAGCAGTTGTTGGCAAGGATGTGGAGAAAGATGAACACTCCTCCACTGCTGGTGGAATTTCAAGCTGGTACAACCACTCTGGAAAGCAGTCTGGCGGTTCCTCAGAAAACTGGGCATGACACTCCTGGAGGATCCGGCTATACCACTCCTGGGCATATACCCAGAGACTTTACCTGCATGCAATAAGGACACATGCTCCACTATGTTCATAGCAGTTTTATTTATAATAGCCAGAAGCTGGAAAGAACCCAGATGTCCCTCAACGGAGGAATGGATTCAGAAGATGTGGTATATTTACACAATGGAATACTACTCTGCAATTAAAAACAATGAATTCACGGAATTCCTAGGCAAATGGTCAGAACTTGAAAATATCTTCCTTAGTGAGGTAACCCAATTGCAAAAGAACACACATGGTATGCAGTCACTGATAAGGGGATATTAACCCAGAATCTCGGAATACCCTAGACAGAATTTGCATATCAATAGATTTCTAAGAAGATGGAAGGAGAGACCCCTGGTCCTGGAAAGACTGGATGTAGGGGAACGCCAGGACAGAGAAAGGAGAGGGGGTTGAATGGAGAAAAGAAGGAGGGAAGGGGGCTTATGGGACTTTCGGGGAGGGAGGAAACGGGAAAGGGGAAATGATTTGGAATGTAAATTTAAAAATAAAGTAAAATAAAGGAAAAGAATTGACCCATGACTTTGGTTGCTGGGCAGGGAGACCTGCTCCTTGCCATTAAATTCCTGAAACATACCTTTTGTGTGAACAAAGGTTCTCTCTCTCTCTCTCTCTCTCTCTCTCTCTCTCTCTCTCTCTCTCTCCCTCTCCCTCTCCCTCTCCCTCTCCCTCTCCCTCCCCCTCTCTCCCTTCCCCTCCCTCTCCCCTCCTCCTCCCCCTCTCGCTATCCCTCTCCCCTCTCTCTCCTCCACTCCCTCTCCTTCTCCCTCTCTAACATTTGTGCAAAAGTTTTGCAAGTTCCGGCAGATAAACAAGTTAAATTTCTTGTCTTAGAAACAGCTTCATGGCACTCTATGAAAATTTGATTATTTCTTTTGTTGTTTTGTTTTAAGACAGCACCTGCCTGCCACCTCATACCTGCCTTTAACTTAAGCACTGCGGGGGTAATGGGGAGAAAAAGACAAAGACAAACAGGCAGAGAGACAGACAGACAGAGAGACTTAGAGAGAGAGGAAGAGGTGTCTGGAACAACAGTCCTGAAGAATGTTCCAGATACACTGCAGACTGGATGCTCCTTTCTCTAATACCATTCCCTTCAGGGAAACTGAGGGCAGCTTTTCCCTGGTAGCCACCTTCCTTTTCTTTTTTTTTTTTTTTTTGATGTACATAAGAAGAAATGATGTCCACTAGCTCCGACTCTTCTCAAGCTTACTCTGTAGCTAAAGCTGACTTTAAACTCATCTGGTTAGCATCCTCCTCCACAGCTTTCTCAAGCTGCCACAGCTGATGACTGACCGAGCACACAGGCTCAGCCTTGAATTCCAGAGGCTGCAAGCACACTAGGGCCTCCAGGCAACTAGGACAAGGGAAATAAACTCCACACCCACAATGCTACACCTACTCCAACAAGGCCACACTTTCCAACAGTGCCACCACCTGGGCCATGCATATACAAACCATCACAGTCTTGAACTCAGAGATCCCCCTAACTCTGCTTTACATGTGATGTGAGTAAAGGCATCAGGCACAGCCACTTGGCTTCAATAAATATGTTCTTGACTATGAATCTGGTCTAAGATTGTTCCTGTGTACACATCTGATCCAATTTACTAACATCTTTCAAATCTGAAAATGAGCAGGTGGGTGGAGACTCAATTATTGAATCAGAGGCTGACTTTGACTGGGAGGGTGTGGCTACAAAGGGAGGGTTCAGCTGAAAGGTATACAATGAGTCATAGCAGGCAGAGAAATTCTTGGTCTCTTGGAGCTTGGAGTCACATCCTTCCCCTGCCTGAATATGGTGTTTTGTCACCAGTGTCCAGATCAAGTAAGTCCTCAACTCCATAAGGATACCTTAACTCATGCAACCTAGTCTAGCCTTATCCTCACTTGAAATTGTTTTTATATACTGTATTAGATTCTGTTTCTTCTTTTTTGAGATGAGTTCTTCTAGGTAAGATTTCCTTGCCTGTATCCTAGGTATTCTGTACTTTTTGGCTAATATCCACTTACCAGTATATACCATGCATGTCATTTTGAATCAGAATGATATTCTATTTCCATCCATTTATGTGCAAAGCTCATGATGTCCTGGTTCTTAATAGCTGAATAGTATTCCAGTTTGTAAATGTATTACATTTTCTGTATCAATTCTTTGGGTGAGGGCTATCTGGGTTGTTTCCAGCTTCTGGCCATTACAAATTAGGCAGCTTGGAACATAGTGGATCATGTGTCTTGTGGTATGGTGGGGCATCTTTTGAGTATATGCCCAGGATGGTATAGCTGGCTCATCAGGTAGAAATGTTTCCAAATTTCTGAGGAACCAGCACATTGATTTCCAGAGTGGTTGCACCAGTTTGCAATTCCACAGCATTGGAGGAGTGTTCTCTTTCTCCACATCCTCACTAGCATGAGCAGACTCCTGAGATTTTGATCTTACCCTTTCTGACAGTTGTAAGATGAAATCTCAAGCTAATCTTGATTTGCATTTACTGGATAACCAAGGACTTTGACTATGTAAGTGCTTTTTGATCATTCAAGATTTTACCATGGTTGAATTAGGGAAAGGACTGAAGAAGCTGAAGGGGACACCACTAGACTCAACTAACCTGGACAACTGGGAGCTCCTAGAAACTGAATTACCCAACCAGGCAGCATATACAGGGTAGTCCAAACCCTGAGCACATTAGTATAGCATAGTATTGCCTGATCTGGCTTAAGTGAGAAAAGATGTGTCTAATTCTAGAGAAACTTGACGCCCTACAGAAGGCAAGGTGGAGGAAGAATTTAATGGAAAACTGTGGGAGGAGGCAATGGTTCAAATGCAAATTAAAAAAAAAAAAGATCAGCAGGCCTAAAACTCACAGATTCTCCTACTTAGACCACCTGAGGGCTGCTTAACCAGAATATCCAAGTGTGTTCTCAATTACATCCAATTATTAATTTAGTCATTGTGATTTCTGTGGGATATTTTGTTTTATATAGATTTGTTTTTGTCTTTTGAGACAGTCTCACCAAAAATATCACTGTGACCTTGAATTCAAAGCACTCTGGGCTGGTACGTCAGATAAGAGATAATCCAGGCTCTTCACTAATAATCTTTATGTTACTTTAAACCTGGAATTCTTTGTTGTGCTTTTAATCTGAGCAATAGGAAAGCAGAGGGAGGTTGTGAGTGTCAAACAGCTAGGTATGATAAGTGTCTTTAAAAATGGCAAAACAAGGGGCTGGAGAGATGGCTCAGAACACTGAGTGTCCTTCCATAGGTCCTCTGTTTTATTCGCAGTAACTACACGGAGGCTCACAATCATCTGTAATGGGATCTGATGCCCTCTTTCAGTGTGTCTGAAGACAGACACATATTCATTAAATAAATAAAAAGAAACATAACTAAATGAATAAGGCAAAGCAAGCAAACAAATACAAAATACCCAAAAAATAAATGGTATTTGCATCTCTTCATTGATACATAGTCTTTTATTTTCATGGAACTAAGAATGTCCTCAAACTTCCAAGAAGAAACCTGCATATATTTGTATATATGTATGTATGTATGTACATATGTATGTATGTATATATGCATATATATAATGTGTGTGTGTATTTAATAGACCTTATATCCCAATCACAGTCTTCCTCACTCCTCTCCTCCCCTACCCTCCATTGACTGCAACAGGAAGGCAGAGGTTAGATGGTGTCTTAAGTTTGATGCCAGCCAAATTTATATAGCAAGTTTCAAAACAGTCACATATAAGACCATGTCTCAAAGAAGTAAAACAAAACAAAACAACAAACAAACAAGGTATTCCCACATGCAGACTGATACATGGTATATTCTTTTCAAGGGACCCAAGATGTGTTCAAAATTTCAGAAAGAAGTCTGACTCTTTTTATTAAGTGTTTGAAAGAAAAATCTGAATATCACTTGAAATTAAAATTTCCACTCCTTTTTGGTACTCCATTAGTTTTTTCAGGTCTCAGGCTAGCTGTTCTGGTGCTGTAGAAATAACCAATTATGACATTGAGCTAGTGAGCATCCTGTATTTACCATGTGAATTATAATCTCCATTTCATAATCTCTTCTTTCTGCAGGGTTTGTAAAATGTTACAGACTACACCAATGACTACTGGGGGTTTACTGGCTGTAGTGCTTTTTTTTCCGACTCTCTTTAGCTCTGTAGCTTGCAGAAGTCAAGCTTGGGGCATTTTCAACACCCTCTCCAAAAGGACAATATGGGTGATAATCAAAGATTAATGTCAATAATTAGTGATAGGAGTTTCAAGTATGTTGTGAGTTATTCCATGCAGTGTACCTGAATAGAGATTATGAAAGTTTGGAAAGTGTTTTCCTTTGCTTTTTTTAAGGCCTGGAAAGTGAATCACAGTCTATTCATCATCAAACAACTGCCTGAGCCTTCAGAGTTCCTGGTGATCCATTCCCAGTGGGATATATTCACCCATGCTGTAGCTGCAATTGGATGTGGCCTTTGGGAACTAGGATACTTTGGAGAAGCTTCACACTACCAGAGAGAATTATGGCTGTAAAACCTGCACAGGCCACACCAAGCAGTTCTGGATTAGATATGCTATGGTGGCACAGGCTGAGCAGTGGTGGAACACATATGTAATCTAAGAAATATTGAGGCATAGGCAGGCAAATCTCATTGAGTTCCAGACCATTGTGTTGTATAAAGCAAGTTTCAGGACAGCCAAGATTACAGGTAGTTCTATAAAGATCCTGTCTCTAAAAGCAAAGAAAAGAAAACTGAGGGTGCTCAAATTGGTAAACTGAGTGAGTTCCCCATCCACATCAGTAGTGATCTAGTCTTCATATTTCCCTGTGTGGGCAGAAAGGCTTCCTAAGTTTCTTGTCATTAATGCTATATTTTTACCTGATTCCCTAGAATGACTCTTCAGTAGAAGATGAAATGAATGTTTACTCCCCACTCACCCTCCAGAAGCTGTCAATTCAGAGCCTACTGAAGGATGAGACTTTGGCCATTTCTGCTCTCAAGGACCTGGCCAATATTCTGTTCCCAGCAATGTTTGAGGAGGCCTTCACTGATGGACATACAAAGATCGTGAAGGCCATGATACCTCTGTGGCCCTTCCCATACCTTTCTGTAGGAATGCTGATAAAGAAATGCAACCTGGAGACTTTGAAGGCTATGTTTGAGGGACTAGATACACTGCTTGGCCAAAAGGATCCTTCCAGGTAGGCAAGATTAACTGGGGTTGGAGGAAAATTCTTTGAGTGCTGAAAATGAGCAATTTAGGGACAGAGAATATTTGGCCAACCATGGGTCAGAAGCTTCCGGTCTTCAATTCTTTCTTCACCCCATATTCAGGTCTGTTCTTCACTGGGTGTAGAGGATAATATGGTTGTAGAGGCTTGACCTCAGTCTCAGCTATGTGGGCAAATAATTGTTAATGTAGAAGGCAGGAAAGAGTAGACATACCTAGTGAGGAATGGGTCTTTGTTTCATCCCTCAAAGGTACAAGTGGAATGAGGTTGGGTATAAGGAGCTTGGAATGAAGGGAAGTAAGACAGGGCTAAAAATGCCCATCCTGCAAGAATGCTATGCATTTACTGAACATGTGACACTTGACACGGGGTTTTATTGTAAGCATAGGAAAAGGCAAAGTATTGAAAAAGAGCTGAAGTATGAGATATGAAGAGAATCAGTGTGTAAGATATGTTTTCTTTTATCTTCTGAGAATTACATTCTTTTCTCCTACAGTAGGTGCAAATTCAGAGTACTCAATTGGATTGATGAAGACTGCTTGTGGAGGATAGGGGCTGGATCCCATGACAGTGAAGGCTTATCAGAGTTCATGACACAAAATCATCCAATGGAGAAGATTCCTGACTGTGAGGTGAAGAAAGAATTGAAGGTGATGACTGACCTTCATCTCATGGAAGGCAGACTTGATGAATCTGACACATATTTGTTTCAGTGGGCCCAGCAGAGAAAAGATTCTATTCATCTGTGCTGTAGATATCTGAAGATTCATGGCTTAACCAAAGCAACATTCATAGAAATCTCCAAAATTGTAAATGCAGGCTGTATACAGGAGCTTGTCCTAAGTTGTATCTGCATACAAGAGTTGGCTTTTCTTAATCCCTACCTGAGACAGATGAACAGTCTTTTCACACTCACTCTAGATTACATCATAGGTACCTCCAGTATGGGTGATTCTGAAAAGCTTGATGAGGAGAAAATATTCAGATTGATTTCTCAACTTCCCACATTCCACTGTCTCCAGAAACTCTATGTAAATGATGTCTCCTTTATAAAAGGCAACCTGAAAGAATACCTCAGGTAAGGCAGGACTGAAAGGATCTAGTAGACCAGAGAAGACACATCTCTTTTCTTTTTTCTTGTTTTCTTTTAAGCTAGGGGGTCCTTGGTGATGATGATCTGGTCACCATAAACCTACCAGTGTTAGAGACATATATGAGCAGATGAGCTCTGTGCTAAGATCTGTATGACTAAGCATAAGTATGCTTCCTATTGCTAAACTATGAAAGGTTTTGAGTCCAGAAACAGATTGAGTAGATGAGAAATATGCATCACTGGGTGTCAAGGTGAAGATTGGATCATGGCCTTTGGAGAAACAATACTAGTAGCTGTTAAATTTTGTTTGAGGAAGGTAGTCCTTCCTACATGCACCATGTTGACCCGATATATCCATTGCTGTGGTCTCCAACCATGCCCTGAATTGGACTCATGGTGATACCTACAGACCTCAGACTAGAATCCTGTGAGTTGTGTCAGCAGACAACAGAAGGTTGTGTCCTGGGGTTGACCTCAATATATAGTCAGAATGAGTTTGGGAGAAGTATAATCTGTTTAGCTGCCAATCATATCAACCCTCTTCAACTTTTGCCAAAAAGCAATCATTTGTTCTCTACCCAGGTGCCTGAAGAAGCCTTTGAAGACACTTTGCATCAGTAACTGTGAACTCTCACAGGCAGACTTGGATTACCTGCCCTATTGTCTGAATATTTTTGAGCTCAAACAACTACAACTTAATGATATATGTTTATGTGATTTATTCCTTGTGCCTCTTGGGTTTCTCCTTGAGAGAGTTAGAGATACTCTGCAAACCCTGGAATTGGAGTCATGTTGTTTAGAGGACTCTCATTTCAGTGCCCTGCTGACTGCCTTAAGCCAATGTTCTCACCTCAGAGAGATTAATTTCTATGATAACAATGTCTCTCTGCCTTTCCTGAAACAAATTCTACGCCACACAGCCCAGTTGAATCAGCTGATCTATGAGCGGTACCCAGCCCCTCTGGAGTGCTATGATGAGAGTGGTGTTATACTAACATATAGATTAGATTTTTTTTGTCCTGAACTCCTGGATATAATCAGGGCCAAAAGACAGCCCAAGCAGCTTTCCTTTGAAACAACCCCATGCTCTAAGTGTGGTGGGACCTACATTTATGATGTGGAGACCCAATGTTGCTTTTATGTAGAACTACTGTAAGGTTGAGTGTGAAACAAAGAAATGGAAGCTTAGTGTTGGGGATTGACGAAATCCTAAGTGAATGGCCACTGCAGAATGGAGCATGGAAATGTCAATCACCTAAAGGTCTGAGATACATTGGAAAGCTAGATCTTCCTCTGAACTACATCAAGAATACTTTTCTCCTCTAGGATTATTGTAGTTTGAATGTGTTACAATAGAGGCACCGTTTTATGAGACTGACCCCCCACTGTTGACTGCATACAATAAATATTTTGAATTTCTGGGTTGCTGATATGTTCTTATTAGAGCACAAAGCCTAATTTTTTCCAGCATTTCTATGCCCTGTGTCTTTTTTCTTCATTCCTCATCACCATAACTAGGTTAATGTTAGATTTGTGCAGTTCATTTCATCCCAGGAACAGGTGTCATAAGTGGGACCCAAAGAACATGATTTCTGATTGAGCTCAAGTTTGAGAAAGAAATTCATATGTAGTACATTCAGATCACAGTGACTGAGTTACATATGAAGAAACATGGGATGAGGGAACAGTTTTCTTTAGCAGTCAAGAAAATGAGGACAAAGTGAATACCAAGGCAGGCATATTTCAGGAACTATGTCTCTGTATTTATTCTTTGCTGGAAGTTAATATTTGTAACATATGAATACTCAGAGCCCTGATATCAAAATGAGAATGACATGAAGTAACCTTAAGCCATCTATTTATTCATGCTACCAGAACAGTTTAATGGGGGCTAATAAGAACTTCAGAGAAATAGTCCTAACACCATCACCTCTTTCCCTCTGACAGTTCTTCACAGGGATCTCCCAAACTTTATGTGCAGTGCAACTTAAGATATTGAGGTGACTCACAATAGGTTGCAGAGAAGAGGATGTTCTCTATGGAGATTTTGACAGTCTACTCTTCAATTAGCTTTGACATCCTTGTTGGCCATTTTGTCTGGATCTAATGCCAGGGATCTCTGCCTCACTGCCTTATTATGGGTCTTATTTTTTCTCTAGAGGCCATGGAGTGCTGAAATTAAATATGTACACCACCATACCAGGCTAGTTTCTTTTAAAAATGTACCAGGATGTTCTTCATGAGATTCTCTGACTATCCCAAGACACTTTTCAACCATGAGTTTTTTGGAAGGATGCTTATAGAGAATGGAAGATATTTCTGACTAGAAGTCAGGAATGAATCATTATGTAAACATCCTCAGAGTCAGCCCAAGATACCCTAAAACCAAATTCTAAGTACAAAGGAGATATATGTGCCTCAGAGGGACAAGGGCAAGTGATAGACAAGACAGGAGCAAGAAGGCAAAGGAGAAGGGGAAGGGAACAAGGGAGATAGTAAAGGACAGATTGTTTTTGGGGGCAGGGCAGGAGCAAGGGATTCCTTCTGGACAGAGAATAATACCTAGCCTATAGGCAAAAGGCATGTTATAAATCTAAAAGAGCAAGCCCCTTGAGGTATTCAATTCAGTTTGATAATTAGGTAAACCAAAGGAAGTTTTTGATTGCTGGACTTTAGAGACGGGCCTTGATAGTGAGCCTCAAGAAGAGGAAAGGTCCAAATAAAGGCATGGAATTGAGCGATACCTTTTGAAGTGTATTCTAATGGTTTTCAGCAAGGCACAGGGATGGGGGACAAGGACAAAGAATGTCAGGGCCATGTTTGTCATTGTCAGGCTGGCTATAGTCCCATCATTGAGGCAGGAGAATTGTTGAGACTTAAAGTTTCAAATGAATCTGCAGATCAAGACCATGTATTAACAAAACACAACAAAACCAAAAAACCAACTTCCTCCCAAAACAAAGTACATACATAAACCCTCACTCAATTTACTAATATGTGACTAAATAAGACTCAGCAGTTGGGAATGATTCACTTAATGTGCTCTGGACTCTCAGCATAGCGTGAATTATTTGACTTTCACAAAGGGAACTCCAACAATGGAGATAATGAAAATAACCCAGGCAACATCATTTTGGGAAAAAAGTAATCAATGAGAAGACAGATTTTTGTTGGAAGGTGGAGCAGAGAGGGAGAATGGTAAGGGTTTAATGAATGAGCCTTGTTCTAAGGTTTCATGCACATCACACTGTGGTAAATACTATAAATAATGTACATGGGATTTTTGTAAGATTTTGCTGCTTTCATTAGAGAGATTTTTGAGAAATAACGTGAAATACTTTAAAAATTAGATTGGTAGTTCTTTTTACATTCATGCAAGTAAAGGAAGGTATTTTTAATTACAAAATACACAGAGATGTTTAGGTACAACAAGAATAGTAATAAAAATCTCTGTCAAAAATAAAAACCATAAAAGAATGGAAGTTGATGAGATGTATTTGAAAACTGCCCTACAGGCTATGTATGGTAGCACATACCATTAGTTCCATTACTCTGCAGGAAGAAGCATAGATATTTCAATAGGTTTTGGAGCAGCCTGATCTAAGAAATGGGTTCTAGCCAGGGCTACTTTTAGTGAAGCCTATTCTCAAATGAGAACAACTATAAGAACAACAAAAATTCAAAATGCTGCATGTACAATCAAAACCAGTGTCTTCAACCAGTTCATCTTAAGAAACACTGAATTTGAGCTCTTCTGTTCCATCTCCTGTCTAATGATTCTGGATCAGATGGAGTATCCCAGTGGAGGAAAAAGATTTAGAGGCAGTGAAGGCTGATAACGAGAAGCTAAACCCAAGACCAGGCAGTAGGTCTCAGCTTCTCTAGTAACAGGGACTTTTCTGATTCTGAAGCAGTGAGACACCTGTCCCTCATAATTATCCCATCCAGATCTACCACCAAGCCAAAAACTGCCATCTGATTGGATACCTGAGTCCTACCAAATAATAAATATATTTTGTTTCCCTGAGACTTGCTTGAATATCCAGAACCTATTTATTAAAACACTACCCAACAATTTTATTTTGTTTATTTAGTTGATACTTGATTACTTAGTCTTATATTTATCTTTGAGACATAGTCTTTTTCTGTGGCTTAGATTGATTTCCAAAGCCAACTCTCAGCAATCCTCCTACATCAGCCTTCTTCCTAGTAGGATGCCAATTTAGAGCCAACACACCAGGCTGAATTTTATTTGCCTGTGACACACATGATTCTGAGTGTAAGCCAGATTGGTGTTACTTTATCTTTAACAGGAGGGACATCCACACCAAATCTCCTGAAAAAAATATTCAGAGAACTTTGTGAAAACATCTTGTTACAACTATGAAATCTGTTCTGAAATATATAATACCTAAGTTGGGAGCTCTGTCAGTCATCTGCTATGTTAGCTACACAAAGCCTGAGGCAGGAGGATGACTTGCATCTATTAATGGTAGTCAATGGTTCTAGATGTGTAGCAGAGTAAGAAGAGTTTTTGAAAAATAATTACAAACTCTAGGGTCAGTTTCTCCAGCATTGCATAAACTAGATATATTTAGATGTGCCTATAGTCCCAGAACTCAAGAGTTTGTGACATGAGGATCAGAAATTCAATCATATCTTTGGCTAGCTAGCAAGTTTGAAGCCAGCCTTGGATATCCAAAATTATTTATCAAAACAACTTTAAAACTGTGTTATAAAGAGGAGACAAGACCCTTGAATCTCTGTCAGAAATAGCTGTTGCAGAAAAGTTTAGCCCAGCACAATGGATAAAGTTACAGAAATCAAGAATGGAAGCTGAGCCAAGCATGGTCACATATAACTTTAATATGAGCATCTGGGAGGCAGTGGCAGATAGATCTCTGTGAATCTGAGGCCAGGCTCATATACAAAAGAGTTATAGGACAGTCAGACATTCGTGGCTATTTCAGAAAAAGCCTTGGCTTTAATCTAGAATGTTGATGCACGTGCCACATAGGGTATTACCGTTTCATTATGTCTAGCCTCTGCAAACTAACAAAATACCAAAAATAAAAGAACAAACCAATAATTAGCCAATCACTATAGGGCACATTTTTTTTTATTTCAATGTTGCAACATGAAAAGCAAGTGGATCTCAGTGTTTTGGGGTATTTTCAGGTCTACATGACAACTTCCAGGCCAGCCATGTCTACATATTGAGAACATTTCTTCATAAACTTTTGAGGGCAGAACTGATAGCTTAGGTGTTTAGATTGCAGAGTTCACTTTCAGTGGACAAGAGTTCAATTCCAGCAACCTCTGTCCACTACTTCATGATAAAGCACATATTGAGCCAGGCAGTGATGGTGCATGCTTTTAATCCCAGTACTTGGGAGGCAGAGGCAGGTGAATTTCTGAGTTCAAGGCCAGCCTGGTCTACAGAGTGAGTTCCAGGACAGCCAGGGCTATACAGAGAAACCCTGTCTCAAAAAAACAAACAAAAACAGCTCTAAATTGCATCCCATTCCATTGGCTCCATATTCAGGCCAACAACTATGGGTAATTTTCTGGTGTTTCTGTCACCAGTAACTTCAGGTACAACCCTTGCCTGTCACTACACATTCCCCTTAAAGTAGACACAACAGGTCCAAACTCTTTCCTACACCCTGATCTCCCGATTCCAGGTCATATCTTTGTCAGAAGATTTCTGCTTTCCCAGAGGCTAAGCAGTTCTAGGAACATCATAAGCCACCATGGCACCCAAAACTCTAGAGGTTATACAGCAAATAAAAATGCCAAGGAAGACACCATATTGGACTTGAAGGATCACTGATCACCTGAACTGCAGAAGACCAGAGAAGAAACAGAAACCAAGGAGGAAAAATATCCATCAAAACACCAACAAAGATGATCTCAGAAATCACCACCTAAACCTAAAGTAAGCCCAAACACAGATATCTGGAGGTCAGTGTAAGAACACAATCAGCAACAGCCAGTGCAATATTGTTCCAGCAGAGCCCTGCTATCTTATTACATCCAGCCCCGTGTATTCTAATGAGATGAAGGACAAGAAAATGCCCTTAATTCTATTCTTATGAATATGATAAAGACCTTTAAAGAGGAAATGAATAGATACCTTAATGAAAACCAGGAAAATACAAGTAAAGACATGAAAGAAATAAAGAAAAGTGTTTAAGACCTGAAAATGGAAGTAGATGAGATGAAGAAAACATAAACTGGAGATAGAAAAATCCAGCTCAATAACACGACTTATATATAGATGAAATCATCACCAAGAGAACAGAAGAGACAGAAGAGAGACTCTTAGGTGTAAGAGATATGATAGAAGAAACTGATACATTGATTAAGGAAAATTTCCTGACACAAAATATCCAGGAAATTTGGACACTAAGAAAAGACCAAATCTAAGAATAATAGGTATGGAAGAAGGAAAATACTCTCAGCTCAAATGGCCAGAAAATATGTTCAACAGGATAGGAGAAAATGTGTATAACTTAAAGAAAAAAATGCCTATAAACATATAGAAAACAAAATAAATTCTACTCCCCAAAAGACTACCAATGACATATAAATAAAAAAAAACTAAATGTGGCTTTCCGCACCCATTCAGAGTGCCTGGGCGGTGGGGCATTTGCTGTGCAGTCCTCCCTGCTTCTGTGCATGCACAAGTCAGCACTTCTGCTTCCTGCAGTGAGGTGCGCCCCGTGACATATAGACTTAAAGGGAGCAGGGGTCTGACCATCATGACCCCCGGGATCCCGGTGTAAGCGAACAGAGATGTGGAGATCTCCCAACATCTATTGCGGTCTCCCTTTGTGAGTCACATCATCTCTGCATGACCCAGGGGGTTAGTGCCCCTTGACACCACTACTGGCACAATGTTGACCTCATCGCTGAAGCATCAGATGAAGAAGATTGTCCACAGCTACTCAGAGGCTGAGATGAAGGTCCAGAAGGCCACAAGTAATGGTCGCTGGGGCCCATCCAACTACCTCATGTCAGAAATTGTTGACCTCACCTACAATATTGTGGCCTTTTCTGAGATCATGAGCATGATCTGGAAGCAGCCCAATGACTGTGGCAAGAACTGGGGGCACATCTACAAGGCCATGACATTGATGGAGTACCTCATCAAGGCTGGCTCTGAACATGTATCACAACAGTGCAAAGAGAACATATATGCTGTGCAGACGTTGAAGGATGTCCAACATGTGGGCCATGATGGCAAGGACCAGGGTGTGAATGTGTGGGAGAAGGCCAAGCAGCTGTTGACTTTTTTGTGTAATGAGGATAGGCTTCAGGAAGAGCACCCTCACGCTCAAGACCAAGGAGAAACTGGCACAGAGTGTGAGTCCTTAGCACCTGTGAGCTCTGGACCACCTCTGGAGGCAGAGCAGGCATGACCACAGAACAGTGGAGAGGAGGAGTTGCAGCTCCAGCTTGGCCTGGCTATAAGCAAGGAGGAGGCTGACCAGGAAGAGTTGATCCCTCGCGGGGATGACCTGAGGCTGCAGATAGTAATACAGGAGAGCAAGAGGGAGACTGGGGCAAGGAGGAATCATTTCTCATGGATCTTGCTGACATTTTTTCCCAAATCCAGCCCCTCCACAGGTCTCAGACCCTTGTGGTGGGGGTGGTATCTGTACCTACTGCTGCTTCAGACACTTGGGGGAGACCTGCTGTCCCTCCAGCTGCTGATCCTTGGAGTGGTGCAGCTACCATGCCAGTCTCCAGGATCCCTGGAGGCCTACAGCCCCTACAGGGCACTCTGTTGAACTTTGGGGTAGAACATCAGCTCCTGCAACTGGAGAGGGGTCCACACCTGATCCCATGGGGAAACTCTGATCATGGGACCCCTGCCAGTGGACCCCCATCTTCTGACCCCTAGGCACCTGCTCCAGCTGTCACAGACCCCTGGGGAGGTTCACAGCAAAGGCATTGCAGTTGGGGACTTTGACACAGAGACTGATGAGTTCTCAGACTTCGACACTGCCGTGCCTACCTCTGGGCACAGCACAGGGGAATTGGAGTTGCTCGAAGGAGAGGTGCCTGCTCTCAGCCCTAGGGCATTTCACATGAGTTGGGTTGAGGCATCTCTGGCTCAGTCTATGGGAAGTCCCCCACCTGCTGCAACCCCAACTTCCCCCTCCCCCAACACAGAGTCATTCCCAGGCCTTAAAGCAGCCCTAGTGGACTTGCACTCCTTGGTGAGCTGAGCAGGCCCCACACAGCCAGGAGATGAGGCTTCAAACCCGGAGGCCAAGTGAAGCTCCAGCCACCAATCCTTCCAGCCAGCACACCCTGCAATGCTCACCCTGAACCAGACCTGTCTCAGTCCTGTGCCCCCAGTTTCTGGAGCACCGCCCACCTATATCTCCCTTCTTGGTGGAAGCTCTGTCCTGCCCCCCCATGATACCCCCAGGTCCCCCAGCTCCCAACATTAACCACTTCCTCCTATAATCCAGGCTTGGAGGGACGCCTGGTTCAGCTGGCTTCCCCAGTTTCTGCTCCCTAGGAGATCAGTGTTCTATGTTCATGTGAAATGGAGGGCTCTCCCCCACAGTGCCCTTCTGCTTCCTGGAGCGTACTCACACTACACCATCTTCCCAAGTCCCCAACCTATCTCCCCTTGAGAAAAACTGGACATAGGGATGGGGAAGGGGAGCTGGCCAGAGGAGGACCCTTTTCTGTGGCATTAGATGGGGGAGGGAAAGCTGGGGTTCTCCCATCCATTCTACGTCCTTCTAAACTCCTGACAACCCCCAATCAGTGTTTGAGCCTCCTTGTTCCCTTGGCACCCCTGGTGAATTCTTGGTGATGGTTTTGGCAATTTCAGGAATAAATGGCAATTCTCAAAAAAAAAAAAAAAAGAAAAACACTAAATATACAAAACAAAGAAAGAATATTGAAAGTTGCAAGACAAAAAAGCCAAGTATCATATAAAGGCATACCTATAAGAATTACATCTGGCTCTCAAATAAGATTTTAAAGCAAGAAGGGCTTGGTGAGATGTCTTGGAGACTCTAAAAAGACCAGATGCCAGCCCGTACTGCTGTGCACAGCAAAATTTCAATCATCATAGTTGAAGAAAAACAGATATTCCATGACAAAAGCAAACTTTATTTTCTTTATTGAGTATTTTATATATTTACATTTCAAACGTTGTCCCCCTTCCCAGTTTCTTCTACCATCCCCCTCCCCTTTTCCTCTAACAGGGTACTCTTCTACCCATCCACAGACTTCTGCCTCACCACCCTCTATCATACCCCTACACTGGTGCAAGTAACTTAAAACAGGAACATATATCTATCCTATCTATCCATAACTACAAACCTACAGAAAATACTGGAAGGAAAACTCCAACCAAAAGTGGTTAATATAACAATACCAGGAAAACACAGGAAATAAATAATTTCACATGAGCAAAACCAAAAGAAGGCACACAAGACACACACACACACACACACACACATCATCATCAACATTAAAATAACAGGAAAAAGCAATCAATGGTCATTAATATCTCTCAACATCAGTGGACTCAATTCACCAATAAAAAGACGCAGGCTAACAGTCTGGATATGTAAATAGGATCCATTTTTCTGTTGCATACAAGAAACACCTCAGCAACAAAGATAGACTCTACCTCAAAGTGAAGGGAAGGAAAAAGTTTTCCAAGCAAAGAGAACCAAGAAACAAGTGGTGGTAGCCATTCTAATAGCTGTTGAAATAGACATCCAACCAAGGTAATCAAAAGAGATGGGGAAAGACAATTAATACTCATCAAAGGAAAAATCCACCAGATGATATCTCAATTATTCCCCAAATGAAAGGGCAGCCATATTCATAAAGAAAACTTTACTAAAATTCACACCACATATTGAACACTATACAATAATAGTGGTAGACTGCAACACCCCACTCTCCTCAATGGACAAGTCATCAAAACAAACTAAACAAAGAAATATTGAAACTAACAGAAGTTCTGAACTAAGAGGATTCAAGAGATATCTACAGAATCTTTCACAGAAAAAAAAGGAATACAATTTCTTTTCAACACTTCATGGAACCTTCTCCAAGACAGAGACAAAACAATCCTCAATTGATACAAGAAGATTGAAATGTCCCTTTTTGTTGAATTAGATCACCATGAATTGAGGCTGTAATTCAACATCATCAGAAAATTTACACAATATCTTTCCACAAACCCAGCCCTGCAACAGCTAATAGGTGGAAATCGACAATACAAGGAGAGAAACTACACCCTGGAAAAAACAAGAGAGTAACCTTCTTTCATCAAACCCTAAAGAAGAGAACCACTCAAACATAAAGATAGCATCAAGAATAGCAGGTGGCAATAATCACTATTCCTTAATCTCTCTTAATATCGATGGTCTCAATTCCCCAATAAAAAGACATAGACTAACAGACTGGAAACGTAAACAGGACCCAGCATTTTGCTGCATGCAGGAAACGCACGTCAGTGTCAAAGACAAACACTACCTCAGAGTAAAAGGCCGGAAAACAATCTTACAAGCAAATGGTCCTAGGAAACAAGCCAGAGTAGCCATCCTAATATCAGATAAAATTGACTTTCAACCTAAAGTCATCAAAAGAGTCACAGAACGACACTACATACGGGGCAAAGGAACAATCCACTAAGAAGAACTCTGAATTCTGAACATCTATGCTCCAAATGCAAGGGCACCCTCATTCATAAAGGAAACTTTACTAAAGCTCAAAGCATACATCGCACTTCACACAATAATAGTGGGTGACTAAAACACCCCGCTCTCTGAAATGGATCATTCAGGAAAGCAGAAACTAAGCAGGGACACAGTGAAACTAATTGAAGTCTTGGACCAAATGGAACTAACAGATATATATAGAACATTTCATCCTAGAGCAAAAGAATATACCTTCTTCTCAGCACCTCATGGTACCTTCTCCAAAACTGACCATATAAGTGGTCACAAAACAGACCTCAACAGATATAAGAAGATCGAACTAATCCCATGCCTCCTATCAGATAACTATGGAATAAGGGTGGTCTTCGATAACAACAAAAACAACAAAAAGCCCACATACACGTGGAAAGTGAACAATGCACTACTCAATGATACCTTGATCAAGGAAGAAATAAAGAAAGAAATTAAAGACTTCTTACAATTTAATGAAAATGAAGGCACAACATACCCTAATTTATGGGATACAATGAAAGTGGTGCTAAGAGGAAAATTCATAGCCCTGAGTGCCTCCAAAAAGAAACAGGTGAGAGCATACATTAGCAGCTTAGGGAACACCTGAAAGCCCTGGAACAAAAAGAAGCAAATACACCAAAGAGGAGTAGAAGGCAGGAAATCATCAAACTCAGGGCTGAAATCAATCAAGTAGAAACAAATAAAACCATACAAAGAATCAACAAAACTAGGAGTTGGTTCTTTGAAAAAATCAGCAAGATAGAAAAGCCCTTAGCCAGACTAGCCATAGGGCACAGAGACAGTATCCAAATTAACAAAATCAGAAACAAAAAGGGAGAGATAACAACAGAAACTGAGGAAATTCAAAAAATCATCAGATCCTACTACAAAAGCCTGTATTTAACACAACTAGAAAATCTCGAGGAAATGGACAATTTCCTAGACAGATACCAAATACCAAAATTAAATCAGGATCAAATAGACCATCTAAACCGTCCTATAACCCCTGAAGAAATAGAAGTGGTCATTGGAAGTCTTCCAACCAAAAAAAGCACAGGTCCAGATGGTTTTAGTGCAGAATTCTATCAGGCCTTCAAAGAAGACCTAACACCAATACTCTTCAAATTATTCCACAAAATAGAAACAGAAGGAACACTACCCAACTCGTTCTATGAAGCCACAATTATGCTGATAACAAAATCACACAAAGATCTGACAAAGAAAGAGAATCTCAGGTCAATCTCTCTTATGAATATTGATGCAAAAATACTCAATAAAATTCTTGCCAACTGAATCCAAGAACACATCAAAATGATCATTCACCACGATCAAGTAGGCTTCATCCCAGGGAGGCAGGGATGGTTCAATATAAGGAAGTCCATCAAGGTTATCCACTACATAAACAATCTCAAAGAAAAAAAAAAAGCACATGGTCATTTCATTAGATCCTGAAGAAGCATTTGACAAAATTCAGCATCCTTTCATGTTAAAGGTCTTGGAAAGATCAAGAACTCGAGGCCCATATCTAATGATAGTAAAAGCAATTTACAGCAAACCGGTAGCCAACATCAATCTAAATGGAGAGAAACTTGAAGCAATCCCATTAAAATCAGGGACTAGACAAGGCTGCCCTCTCTCTCCATATCTTTTAAATATATAGTACCTGAAGTTCTAGCTAGAGAAAGTAGACAACAAAAGGAGGTCAAAGGGATACGAATTGGAAAGGAAGAAGTCAAACTATCATTATTTGCAGATGATATGATAGTATACTAAAGCGACCCAAAGAACTCCACTAGAGAACTCCTACAGTTTATAAACAACTTCAGCAAATTGGCCGGGTATAAAATCAACTCAAGCAAATCAGTAGCCTTCCTATACTCAAAGGATAAGCAGGCTGAGAAAGAAATAAGAGAAATGATACCCTTCAAGATAGCCACAAACAATATAAAGTATCTTGATGTGACTCAATCAAACAAGTGAAAGATCTGTATGACAAGAACTTCAAGTCTCTGAAGAAAGAAATTGAAGAAGACCTCAGAAGATGGAAAAAATCTTCCATGCTCATGGATTGGCAGGATTAATATAGTAGAAATGATCATCTTGCCAAAAGCAATATACAGATTCAATGCAATCCCCATAAAAATCCCAACTCAATTCTTCATAGAGTTAGAAATAACAATTCAAAAATTCACGAGCAATAACAGAAAACCCAGGATACCTAAAATTATTCTAAACAGTAAATGAAATTCTGGGGGAATCAGTATCCCGGACCTCAAGCTGTACTATAGAACAATAGTGTTAAAAGCTGCATGGTATTGGTACAGTGAAAGGCATGTAGATCAATGGAACAGAATTAAAGACCCAGAAATGAATCCACAGTCCTATGGTCATGTGATCTTTGACAAAGGAGATAAAACCATCCAGTGGAAAAAAAGATAGCCTTTTCAACAAATGGTGCTGATTCAACTGGAGGTCATCATGCAGAAGAATGAAAATTGATCCATTCTTATCTCCTTGTATTAAGCTCAATTCCAAGTGGATCAAGGACCTCCACATAAAACCAGACACACTGAAACTAATAGAAAAGAAACTAGGGAAGAATCTTGAACATATGGGCACAGGGGAAAATTTCCTGAACAGAACACCAATAGCTTATGCTCTAAGGTCAAGAATTAACAAATGGACCTCATAAAATTACAAAGTTTCTGTAAGGCAAAGGACACTGTCAAAAGGACAAAGCAGCAACCAACAAACTGGTAAAAGATCTTTACCAACCCTACATCTGACAGAGGGCTAATATCCAATATATACAAAGAATTCAAGAAATTAGACCCCAGCAAGTCAAATAACCCTATTAAAAATTTGGGTACAGAGCTAAACAAAGAGTTCTCACCTGAAGAATATCTAGTGGCTGAGAAGCACCTAGAGAAATGTTCAACATCCTTAGTCATTAGGGAAATGCAAATCAAAACAACCCTGAGATTCCACCTCACACCAGTCAGAATGGCTAAAATAAACAACACAGGAGACAGCAGTTGTTGGCGAGGATGTGGAGAAAGAGGAACACTCCTCCACTGCTGGTGGAATTGCAAGCTGGTACAACCACTCTGGAAATCAGTCTGGCAGTTCCTCAGAAAACTGGGCATGACACTCCCCGGAAGACCCTGTTATACCACTCCTGGGCATATACCCAGAGACTTCTCCTGCACACAATAAAGACACATGCTCCATTATGTTCTTAGCAGCCTTATTTATAATAGTCAGAAGCTGGAAAGAACCCAGATGTCCCTCAACAGAGGAATGGATTCAGAAGTTGTGGTATATTTACACAATGGAATATTATTCTGCAATTAAAAACAATGAATTCACGAAATTCCTAGAAAAATGGTCAGAACTGGAAAATATCATCCTTAGTGAAGTAACCCAATCACAAAAGAACACAGATGGTATGCAGTCACCGATAAGGGGATATTTACCCAGAATCTCAGAATATCCTAGACACAATTCACATATCAATAGATTTCCAAGAAGATGGAAGGAGAAACCCCTGGTCCTGGAAAGACTGGATGTAGGGGAATGCCAGGACAGAGAAGCGAGAAGGGGTTGAATGGGGAAAAGAGGGAGGGAAGGGGGCTTATGGGACTTTCGGGGAGGGAGAAAACAGGAAAGGGGAAACGATTTGGAATGTAAATAAAAAAACTTAGAAAATAAAAAAAATTAAAGAAAAAAAACATAGTAAAAGCAATATATAGCAAAACAGTAGCCAACATCAAACAAATTGATGGCTACCAACAAGAGAAACTTGAAGCAATCCCACTAAAATCAGGGACTAGACAAAGCTGCCTTCTCTCTTCCTATCTATTCAATATAGTATCTGAAGTTCTAGATAGATCAATTAGATGACAAAAGGAGGTCAAATGCATACAAATTAGAAAGGAACAAGTCAGTCAGGCAGTTGTGGTGCACGCCTTTAATTCCAGCACTTGAGAGGCAGAGGCAGGCAGATTTATGTGTTTGAGGTCACCCTGGTCTATAGAGTGAGTTTTAGGATAGCCAGGGCTACACAGAGAAACTCTGTCTTGAAACTGCCCCCCTATTTGAAGATGATATGAGAGTATACTTAAATGACCCCAAAAACTCCACCAGAAAACTCCGATAGCTGATAAAAAACTTCAGCAAACTGGCTGGATACTAAATTAACTCAAACAAATCAATAGCCTTCCTCTACTCAAAGGAAAAACAGGCTGAGTAATATCCTTTACAATAGTCACAAACAATATAAAATATCTTGGTATGACTCTAACAAAAATTGTAAAATGATGAGCACTTCAAGTCTCTGAAGAAAGAAGTCAATGAAGACCTCAGAAGATGGAAAGATCCCCCATGCTAATAGATTAGCAGGATTAATATTGTTAAAAATGGCCATCTTGCCAAAAGCAATCTGCAGTTTCAGTGCAATCCCCATCAAAATTCCAAATCAATTCTTCATAGAGTTAGAAAAAGCAATTCTCAAATTCATTTGGAATAACAAAAAAAAAAAAACCCAAGATAACAAAACTATTCTCAATAATAAAAGAATTTCTGGGGTTATATCCATCCGTGACTTCAAGCTGTAATACAGAACAATTGTGACAAAAACTGCATGCTATTGATACAGTGTCAAGCAGGTAGATCAATGGAATAGAATTGAAGACCCAGAAATGAACCCACGCACCTATGGTTACTTGATCATTGACAAAGGAGCTAAAACCATACACTGGAAAAAAGACAGCATTTTTAATAAATGGTGCTAGTTCAACTGGTGGTTAACATGTAGAAGAATGCAAATTGATCCATTCTTATATCCCTGTACAAAACTCAAGTCCAAGTGGATCAAGTACCTCCACATAAAACCAGATACACTGAATCCAATAGAAGAGAACTTGGGGAAAATCTCAAACACATGGGCACAGGGAAAAATTTCTTCAACAGAACACCAATGACTTATGCTCTAAGATCAAGAATCAACAAATGGCACCTCGTAAAATTACAAGGCTTCTGTAATGTAAGGGACACTGTCAATGTGATGAAATGGCAACCAACAAATTGGGAAAAATCTTTACCAATCTCTCATCCAATTGTAGGCTAATAGTCAATATATACAAAGATCTCAAGTAGTTAGACTCCAGATAAACAACCCTACTAAAAATGGGGAACAGAGCTAAACACAGAATTCCCAACTGAGAAACTCTAAGGACTGAGAAGCACCTAAAGAAATGTTCAACTTCCTTAGTTATCAAGAAATGCAAATCAAAACAACCCTGAGATTTCACCTCACACCAGTCAGAATGAATAAGATGAGAAAATCAGAGGACAGCAGATGTTATCATGGATGTGGAGAAAGTGGAACACTCAGAAAATTGGACACAATACTACCTGAGGACCCAGTCAACCACTCCTGGGCATATACCCAGAAGATTCTTCAACATGTAATATAGACACATTTTTCACTATATTCATAGCAGTCATATTTATGATATTTAAAAGCTGGAAACAAACTAGAAAGGTACAGAAAATGTGGTATATTTACACAATGGAATATGATTCAGCTATTAAAAACAATGACTTCATGAAATTTGCAGGCAAATGGATAGAACTTGAAAATATCATATTGAGTGAGGTTACTCACTCACATAAGAACACACACAGTATTGTAGTCACTGATAAGTGAATATTTGCCAAAAAGTTTGGAATATTCAAGATTCAATTTAAAGACCAAATAGAGTCTAATAAGAAGGAAGACCAAAATGTGGCTGCTTCAGTGTTTCTTAGAAGAGTGAACAAAATACACACAGGAGGAAATATGGAGACAAAGTATGGAGCAGAGCCTGAAGGAAAGACCATGCAGAGACTGCCACACCTGGGGATCTATCCCCTATACAGCCACCAAACCTGGACACTGTTGTAGATGCTGGAAAGTGCTTACTGAATGAAGTCTGATATGGCTGTCTCTTGAGAGTCTCTGCCAGAACCTGACAAATACAGAGGCAGATGCTTGCAGCCAACCATTGGACTGTACACAGGGGCTCCTGATGGAGGAGTTGAAGAAGAGACTGAAGGAGCTGAGGGGGTTGCAGCTCTATGGAGGGAGACAAAATGTGAATAGGCCAGACCCTCCCTCCAGAGCTCCCGGGGACTGGAACACCAAATAAAGAATACAAATGGAGGGACCCATGGCACACTGGCTGCACATATGGCAGAGAATGACCTTGTTGGACATCTGTGGGAGGAGAGGCCCTTGGGCCTGAGGGTTTTCAATGTCCCAGTGTAGGGAACTCCAGGGCACGAAGATGGTAGGGGAAGAGTGGGTGGGGGAGTACCCTCATAGAGGGAAGTGGAGACATGATGGAATTTCTGAAGGGGGCAACTGGTAAGGGGAAAACATTTGAAATGTAAAGAAAGAAAATATCCAATAAAAATGCATTCAGGAAAAAAAGAAAGCAAAGCAAAGCAAAGCGAAGCGAAGAAAAGAAAAGAAAAGAAAAAGAAAAGCTGTAAGTGAAAAATGGCCTAGTATTCTATAAAGGCAACCCTCTCAGAATTACACAGGACTTCTTAAATGAGACTCCAAAATCTAGAATACCTTGACCAGATGTCATACAGATCCTAAGAGTACACAAATGCCAGTCCAGGCTACAATATCCAGACAAACTCTCAATTATCATGAATGAAGAAACCAAGATATTCCACAACAAAAACAAATTTATACAATATCTTTCCACAAAACTAGACCTACTGAAGATAAAAGAAGGAAAACCCCAACTCAAGGAGGGAAACTACACCCCAGACAAACCAAGAAATTAATCATCTCACAACAAATCAAAAAGAAGAGAACCACACAAACATAATTCCAGCTCTAACAACAGAAATAGCAAGACCCTTCCCCCAAAGTTGAGAGTCTGCTCAGCAGGGCTTCGGCTCCACTGTTCCTTGGATGTCAGTTTCATGGGCTCTGCTGCTCTGGGGGAGGCTGAGGTGTTTTTCAGAAGTATGCAGGCAGCTGGCTCCTCTCTCAGGACACTGCAAATCCTTGAAGAACAATGGACTTCACCTTGGTCCTAGAGCTCCACTAGGTGTGGAAGGTGTGGCTCACTGAGGTCTGGAAGTTCCTGCTCAGAACTCAGAGTGCTCAGAGTGGGAGAAGGGCACACATATTCATGAAAGCTGAACAATTGTCTACTTAATGATAACTTCTTCATGGAAGACAACAGTCTGAAAGTATGCAAACTGTACCATTTTTATCTCCTTGTACAAAGCTCAAATCCAAGAGCATCAAGGAGCTCCACATGAATCCAGATACTCAGAACCTAATAGCAGAAAAAGTGGGAAAAAGATTCAAACGCATCTGCACATGAGAAAATTTGAGGAAAAGAACACCAGTGGCTCAGGCTCTAAGACCAACAATTGACAAATGGGACTTCATAAAATTGAAAAGCTTCTGTAAGGCAAAGGGCCCTGTCAACAGAACAAAACAGCAACCCACAGATTGGGAAAAGATATTTATCATTCCTACATCTCATATAGAGCTAATATCTAAAATATAGAAAGAAGTCAAGAAGTTAAGACTCCAGGGAACCAAATAACCCTATTAAAAATGGGGTACAGAGATAAACAAATAATTCTCAACTGAGGAATCTCAATGGCTGATAAGCACCAAAATAAATGTTCAACATAGGTAGTCATCAGGTAAATGCAAATTAAAAAAAATCCAACTACTCTGAGATCCTACCTCACATCAATTAGAATGGCTAAGATCAAAGACTCCAGAGACAGCAGATGCTGGTAAGGATGTGGAGAAAGAGGAACATTCCTTCATTGCTGGTGGGATTGCAAGCTGTTAAAATCACTTGGGAAAACACTCCAGCAGGTTCTCAGACAATTGGAAATAACTCTACCTGAAAACCCAGCTATACAACTACTGGCATACATCCAAAAGATGCTCCAACATATAACAAGGACATATGCTGTACTATGTTCATAGCAATCTTATTTATAATAGCCAGAAGCTGGAAACATCCCATATGTCCTTCAACGAAAGAATGGATATAGAAAATGTGGTATCTTTACACAATGCAGTACTTCTCAGCTATTAAGAAAAATGACTCCATGAAATTTTTAGGCAAATGGATGGAATTAGAAAATGTCATCCTGAGTGAGGTAAAACAGACAAAAAAAATCATACATAGTATGTATTTACTGATAAGTGGATATTCGCCCAAAAACTCAGAATAACCATGATACAACTCACAAACCATATGAAGCTTAACAAGAAGGAAGACCAAGGTATGGATGCTTCACTACTACTTAGAAGGAGGAACAAAATTATCATGGGAGATGGAGGGAGGGGGGAATGTGGAAGGGAGAAAGGAGGCAGAGGAAAAAACGGGGGTGACGGGGAAGGCAGAATCAGGAATGGGTCGAAACAGGAGAGTAGTCCAGAGGGTCAGGAAAATGAACACAAATATGTAGCAGTAGAGGATGGGGAACAGGGTAGCCACTAGAAAGTCCCAGATGCAAGATGTTGCCAGGATCCAACAGGGTTAATATTAGTGTAAATACCCAACAAAGGGGAGATAGAACCAGTAGAGATAGCCTCCAGTAGACAAGCATGGCCTCCATTTGAGGGATGACTCTACCCACCCATCTCAAAATTTTTAAATCAGAATTGTTCCTGTCTAAAGGAAACACAGGAAGAGAAAAGGGAGCAGAGATTGAAGGTACAACCATCCAGAGACTCTTCCCAACTAGGGATTCATCTTATTTGCTGACACCAAGCCCTGACACTATTGCTAATGTCAAGAAGTGTTTGCTGATAGTAGCCTGATATAGCTGTCCCCTGAGAGGCTCTGCCAGCTCTTGACTAATAAAGATGCAGATACTCACAGCCATTCATAGGACTAAGCCCAGGACCCCAATGGAAGCATTAGGGGAAGGACTGAAAGAGCTGAAGTGGATTGCAACCCCATAGGAAAAAAAAAACAATGTCAACTATCCAGACATCTCAAAGCTTCCAGGGACTAAAGCACCAATCAAAGAGTCTACATGTATGGGTCTACAGCTCCAGTTACATATATAGCGGAGTATTACCTTATCTGGCATCAGTGGGAGGGGAGGTCCTTGGTTCTGTGGAATCTTGATGCCTCAGCACAGGGGGATGCTAGAGTGGTGAGGCAGGAGTAGGTGGTTGCGTGGAGGAGCACACTCTTAGAGACGAAGTAGAGAGGGTATAGGAAGAGAGGGAATTTAGGTGGGAAGATCGGGATGTGAGACAATGTTTAAAATGTAAATAAATAAAATAACTAATAAAAATGAAATTATTAGAAATTAAGAATAAAAGGAAAAGTAAAGAAAAAAAGAAATGTTCATGAATGGAGGCAATGGACTGGATGGTCACAAGAGTAGGGATTGAAATGAGAGAGTGCATGTGGCAGGGAGGACAGAGGAAGAGAATAATGGGACAGACAACTGGAATTGGGTGGCATATCTGAGACGACTAAAAACCTAAGGTAATAGAAACCCCCAGGAATCTATGAGCATTGTAAAGACTCTTAGGAATAGGGGATATGGAGCCAGAACTAGCAATTTTCTGTAGCCAAGAGAGACTGACAATAGAAAGATTTCTATATCAACCTGGCCACAAAACTTTTGACCTACAATTTTTTTGTGTGTGTAATAGACATGCTATGGTAAAGACAGAGTAGAGTTTGAGAGTGTAGCTAGCTAATAACAGGTCCAGCTTGAGACTCATGACATGAAACAAAAACCAACCCTGACACTGCTAATGTTATCCTGATATACTTGCAGACAGAAGCACATCTATCATACCATAACTATCACCAGGTATGTTTCCCCCAGCAACTAATGAAAATAGATGCAGAGGCCCATAGCCAAATATTAGGCTGAGCTTGGAGAATCCTGTGGGACAATTGTAACATGGGCAGAGAGCCTGTAAACCTCTCTGGATGCAAGTTAGCTGATTTTGTGGGTTTTATTGTGGTATTCATGACTCATTTAGTAACTACAATCCTGTGTATCTTTGTCCCACAATTTAGAACAAAGGCAAGAATTGTATGTTTTAGAAAGAGAAATTTATAATGATTTTATAATCTAAAACTTTAAAATTATTTAATTGGTAACAGGTTTTCCCCATTATGTGTCTTGGAAGAAAATATCTATGTACAGCAGGATTTAAGTATGGGATAATTGCATTATTGTTATTTTATTGACTTCAGGTGTCACTGAATATAACTCAACATTATTGCCATTACCTGCTTGTGGAGGTCAGAGGCCAATAAAGTGAGTCAGCCCTGCCTTTCCATTGTTTTTAATTGTCCAGTGTGGTGTAGTTGTATAGGCATCCCAATTCCAGCACTCAGCAGGCAGATGGATCTGTAAATTCAAAACAAGCCTTGTTTATATAGTAAATTCCAAGCCTGCCTACATAGTGAAGACCTGTCTCAAAACACAACCATCTAAAATATGTATTCTGTGTGCTGTGTGTGATGTCTGGTTGTTAGGTAGGAGTACTAAGACTGTCACTGCATGAGAATAGGCATTAAAGCACATCTTGCACTTTCCATTTTTATATGAGTTCCTGAGATTTCTCTCTGGTTGGAAGGTGTAGGCCTTTAATCCCAGCATTCAGAAGTGGTTTTTTTTTGTGTCTGTTTTACCTCACTCAGGATATTTTCTAATTCCATCCATTTGCATAAAATTTTCTTGGAGTCATTTTTCTTAGTAGCTGAGTAGTACTCCATATTTTCTGTATCCATTATTTCGTTGAGGGACATATGGGATGTTGCCAGCTTCTGGCTATTATAAATAAGACTGCTATGAGCATAGTACAGCATGTGTCCTTGTTATATGTTACAGCATCTTCTGGATGTCAAAAGAAAGAACTCCAGCTTTGCCAGGAGTGTTTTGGGACCAAGATGAGTGTAGTTGCAAGCTCTCACATAGCACCAAGTGCAGACATTCCAAGGAGACATTTCTTCAAATTTCAAACAATCTCATAGCAATTTCTCAGCTTCTACTGATTGACCCAAACATGCCAAAGGTTTATGTGTCCTTTAAAAGTTTCAAATTTATGTCATTTATACAGATGGTGCTCTTGTCTCTTAGTCAAAAGAGGATGTCTCAAAAGAATCCAACCAGGAAGCTAAAGAATGGATGTCAATAATTTGAGCTGAACCAGGTATGGTCAAACACACATTTTATCTCAGCATCTTGGAGATAGAGGCAGGCTGATCTTTGTGAGTTTAAGGTCAGACTGGTTTACTCAAAAAATTTCAGGAAAGCCCAAAGTACAGGTTTAGATCCTGTTTCAAAAACAGGATGAGATTTGAGGCAGGATGTTGCCTCACACTTATCACAACAGGAGGTAGAAATGTTGTCACATCTTCTCAGCAAACAAATTCTTAGTCAAGCATATCTGTGGGGTCCTTTCATTTCCATGCTCCAAGAGCAGAGCTAGGCTAATCTCTGTGTACAGAGCTAATCTGGTCTATGTAGGGACTCCCAAGCCAGTCGTGTCTTCAGAGTGAGACTAGATCTTTACTAATTTGTGAAAGATGAAAGGTGGCTCAGGTGTTTAGAGCACATACTGATCGTTCAGAGGACCCAACTAAAATTCCCAGCACCCATATCAGGTAGCACACAGCCACCTAAAACTCCAAGTCCAGAGGGATCCAACTCCTTTGGAATCTAAGAAGTTTCATCCATGTGAACATTTCTCATTAAAGACACACATACACATGATTAAAAATTAGAAAACTTTAAAGTATGATAAATGAGATTATCACCCTAGCAATTTAATGAATGAGGTAAATAAATAAATGTATATAGAGAAATGTGTGTACTGAAATTAAATTTAAGATGATTTCTAAGCAATATCTTATTTATGCACAGCAGACTAGAGTAATCTGTGTCTGTGATTAAGTATTCATATTTTTTCTTCATTTAAAAAGTATTTTTATTTTGTTTTTTGGGGAATTCTTCTTTCTTTGTTTCTTTCCATCTTTCTTTCTTTTGACAGTTTATTTGGGTAGTCTTGGCTGTCCCAAAACTTACTCTGTAGAAAAGCTGGCCTCCAACCCAGAGATCTCCCTGCCTCTACCTCCCTATTTAAGTTGAAACTTCTAGTTTCTTTCGAAAGTTAGTTATACCAAATTATGGTTTGCTGGGTTACACAGGTGAAAGGTTGTTTTACTAAAGCAAACACTAGAAAGACTATTTTCCTGAAGCAGGCCCAGGTGAAAAAAAAAGTTTGCTTGAGCAAAAGAATGAAAGTATGATTACCTGAAGTAGACACAGGTGAAAGGATGCTTTGATATAGGAGATGAGTAAAAGATGCTTGATAAAGGAGTTAATTTGACCCCACAAATGGTGGGGGACCAGCCCTGATCATTGGTTTGGATTGCTCTTGCCCACTGTTTTTCACTAACAGCACCCATGTATTGGTTTGCCTTACATAGCAATGTTGAGCTCAACTTGTGATAATGCTGCTATTGGGTCCCTGCCTAGGGTCTGCCTTCTGAGAGGACTGGACTGAAGCTCCTGGTTCTTGTATCTTGGACTGCCTTGGGATGCCTTCAGGATCTCTGTGTCCACAAGCTGCAGACATCATTCGGCATAGCTGTCCACAGGGACATGCCTGAGTCAGAAGGGGCCGGTAAAGCACTCAATTGCCATATATTCATGGTATATCTTAGTCTCCCCCATCCCAGGAACTACCAGAAGGCCAGAGTCCCTGCTCTCAAATACTAAAGAACTCAGGGTGCTCTGTTGTACTCTCTAGAGTTCTTAAGTTCAAACACTCATCAGTCTCAGCATATGGAGGCTCTCACAAGAACCAAACCAGATACAATTAACCTTTGTCCCAATAGGTACCAAATCCTGCTCTTTGAATATCATTTCCCATTGGAAAGGTTATTCAGGAGAAGGCAATGTGACCAGCCTTTTGTCACGGCAAAGAGACACTGATCACCTATTAAGCCCCTCAAAAGAGGCAGTACTAATGTCATATACCCAACAGTATGTGTTCTGCTTTCCACAGATCAAGTCTTCCAATGATGAACAGAGGAGAATCTCTAAAATGTGTTGCAATACTCTTTACGTTTGAAGTTATTATAAGACCCTGTGTGACAGTGGGTTTTATTATACTAATTTGTAGAATCAAGTAGAAGGTCTAGTGACCACCTGGCTGCCCATCCAGACTGTATGAAATTTAAAAGTGAACCAAGACATGTAAGTTTCTGTAAGCAGCTCTGGAGACATGTGACTACATAAGAGTACCCTGGAAGATTGTGAATCTGTGATAGTTATGACAGCGAATAATTTCTGCTTGCATTGCTTTCCCTCCTCTCCTTTCTCCTCTCTATTTCTCTGTGTAGCTATGATATTTGCACACTGAGACAGGATGCTCTAGAGTTTACTTCAAGTTTGGGCTATGGCACGACCCAGTGGCAAAAATCAAAGAAGAAGGAATTATACTCAAATGAATGTTTGCAAAGCCTACACAGGAGAGAAGAGTAAGAATTACCAACTTGATTCTTTCAATCTCATTTTACATGAAGTGCTAGAGCATGGAGGAGGAAACATAGGAATCACTGGGCAGGGACTGGGGTAAGAATGAGGGCTTATGGAGGATACAAGAGACCTTTCTACATGCACCATGTTGGACTTATGAAGCCATTGCTTTGACTTCCTTCCATGCCCTGAATCATGCCCATGGTGATACTCAAAGGCCTCACACTAGCATTTGTGTGGTCAGAAAACAGAAGTCCATGTCCTTGGGGTTAACCTCAATTTATAGTCAGAATAAGTTTGGATAAGTGCCATATGCTTGGAGACTAAGATTGGTCTTGAACTCAGAGATCTACCTGCCTCTGCTTTGCAGTTGCTGTGATTAAAGGCATCAAGCTCAACCACTTGGCTTCAATAAATCAGTTCCTAACTATTATTCTTGCCTAAGATTCTCCCTGAGTACAGATCTGATCCAAAGTGTCTACACCATCCAAATCTGAATATAAGCAAGTGGGTGGAGACTCAACTTTTGAAACAGAGGCCTACTTTGGCTGGGAGTGTGTGGCTACAAAGGGATGCGTCAGCTGAAAGTTATATAAAGGTTTATAGATGGCAGAGAAACTCTCAGTCTCTTGGAACTTGGATTCACAGCCTTCCTCTGTCTAAATATGGTGATCTGTCACCGGTGTCCAGATCAAGTAAAAGTCTCTCAGCTGCATAAGGATACCTCTTGCAACCTGGTCTAGCCTTGTCTTAACTTGAAATTTTGTTCATTTAATTATTTTTCTTGCCAAGTTCTCTCTTTTTTGGAGATGAATTCTCTCAACATAAGATTGTCTAGCCTGATTCCTAGATATTCTGTAATTTTTGCCTAATGTCCACTTACCAATTAGTACATACCTTGCATGTCATTTTGAGTCTGGTTTACCTCACTCAGGATATTTTCTAGTTCCATCCATTTGCCTGCAAAATTCATGGTGTCCTCATTTTAAATAGCTGAATTGTATTCCATTGTATAAATGAACTACATTATCAATATCCATTTTTAGGTTGAGGTCTATCTAATTTGTTTCCAGTTTCTGGCTATTACAAATAATGTGACATTTCCTTGTGGTATGGTGGGGCATCTTCTGGGTATATGCTCAGGAGTAGTATATCTGGGTCTTCAGGTAAAACTGTTTCCTATTTTCTGAAAAACAACCAGATTGATATTCATTGTGGTTGTACCAGTTTGCAATTTCACCAGCAATGGAGTCATATTCCCCTTTCTCCACACCCTCACCAGCGTGTGCCATCACTTGAGTTTTTTTATCTCAGCCATTCTGATTGTTGTAAGGTGGAATATCAAGGTCATTTTGATTTGCATTTCATAATGATTAAGGACTTAGAATACTTTTAAGTGCTTCTGGCTCATTTGAGATCCTTCTTTGGTTGAATTAGGGGAAGGATTGAAGAAGCTGAAGGAGAGGGAGACCCCAAAGTAAGACCACCTGTCTCAATTAACCTAGACACCTGGGATCTCCCCTAGACTCAACCACCCAACCAGGCAGTATACACTGGTTGGTCCAAAGCCCCCAGCACATACTAGGCAGAGGAATGCCTTGTCTGGCTTCACTGGGTGAAGATGTGCATAATTCTGTAGAGACTTGAGGCCCTAGAGAAGGGGGATGCTGAGGATGGGGGTTGGGGGAGAAGGGGAGCATCCACTTGGAGGAAAGGGGGAGGAAGAATTGGAGAAGGAACTGTGTGTGGGGGGGACAATGACTGGAATGTAAATTTGAAAAAAAAATTGCCTGAACTGAAATTCAGAGATTCTCCTACCTTGGCCACTTAAGGACTGCTTAACCAGAATACCAAAATGTGTTCTCAATTATATCTAATTATTAATTGGGTCATTGTGGTTTCTATGGGATTTTTTATTTATTTTTGTTTTTTGAGACAATTTCACTAAGAATGACAGGGTGACCTTGAATTCTAGGCACTCTAGCCTGGAGTGTCAGATGTGAGTTACACAAGTGCTTTGACTAGTGATCTTTTTGCTACTTTGAGCCTGGCATTCACTGATGTGATTTTAATCCCAGTAACAGGGAGGCAGAGGGAGGCTGTGAGTGTCAAAATAGCCAGGTATTATATGTGTCTTTTAAAGGCAAAACAAGGAGCTTGAGAGATGGCTCAGTGGTTAAGAACACTGAGTGCTCTTCAAGAAGTACTGGGTTCCAGTCTCAGCAACCACATGGAGACTCACAACCATCTGTAATGGGATTTGATGCCCTCTTGTGTGTCTGAAGACAGGAACAGTGTACAAATATACATTAAATAAATAAACAGATACATAACTAAATGAATAATGCAAAACAAATAAACGCATAGTACCAAAAAAAAACAAATTGTATTTGCTTTTGCTCACTGATAGTCTCTTAACTTAGGATGTCCTCAAAGTTTCAGGCAAAATAATATATATGTGCATATGCATACACACATATATGTATGTGTGTATATAGTGTACATGTATATATATATATATATGTGTGTGTGTGTGTGTATGTGTATGTGTATGTTTAGTAGACATTATGTAACAATTACAACCTTGCTTCCTCCTCTCCTCCCATATATACTCTTGACTGCAACAGGAAGGCAGAGGCTGAATAGTCTCTAAGTTTGATGGCAGCCTAATTTAGATAGCATTCTTCAAAGAGCTGTGGATAAGACTATGGCTCAAAGAACCAAACCAAAACAACCAGATAAACAAACAAAAACAAACAAGGTATTTCTGTCTACTGATTTATACATACTATATTCTTTTCAACGAACCCAGGATGTGTTCAAAATTTCAGGAAGAAGCTAGCCTTTTTTTATTAAGTGTTCAATGAAAAAATGTGAATATCACTTAAAATTAAAATTTCTGCACCTTTTTCTTACATTTTTGGTCTTCCTTTAGTTTCTACAGGTCTCAGGCTAGCTGTTCTGGTGATGTAGAAGGAACCAATTATGGCATTGAGCTAGTGAGCCTCCTGCCTTCAGCATATTAATTCTAATCTCCACCTCATAGTCTCTTCTTTCTGCATGCTTTATAAAGGGTTACAGAGACCATACCAATGGCTACTGCAGGATTACTGATTTATTATTTCTTTCCATCTCTATTTAGCTCTGTAGTTTGCAGACCTCAAGCTTGGAACTTTACCAACATATTCTCCAAATGGTCTGTATGCCACAATCATAATCAAAGATTGTTGCCTATAACTAATGATTGGAATTTCAAAGACGCCGTGACTTATTCGATGCAGTGAAGCTGGATAAATAATGACTGTGGAAAGTTTAGAAACTGTTTTCCTTTGCTTTCTTTTTTAAAAAAGATTTATTTAGTTATTATATGTAGGTACACTGTAGTTGTCTTCAGACATATCAGAAGAGGGTGTCAGAGCTCATTATAGATGGTTGTGAGCCACCATGTGGTTGCTGGGATTTGAACTCAGGACCTATGGAAGAATAGTCAGTGCTCTTAACTGCTGAGCCATCTCTCCAGCCCTTCCTTTGCTTTCATTGAGGGCCTGGAGAGCTAAGAACTTTCTGTTTATCATCAAACATTTGACTGAGGCTTCAGAGTTCCTGGTGATCCCTTCCCAGTGGAATGTATTCACCCCAGCTGTGGTTGCAATAGGATGTAGCTTTTGGGAACTAGGATACTTTGGTGAGGCATCATACTACCAGAGAGAATTATGGCCTTAAAACCAGCACTGGCTAGAACAAGCAGTTCTGGATTAGACATGCTATGGTGGCACAGACTGAGCAGTGATGGAACACACATTTAATCTCAGCACTTGGGAAGCACAGGCAAGCAAATCTCTATAGGATCCAGGCCAGTGTGGTCTATAAAGTAAGTTTCTGGACAGCCAAGAATATAGGTAGTTCTATAAAGACATTATCTCAAAGAAGAAAAAAAATGAGTGGTAAAATGAGTTCTCAATCCTGATCAGTAGGATTCTCAATCCTGATCTGCCCTCCCCTCTGTGGGCAGAAAGGCTTCCTAAGTTTCTTGCCATTAATGGTATATTTTTTCTGACATCCCTAGAATGACTCTTTAGCAGAAGACACAATGAAAATCAACTCCCCACCCACCCTGCTGAAGCTGGCAAGACAGAGGCTACTGAGGGAGAAAGCTTTGGCCATTTCTGCTCTCAAGAACCTGCTCAATATGCTTTTCCCAGTGTTGTTTGAGGAGGCCTTCATTAATAGACATACAAAGATCCTGAAGACCATGATATCTGTGTGGCCCTTCCCATACATTTCTGTAGGAATGTTGGTACCCAACTGCAACCTGGAGACTTTGAAGGCTGTGCTTGAGGGACTAGATATATTGCTTGCACCAAAGTATTGTTCCAGGTAGGCAAGATTTGCTGGGGTTGGAGGAAGGTTCTCTAAATTCTGAGAAGGAGCAATTAGGGACAGAGAATATTTGCCAAACTGTGTATCAGAGGCTTGTGATCATCAATTCTTTCTTCACTCCACAGTCTGGACTATTCTTTTCTTGGTGTAGAGTCTTAGAAGGGTGTAGAGGCTTGGGCTCAGTCCTAACTCTCTGGACAAATAATGGATAATGTAGAAGACAGAACAGAGTAGACACACTCAGTGAAGAAGGAGCCTTTACCTGCATGCCTCATAGGTACAAGTGAAATGTTGCGATTGGGGGCTTGGAATGAAGGGAAATAAGGCAAGGCTAAAGATGACCCTCTTGCAAAAAATGCTATTCATTTACTGAGCATGATGCTCACAGTTTGATTCTAGGCACAGGAAAAAGCAAAGTTTTCAAAAAAACAGCTGAAGTGTGATATGTGGAAGAGAATCAAACTGTAATATGTGTCTTCTCTTTCCTTCTGAGAATTATACTCATTTCTCCAACAGTAGCTGCAAACTCAGAGTGCTCAATTGGAGAGATACAAAACATGAGTTGTCAGGAATATGGGCTGGATCCCTTGAAGTTGAATCCTTACCAGATTTAATAACATAGAAGCATCCAGTGCAGAACAGTCCTGACTGTGGGATGAAGAAAGAATTGAAGGTGACGACTCGACTCCAACTCCTGGAGGGCAGACTTGATGAATCTGCCAGTGTTGCAGTGGGCCCAGCAGAGAAAAGATTCCATTCATCTATTTTGTAGAAAGCTGGTAATTAAAGACTTAACCAAAGCCACAGTGATAGACATCTTCAAAACTGTACATGCAGACTGTATACAAGATCTCAAGCTATGTTATGTCTTCATAGAAGATTTGGATTTTCTTAATCCCTACCTGAGACAGATGGAAAATCTTCTCTCACTCACACTAGATCACATCACAAATACCCTCAATAGGGGTGATTCTGAAATGCAGGAGGAGAAAGTTATCTCATTAGTTTCTCAATTTCCCACATTCCACTGTCTCCAGAAACTGTGTAAATGATGTCTCCTTTATATATGGCAACCTGAAAGAATTCCTCAGGTAAGTAAAGACTGAGAGGGTTAAGTCACAGACCAGAGAAAACACATATGTTTTGTTTTCTTTTTTTTTGCCTTCATTTTTTAAAATTTTGTTCTGTTTTGTGCAAGCTATGGATTGCTTTATGTTCTGGCCACCATAAACCTAGCACTGTTAGAGACAGCATATCTGAGCAGATGAGCCCTGTTCTAAGATATCTATGACCAGGCATAAGTATACCTCTTATTGCTCATGTGTAAAAAGTTTTGAGACCAGAAACAGGTTGAGTAGATGAGAAATGTGCCACACTGGGTTTCAAGGTGAAGACAGGATTATGGACTTTGGAGGAAAAAAACATCTGAGAACTCTTAAAAATAGTACAAAGAAGTTGTTGAATTTTGTTTGGGAAAGGTAGTCCTTCCTACATATACCATGTTGGGCTGAAACATCCTTTGCTGTAGTTTTCGGCAAAGCACTGAATCATGACTATGTTGACATGTACAGGCCTCAAACTAGAATAATCTTGGTTGTGTGAGCAGACAAAAGAAGGCCATGTCCTGGGTGGGGGATTGACCTCGATATATACTCAGAAGGAGTGTGGGAGAAGTGTCATCTGCTTAGCTGCCAATCCTATCCACCTTCTTCAATGACATTTTCCAGAAAGCAATCACTTCTTCTCTCCCCAGATGCCTGAAGAAGCCCTTGGAGTCGGTTTGCATCAGTAGCTGTGAACTTTCACAGTTAGACTTGGATTACCTGCCCTATTGCCTGAATATTTTTGAGCTCAAATGTCTGTACCTTATTGATATTCCTTTACATCATTTACTGCCTGAGCCTTTAGGGTTTCTCCTTGAGAAAGTTAGACATACCCTGGAATGACTGGTATTGACGTCACGTGGTATTGGGTAATCTCATTTCAATGCCCCGCTCCCTTCCCTAAGTCAATGTTCCCACCTCACAGACATCAATTTCTGTGATAATGAACTCTCTCTCCTTTTCCTGAAACAACTACACCACACAGTCAACCTGAGCCAGCTGACTCATGAGTGGTACCCTGCCCCTCTTGAGTGCTATGATACCTGGGAAGTAATACTAACACAGAGATTAGAAAAATTTTGTCCTGAGCTCCTGGATATACTCAGAGCCAAAAGACAGTCCAAGGAGGTCACCTTTGCTACAACCCAATGTTCTAAGTGCGGTGTGTCCTATGTTTATGATACAGAGACCCAACGTTGCTTCTTTGAAGAAAAACTACTGAAAGGTTGGTTGTGGAACAGAGAAATGGAAGCTTAGTATTGGGGAATTGATGAAATGTTAAGTGAGTTTCTCTTGTTTAAAGGAGCATGGATATGTCAATCACCTAAAGATCTGAGACACACAATGGAAAGGCAAGATTTTCTTCTGAGCTGGTGAATGAATTCTGCATCGGCTAAAAGTGTCAAGTACCCTTCTCTAGGATTATTGTAGTTTGAGTATGTTACAATAGAGGCACACTATCATAAGGATATTGTTCTCCTCTGTTGACTGCATACAATAAGTTTGTTGACTTTCTGGTTGGCTGGTATGTCCCTATCAGAGCACACAGCCTACACATTCCTAGCAATTCTGTACCTGTGTCTGGTTTCTTTATTCCTCATCACCATCATTAGGTCAATCTCAGATTTGTGCAGTTCCTTGCATCCCAGTAACAGATTTCATGAATGGGACACAAAGCACTGGACTTCACAAAGTGCTCAATATTTTGGAATATTTGTATGTAGTACATTCAGATAAAAAAACTGAGTTAGATATGGAGAACAATTGGATGAAGGGACAGGTTTCTTCAGCAGTCAAGAATAATGAGGACCAAGAGAATACCAAGGCAGGCACATTTCAGGAACAATATCATTGTATTTAACCTTTGCTAGAAGACATTATTTGCAATATATGAACCCTCAAAGACCTGACATCAAAATGAGAACATGATGTGACCATAAGCTATCTAGTTCTTCATACTTCCAGAACAGTTTATACGCTGACTAAGAAGAGTATCACTTAGCCAGAGAAATCTAACACCATCCCCTGGTTCTCTGTGACAGGTCCTCATGGGGGATTCCCAACCTTCATGTGTAGTGCAGCTTCTTTAAGATATTCAGGTGACTCATAGAAGGCTGAAGAGGAAAGGAAGTTTTCTATGGAACTTAAAACAGTCTCCTTACTCACTTTAGTTCATCTCTTTAACATCGAGCTGACCACTATGTCTGGACCTAATGCCATGGAGTTTTGCATCACTGGCTTGTTGTGGGTCTTATTTTCCTTTGTAGAGTCCTATAGAACTGAGATTAAATATCCATGCCAGGCTATTTTCCTTAAAAAAAAGTCCCAGGATGTTCTTCATGAGATTCTATGAATAGCCTGAGACAATTTAAAACCATGAGTTTCCTGGAGGAATGCCCATAGAGAATGAAAGATGTTTCTGCCTGAAGTCAGGAATGAAATATTATGTAGGTATCCTCAGAATGATCCCAAAGAGATCATATGGACAAAGGGCAAAGGATAAGAGACAATGGCAGGAGATAGAAGACAAAGGAGAAGAGGAAGAAAACAAGGGAGAAGGTAATGGAATATTTGTCCTGGGGAGCAGGGCAGGAGCAAAGGACTGCCTCTGGATAGAGAATAGCACCTAGTCTATAGGCTAGGTTATAAAGGTAAAAGTGTAAACCCCATGTGAAAAAGAGGTATTTAATTCTAATTCAGCTTTATAATAAGGTAAGCCAAAGAAGCTTTTGATGGCTGGACTTGAGAGCTGGGCCTTTATAGTGAGCCTCAAGAGGGAGAATGTGTCTAAGTAAAGGCATGAAAGTTGGGGGCTATCTTTTGAGTGTAAACTAATGGTTTTCAGCAAGGCACAGTGATGGTGGACAAGGAAGAGTGATGACGCTGGATAGAGTCCCATCATTGAGGCTGGAGAATTGTTGAGACTAAGAGTTTCAAATTAGTCTACAGATAAAGACCCTATATCAAAAAAAAAAAAAAACAAGACAAAAAAAAACAAAAAAAAAGAAAAACAAAATTCTCCTAAAACAAAGTACTTATATAGCGCCTCACTCTATTTACTAATATATGACTAAATAACCAAAGAAGACTCAGTGGTGAGGAATAATTCAATGAATAGGCTTTTGACACTCAGGCTAGTGTGAATTATTTAACTATCACAAAGGGAACTCCAACTATGGAGATAATGAAAAATAATCTCAGGCAACATAAGTTTGCAACAAAAGCAATCAATCAGAAAGCAGGTTTTGGTTGGAATATGGAGCAGAAAAAGAGAGTGGTGAGGTTTTAATGAGCCTTGTTCTCAGTTTTCATGCACATCAGACTGTGTTTAAAGCCTATAAATAATGTAAATGGGAATTTTGTAAAATTTTTCCTCTTTCAAACTAAACAAAGAATTCTCAGCTGAGGAATACTGGTTGGCTGAAAAACACCTAAAGAAATGTTCAACATCCTTAATCATCAGGGAAATGCAAATAAAAACAACCCTGAGATTCCACTGTGCACCAGTCAGAATGGTCAAGACCAAAAACTCAGGAGACAGCAAATGGTGGAGAGGATGTGGAAAGGGGATACCATTTGAAATGTAAAAAAAGCAAATACCTAATAAAAATTTTTTAAAAAGTTTTTCTGCTTTCATTAGAGAGATGTGTGCACAGATTTTTTTAGAGAAATAATGTGAAATACTCTGAATATTTGATTGTTAGGTCTTTATAAATGTATGCAAAACAGAAATTTATTTTCAATTACAGAATACACATGGATGTTTAGGTATAACCTAAATAGAAATAAAAATCTCTGTCAAAAAAGAAAAAGAAAATGGAATTTGACGAGAGGGTTTTGAAACTGATTACAGGCTAGGTATGGTAGCACATGCCATTAGTTCCATTGCTTTTGAGGAAGAAGGATGGAGATTTCAATGGCTTGGGGGCCAGCTTAATCTAAGAAGTGAGTTCTTGCCAGGCCTACTTTACTTAGGCCTTTTCTCAAATGACATCAACCAACAACAAAAGACACAAAACACTGCATTTACAATCAAACCCAGTGTCTTCAACCAATTTTTCTTTTTTTTTATTTTCTATATATTTTTTTTTACATTCCAAATGATTTCCCCTTTCCCGTTTCCTCCCTCCCTGAAAGTCCCATAAGCCCTCTTCCCTCCCCCTGTTCCCCATTCAACCCCCTTTTGCTTATCTGTCCTGGTATTGCCCTACAGCCAGTCTTTCCAGGACCAGGGGTCTCTCCTTCCATCTTCTTGGAAATCTATTGATATGTGAATTGTGTTTTTCTTAAGAGACTCTGAATTTGAGCTCTTCTGTCCCATCTTCTGTCTAATGATTCTGGATCTGATGGAGTATCCCCAGTGGAGGAAGGTGATCTACAGGCACTGATGGCTCATAACAAGAAGCTAAACCCAGGACAAGGCAGTGAGTATAAATAAATATAAATATAAATCTCAGCTTCTCTTCTCCCAGAGACTTCTCTGATTCTGAAGCAGTGAGACATCTATCCCTCATAAATCTCCCTTCCAGATCTACCTGCAAATGAAAAACTGACATCTTACTGGATGCCTGAGTCCTACCAAATAATAAATATACTTTATTTACTGTAGATATATGATGTTCCTTCTATAAAAAACAAAACACTTGAGACTTGGTTGAACATCAAGTGCCAATTCATTAAATCCCTGCCCAACACTTTTATTTTATTTATTTAGTTTCTAGTTCTTTACTTAGTCTTACATGTATCTTTGAGACACAGTCTTTTTATATGGCTTAGATTGATTTCAAGCACCAACTCTGAGTAATCCTCCTACCTCAGCCTTCTTCCTAGTAGGATGAAAGTTTAGAGCCAAACAACCAGGCTGTTTTAATTGCCTGTGCCCCACTTAATTCTATTGGTGTTGCTTTATCTTTGAAAATAGGGACATCCAGACAAAATCTCTTGAAAAATATCTTAAGAGAAGCTTGTCAAAAAATCTTGTTACAACTGTGAAATCTGTCCTGAAATACATAATACCTAAGTTGGGAGCTCTGTCAGTCATCTGCTATGTTAGCTACTCAAAAGGCTGAGGCAGGAGGATGGCTTGAATCCATTACTGGTAGGCATAGGGTATTGATATGTACCAGAGTAGGAAGAGACTTTGAAAAAAATTACAAACTCAGGATTACATTCTCCAGAAATGCATAAACTGGATATGTTTAGATATAACTGTTGTGGCAGGAAGATCAGAAATTCAAGTACAACTTTGCCTAACTAACAAGTTTGCAACCAGTGCAGTACATCAAAAATTATTTTTCAAAACAATTTTTAAAACTGTGTTATGAAGACAGTCAGGATCCTTGGATCTCTGTCAAAGAAGGCTGTTTCAGAAAAGTCTAGCTCAGCACAATACAGTTAAGGAAATCAATAATGGGAGCATATGCAAGCATAGTCACATATACCTTAATATAAATATCTAGGATGCAGAGGCAGATAGATCTCTATGAATTTGAGGCCTGACTGATATACATAAATTGTTACAGAACAGTCAAGAGATTCATGGTCATTTCAGAAAAAGGCTTGGCATTAATCTAGAAGGTTGACTCAAGTGTCTCAAATATTATTGTCATTTTATTATGTCTAGCCTCTGCAAACAAACAAAAGACCAGAAAGAAAGACAAACAAATAATTAGCCAATCACTAGTGGGTCCATTTTTAATTTCAGTGTTCCAACAGTAATAGCAAATGGATCTATTTTGGGGGACATCCAGGTCTACATAACAACTTCCAGGCCAGTCATGTCTACATATTGAAAACTGTTCTTCATAAACTTTTGAGTACTTAAATGATAGCTTACGTGTTTAGAACAGTGTGCACTTTCAGGGGACCAGAGTTCAATTCCAGCAACCTCTGTCTACCACTTTCTGTTAAGGCACATACAACACTTCTAAATCATACCCTGCCCCATTGGCTCCATATTCAGGCCAACAACTATGGCTAATTTCCTGGAGATGATGCTTGCACCAGCAACCCCTTGTAAAACCCTGACCTCTGTCTGTCCTTTTCCCTTAAAGCAGACCAAACACATCCAAATGCTTTCCCATATACTGGTCTCCCTATTCCAAGACATATCTTTGTCAGAAATCTTCTGCTTTGCCAGAGGCCAAGCAGTTCTAGGTATACCATAGCAACATTGGCACCCAAAACCCTAGAGTTTATGCATCCCACAAAAACTCCAGTGAAGACACCATATTGGATTTGAAGAATCACTGATCACCTGATCTCCAGAAGAACAGAGAAGAAATAGAAACCAAGGGGGGAGGGAATCCCCAAACTACCCATCTAACAAAGATGAACTCAGAAATCACCTAAAACTATTGTAAACCCAAACCCTGATAACTGGAGGCCAGTGTAAGAACACAATCAACCATAGCCAGTGTAATATTGTATCCTCAGAGCCCAGCTATCCTATTCCAACCAGCCCTGGATATTCTAATGAGATGAAGCATAAGATTATGACCTTAAATCTAATGTTATGAATATGATAAAGGCCTTTAAAGAGGAAATAAATGAATCCCTTAAAGAAATCCAGGAAAATACAAGCAAAGGCGTGAAGGAAATAAAGAAAATTATGTAATACTTGAAAATGGAAATAAAAAGAAAGGAAGAAAACACAAACAGGAGATAGAATATCCACCTCAGCCACAAAAAGGACAGATGAAGCATCAGTAATAGGCCACAAGAAATGGAGGAGAGAATCTTGTAAAAGATATGATAGAAGAAATTGATACATTGTTTAAAGAAAAGTTCCTGACACAAAATGTCTAGGAAACTTGAATACTCTGAAAAGATGAAATCTAAGTGTAATAGGTATGGAAGAAAGAAAATACACTCGCCTCAAATGGCCAGGAAGTATTTTCAACAAGATCACAGATGAAAATATCCATAACTTAAAGATTGAAATGCCTATAACCATATAGAACATAAAAGAGTTTTGACCAGAAAAGAAAGTCCTAATGCCACATAAATGAAAAACACTAAATTTAAAACAAAACCAAAGAAAGAATATCAAAAGCTACAAGAGAAAAAGGCCAAATAACACATAAAGGCATAAGAATTACATATGACTACTCAGATAAAATTCTTAAAGCCAGAAGTGCTTTGCAGACATCTTGCAGATTCTAAAGGATCACAGACAGATGCCAGACTGCACTGCTGTACACAGCAAGCTTTCAAATGTCACAGGTGAAGAAACAAAGATATTCCATGACAAAAGCAAACTTTATTTTCTTTATTGATTAATTTATTTACATTTCAATTGTTCCACTTCCTTCTCTGTTCCCTGCAGCTCCTTCTCCCATCTCCAACCTGTTGCCTCTAAGAGGGTGCTCTTCTACCCATCCAAGAAAACTTATCCTATCACAAAAACCTAATCCAAGAACACATCAAATATATTATTATGACAACTAGAATAAGTGGAGGCTGGAGCCACGTTGTCTAGGTTTGGTCTTGCTCCCTGGTCTGTACAAGTTCTGTGAAAGTGCAAGAATATGCTGCATCCCTTTGGAATTCTTCAGGGGCTCCAAAACTAACAAGTTTGGAACCATGTCTGACCACTTAGCCTAATGGAATTCACTTGCCACATCAGCTAGTCTACCAGATGCCATCAGAATTATCTAGCCAACACCAGGGGAAAACAGATGCATAAAAGACAGCACAAGAACACAATCATTGAGACCCAGGGTGATATGTCATTGCCAGAGAACTTCTGTCCTGATACAAACAACAAATGCCGGAAATCCAAATGAAACTGTAGCACAAGAAGAGGATCTTAAATCAAATTTTATAAAGATTACATATGTCTTTAAAGAAGACATAAATAAATCCCTTAAGGAAATTCAGAAAAATACTTTCAAACATATAGCAGTATTAAAAGAAAAAGGAAATTAATATAAAGAAATAAAGAGAGATGCAATTAAACATATAAGTGTATGTATATGTCTTAGTTAAGGTTTTACTGCTGTGAACAGACACCATGACCAATGCAAGTTTTATAAAAGACAACATACAGTTGGGGCCGGCTTACAGGTTCAGAGGTTCAGTTCATTATCATCAAGGAAGGAGCATGGCAGTAACCAGGAAAAGACTACATTTAATTGGGGCTGGCTTACAGGTTCAGAGGTTCAGTCCATTGTCATTAAGGCAGAAGCATGGCAGAATCCAGGCAGGCATGGTGCAGGAGGAGCTGAGGGTCCTACATCTTTATCCAAAGGAAGTCAGGAACAGACTGGGCATCCTCAGGCATCCAGGAGGAAGATCTCTAAGCCCATCCCCACAGTGACATACTTCGTCCAACAAGGCCACAACTTCTAATAGTGCCACTCCCTGGGACCAGCATATATAAGCCATCACACTCCACTCCCTGGCCCCCATAGGCTTATTCAAACATGAGTCTATGGGGGCCATACCTAAACATAGCATAATGCAAACTACATTTAGTTCAACTTCAAAAGTGTCCATAGTCTATAACCGTCTCAGTGTTAAAAGTCCAAAATTCAAATTCTCTTCTGAGATTCTTCCAATCACTTAACTGTAATCCCCAAAGCAAGACAGGAAACCAGCTGGACAAACTCCAAACTCTGCATCTCCATGTCTGATGGCAAAGCAGTCTTCAGATCTTCAACTCCTTTTTCATCTTTGTTGACTGCAACAAGGTTCTTTCTCCTGGACTGGTTCCACTCCCTGTTAACAGCTTTCCTGACAGGCATCGTGTGACTCTGGCATCTTTAATATCTTGGAGTCCCCAAGTCAACTTCAGCTTCACAGCTTCTTTTCCAATGTCTGAGATCCACACATGATATTCTGTGCACCTTCAAAGGGCTGGTGTCACTTCTCCAGTTCTCCTCTCTGTAGCACTCTAAGTTCAGGTTGATCCATTCTGCTTCCACTGCTATTCTTGGTGGTCATCCCATGGTATTAGTGTCTCCAATATGCTGGGGCTTTCCACTGCAACTAGACTTTACCAAAGCCTCTCATAGGCTTTCTTCATGGTACCAAGCCTCAACTCATTTGCATGACCCCTTCAGTCCTGGACTGTCAATTACAACTGAGGCTGTACTTTATACCATTGACCTTCCATGGCCTCTCACAGTGCCAAGCCTCAGCTGTTCTTCATGATGCCTTCATACCTTCAAAACCAGTACCACCTGGGTGATTCTTACATATTACCAAGCACAGCTGGAGAATGAGGTACAACCTTGTCTATCTCTGGAATACAGCTTCTTTGTGTTCTCAGAAAACACTTCCCAGAAGATTATGACTCAATGATACTGGTCTCTTCTTAATCACTGCTAATTTTTTAGCTCCAGCTAACCAACATCAACTGTCCCAGTAGTCTCCTTCTCTTGAATATAAAGCCAGATACACATGGCCAAAGCTGCTGAGTTCTGCTGCTTGCAGGATCTGGAACATTGCCCCCCTTGTTCTATTACATTATCATTAGCTTCCTTTTTTCCAACGCCTTCACTGCCTAAGCTTGTCTGTCCTGGATCTTGCTCCATAGACTGACTTTGAATTCAGAGATCTTCATTTAAGCATTGGGATTGAAGGTGTGATCCATCAAGTCTGGATTTAAGTTTTTCTTCACCTAGAATTTGCTCTTTTCTATGCTGTCCTTGAACTCAGAGATTTGCTTATCTTTGCCTCCTGGGATTAAAGACTTGTACTACCATGCCTGGACCCAAATTTAGCTTGGTGGAATCTTGCCCCAAGGTCACCACTCCTTTAATTCAATTTAATATCCTTGAATTCAGCTCCATTTCACTTCCTTGAACCCCTTTAGTACTCAAACTATATATTTTGTATTTTTCTTTTTCAGCTTGCTATGTTTGTTCAAAATGCTCTTCATCAGACTTAACCAGAGAACTAAGTCTTTGTTGGGCTTTTTTGAGACTTTCTTTGTTGGTGCAATTAATATAAATCTCTTTACTTTAGCCTTAGACAGTCTCTTCAGATAATGGCAAAAAGCAGCCATGTTCTTCACCAAAACATCACAAAAACAGTCTCTTGACCACATATTAAAGTTCTTCTCCACTGAAACCTCTTGGGCCAGCAGGTCTACACAGTTCAAATGACCCTTCGCATCACTATCTTCCATATTCCTACTAGGCTGGCCCATTAAGCCTCACTTAAAGCATTCCATGGCTTTCCAAATCCAAAGTCCCAAAATCCACATTCTTCCAAACAAAACCATGGTCAGGCCTATCACAGCAATACCCCAGTCCCTGGTACCAACTTCTGTCTTAGGGTTTCACTGCTGTGAACAGACACCATGACCGATGAAAGTTTTATAAAAGACAACATTTAATTGGGGCTAGCTTACAGGTTTAGAGGTTCCATCCATTATCATCAAGGCAGGAGCATGGCAGCAACCAGGAAAAGACTACATTTAATTGGGGCTGGCTTACAGGTTCAGAGGTTCAGTCCATTGTCATTAAGGCAGAAGCAAGGCAGAATCCAGGCAGGCATGGTGCAGGAGGAGCTGAGGGTGCTACATCTTTATCCAAAGAAAGCCAGGAACAGACTGGGCATCCTCAGTCATCCAGGAGGAAGATCTCTAAGCCCATCCCCATAGTGACACACTTCATCCAACAAGGCCACACCTTCTAATAGTGCCACTCCCTGGGACCAGCGTATTTTAACCATCACAGTATAAAATTGTCCAAGATATGAAAAGGGAACTGAAAGCAATACAGAAAAAGCAAACTGAGGCAATCCTGGAAATGGAAAACATAGGAAAGAGAAGAGGAATGACAGACATAAGCATCACCAACAGAATACAGGAGATGAAAGGGAGAATCTCAAGTTTAGAGGGCATGATAGTAGAAAATAATATATGGCAGGAACTCCACCAGAACAGTGTCACGGGTTCCTTCTGGCCTGGGCCAGCACCCTGAGCAAAACTTAGGTGCAGCAAACTCTGCAGCCAGTCCCACAACACCCAGAGGAAGCTCCACTCCCAAATAGCCTAGTTTAAAATTATGTCAGGAAAACAAAACAACAAACAAAAAATTATTTTTATTTGTTGAATGATACATGGTGTGTTCTTTTCATAGGGACCAGAATGTCCTAAAACTTTCAGGATGCAACAGGATTTCTTTATCTGAACCCTCAAATAAAAATCTAAACCATTGCTAGATTATTAAAAAATTCCTGAGTTTCTTTTTGCTTTGTTTTCTGTGCATTACTGTTTTTTTTCTTTTCTCTTTCCTTTTTTGTCTTCCATTCATTTCTGCAGGCCGCAAGCAGGCAGTTCTTGTCCTATAGAAGTAACCACATATGTCACCAAACTAGTGAGCCTCCTGCCTTCAGCATGTGAATTATAATCTCTCCGTCATAGTTTTCCCAGTGTCTTCATACCTTGGGAATGGCTGCTGAAGCTTTGCTGATATACAAACTTCTCCTAATATACAAACACAGGTGACCACCAATTGTCTTTAGTGATTGATGTTGCCATTCCATAGATTCTCTTAGTTGTTCTAGCCAAGGGTCAACCAAATGAATAGAGACTGAAGAAAGGTTGGGAACTTGGTATTTCTTTATTTCTCTGAGGCCCTGCGTTGAGGTTTTTTACTGTTGCTGTGTACTGTAATTCTAAGTACTGCCCCCAAAGGCCTGGTTGCACTCAGGGATGAGGAAATCTTCCCTTAAACCCAATGATGGTATGTAACCTTTCTCCTTAATTTAAAACTATTGGCTGAATAAAGATGCCTACTACAAATAGCTGGACAGAACAGAGATGTGTGGGCCTTTGGTTCCCAGGCTTAGGGTCTGAGGAGAGAAAACAATAATAAGTGGAGAAGACACCATGGGGAAAATGAATCATGAAAACATGAGGGTTGGTCTTTTAGAGTAGGAGCAGAGTAGACAGACCATGACAAGTTATCCTGTGGAGATATTGACTGGGACATAGTCAAAATAGCATAGACAGTTAATATCTGTGCAGCCCCAGTGCTATTAAGTCTTCTTAGAAATATAAAGATTCAATGTCACTTATTTGGAATCTGAATGATCAAAAGAGGCATAGAAACCCACAAACAACTTTTACTGCAATGGTCCTGGAGAGTTGAGCACAGGCTATTAATTCATCATCGAACCATGGACTGAGACTTAAAACTTCCTGGTGACCCTTTCCCAGCCAGATGTATTCTCCCAAGCTGTGGTTTGGATTGCATATGGTCTCTGGGAAGGAGGGTACTTTGGAGAGGTTTCATATTCTAGACAGGAGAATTTTGACATTAAAACCATTGAGGTCAAGTAGTGGTAGTACAGCCAGCCATGGGTGACCCATGCCTATAATCCCAGCATTTGGGAGACAGAGGCAGACTGATCGTTGAGTTCAAGGACAGCCTGCTCCATAATAAAAGTTTCAGGACAGCTAAGGGCACGGAGCAATACTGTCTGGAAAAACAACACACTGTCTGGAGAAACAAAAATATAAACACTCTTTGTGGAGTGCAAATATACAGAGCTCAAGTAGGCTGTGTAAGGCAGAACAACATACAGATGACATTAGCAAAGAAACCTTCGTTATATGTTTTTCCCCTGCTTGTTTTAGCAGAAGCTCTTTTCAAACATGTCTGCTTCTGCTAAACATTCCTTCACCAGTCTTCCTTACCCGTTTGCCTGTTTACACTTCAGTGAAACATTCCTTCATGTGTTTGCCCCAGCAAAACACCATGCAACACATCTGACTTTCCAAAGAACCTTAAGTTTCCACTTCTGTGTGGTGTCTCTCAGCAATGTGAAGACAGGGGAATGTTGTCTTTAGAACTGATCTCAATCTCCTTCTTCACCTTCATTATCTACTTCACACCCAGGCTGGTCATGTTGCTCTGGACCTGATGCCCTGGGGCTCTCCTTTACAAGCTTGTTATGAGTTCCTCTCCTCTACAGCATCTGGAGTGTTGAGATAAAAAATGTGCACTACTATGCCTGGCTCTTTTTCTTAAAATGGAATGTTTGTACCAGGATGCTCTTCATGAAGCACTGTGAATGACCCAAGACAATTAAAAAATGGGATTTCTAGACAGGTCCATTTACATGGAGGAAGACTATCCAGTATGGATTCAGGAATGAAAGACTTAGTGGTTATGCAAGGGTTACAAGTAATTATGTGTCTGGGCTAGATATTTCCAGGTTTGTGAACTTCAATTTAATGAACTGAACATATGGGTTCGCATAGATTTCCAAAATAATGAAAATAATTTCATTTCCAGTACACAAGCCAGTTCAGGCTGAATAGCCCCTAAAGTGAATCATACCCAGATATGTTTACTCAGACACTTGAACAGAAATTGCCTATAATTGATTATTACTGGGGTCAGAGAAATGAAAACTCTTCTTTAGAGACTGAAGTACGTGTAGCCCTGTATAAGCAGGGGCCACAGGTTTTTGGAGGTTATTAGTGAATTGTTTGTAGAGGGGTGTGTGTACCTTGGACATACATATAAAGGTGCTTGGATGCTAGCTACATTAATGCAAACATGGAGTGTGCACAGCTCAAACAAATGGGGCATGACCAAAACTATTATCTATGCTTTTCTGCCTCAAAACAACAGTTTCTATCTCTCATTGTCCCTGAAGGCAGACATGGAGATGTAGTCTTAGATCCCTTAGGAGCTACAGAGTGTTTCAGATGGGAACAGCTCAGCCCAGAAGCTGAGTTTCTTTCAAATTTGATCATTTCAAACTTAGGGTTTTAATTACTGGATTATGATAGCATTGTAGAATAGTCCAGGAACCGGAAAGGGGTGCATCCTTGTGCAAGTATGCATATCTAGAAAACCTGAATCCCCAGAATCCATCATGAGGCTTCATAAATAAAATGTTAAAAGAATGTATTTATGGGGAAATGCACCAGCCAAGAAAAGAGCACACATATTCATGTTTGTACTATATATATATATATTTGGAAGAATAGAAAAATGAAATCCCATGTACTTAACCTCTCCCCTACTTAAGCCAAAGTATTCCCATTATGTTCTTTCTAACAGTTGATCCCTATCTTTCTCTAACCAGTTATGAAAATTATCAAGAAGAATCAAGATTTGGTTGAGAGTTAAAAATCCTCCAAGTGTCAAATATTGGTTTAACATAGGACCATGTTAATTTAGCCAGCCAGGCTTGGTAGCCCATAGATGGAATTTTCACCTCTTAAAGGTGAGGCAGGAAGTGTTTAAAGAATTCATAGCCAAATGTTTTTTGTTTTTTGTTTATTTTTTTTTTTTTTTGGTTTTTTAGAGACAGGGTTTCCCTGTGTAGCCCTGGCTGTCCTGGAACTCACTCTGTAGACCAGGCTGGCCTCGAACTCAGAAATCCTCCTGCCTCTGCCTCCCAAGTGCTGGGATTAAAGGCGTGCGCCACCACCGCCCGGCTCATATCCAAATGTGGACCAGAGAACCTAGCCTTACTCAAATGAAAACAAATGGTGTTGGGATATAGCTCAGGGCTTCAGAGCCTAGGTCCATCATCCACAATAAAAAAATATGTGAATGCAAAATTAATGAATGCTGGTGATGGAATTGGGTAATGATCATCCAAGCTCTTGACAAGCCAAGACAGAAGAATTGCCATGAGAAATAGAGTAAGAATCCATCTGAAAATATACACAAGTGGCTGGAGAGTTGGCTCAGCAGATGAGAGCACTGACTCCCTTTCCAGGGGTCCTGAATTCAATTCCCAGCAACAACATCATGGTCCACAATCATAGTAATGGGATCCCAAGTTCTCTTTTGGTGTGTCTGAAGAGAGGGACAGTGTAATTACATGCATAAAATGAATAAACCAATCACACACACAATTTATTCAGCTGATACAGTTAGCCATATTAAGAAAGGAAATGAGGTTACACCTGAATATGTGTAGAAGTACACTTGACAGTATTTCTTCACTCACCCAGGTTCTTCTCATTTTAAATTTACTTCTCAAATTGAAGTCCATCAGAGTATTTTACCTGCTTATATTAAGGGGAGGGAGGAGGGCTGACTGCCTTTCACATTTATTGTATGAGAGTAAATTCAAAACAAAATACAGCTCTTGAGATTGGGGCTAATATAACTGGCCAGAGTTACAGGAAGAAGATTGTCCTAGTGCATCATGTATCCGGTATCCTAAATTATCTTATTTATAATTGGCAGCATAAGACAAAAAGGCATGAATCCAGACCTACATAGAAGGATCCTGAAAATATTGAGATGAGGAAATTTAAGACTCTTGGGATAGTCAAGACTGCAGGGATTTGAAAGCATATTGTAGTGGCAATGATGTCATCTCTCAAAAGCAAGGAACTGAAGTTAGCTACCTCAAGGCAGGTGGTGATGGGTCTACAAATGAGAGAAATAAGCATTCATGGGCTAATTAGGGAGTCCATGACTCAAACAAATCTTCAGGTTTGTTTTGTTGTATCTTGAGGTTTTTTTACTCATTGCTGTTTTCTAATGTCCTTGTTATCCCTGGAGGAGTTGCTCATACAAGAAGGTCCAGACATTGGAAACAACTTACACAGGACCAGCACAAAGGCCAAGCAGTTGTGATGAAGTATCCTGAACAGAGCATAGGATATTCTGTATGAACTATTTCAGGAGTGCTGGTATACCAGTTGTGTCCCAGCACACTTATCATGCTTGGCTTCCTGAGAAAGGGCTTCCCAGCTAGCTCACAATACTCCAAACTAAGCACCAGCTTGAAAGTGAGTTCAAACATCAGCAGTTGAGTTAGAGTTCTAAATTATGAGACCACAAGGTTCTCCATGGGCTCCAGTGAGGATGTTTGTTGTTGCTGTGGACTCTCTTGTGTCCCAGTCTAGATGTGAACATTCTATGGAGCAAAACTAACCTTTGTCTTATCCTCCAACATCCTTTACTCAAGTGCAGGAAGTAGAGGTGTATGCTGCTGAACCCCATGATATTAAGGCTTGGAAACATCTTTGTGATCACAGTTAGCCTGTTAAAACTAGCCTAAGGGAATCAGGGTGCCTCTGGCACTCTAACTGCCTCAGAGACATTAGCCAGATCTAAACCAATAGTTTCACTGTTGGATGTTAGGACTCCACTCCTAGACACACTGAAGAGTTCATGGCCTGAGGATAAATTGTTCAAGACTAGATTCAGTAGGGTCAGTCTACATCAGACTTTGCTGTATAAATAATTTATGAACAAGAAGAACACATGGGTGGGAGATCAGTATATATTACTGTAAACTGCTGAGGAAGAACATCAGAGTTATGAATTCAGGGTCTCTTGCCCATGCTGGCTAAACCTTGGGGGATAAAGCAGAAGATGCAGGAGGAGGAGATGCCTTCCATGGACAACTTCTTCATCTCTGTGATTACTCTGTGAGTCACACCATAATCTGTAAGCAGCTGGGAATTATAGGAAAATAAGAAGTACCAGGTGAGTGCCTAGCATGATGAACCTGGTTAGTGTTCCCTCCTCTATAAGTAAATAGACACTGCAATGCAAGTGACTTTAAAGGCATGCCCATGAAATCGACTTTGCTTCCTAAGAAAAGTTGATTGTTCTATATTGGATCTTCACGGGAATTGCTCACGAGTGGGTTCTACGTGGGGGAGAGCTGAAGGGTGAAACTACGGGGGTCGAGAGAAAAGAAGACACAGAGACATTAGTGCATGGCTGTACAAAATCTTTCTGTATTTCTTTGGGGACAAGAGCGACAATATATGTGCTGTGGGCGTGACCCTCCCTCCCAAAGCTGCAGTCTTCTCAGCAGGTCTCCAGCAGGCTGAGAGATGTTGTCATAACAAAGATCACAGGGTCTGCTACACAGCAGGAGATGGCGACTTGACTGTAGTGCCAGAGGGGCTCTGACATCTGTCAGGTGGGAGGAGGTGTGGCTGGAATTCCTCAGCTCCGTGTAGGTGAAATGCAGGCAGCTGAATTTTGTCTAGAGGCTATATGGCTCACTACACTATATGACCTTACCTGCCATAGGTGACATATAAAAGTACTTTAATGGTAGGGAAAAAAAAATCTGGTCAGGCCTGGTGACCAATGTCATTAACCTCAGCAAAACAGGAGAGGACAGCAGATGACTATGACTTCCTATGCAGCCTGGTCATCATGGCACATTGTAGAGGAGCCAGGACAACATAGTAAAATATTGTCTCAAATGAAATATGGAGATAGAGGTGGTGCTGAGTGATGGCTCATCACTAAAGAGCATGTCTCCTGTCTCCTCTACTCCAAAACTTAGGCGCTCTCTCTCTCTCTCTCTCTCTCTCTCTCTCTCTCTCTCTCTCTCTCACACACACACACATATGGAACACACACACTGTATTTGGGGCTCCACCACTACCAAATCCTTCTTACATGACTGTGTATGCTGGGGATGCCCATGCTAGCTGGTATAAAATATAAAATATAAAATAAAGACTCTGCTGTGAGTAGCAACAGCTCTTCTCCTGTCTGCTTTTTATAGTTCCAACACTTCTTTGTTTCTACAGGAGATGTCTCACTCTCACCACCAAACAAACCATTCAGCCAAAAACTAAACAAAGAAATATTTCAGAATAGTTGCTCAGACAGTGAAACCTGATACTCTATTATTTACAGAAAAAAATTTCTAGGTGTGGGGTGGCTCAGCACTTAACACATACCTTTAATCCCTCAGTTAGAATAAGGTCACATTCTTAGTACACATCCTTAATATCAAACAATGAAGATAAACTTAGTTTATTGTAGAATGAAGCACCCATATTTGAAAGTGATATATAATTGAGTGGCAGACAAAGGGACAAATCAAAGAAAGAAGTCCAACCCTCATGAAGAGAAAGAGGAAAGGGAAGCTACTTGAGGGGCAGTACAAACAGAGAGAGGAAGCACTTATATTGAAGCAATTCTACAGAGACAGGTTGCAAAGAGTTAACAAGCTAGACAGATGTGAAAACAAAATGAGCCAGAGAATGAGAAGGATAATGAGATTAAAACATTTTTTTTTAAAGTTAGTATGAGGAAAATGCAGTCAGATTGAATCAATCACCTTGGGCAGAGTTTGAAGAAGAAAAGATGAATTGAACTAGTCAGTGTTCAGAAAGCATGAGAAAGACTGGGCTTGTTCAGCAGAAAGTCTCAAATGCTGAAAACATTCTCGATCTAGATGAGATTGTACAGAGACAATCCAGGACAAGAACTAGGTTAGCAGAGTAGGATGGTGAGCCTCCAAGATGACAATTACATCAGGAGAATAAAAGATAAATTAATAGACAAATACTGGAGCTGACAGATATTATAAACCAAATGGACATAACAAATACTATACAATATTTCATCCAAACACCAAGGAATATACATCCTTCTCAGCACCTCAAAGAACTTTCTCCAAAATTAACCACATACTCGGTCACAAAGCAAATATCAACAAATATCAGAAATTTGATAGACGGCCGTGCTTATCTTCAAATGGATTATTTTCTAGGTAGATACCATTTACCAAAGTTGAATCAAGACCAGATAAACAATTTATATAGACCTATAACCCCTGAGGAAATAGAAGCAGTAAATAAAAAGAGGACAGAATTATACCAGACTTTCAAAGAAGAGTTAAAGTCAACATTTTAAATATATAAATGTAAATATAAAATTATTTAAACTTATACTTGTCAAAAAGAAGAAAAAAGCATTAGTGTCTGTGCAGTGAATCTGTAAATGGGTTCTTACATTCACCAGGTCTCAGTTCATTTTATTGTCTTCATGGAGATCTAATCAAACTGACACACTCTATTTTATAACACTCTCCTGATGCAGGAAGATTACAGAGATATACAGGTTATCAGAGGCTACATAATGAGTTGAAGATAGCTCTTAGGTATACTTTGAGAAATCACATGAGATAAAAACAAAAAAGTCCAAAAACAAGCTAGGCAGAAGATACTAGAAGGAAAAGTCCAATATAAAGAGGTTAATTATGCTCAAGAAAATAGAAGAAATAAATGATTTCACATCAGTAAAATCAAAAGAAAGAAGAGAATCACACATACACACAACTGGTACCACCAATATCACAATACCAGGAATTAGCAAAGTTTGGCCATTAATATCTCTCAACATCAATGAACTCAATTCCCCAATAAAATGACACAGGCTAACAAAATGGATGTATAAACAGAACTCATCATTCTGCTATATACAAGCAACACATTTGAGCAACAAAGATAGACATTACTTCTGAATAGATGGCTGAAAACAAAAAGGTTATAAAGCAAATAGACCAAAAGGAAAAAAAATAGTAACCAGTCTAATATCTAGTAACATAAATTTTCAACCAAAAGTAAGCAAAAGTGAATGGGGAGAACACTTCATATTCTTTAAAGGAAAATGCACCAAGAGGACTTCTCAATTGTGAACATCTATGCAAATGCAAGGGCAGCCACATTCATTAAAGAAACATTCATTAAAAACATAGTTTGAGATGGGGGCAGCAGGAAACAGTCTTCCTCACTGCTGACTTCCACCTGCCTCAAGTCTGGAATTACAGCCTTCCCTGCTCTCCTTCCCCTCAACCTGAGGTGTCTGACCATGTTTGGCCTGTGGAGAAACTCAGTAATCACCTTGAACCTGCAGTGCTTTGGCACTGCCCTCAGCCTGGACTGAGGTTCTCCAGCAGGGGGGCCCAATGGCCCAGGAGGCCAAACAAGGCAGGAAGGGGAGGAGAGCCAGCTCTGCTACCCTGTGTGTGGGTGGTTGCCCAGCCAACACCCATGGGCACCGAGGACCCAACATCACTTCGCTGGCAGAGAGGCGGCTGCTTAAGTTGCCAGGACTCCTTGCCATGTTGCCCTAGGAGATGGCTACATTGGCCGATGCCATCATATCTCCTGAGGTGGAGCTGGATGGCTGTGAGTAGGAAGTGCTCAGCAAATGCCTGGCTGTGCTGCCACTATGGGAGTGGAGGCTAAGAGTTCTGGTTCCGATGGCTGGAACCTTTCTAGCTCACCCTAGTTATTTTATTCAAACATCATACAAGTTTAATTGGGGATGGGAGAGTTTTCAGCTACCAAGGTTATCTTGCCCTTACTGCTAATGAGAGCAGACAACCCACACAAATCTCAGTCCCTTTTGACCTTGGTAGCCATAATCAAAAGAAAGAACTCCAGGTTTGCAAGGAGTGTCTTAGAACCAAGTTGAATGTAGCTGCAAGCTCTCACATAGCACCAAGTACAGACATTCCAAAGATACAATATTGCTTCAAGGTTCAGTCTCATGGCAATTTCTCAGCTTCTACTGAGCGACTCAACATAGCAAAGGCTAATGTGTCATTTAAAACATTTTAAATTTACATCATGGATAGAGATGATGTCCTTAACTCTCGGTCAAAGGAGGGAGGCTCAAAAGAAATCAGTCATTACACAAAGTAATGGATGCCAATAATTTGGCATGGTCAAACTCACCTTTAATCTCAGCATCTTGGAGACAGAGGCAGGCTGATCTTTGTGTTTTTATGCCAGCCTGGGCTACATAAAAAGGTTCAGAAAAGCCAGAACTGCATGGTCAGAGCCTGTTTCAAAAACACAGTGAAATTTGAGACAAGATCGTGGCTCACACTTATCACAACAGAAGGTAGAAAAGGTGTTATCACTTCTTCTGGGCAAACAAATTCTTAGTAAAGCAAGTCTGTGTGATTCTTTCATTTCAGTGCTTTAGGAGGAGAGCAAGGCTAATATCTGTGTTCAGATCTGATCTATATAGGGACTCCCAAGCCAGTCATGTCTCTACAGAGAGACCCGATCTTTGTTGGGCATCAGTGAGCTTAGCTCAATGCCCCCAGCTGAGCTGTTTGCCCAGGTTTCCTGAGAGAAGAACATCCTAAGGCTTAGCTTGATTTCTGTCTTCTGACCCTGTGTGGTAGGGACTTGCCAGGTGCCTGACCTATGGTTATGATTGTTTTCTCCAGTTGTTTTTCACCTGGCCTCAAGTATAAATTGCTGTTCCCTCAGTAAAGCTTTGGCATTCTTTTCACTAGAATGACTCGAGTCTGTGTTTTCTATTAATCCCCAAGGCTCGATACTCGGTACCATGTCAGCACAGGTGCTGTCACATCTTCATTAATATTTGTGATATGGCTTACGTGTGTAGAGCACAGGCTGGTCTTTCAAAGGACCCAACTACAATTCCTAGCACCCATATCCTGTAGTTCACAAAACCTAAAACTTCAGATCCAGAGGTATCCAACTCCTTTGGCCTGTATGAACTTTATCCATGTTAACATTTCTCATTAAAGATACACACACACATACACATAATCTAAAAACAAGAAAATAATGTAAAGTGTGTTAAATGATATTATTATCCCAGCAATTTAATGAACATTTATATATACATACATTATATATATATATATATATATATATATATATATATAGAGAGAGAGAGAGAGAGAGAGAGAGAGATCTGTGCATTAAAACTGAAGATGATTTCAAAGCAGTATTTTTTGAAAGCAGCTTTTCAATTAAAAAGTATTTTTTTTATTTCGGCTTTTTTTGGTTTTTGGTCTTCTTTTTTTTTCTCTCCTTTCGCAGTTTATTTGTTTAATTCTGGCTGTACTGGAACTTGCTCTGTAGAAAAGGCTGGCCTCTAACTCCGAGATCTCCCTGAATGTACCTCTCCAATGAAATGGAAACCTCTGGTTTCTTTGGAAAGTTAGTTATATCAAATGATGGTTTGCCAGGGCACTCAGGTGAAATGATGTCTTGCTAAAGCAGACATATGAAAGAAGGTTTTCCTGAAGCAGACACAGGTGAAAGGATGGTTTAATACAGCAGACATGTAAAGATTGCTTGATATAGGAGGAAATGTGACCCCACAAATAGTGGGGGACTAGCACTGAGCTTTAGCTTGGATGTCTCTTCCCCACTATTTTTCACTAAAAACATCCATGTTTAGCCTACATAGCAATGTTGAGCTCAATTTGTGATAGTGCTGCTATTGAGAGAAACTTGCCGCGAACTGCTTGTGAAGTTCCTATGCCAGCTTGCTGCTTCTGTGGAATCTCCTGAACCCAATTGACAATCCTAATTGTTTCTACAGGATCGAACTACAGCTGCAAGTCCTACCTAATGTCTACTTCCTGCAAGGACTGGACTGAAGCTGCTGGTTCCTTGGGCTTCCGTGGGTTGCCTTTAGCCACGGGGACATGTCTGAGTCAAAAGGGGTCTGGTAAAATATTCAGGTGCCAGATATTCATGCTATGTCTTAGGAACTGCAAGTCTCCCCCATTCCAGAAACCACCAGAAAGTCAGGTTTGCAATATTAGAGAACTCAGTGTGCCCTGTTGTACTCTCTAGAGGTCTCAAGTCCAAACACTCATCAGTCTCAGCATATGGAGGCTCTCACAAGACCCAACCCAGATACAATTAAGCTTTGTCTCACTAGGTACCAAACCCTTACCCATTGAATATCTTTTCTGTTTGGAAAGGTTGAAAGACACTGATTACCTATTAAGGCCCTCAAATGAGGCAGTACTACTGTCATATGCCCAACAACATAGGTTCTTCTTTCCACAAAGTGAGCCTGCCAATGACAGACAGAGAAGAATCTCTGAAATGTATGGCATTACTCTTTTTTGAAGTTATTATAAGACCCTGTGTGACAGTGGGCTTTATTTTACTAATTTGGAGAATTGGGTAGAAGGTCTGTGAACTGATGATGACCACCTGGCTAACCAACCGGAATCTGTCTGAAATTTAAAAGTGAACCAAGACATTTAAATTTCCTCTAAGCATATCTGGAGTCATGTGACCACATAAAAGTACCCTGAAAAACTATGAATATAAGCTAGACAAGCCACTGAATCCTTCAGCTTGCATTGCTTTCCTTCCTCTCCTTTCTCCTCTCTTTCTTTCTGTGGTAGCTGTGGACTTTGCAAAAATGAGACAGGATGTTCTATACTTTAAGACCAGTTTGGGTTGTGTTGCAAAACTCAGTGACAGAAATCAAAGAAGAAGAAATCATAAACAAATGAACATTGGAATAGCCTACACAGGAGAGAAGAGTAAGAATTACTAAGTCCTTTCAATCTCATTTTCCAGGAAGTACTGGAGCATGGAGAAGGAAACATGGGAATCACTGGACAGGGACTAGCATAAGGGTGAGTGGTTATTGAGGATGCAAGAGATCGTCCTAGATGCACCATGTTGAACTGATACAGCCATTGCTGTGGTTTCTTGCCATGAACTGAATCATGCCCATGCTGATAATCACAGGCCTCAGACTAGCATGCTATGAATTGTGTAGGCAGAAAACAGAAGGTCATGCCCTGGGTATTAACCTCAATATATATTCAGAATGAGTTTGGATAAGTGCCATATGCTTGGAGTCTAAGAGTGGTTTTGAACTCAGAGATCTACCTGCCTCTGCTTTGCAAGTTCTGTGATGAAAGGCAATATGCAAACCACTTTGCTTCCATAGATAGTTCTTGCCTATCTGTCTGGCCTAAGAATTTTCCTGTGTAACGATCTGACACAATTTACGTACACCATCCAAATCTGAAAGTGAGAACGTGGGTGGAGACTCTATTACGGAATCAGAGGCCTACTTTGGCTGGGAGGGTGTGGCTACAAAGGGAGTATTCAGCTGAACACTATATAAAGAGTCATAGCAGGCAGAGAAACTCTCATTCTCTTGAAGCCTGGCTTTATAGCCTTCCCCTGCCTGAATATGGTGATCTGTCACCAGTGTCCAGATCAAGTAAGTACCTCAGCTCCATAAGGATACCTCATCTCATTCAACCTAGTCTAGCCTTGTCCTCACTTGAAATTTTGTTTATATCATTTTTTACTTGCTGTTTCTGTTTTGAGATGAGTTCTCTACATAAGGTTGTCTGGCCTGTATCCTAAATATTCTGTTCTTTTGGCTTATATCCACTTACCAGTTAGTACATACCATGCATGTCATTTTAGGTCTGCGTTACCTCACTCAGGATGATGTTTTCCAGTTCCATCCATTTGCCTTGATGTCCTCATTTTTCTATTAGCCAGATTATATTCAATTGTGTAAATGAACTACATTTTCTGTATCCACTCTTTGAGCACTGTCTGCCTTGTTTCCAGCTTCTGGCTATTACAAATAAGGTTGCTAAGAACATAGAAGATCAAGTGTCCTTGCAATATGGTGGGGCAACTTCTATGTATATGACCAGGAATGGTATAGCTGGTTCATCAAGTAGAAGTGTTTCCAATTTTCTGAGGAACAACCAGATTGATTTCCAGAGTGGTTGCACCAGTTTTCAATCTCACCAGAAATAGAGGAGTGTTCTCTTTCTCCACATCCTCACCAGCATGTGTAGTCACTGGAGGGTTTGATCTTAGCCATTCAGAGTGTTGTAAGGTGGAAGCTTAAGATCATGTTTATTTGCATTTCACTGAAGACTAAGGACTTTGAACATTTCTTTAAGTGCTTCTTGGTCATTTGAGATTTTTCTAACTTTGAATTAGGGGAAGGGTTGAAGAAGCTGAACGGGAGGGTGACCCCATAGTAATTCTACAAGTCTCAACTAACCTGGATCCCTGGAAGTTCCCAGAGACTAAGTCACTTATCTTGGCAGCATGCACAGGCTAGTCCAAAGCCCTCAGTTCATATACAGCAGAGGACTGCCTGATCTAGCTTCAGTGGGAAAGACTTGAGACCATCAAGAAGGGGAATTCCTGAGGGTTTGGTGGGGGGGGTAGCAACCTCTTGGAGGAAAGCAGGAGTAGAAATTAGATGAACTGGAGGATGGGGCATTGGATGGAATATAACTTAAGATTGTGAGGCCTTAAACTCACAAATATTCTCCTACTACATTCACCTGAGGGTTGCTTAACCAGAATATCTAAGTGTGTTCTTAATTACATCTGATTATTAAGTAGGTCGTAGTGATTTCTGTGGAGATTTTTAATTTTATTTAGTTTTGTTTTTCTTTCTTGAGAAAGTTTCACTAAGAATGCCAGGGTGACCTTGAATTCTAGGCCCTCTAGGCTGGAGTGTCAGATGTGAGTTACTCAAGTGCCTTGAGTAATGATCTTTATGTCATTTTAAGCCTGGAATTCTTTGGTGTGCTTTTAATCCCAGCAACAGGGAGGCAGAGGAAAGCTGTCCGTGTCAAAATAGCCAGATGTTATATGTGTCTTTTAAAACAGTAAAACAAGGGGCTGGAGAAATGGCTCAGTTGTTAAGAACACTGAGTGTTCCCAGAGGTACTGTGTTCAATTCCCAGAAACTACATGATGGCTCACAACCATCTATAATGGGATGTGATGCCCTCTTCAGGTGTGTTTGAAGACAGAGACAGTACACTCATATACATTAAATAGATAAATAGATACATAACTAAACGAATAATGCAAAACTAGCAAGCAAACACAAAATACCAAAAAAGAAATGGAATTTGCATTTACTCATTGATAAGTATTCTCTTATTTTAATGGAATGCAGGATGTCCTCAAACTTGCAGGAAGAAATCTGTATATACACATATATACATATATGTGTGTGTATGTAGTGTATATGTCCATATATATAAGATATATATGTATATATATATGTGTGTGTGTATGTATTTAATAGACATTACATCACAATCAGTCTCCCTCCCTTGTCTCCTCCCATACCCACTGTTGACTGCAACAGGAAGGCAGAGGGTGAATAGTATCTAAGTTTGATGACAGCCTAATTTATATAGCAAGTTCCAAACAGTTATAGAAAAAATCTCATGTCTCAAAGAAACAAAACAAAACACACCAATTAACAAACAAAACCAAGCAAAGTATTTCTATCAATTGATACATAGTATATTCTTTTTATGAACCCAGGATATATTCAAAATTTCAGGATGAAGCCAGCATTTTTTATTAAGAGTTCAATAATCTGAGTATAACTTAAAATTTAAATTTCTGGTCCTTTTTCTCACATTTTTTGGTCTTCATTTTGTTTCTGCATGTCTCAGGCTAGCTGTTCTGTTGCTGTAGAAGTAAACAATTATTTATGACATTGATCTAGTGAGGTTCTGTCTTCAGCATGTGAATTATAATCTGCACCTCATAGTCTCTTCTTTCTGAATGCTTTATAAAGAATTACAAACCATGCCAATGACTATTGAAGGATTACTGACTTTAGTGTTTCTTTCCCACTCAAACTCTGTAGTTTGCAGACCTCAAGCTTGAAACTTTACCAACACCTTTTCAAAAGGGCCTGTATGGCTCATGATCAAAGATTGATGTCAATAAATAATGATGGGAATTTCAAAGATGCTGTGACTTATTCCATGCAGTGTAGCTGGATAAATAGAAATTGTGGAGAATTTGGAATTTGCATTTCTTTGCTTTCTTTGAGGGCCTAGAAAACTAAGCATAGTCTTTTCATTATCCAATACCTGACTGAGGCTTAAGAGATCCCTGTGGTCCCTTCACAGTGGGATGTATATTCCCCAGCTGTGGCTGCAATTGGATGTAGCCATTGGGAACTAGAATACTTTGGAGACACTTCACACTACCAGAGATAATTATGGCTTTAAAACCAGCAGATGCCAGATAAAGCATTTCTGGATTAGACATGCTATGTTGACAAAGGCTGAGCAGTGATGGAACACACATGTAATCTCAGCACTTGGGAGGCAGAGGCAGGCAATTCACTGTGGATGTCAGGCCACTGTGGTCTGTAAAGCAAGTTTCAGGACAGCCAAGGATGTAGGGAGTTCTGTAAAGACATTTTCTTAATGGACAAACAACAACAAAACAACTGAGTGTGCTCAAATTGGTAAACTGAGTTCTGCATCCTCAGCCCTAGTGATCTAGCCTGCATACCTCCCTATTTGGACAGAAAGGCTTCCTAACTTTCTTGTCATTAATGGTATATTTTTCCTGGCTTTCCTAGGATGACTCTTTAAAAGAAGACGCAATGAATGTCTACTCCCCACACACTCCAGTGAAGCTGACAAGACAGAGGCTACTGAGTGAGGAGGCCTTGACCATTTCTTCTCTCAAGGACCTGCCCAATAGGCTGTTCCCAATGATGTTTGAGGAGGCCTTCATTAATGGACATACAAAGATCTTGACCACCATGATACCTGTGTGGCCCTTCCCATACCTTTCTGTAGGAATGCTGATAAAGAACCTCTGCCTAGACAATTTGAAGGCTGTTCTTGGGGGCCTAGATATACTGATTTCAAAAACGGTTCATTCCAGGTAGGCAGGATCAGCTGGGGTTGGAGGAAGGTTCTCTGAGTACTGAGAATGAGCAATTAGGAACAGAGGATATTTGGCCAACTGTGGATCAGATGCTTCTGATTTTCAATTTTTAATTTACCCCACAGTCAGGACTATTCTTTACTGGAAGAAGAAGCTTAGAGTGGTGTAGAGGCTTGAGTTCAGTCTCAGCTATCTGGAGAAAAATGGCTAATATAGAAGACAGAAGAGAGTAGAAAATGCAGTGAAGAATGGGCCTTTTCCTGCATCCCTAAACATTTCAAGTGAAATGAGATTGTGTTAAGGGGACTGGAACTAATGGGAGTAGGATAGGGCTAAAGATGCAAAGAATGCTATTAATTTTCTCAGCATGAGGCTCTGGGTTTGATTCTGGGCACAGGAATAAAAAGTTGTGGAAGAAAATGCTGAAGTTTGAGGTGTGGAAGGGAATCAAATTGCAAGATGTGTTGTCTCTTACCTTTTGAAAATTATACTCATTTCTCCCATAGTAGGTGCAAACTCAGAGAGATCAATTGGAGGGATAGAGACCATGATTTCTATGGGATATGGGCTGGATCCCATGAAGGTGAAGGCTTACCAGAGTTCATGGAACAGACTCAGGCAATGGAAAACAGTCCTGACTGTGGGATGAAGAAAAAATTGAGGGTGACGACTCAACTCCAGCTCATAGAGGGCAGCCTTGAGGAATGTGCCACATACTTGTTGCAGTGGGCCCAGCAGAGAAAAGATTCCATTCATCTATGCTGTGGAAAGCTGAAAATTCAGGGCTTAACCAAAGATAGAATCATAGAAATCTTCAACATTGTACATGCAGACTGTATACAAGATCTGGAGCTAAGTTGTCTTTGCCTAGAAGATTTGGATTTTCTTAATCCCTACCTGAAACAGATGAACAATCTTCTCTCATTCAGTCTAGATAAAATCAAAGGTACCATCGGTATGGGTTATACTAGAAAGGTTGATGAGGACAAAGTAATCACAGTGATTTCTCAACTTCCCACACTCCACCATCTCCAGGAACTCTATGTAAATGATGTCACTTTTTTAAAAGGAACCCTGAAAGAATGCCTCAAGTAAGGAAGGACTGAGAGTGTCCAGTAGACTACAGTAAACACACCTCTTTTCTTTGCTGTTCTCTTTCCTTGTTTTTTTTTTTTATTTTGCTTTGGTTTTGTTTGGTTATGGTTTGCAAGCTAGGGAGTCCATGATGATCTGGACACCATAAATCTAGCAATGTGAGAGACATAGCATATCTGAGGAGATGAGTTCTGTGATATGATATATATGACCAGGCATAAGCATGACTCTTATTGCTCATGTTTGGAGTCTAGAAACAGGTTGAGTAGATTTGAAATATGTAACACTGGGTTTCATGATGAAGACAGGATCATGGACCTTGCAGGAACAAAACCTCTGAGAACTTTTAAAAATAGCACTAGGAAGTTATTGAATCGCATTTGGGGTAGGTAGTTCTTCCTATGTGCACCAAGTTGGCCTGATATATCTATCCATTGGTGTGGTTTCCTGCATGATCCTGAATCATGGTGATATTGACAGGCCTCAGATTAACACAGTCTGGGTTTTGTGAGCAGACAAAAGAAGGCCATGTCCTAGGTGGGGGTTGACCTCAATATATAGTCAGAATGAGTTTGGGATAATGTCATCTACGTACCTGCCAATCCTTTCAACCCTCTTCAACACTATTTGCCAGAAAACAATCATTTGTTCTCTCCTCAGGTGCCTGAAGAAGCCCTTGAAGACACTTTGGATCATGAGATGTTACCTCTCACAGTCAGATTTGGATTACCTGCCCTATTGCCTGAATATTTTTGAGCTCAAATGTCTGCATCTTATTGATATACCTTTATGTCATTTACTCCTTGAGCCTCTTGCGTGTCTCCTTGAGAGAGTTAGATATACCCTGGAATGCCTGCATTTGAAGTCATGTGGAATGGGGGAATCTCAGTTCGATGCCCTGCTGCCTGCCCTAAGACAATGTTCCCATCTCACAGAACTCAATTTCTATGATAATGAACTCTCTCTGCTTTTACTGAAAAAAGTTCTACACCACACAGCCAAGCTTAGCTTGCTAACTGATGAGCTGTACCCCGCCCCTCTGGAGTGCTATGATAACAGGAATGTAATATTATCACATAGATTAGAAAATTTTTGCCCTGAGCTCCTGGATATACTCAGGGCCAAAAGAAAGCCCAAGAAGGTCACCTTTGCCACAAACCAATGTTCTAAGTGTGGTGGGTCCTATGTTTATGATCTGGACACCCAATGTTGCTTTTTTGAAAAGAACCAACTATGAGGTTGATTGTGGAACAGAAAAATAGAAGCTTAGTATTGGGGATTGATGAAATCCTAAGTGAAAGTCCCTTGCTTAAAGGAGCATGAAAATGTCAATCACCTAAAGGTCTGAGACACAGGGGAAATACAAGATTGTCCTCACAGTTGGTGAATGAGTTTTTCATCTGCTAAAGGTGTCAAATACTCTTTTCTCCTCTAAAATTTTTAGAGTTTGAATGTGTTACAATAAAAGCATCCTTCCATGAAGATATTGTTCCCATCTGTTGACTGCACACAATACATGTGTTGACTTACTGGGGTTCTGGTATGTCTCTATCAGAGCACAAAGCCAAATGATTCTCAGCATTTCTCTACCTGTGTCTGGTTTCTTCATTCCTCATGACCATAATTAGGTCAATCTCAGATTTGTGCAGTTCCTTTCATTTCAGTAACTGGTCTCATGAATGGGACCCAAAGCACAGGGCTTCACAAAGTGCTAAATGTTTAGGAGACAAATTTGTATGCAGGACATTAAGATCAGAAAAACTGAGATATGGAGAACAGTGGGATGAGGGGAAAGGTTCCTTTAGCAGTCAAAAAAATGAGGACCCAGTGAATACCAAGGCAGGTATATTTTAGGAATTATGTCCTTGTATTTAACCTTTGCTGGAAGACATAATTTGCAACATATGAATACTTAGAAACCTCATATCAAAATGAGAAGGACATGATGTGACCTTAAGCTATCTAGATTTTTTTTAATTATTTATTTTATTTTATATTTTTTTTAATTTACATTCCAAATCATTTCCCCTTTCCCGTTTCCTCCCTCCCCGAAAGTCCCATAAGCCCCCTTCCCTCCCTCTTTTCTCCATTCAACCCCCTCACGTTACACTGTCCTGGCGTTCCCCTACATCCAGTCTTTCCAGGACCAGGGGTCTCTCCTTCCATCTTCTTAGAAATCTATTGATATGCGGATTGTGTCTAGCGTATTCCGAGATTCTGGGTCAATATCCCCTTATCAGTGACTGCATACCATGTGTGTTCTTTTGTGGTTGGGTTACCTCACTAAGGATGATATTTTCAGGATCTGACCATTTGCCTAGGAATTTCATGAAATCATTGTTTTTAATTGCAGAGTAGTATTCCATTGTGTAGATATACCACATCTTCTGAATCCATTCCTCCGTTGAGGGACATCTGGGTTCTTTCCAGCTTCTGGCTATTATAAATAAGGCTGCTATGAACATAGTGGAGCATGTGTCCTTATTGCATGTAGGTAAAGCCTCTGGGTATATGCGCAGGAGTGGTATAGCCGGATCCTCCGGGAGTGTCATGCCCAGTTTTCTGAGGAACCGTCAGACTGATTTCCAGAGTGGTTGTACCAGCTTGCAATCTCATCAGCAGTGGAGGAGCGTTCTTCTTTCTCCACATCCTCGCCAACAACTGCTGTCTCCTGTGTTTTTGATCTTAGCCATCCTGACTGGTGTGAGATGGAATCTCAGGGTTGTTTTGATTTGCATTTCCCTAATGACTAAGGATGATGAACATCTCTTTAGGTGCTTCTCAGCCATTAGATATTCTTCAGGTGAGAACACATTGTTTAGCTCTGTACCCCATTTTTTAATAGGGTTACTTGCCTCTCTGGAGTCTAACTTCTTGAGTTCTTTGTATATATTGGATATTAGCCCTCTGTCGGATGTAAGGTTGGTAAAGATCATTTCCCAGTTAGTTGGTTGCCGCTTTGTCTTTTTGACAGTGTCTTTTGCCTTGCAAAAACTTTGTAATTTAATGAGGTCCCATTTGTCTATTCTTGATCTTAGAGCATAAGCTATTGGAGTTCTGTTCAGGAAATTCTCCCCTGTGCCCATATGTTCAAGGTTCTTCCCTAGTTTCCCTTCTATTAGTTTCAGTGTGTCTGGTTTTATGTGGAGATCTTTGATCCACTTAGAATTGAGCTTAGTGCAAGGAGATAAGAATGGGTCAATTTGCATTCTTCTGCATGTTGACCTCCAGCTGAGCCAGCACCATTTGTTGAAAAGGCTATCTTTTTTCCACTGGATGGTTTTACCTCCTTTGTCAAAAATCAAGTGACCATAGGAGTGTGGATTCATTTCTGGGTCTTCAATTCTGTTCCATTGATCTACATGTCTGTCACTCCACCAATACCATGCGGTTTTTAACACTATTGCTCTGTAGTACAGCTTGAGGTCCGGGATACTGATTCCCCCAGAGGTTCTTTTACTCTTGAGAATAGTTTTAGCTATTCTGGGTTTTCTGTTATTCCAGATGAATTTTTGTTTTTGTTTTTGTTTTTGTTTTTTTTTTTATTTTTTTTTATTTTATTTTATTTTTTTAATTTACATTCCAGATCACTTCCCCTTTCCCGTTTCCTCCCTCCCCGAAAGTCCCATAAGCCCCCTTCCCTCCCTCTTTTCTCCATTCAACCCCCTCTCTTTTCTCTGTCCTGGCATTCCCCTACATCCAGTCTTTCCAGGAACAGGGGTCTCTCCTTCCATCTTCTTAGAAATCTATTGATATGCTGATTGTGTCTAGGGTATTCTGAGATTCTGGGTCAATATCCCCTTATCAGTGACTGCATACCATGTGTGATCTTTTGTGATTGGGTTACCTCACTAAGGATGATATTTTCAAGTTCTGACCATTTGCCTAGGAATTTCGTGAATTCATTGTTTATAATTGCAGAGTAGTATTCCATTGTGTAAATATACCACATCTTCTGAATCCATTCCTCCGTTGAGGGACATCTGGGTTCTTTCCAGCTTCTGGCTATTATAAATAAGGCTGCTATGAATATAGTGGAGCATGTGTCCTTATTGCATGCAGGTAAAGTCTCTGGGTATATGCCCAGGAGTGGTATAGCCGGATCCTCCGGAAGTGTCATGCCCAGTTTTCTGAGGAGCCGCCAGACTGCTTTCCAGAGTGGTTGTACCAGCCTGCAATTCCACCAGCAGTGGAGGAGTGTTCCTCTTTCTCCACATCCTCGCCAACAACTGCTGTCTCCTGTGTATTTGATCTTAGCCATCCTGACTGGTGTGAGATGGAATCTCAGGGTTGTTTTGATTTGCATTTCCCTAATGACTAAGGATGATGAACATCTCTTTAGGTGCTTCTCAGCCATTAGATATTCTTCAGGTGAGAACTCTTTGTGTAGCTCTGTACCCCATTTTTTAATAGGGTTACTTGCCTCTCTGGAGTTTAACTTCTTGAGTTCTTTGTATATCTTGGATATTAGCCCTCTGTCGGATGTAAGGTTGGTAAAGATCATTTCCCAGTTAGTTGGTTGCCGCTTTGTCTTTTTGACGGTGTCTTTTGCCTTGCAAAAACTTTGTAATTTAATGAGGTCCCATTTGTCTATTCTTGATCTTAGAGTATAAGCTATTGGAGTTCTGTTCAGGAAATTCTCCCCTGTGCCCATATGTTCAAGGTTCTTCCCTAGTTTCCCTTCTATTAGTTTCAGTGTGTCTGGTTTTATGTGGAGATCTTTGATCCACTTAGAATTGAGCTTAGTGCAAGGAGATAAGGATGGGTCAATTTGCATTCTTCTGCATGTTGACCTCCAGCTGAGCCAGCACCATTTGTTGAAAAGGCTATCTTTTTTCCACTGGATGGTTTTAGCTCCTTTGTCAAAGATCAAGTGACCATAGGAGTGTGGATTCATTTCTGGGTCTTCAATTCTGTTCCATTGATCTACATGTCTGTTACTGTACCAATACCATGCAGTTTTTAACACTATTGCTCTGTAGTACAGCTTGAGGTCCGGGATACTGATTCCCCCAGAGGTTCTTTTACTCTTGAGAATAGTTTTAGCTATTCTGGGTTTTCTGTTATTCCAGATGAATTTTTGAATTGCTCTTTCTAACTCTATGAAGAATTGAGTTGGGATTTTGATGGGGATTGCATTGAATCTGTGTATTACTTTTGGTAAGATGCTCATTTTTACTATATTAATCCTGCCAATCCATGAGCATGGCAGATTTTTCCATCTTCTGAGGTCTTCTTCAATTTCTCTCTTCAGACACTTGAAGTTCTTGTCATACAGATCTTTCACTTGTTTGGTTAGAGTCACGCCAAGATACTTAATATGGTTTGTGGCTATTGTGAAGGGTATTATTTCTCTTACTTCTTTCTCAGCCTGCTTATCCTTTTGAGTATAGGAAGGCTTCTGACTTGCTTGAGTTGATTTTATATCCGGCCACTTTGCTGAAGTCGTTTATCAGCTGTAGGAGTTCTCTGGTGGAGTTCTTTGGGTCGCTTAAGTATACTATCATATCGTCTGCAAATAGTGATAGTTTGACTTCTTCCTTTCCAATTTGAATCCCTTTGACCTCTTTTTGTTGTCTAATTGCTCTAGCTAGAACTTCAAGTACTATATTGAAAAGATATGGAGAGAGAGGGCAGCCTTGTCTAGTCCCTGATTTTAGTGGGATTGCTTCAAGTTTCTCTCCATTTAGATTGATGCTGGCTACTGGTTTGCTGTAAATTGCTTTTACTATGTTTAGATATGGGCCTTGAATTCCTGATCTTTCCAAGACCTTTAGCATGAAAGGATGCTGAATTTTGTCAAATGCTTTCTCAGCATCTAATGAGATGACCATGTGGTTTTTTTCTTTGAGATTGTTTATGTAGTGGATTACATTGATGGATTTCCTTATATTGAACCATCCCTGCATCCCTGGGATGAAGCCTACTTGATCGTGGTGAATGATCGTTTTGATGTGTTCTTGGATTCGGTTGGCAAGAATTTTATTGAGTATTTTTGCATCGATATTCATAAGAGAGATTGGCCTGAGATTCTCTTTCTTTGTCGGATCTTTGTGTGCTTTTGGTATTAGTGTAATTGTGGCTTCATAGAATGAGTTGGGTAGTGTTCCTTCTGTTTCTATTTTGTGGAACAGTTTGAAGAGTATTGGTGTTAGGTCTTCTTTGAAGGTCTGATAGAATTCTGCACTAAAACCATCTGGACCTGTGCTTTTTTTGGTTGGAAGACTTCCAATGACAACTTCTATTTCTTCAGGGCTTATAGGACGGTTTAGATGGTCTATTTGATCCTGATTTAATTTTGGTACTTGGTATCTGTCAAGGAAATTGTCCATTTCCTCAAGATTTTCTAGTTGTGTTGAATACAGGTTTTTGTAGTAGGATCTGATGATTTTTGAATTTCCTCAGTTTCTGTTGTTATCTCTCCCTTTTCGTTTCTGATTTTATTAATTTGGATACTATCTCTGTGCCCTCTGGTTAGTCTGGCTAAGGGCTTATCTATCTTGTTGATTTTCTCAAAGAACCAACTCCTCGTTTTGTTGATTCTTTGTATGGTTTTATTTGTTTCTACTTGATTGATTTCAGACCTGAAGAATATCTAATGGCTGAGAAGCACCTAAAGAGATGTTCATCATCCTTAGTCATTAGGGAAATGCAAATCAAAACAACCCTGAGATTCCATCTCACACCAGTCAGGATGGCTAAGATCAAAAACACAGGAGACAGCAGTTGTTGGCGAGGATGTGGAGAAAGAGGAACACTCCTCCACTGCTGGTGGAATTGCAGGCTGGTACAACCACTCTGGAAAGCAGTCTGGCGGCTCCTCAGAAAACTGGGCATGACACTTCCGGAGGATCCGGCTATACCACTCCTGGGCATATACCCAGAGACTTTACCTGCATGCAATAAGGACACATGCTCCACTATATTCATAGCAGCCTTATTTATAATAGCCAGAAGCTGGAAAGAACCCAGATGTCCCTCAACGGAGGAATGGATTCAGAAGATGTGGTATATTTACACAATGGAATACTACTCTGCAATTATAAACAATGAATTCACGAAATTCCTAGGCAAATGGTCAGAACTTGAAAATATCATCCTTAGTGAGGTAACCCAATCACAAACGATCACACATGGTATGCAGTCACTGATAAGGGGATATTGACCCAGAATCTCAGAATACCCTAGACACAATCAGCATATCAATAGATTTCTAAAAAGATGGAAGGAGAGACCCCTGGTCCTGGAAAGACTGGATGTAGGGGAACGCCAGGACAGAGTAATGAGAGGGGGCTGAATGGATAAAAGAGGGAGGGAAGGGGGCTTATGGGACTTTCGGGGAGGGAGGAAACGGGAAAGGGGAAGTGATTTGGAATGTAAATTAAAAAAATAAAATAAAAAAAATTAGTTTGAGAAGGGGGCAGCAGGAAACAGCCTTCCTCACTGCTGACTTCCCCCTGCATCGAGAGTCTGGTGTTGTGGCCTTCCCTACTCTCTTTCCCCTCAGCCTGCAGCATCTGACCATATTTGGCCTGTGGAGAAATAGGATAATCGCCTTGAACCAGTGCTGCTGTCTCTCTGCTCTCCTCCCACAGCAGCTCTCCAGCAGGCTCTCTTGCCCTGCTGGCACCCATGGGTACTGAGGACCCCCACAATACCATGTCAGCAGGGAGGCAGTTGCACGAGTATCCCGGCCTCCATACCAGGCTGCCTGAGGAAATGGCCATGTAGGCCAAAGACATCACTTCTACAGAGGAGGAACAGGAAGAGCTCAGCAAGTGTCCAGCTGTGCTGCCCCTAAAGGAGTAGCAGCTAAGAGATCTGCTGCCAAGGGCTCCCTGCCCTCCTCTCTGATGCCTCCTAAGGAGAAGGATGAGGAACCTTACTGACAGTTGCTGGAGATCATCTTGCACTACCTACTGGAGCATGTGACATGCTCCAAGGACTTGAAGACTCTAGGTGAGGACAGTGTGGCAGGCCAGAGGGCGCTGGATACCTTGTGGCACGTGGGCAACAGCATGTAGCAAAACCACAAGATGGCCTTCCAGAGCATGCTTCGAAAACTGGACATTAAAAACGAAGTGGAGGAGTTAGAGAAAGGACTGAAGGAGTTGAAAGGGTTTGCAACCCCATAGGAACAACAATATCAACCAATCAGACCTCCTAGACCTCCCAGTGACTAAACCACCAACCAAAGAGTGCATATGGAGGTACTCATGGCTCCAGTCACATATGTAGCAGAGGTTGGCCGTGTGAGGCATCAATGAGAGGAGAGGCTCTTGGTCCTGTAAAGACTCTATACTCCAGTCTAGGGGAATGCTAGGGCCAGGAGGTGGGAGTGGGTAGGCAGATCTTGGAACACATTCACAGAAGCAGGGGATGAGGGAAGTGTTAGAGGAATTGACGATGTTAAATCTTTTTCTGGTGTGATGCTCCATGTTTTCAAGTATGGCAAAAAAACTGGGGCTGGATTGTGACATTTCTTTTGGCTGTTTTGATGCCAAACATTTAAAGAACATTAATCAAGAAAGCTATATGAAACCATTAGCAGAAAGTATCACAGATGTTCTTGTAAGGACAAAACAGGACTGGCTTGTCAAACAAAGGGGCTGGGATGGGTTTGTGGAGTTCTTCCACATATAGAACCTAGACTGAAGCATCAGAAATGTACTGCAGTTTTGTGCCTGTGTTGCTGGATAGGGACTGGTCTGACATATCTTATAAGATAGCCTTGTGAATGCAATAGATGACTCCTAAAATTCCAGCCACAAATCTACATGTTTCTTTTTAAAAAATGGATCTATGAAGGTGGACTTGAAGCTGCTCAGGATTTTAGTAGTCCAGTTCTACTGTAGCAACATTGCAGAAAGAAAGTGACTACAGGATTGTGGCTAATGAGAATAAATACATGAGAAAAGTGCTCCCTCTGGAAGAGTCACTGTCTGAATGGAGCAAAGTTCACTCTCTAGTTTAAAACTTTGTCATGACCAGTTCTAGTGTATATGCAGAACCAGTTGTATGTGTGGACTGGTTGCAGTAGAACAAATCTTATTTATAACTATGCAGGCTTAATTATCCAATCTGTTTTTGTATTTAAGGTTCACAGGCAGATGTAAGACATTTGATCACCTGCTGACTTGCTAAATTGTAAAGTGGTTTGGAAAAGTAGGTTACAATCTTAACCATAGTGCTATTCTCATGGTTTACTTGTTTAACACAAGTTTAAGCCTGGTGTCAATAAAATAAATATGTATTTGTTTTTCTAAGGATTGTTAAGCATTGTTTTGAATTTTTGTATTGATCTCTCTAGGTGTTGCACCTCTATTGAATTAACCTTTACTTCCTCTCCTTTCTATACATGTTGACTTGTTAAGTTCTGTTTACCCTAAAGATATAGTCCTCTACATTTCATCCCTGTGCTCTTTAATGGACATTTTAGTTATCTACATTAGAATTCTCACCCCACCCCAAAACTATGAACCTAAGTAATTCCTCTCCATCCTAATCAGTCAGCACAACTTTCTTGGTAGAGGATAGTAGTATTCCCTCTTTGAGCCCTGTGACCAACAGTAACTAGGGATGGGCATTCTTGGATTGGCATGTTTTCCATTGTTACTTGTCCTTTTTTGGTAAGAAAAGCATCAAAGATACACATGGGTATTTCAAAAGTTGGAGTGACATGCATCATAGCTTTATAGTTTGTTCCCAGTTTGAATATGTTCATTTAAGTTTAGAGAAACTGGGTTTGTTAAACCCAGTTATATAAAAGCCCCTGGTAAACTGAAGGTGTTTAAGCTAGGGTCATTGGAAAGCTTCAGCCTCATAATGTGACCTTTAGTCAGGGTTACAGATAAAAATAGTCATGAATCAAATGATTAACAATGTAATGGGGAAGAAATGTCCTGCCTGCCTGTCTGTCTCAATCATAAGGCCATCTTGTTGGAGCAATTTGTACCTATGTATTTATCCTTGATGGTAATTTGCATATTTATATTTATCTGTTTGGACTTAAGAGCACTTTATGTAGTTGAATAAATTCTTTAGGTTGAGCTGATTAAAAGATTAGCCTCTCATAATCCAGTCATGGAAGCTTTGCCTGACTTCCCAGCTCAAAACATGTGACAGCTGAAGTATGGACAAAATCTTAGTAGGTATTTTAGGTCTAGGGCCATGAAGGTTTGTAGAGCTCAAGTGGTTGGGAAAGGGATTGATTTAGAGGGAGAAAAAGGATGTGGTCTGAGTGTTGACTAGATGAATAGTTGAGGCACATCCTCCAAAGCAAAGAGGGAGGGACTGCTTGGAAAGATGGCTCTCATCAAATTCTGTTTGTCTTATATGTCTCTCAGGGAAAAAACAAGCAGTCTTTAAGCATCTTCCATGTACATTCTGTCTGGAGTGAACACCTTCATTCTGGTAGAGCACCTAACATTTTTTAATAACTATTCCCAAAAGGTTTGGGACCATCTGCAAGTTAATGTGGTTTGTGTTTCCCAAACTTCTGTTTCTCTGAGGAAAAAAATAAACCATTTTCTCCCTTGCCAGGAAAGAAAGGAAGAAAGGAAGAAAGGAAGGAAGAAAGAAAGAAAGAAAGAAAGAAAGAGGAAAGAAAAGAAAAGAAAAGAAAAAATATGAGGCCAGCCTTGAACACATGGAGAGTTCCAGGACAGCCAGTGCTATATAGAGAGCCTTAATCTCAAAACAAACAAACAAATCCCCATATATACATTTCACACACATTAATCTCATCTCTCCAGAGTAAGAAACAGACAGATCTCAATGAATTTATTGTACAGTGTCTAGACTAAAGATTTCCTTTTGGGAAAGCCACAAAACTATAACTGGAGTGAAAATCAAGAGTCCATTAACTAAACGACTCCCCAAAATGAGGTTTTTGTTTATTAATTTAGTAGCTAGTTATGTACTCATTCTTAACTTGTGTTTGGGCAAGGTCTTGATCTGTAGCTGAGTTTGATATGAAACCCCAACTCCCAGCACACTTTCTGCCTCAGCATTCCACTTGATAGAATGACTGTTGTAAGCCAACACACCTGGCTATGTTTTCTGTACATATGATACACACGGTTCAGAGTGTGTGTCCCATTGGCATTGCTCTGTTTCTGACACTAGACACGCACACAGAATCTCCTAAAGTATCCTCTGAGGAGTTTGTGACAAATACATTGTCACAACTCTGCATTCTTTCCTGGAATATATCATTGAGTTAGATGCTCTTTCTTCCATTGTGTTAGCTACCATACTCAGGCAGGAGCATGGTTTGCAAAAGTTGTGGGGCAACAGTTGTGGACATGCAGTCTCCAGATGGTGTGGATTGGTGTTGGTAGTAGGTGGCACAGTAGAGAAAAAAACTCACCAAGATGCTAAGCCTTCATTTCTAAAGGAACAGAGTGGTACAACTTTTCAGCAAGACTGACACCTACCTAGTTCTCTCTAGTTATTTTATTCAAACAAAGTTAATTGTGTACGGGAAAAGTTTTAGCTGCCAAGGTTATCTTGCCCTTACTGTTCATGAGAGCAGACAACCCACACAAAACTCAGTTCCTTTTGACCATGGCTAGACATAATCAAAAAAGAACCAAGATGAATGTAGCTGCAAGCCCTCACATAGCATCAAGTGCAGACATCCCAAAATGACAATATTTCTTCAAGGTTCAAATAGTTTCATGACAATTTCTTATCTTCTACTGAGTGACCCAAACATAGCACGAAGGCATATGTGTCATTTAAAATTTACATCATGGATAGAGATGATGTCCTTAACTCTCGGTCAAAGGAGGGAGTCTCTCACCTTTAATCTCAGTATCTTGGAGACAGAGGCAGGCTGATCTTTGTGTTTTTATGGCCAGCCTGGGCTACATAAAAAGATTCAGAAAAGCCAGAACTGCATGGTCAGAGTCTGTTTCAAAAACACAGTGAAATTTGAGACAGAATGGTGGCTCACACTTATCACAACAGGAGGTAGAAATGGTGTTGTCACTTCTTCTGGGCAAACAAATTCTTAGTAAAGCAAGTCTGTGTGATTCTTTCATTTCAGTGCTCTAGGAGGAGAGCAAGGCTAATATCTGTGTTCAGGGCTACCCTGGTCTGTTTAGGGACTCCCAAGCCAGTCATAGCTCTACAAATTGAGACCACATCTTCACTAATATTTGTGAGATGGCTCATGTGTTTAGAGTAAAAACTGGACTTTCAAAGAACCCAACTAAAATTCCAAGCACCTATATCAGCTCATTACCACCAAAAACTACATACAGATCCAGAGGGATCCAACTCCCTTGGCCTCTGGAAAATTTCATCTATGCTAACATTTCTCATTAAAGACACACACATACACTGAATTAAAAATAAGAAAAAAAATTAAAGTGTGTTAAATGATATTGTTACCCCAGCAACTTAATGAATAAATAAATAAATAAAAATAAATATATATATACAGATCTGTGCACTAAAATTAAATTGAAGATGATTTCTAAGCAGTATTTTATTATGCACAGCTTTTCATTTAAGACATAATATTTTTGGCTTTTTTTTTTTGGTTTTTGGTCTTTCTCCTTTCTTTTTTTCTTTCTCTCTTTTGGCCGTTTATTTGTGTAGTTCTGGCTGTACTGTAACTTGTCTGTAGTAAAGGCTGGCCTCCAACTCAGAGATCTCCAGGAATCTACTTCCCTAGTGAAATGGAAACTTCTGGTTTCCTTGGAAAGTTAGTTATATCAAATGATGTTTTGCTGGGATACACAGGTGAAAGGATGTCTTGCAAATGCAGACACATGAAAGAATGTTTTCCTGAAGCAGACACAGGTGAAAGGATGCTTTATTATAGACTACATGTAAAGGTTGCTTGATAAAGAATTAAATATGACCCCACAGACAGTGAGAGACCAGCATTGAATGTTGGTTTGGATTGCTCTTCTCACTATTTTTCACTAACAGCATATGTATTGGTTTGCCTTACATACCAATGTTGAGCTCAACTTGTGATAATGCTACTAGTGACAGAAACTTGCCAAGAACTGCTCATGAGGTTCCTGTGCCAGCTTGATGATTCTGTGGCATCTCCTGAAGCCAATTGTCAAGCCTGATGGTTTCTACAGGATTGATCTACAGCTGCAGGTCCTGCCTAATGTTTACCTGCTGAGAGGACTCGACTGAAGCTGCTGGTTCCTGTGCTGAGGACTGCTGTGGGATGCCCTTAGACTCTTTGTTTCCATAAGCTCAGGACATCATTCAGCATACCTGTCCACAGGGACATGTATGAGTCAGAATTTGTCTGGCAAAGCACTCAGGTGCCATATATTCATGCTATGTCTTAGGAACTACAAGTTTCCTCCATTCTAGAAACCACCAGAAGGCCAGATCTGCAATACTAGAGAACTCAGTGTGCCCTGTTTTACTCTTTAGAGGTCTCATGGTAAAACACTCATCACTCTTAGCATATGGAGGCTCTCACAAAATCCAATCCAGATACAATTAACCGTTGTCTCACCAGGTACCAAACCCTGCTCCTTCGAATCTCTTTTCCCTTTGGAAAAGTTATTCAGGAGAAGGCAATGTAACCAGTCTTTTGTCATGGCAAGAGATATCACTGATTACTTATTAAGGCCCTCCAATTAGGCAGCCCAACTGTCCTATGCCCAACAAAATAGGTTCTTGTTTTCACAGACTGAATCTACCAGTGACAGACAGAGAAGAATCTCTGAAATGTATGGCATTACAATTTTTGAAGTTATTATAAGACCCTGTGTGACTGTGGGCTTTATTATACTAATTTGCAGAATTGGATAAAAGGTCTGTGAACTTATGGCCACCTGACTGCCTATCCAGTCTGTGTCTGAAATTTAAAAGTGAACCAAGACATTAAAATTTCCTCTAAGCAGCTCTGCAGCCATGTGACTACATAAAAGAACCCTGAAAAACTGTGAATCTGACCTAGATGTGACACTGAATCCTTCAGCTTGCATTGCTTTCCCTCCTCTCCTTTCTCCTCTCTCTTTCTGTGGTAGCTGTGGATTTTGCAAAATGAGACAGGATGCTCTAGACTTTAAGACCAATCTGGGCTGTGTTGTGAAACCCAGTGACAGAAATCAAAGAAGAATAAAAAGCATGCACAAATGAACTTTGCGAAAGAATACACCAGAGAGACAAATAAGAATTACCAACTTGGTCCTTTCAATCTCATTTTCCATGATGTACTGGAGCACAGAGGATGAAACACAGGAATCACTGGACAGGGACTGACATAAGTGTGAGTGCTTATTGAGGATGCAAGTGACCTTTCTAAATGCATCATGTTGGCCTGATATAGCCATTGCTGTGGTTTCCTGCCATGCCCTGAATCCTGCCAATGTTGATAATCAAAGGCCTCAGATTACCATGCTATGAATTATGTGGGCAGAAAACAGAAGGTAGTGCCCTGAGTGTTGACCACAATATACAGTCAGAATGCATTTGGATAAGTGCCATATGCTTGGAGTCTAAGAGTGGTTTTGAACTCAGAGATCCACCTGTCTCTGCTTTGCAAGTGCTATGATTAAAGGCAATAGGTGAACCACTTTGCTTCAATAGATCAGTTTTTGACTATCTGTCTGGCCTAAGAATCTGCATTTGTATAGATCTGATCCAATTTACCTAAACCATTCAAATCTTTAAATGATCAAGTGGGTGGAGACTCAGTTACTGAATCAGAGGCCTACTTTGGTTGGGATGGTATGGCTACAAAGTGAGGATTCCATTGAAAGATATTTAAAGAGTCATAGCAGGCAGAGAAACTCTAGATCTCTTGGAGCCTGGAGTTACAGCCTTCCCCTTCCTGAATATGGTGAATTGTCACCAGTGTCCAGATCAAGTTAAGTTCCTCAGCTCCATAAAGATACTTCATCTCATGCAACCTAGTGTAGCCTTGTCCTCACTTTAAATTATGTTCATGTAATGTATTACTTGGTGGTTCTTCATTTTTAAGATGAGTTCCCTCTAAGTAAGTTTGCCTGGCCTGTATCCTAGATATTCTGTACTTTTCGGCTTATATCTGCTTACCAATTAGTATATACCATGCATGTCATTTTGGGTCTGCAATACCTCACCCTGGATGATGTTTTCTAGTTCAATCCATTTGCCAGCAAAATTCTTGATATCCTCATTTTTATTAGCTGGATTGTAGTCAATTGTGTAAATGAACTACATTTTCTGTATCCATTCTTCAGTTGAGCACTATCTGGGTTGTTTCCAGCTTCTGGTTATTATAAAGAAGGCTGCTATGAACATAGAGGAGCAAGTGTCTTTGTGGTTTGGTGGGGCATTTTCTGGGTATATGACCAGGAATGGTATAGCTGGCTCATCAGGTAAAAGTGTTTCCAATTTTCTGAGGAACAACCAAATTGATTTCAAGATTGTTTGCACCAGTTTGCAATCCCACCAGAAATGGAGGAGTGTTCTGTTTCTCCACATCCCCACCAGCATGTGAAGTCACTAAAATTTTTGATTTTAGCCATTCTGATTGGTGTAAGGTGGAATCTCAAGGTCATTTTGATTTGCATTTCCCTGAAGACTAAGGACTTTGAACATTTCTCCAAGTGCTTCTTGATCATTCCAGATTTTTCTACCTTTGAATTAGGGGAAGGATTGAAGAAGCTGAAGTGGAGGGCAACCACATAGAAATTCCAGCAATCTCAACTACCCTGGATGCCAGAGACAGAGTCACCCAACCTGCCAGCATACATAGCCTGGTCCTAAGCCACAGTAAATATACAGCAGAGAACTGCCTGTTCTAGCTTCAGTGGGAAAGACTTGAGGCCCAAGAGAAGGGGAAGGCCAGAGGACTTGGAGGAGGGCAGCAAACTCTTGGAGAAAAGGGGGAGGAGGAATTAAATGAGGACATGTGGGAGGGGGACAATGGCTCAAATGTAAGTTAAAAATAAAAAGGATTACCAGGTCTTAAATGCATAGAGATTCTCCTATATCAGTCACCTGAGTGCTGCTTAACTAGAATATCCAAGTATGTTTTCAATTCCATCTAATTATTAATTAGGTCATAGTGGTTTCTATGGGATTTTTTAAAACTTTTATTTCGTTTTATTTTTGTTTCTTGAGAAAGTCTCACTAAGAATGTCAGGGTGACCCTGAATTCTAGGCACTCTAGGCTGGAGTGTCAGATGCCTGTTACTCAAGTGCCTTGAATACTGAACTTAATGTCACTTTAAGCCTGGGATTTTTGGTGTGCTTTTAATCCCAACAGGGAGACAGAGGGAGGCTGTGATTGTCAAAATATTCAGATATTATATGTATTTTTAAAGAAGGCAAAAAAAGGTGCTGGAGAGATGGCTGAGTGGTTAAGAACACTGAGTATTCTTCCAGAGATACTCCGTCTAATTCCCAGTAACTACAAGGTGACTCACAACCATCTGTAATGGGATATGATACCCTCTTCAGGTGTGTCTGAAGACAGGGACAGTGTACTCATGTACACTAAATAAATAAATAGATACATAATTAAATAAATAAGGCAAAACAAACAAACACAAAATACCAAAAAACACATATACCATATATACACACACACACATATATAGATATATATAGATATGTGTGTGTGTGCACGCATGTGCATATGTGAGTGACTGTGTGTATTTAATAAATATCACAATCACAGTCTTGTTCCCTCCTCTCCTCCTATACCTACCCTTGACTGCAAAAGAATGCCAGAGGTTGGATAGTTTCTAACTTTGATGGCAGCCTAATTTATATAGCATGTCTCAAACAAGTAAAACAAAACAAACCAATAAACAGAAAAAAGCAAGGAAGGTATTTCTATCTGCTGATTGATACATGGTCTATTCTTTTCAAGGAATCCAGGATGTGTTCAAAATTTCAGGAAGAAGCCAGACTTTTTTATTAAGTGCTCAATGAAAAATATGAATATCACTTAAAATTACAATTTTTGCTACTTTTTCTTTTATTTTTGGTCTTCCTTTACATTCTCTAGGTATCAGATTATCTGTACTTGTGCTGTAGAAGTAACCAATTATGACAGTGAACTAGTGAGCCTTTTGCCTTCATTATGTAATTATAATCTCTACTTTATAGTCTCTTCTTTCTGGATGCTTTATAAAAAGTTACAGACCATGCCAATGACTGCTGAAGGATAACTGACTTGATTGTTTCTTTCATTCTCTATTTAGCTGTGTAGTTTGCAGACCTCAAGCTTGGAACTTTACCAATACCTTCTCCAAAAGACCTGTATGGGTCATAATCAAAGATTGACATTAATAACTAATGACGGGAATTTCAAAGATGCTGTGACTTATTCTATACAGTGTAACTGGTTAAATAGAGATTGTGGAAAATTTGGAAATTGGTTTTCTTTGCTTTCTTTGAGGGCCTGGCAGCCAAATACAGTCTCTTCATCGTCCAACAATGAACTGAGGCTTCAGAGTTCCTGGTGATCCCTTCCCAGTGGGATATATGCACCCCAGCTGTGGCTGCACTTGGATGTGGCCTTCTGGAACTAGAATACTTTGGAGACACTTCACACTACCAGAGAGAATTATCTCTTTAAAACCAGCAAAGTCCAGACCAACCAGCTCTGGATTAGACAAACTATGGTGGCACAGGCTGAGCAGTGATAGAACACACATGTAATCTCAGCACATGGGAGGCAAAGGTAGGCAATTCTCTGTGGAGGTCAGGCCCCTGAGGACTATAAAGCAAGTTTCAGGACAGCCAAGGATATAGGGAATTCTGTAAAGATATTATCTCAAAGAGCAAAGAAAAATAAAATAAACAACTGAGTGTGCTCAAATTGGTAAACTGAGTTCTGCATCCTCAGCACTTGTGATCTAGCCCCCACACCTCCCTGTGTGGGCAGAAAGGCTTCCTAAGTTTCTTGTCATTAATGGTATATTTTTTTCCTGGCTTTCCTAGGATGATTCTTTAGAAGAAGACACAATGAATGTTACTCTCCACCCACCCTGGTGAAGCTGACAAGACAGAGGCTACTGAGGGAGGAGGCCTTGGCCATTTCTGCTCTGAAAGTCCTGCCCAATATGCTGTTCCCTGTGATGTTTGAGGAGGCCTTCATTGATGGACATACAAAGATCTTGACTGCAATGATCCTTGTGTGACCCTTCCCATTCCTTTCTATAGGGATGATGATAAAGAACCTCTGCCTAGACACTTTGAAAGCAGTTCTTGAGGGGCTAGATATACTGATTTTAAAAACAGTTCACTCCAGGTAAGCAGGATCAGCTGGGGATGGAGGAAGGTTCTCTGAGTGCTGAGAATGAGCAATTAGGGATAAAGAAATTTGACCAACTATAGATCAGAGGCATCTGATCATCAACTTTTTCTTCATCCCATAATCAGGACTGTTCTTTTCTGTATGAAGAGGTTTAGAAGGGTTCAGGGACTTGGACTCAGTCTCAGCTATCTCAGCAAATAATGTATAATATAGAAGACAGAAAAGAGTAGACACACCCAGTGAGGAATGGGCCTTTTCCTACATTCCTCAAAGGGTCAAGTGAAATGAGGTTGGAATTAAGAGGCCTGAAATGAGGAAAGGAAAACAAGGTTAAAGATGCCCTTCTTACAAAGAATGCTATTCATTTTCTCAGCATGAGGCTCGGGGTTTGATTCTGGGCACAAGAACAAACAAAGTTTTATAAGAAAAAGGTGGCTCCGCCATCTTTGCTCCAGTGACTGGGAAGTTGGGACAGCCAGGTTCTGAGACAGACAGGCTTAATATCTCTTGGGTCTCGGGCGGCTTGTGTGTGTGCAGCTCCCAAGTGCAGGGCTGATCTGCAGTAACCAGCGCGCCAGCTCTGCTGTGGGACTTCTGCCTGGCAGAGGGACCCCGCACTGGGCGGGAGCCTACCAGCTTTCCTTCCGAGACCTCTGGTCCCGCAGACTGCACTGAAGCAACAGGTACCCACGCTCTATCCCCAATATAACATCACTTGGGACACGGCATGTTGGGGCTTCCGTCTGCGCCCGAGAACGGGTCAGCGCTGTGGTCGTCTGGGTGCCAGATCGGCAGGCCATCACGTCTGCAGGGTGAGCGGTGCCACGGAGAGTGCCTTCCGCCATCTTTGCTCCAGTGACTGGGAAGTTGGGACAGCCAGGTTCTGAGACAGACAGGTATAATATCGCTTGGGTCTCGGGCGGCTTGTGTGTATGCAGCTCCCAAGTGCTGGGCTGATCTGCAGTAACCAGCACGCCAGCTCTGCTGCGGGACTTCTGCCTGACAGAGGGACGCCCCCTCCCCCCCCAGGAGAGATCACACACCCCTGCACAGGGCAGGAGCCTATCAGCCTCCCTTTGGCGACCTCTGCTCCAGGAATCCACTAGGCTGAGCCTTTGGATTTGCAAGGCCTCCCCAATATAAGATCACTTGGGGCAAGGCACATTAGGGCTCCAAAGACACTCAGGAGCAGGCAGGCTCCAGAAATCGGTGCCAGGGGAATCCTGGTAATCCAGGGGGGGCAGAAATAGCTTTGCAGGCTCACAGGAGGTCCAACCAACAGCCAGTGGCAGCAGGACCAACTAACACCAGAGGTATCCAGATGGCAAAAGGCAAATGTAGGAATGTTACTAACAGAAATCAAAGTAATGTGGGACCATCCGAACCCAACTCTCCAACAGCAGCAAGTCCTGGATACCCTACCACACCCGAAAGACAAGATCTGGATTTAAAATCACTTCTAATGATCCTATTAGAGGATCACAAGAAGGACACAAATAAATCTCATAAAGAGTTACAGGAGACCATGAATCAACGGTTAGAAGCCCTTACAAAGGAAACACAAAAATCGCTTAGAGAAATGCGAGAGGACATGGATCAAAAGATGGAGGCGCACAAGGAGACAACACAAAAATCGCTTAACGAGATGAATCAATGGGTAGATGCACTCACAAAGGAATCATAAAATTTGCACAAAGAAATGCAGAAGAATATGGGTCAACAGACGGATGCCCATAAGGAGGCAACACAAAAATTGCTTAAAGAAATGAATCAACGGTTAGATGCCCTTACAAAGGAAACACGAGAACTGCTTAAAGAAATGCAGGAGACGATGGATCAACAGATGGAATCCCATGAGGAGGAAACACAAAAATCGCTCAGAGAAATGCAGGAGAACGTGGGTCATCAGGAAGAAATCCTGAAAGAGGTAATACAAAAATACCTTAAAGAAATACAGGAAAATACAAACAAACAAGTGAAGGATCTCAGCAAATCCATCCAGGAACTAAAAAAGGAAGTAGAAACAACTAAGAAATCACAAAGGGGAGCTTTCCTTCCGCGACCTCTGTTCCCGCGGACTGCGCTGGAGAGATGGGTACCCCAGGCCCCCTACCCCCAATATAACATCACTTGGGACATGGCCTCTTGGGGCTTCCGTCTGTGCCCGAGGGCGGGTCGGCGCTGTGGTCGTCTGGGTGCTAGATCGGCGGGCCATCGCTTCTACAGGGTGAGCGGCGCCACGGAAAGTGCCCTCCGCCATCTTTGCTCCAGTGACCAGGTAGTTGGGACCACCAGGCTCAGAGACAGACAGGCATAATATCGCTTTGGTCTCAGGCAGCTTGTGTGTAACCTGCTCCCAGGTGCTGGGCTGATCTGCAGTAACCAGCGTGCCAGCTCTGCTGTGGGACCTTCTCCCTGGTGGAGGGACCCCACGCTGGGAGGGAGCCTGCCAGCTTTCCTTCCGCAACCTCTGTTCCCGCGGACTGCACTGGAGAGACGGGTACCCCAGGCTCCCTACCCCCAATATAACATCACTTGGGACACGGCCTGTTGGGGCTTCCGTCTGTGCCCGAGGGCGGGTCGGCGCTGTGGTCGTCTGGGTGCCAGAGCTGCAGGCCATCGCGTCTACAGGGTGAGCGGCACCATGGAGAGTGCCCTCCGCCATCTTTGCTCCAGTGACTGGGAAGTTGGGACCGCCAGGCTCAGAGACAGATAGGCATAATATCGATTCGGTCTCGGGCGGCTTGTGTGTGTGCAGCTCCCAAGTGCTGGGCAGATCTGCAGTGACCAGCGCGCCAGATCTGCTGTGGGATTTCTGCCTGGCAGAGGGACGCCCCCTCTCCCCCCAGGAGAGATCACACACTCCTGCACAGGGCAGGAGCCTGCCAGCCTCCCTTTGGCGACCTCTGCTCCAGGAATCCACTAGGCTGAGCCTTTAGATGAGCAAGGCCTCCCCAATATAAGATCACTTGGGGCAAGGCACATTAGGGCTCCAAAGTCACTCAGGAGCAGGCAGGCCCCAGAAATCTGTGCCAGGGGAATCCTGGTAATCCAGGGGGGGCAGAAATAGCTTTGCAGGCTCACAGGAGGTCCAACCAACAGCCAGTGGCAGCAGGACCAACTAACACCAGAGGTATCCAGATGGCAAAAGGCAAACGTAGGAATGTTACTAAGAGTAATCAAAGTAATGTGGGACCATCCGAACCCAAATCTCCAACAGCAGCAAGTCCTGGATACCCCACCACACCCGAAAGACAAGATCTGGATTTAAAATCACATCTCATGATCCTATTAGAGGATCACAAGAAGGACACAAATAAATCTCATAAAGAGTTACAGGAGACCATAAATCAACGGTTAGAAGCACTTACAAAGGAAACACAAAAATCGCTTAGAGAAATGCGGGAGAACATGGATCAAAAGATGGAGGCGCACAAGGAGACAACACAAAAATCGCTTAACGAGATGAATCAATGGGTAGATGCACTCACAAAGGAATCACAAAATTTGCATAAAGAAATGCAGAAGAATATGGGTCAACAGATGGATGCCCATAAGGAGGCAAAAAAAAATTGCTTAAAGAAATGAATCAACGGTTAGATGCCCTTACAAAGGAAACACGAGAACTGCTTAAAGAAATGCAGGAGACGATGGATCAACAGATGGAATCCCATGAGGAGGAAACACAAAAATCTCTCAGAGAAATGCAGGAGATCGTGGGTCATCAGGAAGAAATCCTGAAAGAGGTAATGCAAAAATACCTTAAAGAAATACAGGAAAATACAAACAAACAAGTGAAGGATCTCAGCAAATCCATCCAGGAACTAAAAAAGGAAGTAGAAACAACTAAGAAATCACAGAGGGAGACAACTTTGGAGATAGAAAACCTTGGGAAGAAATCAGGAGTCATAGATGCAAACATCAACAATAGAATACAAGAGATGGAAGAAAGAATCTCAGGTGCTGAAGATTCCATAGAAAGCATCGACTCAACAGTCAAAGAAAATGCAAAATGCAAAAAACGCGTAACCCAAAACATCCAGGAAATCCAGGACACAATGAGAAGACCAAACCTAAGGATTATAGGTATAGATGAGAGAGAAGATTTGCAACTTAAAGGGCCAGTAAACATCTTCAACAAAATTATGGAGGAAAACTTCCCTAACTTAAAGAGAGAGATGCCGATGAACGTACAAGAAGCCTACAGAACTCCAAACAGACTGGACCAGAACAGAAATACCTCCCGTCACATAATAATCAAAACACCGAATGTTCTAAACAAAGAAAGAATACTAAATGCAGTAAGAGAAAAGGGCCAAGTAACATACAAAGGAAGACCTATCCGAATCACATCAGACTTCTCACCAGAGACTATGAAAGCCAGAAGATCCTGGGCAGATCTCATGCAGACACTAAGACAGCACAAATGCCAGCCTAGACTACTATACCCAGCAAAACTCTCAATCACCATAGATGGAGAGACCAAGATATTCCATGAAAAAACCAAATTTTCACAATATCTTTCCACAAATCCAGCCCTGCAACGGATAATAGGTGGAAACCTCCAATACAGGGAGAGAAACAACACCCTGGAAAAAATGAGATAATAACCTTCTTGAATCAAACCCAAAAGTAGATAACCACTCAAACATAAAGATAGCGTCAAGAATGGCAGATGGCAATAATCACTATGCCTTAATCTCTCTTAATATCAATGGTCTCAATTCCCCAATTAAAAGACATAGACTAGCAGACTGGATATGTAAACAGGACCCAGCATTTTGCTGCATGCAGGAAACGCACCTCAGTGTCAAAGACAAACGCTACCTCAGAGTAAAAGGCTGGAAAACAATTTTACAAGCAAATGGCCCCAAGAAACGAGGTGGAGTAGCCATCCTAATATCGGATAAAATTGATTTTCAACCTAAAGTCATCAAAAAAGACACAGAAGGACACTACATACTGATCAAGGGAAAAATCCACCATCAAGAACTCTCAATTCTGAATATCTATGCTCCAAATGCAAGGGCACCCTCATTCGTAAAAGAAACTTTACTAAAACTCAAAGCACACATCGCACCGCACACAATAATAGTGGGTGACTTCAACACCCTGCTCTCTGAAATGGATCGTTCAGGAAAGCAGAAACTAAACAGGGACACAGTGAATCTAATTGAAGCCTTGGACCAAATGGAACTAACTGATATATATAGAACATTTCATCCTACAGCTAAAGAATACACCTTCTTCTCAGCACCTCATGGTACCTTCTCCAAAACTGACCATATAATTGGTCACAAATCAGACCTCAACAGATACAAGAAGATAGAAATAATCCCATGCCTCCTATCAGATCACTATGGAATAAGGGTGGTTTTCAATGGCAACAAAAACAAAAGAAAACCCACATACACATGGAGGCTGAACAATGCTCTACTCAATGATAACTTGGTCAAGGTGGAAATAAAGAAAGAAATCAAAGACTTTTTGAAAGTTAATGAAAATGAAGGCACAACATACCCTAATTTATGGGACACAATGAAAGCAGTGCTAAGAGGAAAATTCATAGCCCTGAGTGCCGCCAAAAAGAAACGGGAGACAGCATACACTAACAGCTTAATGGCACACCTGAAAGCCCTGGAACATAAAGAAGCAAATACACCAAAGAGGAGTAGAAGGCAGGAAATCATCAAACTCAGGGCTGAAATCAATCAAGTAGAAACAAATAAAACCATACAAAGAATCAACAAAACGAGGAGTTGGTTCTTTGAGAAAATCAACAAGATAGATAAGCCCTTAGCCAGACTAACCAGAGAGCACAGAGATAGTATCCAAATTAATAAAATCAGAAACGAAAAGGGAGAGATAACAACAGAAACTGAGGAAATTCAAAAAATCATCAGATCCTACTACAAAAACCTGTATTCAACACAACTAGAAAATCTTGAGGAAATGGACAATTTCCTTGACAGATACCAAGTACCAAAATTAAATCAGGATCAAATAGACCATCTAAACCGTCCTATAACCCCTGAAGAAATAGAAGTTGTCATTGGAAGTCTTCCAACCAAAAAAAGCACAGGTCCAGATGGTTTTAGTGCAGAATTCTACCAGACCTTCAACGAAGACCTAACACCAATACTCTTCAAACTGTTCCACAAAATAGAAACAGAAGGAACACTACCCAACTCGTTCTATGAAGCCACAATTACACTAATACCAAAAGCACACAAAGATCCGATGAAGAAAGAGAAACTCAGGCCAATCTCTCTTATGAATATCGATGCAAAAATACTCAATAAAATTCTTGCCAACCAAATCCAAGAACACATCAAAACGATCATTCACCACGATCAAGTAGGCTTCATCCCAGGGATGCAGGGATGGTTCAATATAAGGAAATCCATCAATGTAATCCACTACATAAACAATCTCAAAGAAAAAAACCACATGGTCATCTCATTAGATGCTGAGAAAGCATTTGACAAAATTCAGCATCCTTTCATGCTAAAGGTCTTGGAAAGATCAGGAATTCAAGACCCATATCTAAACATAGTAAGAGCAATTTACAGCAAACCAGTAGCCAGCATCAATCTAAATGGAGAGAAACTTGAAGCAATCCCACTAAAATCAGGGACTAGACAAGGCTGCCCTCTCTCTCCATATCTTTTCAATATAGTACTTAAAGCTCTAGCTAGAGCAATTAGACAACAAAAAGAGGTCAAAGGGATACAAATTGGAAAGGAAGAAGTCAAACTATCACTATTTGCAGACGATATGATAGTATACATAAGCGACCCAAAGAACTCCACCAGAGAATTCCTACAGCTGATAAACGACTTCAGCAAAGTGGCCGGATATAAAATAAACTCAAGCAAGTCAGAAGCCTTCCTATACTCAAAGGATAAGCAGGCTGAGAAAGAAGTAAGAGAAATAATACCCTTCACAATAGCCACAAACCATATTAAGTATCTTTTCGTGACTCTAACCAAACAAGTGAAAGAACTGTATGACAAGAACTTCAAGTGTCTGAAGAGAGAAATTGAAGAAGACCTCAGAAGATGGAAAAATCTGCCATGCTCATGGATTGGCAGGATTAATATAGTAAAAATGAGCATCTTACCAAAAGTAATACACAGATTCAATGCAATCCCCATCAAAATCCCAACTCAATTCTTCATAGAGTTAGAAAGAGCAATTCAAAAATTCATCTGGAATAACAGAAAACCCAGAATAGCTAAAACTATTCTCAAGAGTAAAAGAACCTCTGGGGGAATCAGTATCCCGGACCTCAAGCTGTACTACAGAGCAATAGTGTTAAAAACTGCATGGTATTGGTACAGTAACAGACATGTAGATCAATGGAACAGAATTGAAGACCCAGAAATGAATCCACACTCCTATGGTCACTTGATCTTTGACAAAGGAGCTAAAACCATCCAGTGGAAAAAAGATAGCCTTTTCAACAAATGGTGGTGGCTCAGCTGGAGGTCAACATGCAGAAGAAGGCAAATTGACCCATTCTTATCTCCTTGCACTAAGCTCAATTCTAAGTGGATCAAAGATCTCCACATAAAACCAGACACACTGAAACTAATAGAAGGGAAACTAGGGAAGAACCTTGAACATATGGGCACAGGGGAGAATTTCCTGAACAGAACTCCAATAGCTTATGCTCTAAGATCAAGAATAGACAAATGGGACCTCATTAAATTACAAAGTTTTTGCAAGGCAAAAGACACCGTCAAAAAGACAAAGCGGCAACCAACTAACTGGGAAATGATCTTTAACAACCTTACATCCGACAGAGGGCTCATATCCAAGATATACAAAGAACTCAAGAAGTTAAACTCCAGAGAGGCAAGTAACCCTACTAAAAATGGGGTACAGAGCTACACAAAGAGTTCTCACCTGAAGAATATCTAATGGCTGAGAAGCACCTAAAGAGATGTTCATCATCCTTAGTCATTAGGGAAATGCAAATCAAAACAACCCTGAGATTCCATCTCACACCAGTCAGGATGGCTAAGATCAAAAACACAGGAGACAGCAGTTGTTGGCGAGGATGTGGAGAAAGAGGAACACTCCTCCACTGCTGGTGGAATTGCAGGCTGGTACAACCACTCTGGAAAGGAGTCTGGCGGTTCCTCAGAAAACTGGGCATAACACTCCCGGAGGATCCGGCTATACCACTCCTGGGCATATACCCAGAGACTTTACCTGCATGCAATAAGGACACATGCTCCACTATATTCATAGCAGCCTTATTTATAATAGCCAGAAGCTGGAAAGAACCCAGATGTCCCTCAACGGAGGAATGGATTCAGAAGATGTGGTATATTTACACAATGGAATACTACTCTGCAATTAAAAACAATGAATTCACGAAATTCCTAGGCAAATGGTCAGAACTTGAAAATATCATCCTTAGTGAGGTAACCCAATCACAAAAGAACACACATGGTATGCAGTCACTGATAAGGGGATATTGACCCAGAATCTCGGAATACCCTAGACACAATCAGCATATCAATAGATTTCTAAAAAGATGGAAGGAGAGACCCTGGTCCTGGAAAGACTGGATGTAGGGGAACGCCAGGACAGAGTAACGAGAGGGGGTTGAATGGAGAAAAGAGGGAGGGAAAGGGGCTTATGGGACTTTCGGGGAGGGAGGAAACGGGAAAGGGCAAGTGACTTGGAATGTAAATTAAAAAAATAAAATAAAAAAAAAGAAATCACAAAGGGAGACAACTTTGGATATAGAAAACCTTGGGAAGAAATCAGGAGTCATAGATGCAAACATCAACAATAGAATACAAGAGATGGAAGAAAGAATCTCAGGTGCTGAAGATTCCATAGAAAGCATCGACTCAACAGTCAAAGAAAATGCAAAATGCAAAAAACGTGTAACCCAAAACATCCAGGAAATCCAGGACACAATGAGAAGACCAAACCTAAGGATTATAGGTATAGATGAGAGTGAAGATTTGCAACTTAAAGGGCCAGTAAACATCTTCAACAAAATTATGGAGGAAAACTTCCCTAACCTAAAGAGAGAGATGCCGATGAACGTACAAGAAGCCTACAGAACTCCAAACAGACTGGACCAGAACAGAAATACCTCCTGTCACATAATAATCAAAACACCGAATGTTCTGAACAAAGAAAGAATACTAAAAGCAGTGAGAGAAAATGGCCAAGTAACATACAAAGGAAGACCTATCCGAATCACATCAGACTTGTCACCAGAGACTATGAAAGCCAGAAGATCCTGAGCAGATCTCATGCAGACATTAAGACAGCACAAATGCCAGCCTAAACTACTATACCCAGCAAAACTCTCAATCACCATAGATGGAGAGACCAAGATATTCCATGATAAAACAAAATTTTCACAATATCTTCCCACAAATCCAGCCCTGCAATGGTTAATAGGTGGAAACCTCCAATACAGTGAGAGAAACAACACCCAGGAAAAAATGAGATAATAACCTTCTTGAATCAAACCCAAAAGTAGATAACCACTCAAACATAAAGATAGCGTCAAGAATGGCAGATGGCAATAATCACTATGCCTTAATCTCTCTTAATATCAATGGTCTCAATTCCCCAATTAAAAGACATAGACTAGCAGACTGGATATATAAACAGGACCCAGCATTTTGCTGCATGCAGGAAATGCACCTCAGTGTCAAAGACAAACACTACCTCAGAGTAAAAGGCTGGAAAACAATTTTACAAGCAAATGGCCCCAAGAAACGAGGTGGAGTAGCCATCCTAATATCAGATAAAATTGATTTTCAACCTAAAGTCATCAAAAAAGACACAGAAGGACACTACATACTGATCAAGGGAAAAATCCACCATCAAGAACTCTCAATTCTGAATATCTATGCTCCAAATGCAAGGGCACCCTCATTCGTAAAAGAAACTTTACTAAAACTCAAAGCACACATCGCACCTCACACAATAATAGTGGGTGACTTCAACACCCCGCTCTCTGAAATGGATCGTTCAGGAAAGCAGAAACTAAACAGGGACACAGTGAATCTAATTGAAGCCTTGGACCAAATGGAACTAACAGATATATATAGAACATTTCATACTAGAGCAAAAGAATACACCTTCTTCACAGCTTCTCATGGTACCTTCTCCAAAATTGACCATATAATTGGTCACAAATCAGACCTCAACAGATACAAGAAGATAGAAATAATCCCATGCCTCCTATCAGATCACTATGGAATAAAGGTGGTCTTCAATGGCAACAAAAACAAAAGAAAACCCACGTACACATGGAGGCTGAACAATGCTCTACTCAATGATAACTTGGTCAAGGTGGAAATAAAGAAAGAAATCAAAGACTTTTTGAAAGTTAATGAAAATGAAGGCACAACATACCCTAATTTATGGGACACAATGAAAGCAGTGCTAAGAGGAAAATTCATAGCCCTGAGTGCCGCCAAAAAGAAACGGGAGACAGCATACACTAACAGCTTAATGGCACACCTGAAAGCCCTGGAACAAAAAGAAGCAAATACACCCAAGAGGAGTAGAAGGTAGGAAATCATCAAACTCAGGGCTGAAATCAATCAAGTAAAAACAAATAAAACCATACAAAGAATCAACAAAACGAGGAGTTGGTTCTTTGAGAAAATCAACAAGATAGATAAGCCCTTAGCCAGACTAAACAGAGGGCACAGAGATAGTATCCAAATTAATAAAATCAGAAACGAAAAGGGAGAGATAACAACAGAAACTGAGGAAATTCAAAAAATCATCAGATCCTACTACAAAAACCTGTATTCAACACAACTAGAAAATCTTGAGGAAATGGACAATTTCCTTGACAGATACCAAGTACCAAAATTAAATCAGGATCAAATAGACCATCTAAACCGTCCTATAACCCCTGAAGAAATAGAAGTTGTCATTGGAAGTCTTCCAACCAAAAAAAGCACAGGTCCAGATGGTTTTACTGCAGAATTCTATCAGACCTTCAAAGAAGACCTTACACCAATACTCTTCAAACTGTTCCACAAAATATAAACAGAAGGAACACTACCCAACTCGTTCTATGAAGCCACAATTACTCTAATACCAAAAGCAAACAAAGATCCGACAAAGAAAGAGAATCTCAGGCCAATCTCTCTTATGAATATCGATGCAAAAATACTCAATAAAATTCTTGCCAACCGAATCCAAGAACACATCAAAACGATCTTTCACCACGATCAAGTAGGCTTCATCCCAGGGATGCAGGGATGGTTCAGTATAAGGAAATCCATCAATGTAATCCACTACATAAACAATCTCAAAGAAAAAAACCACATGGTCATCTCATTAGATGCTGAGAAAGCATTTGACAAAATTCAGCATCCTTTCATGCTAAAGGTCTTGGAAAGATCAGGAATTCAAGGCCCATATCTAAACATAGTAACAGCAATTTACAACAAACAGTTAGCCAGCATCAATTTAAATGGAGAGAAACTTGAAGCAATCCCACTAAAATCAGGGACTAGACAAGGCTGCCCTCTCTCTCCATATCTTTTCAATATAGTACTTGAAGTTCTAGCTAGAGCAATTAGACAACAAAAAGAGGTCAAAGGGATACAAATTGGAAAGGAAGAAGTCAAACTATCACTATTTGCAGATGATATGATAGTATACTTAAGCGACCCAAAGAACTCCACCAGAGAATTCCTACAGCTGATAAACGACTTCAGCAAAGTGGCCAGATATAAAATCAACTCAAGCAAGTCAGAAGCCTTCCTATACTCAAAGGATAAGCAGGCTGAGAAAGAAGTAAGAGAAATAATACCCTTCACAATAGCCACAAACCATATTAAGTATCTTGGCGTGACTCTAACCAAACAAGTGAAAGAACTGTATGACAAGAACTTCAAGTGTCTGAAGAGAGAAATTGAAGAAGACCTCAGAAGATGGAAAAATCTGCCATGCTCATGGATTGGCAGGATTAATATAGTAAAAATGAGCATCTTACCAAAAGTAATACACAGATTCAATGCAATCCCCATCAAAATCCCAACTCAATTCTTCATAGAGTTAGAAAGAGCAATTCAAAAATTCATCTGGAATAACAGAAAACCCAGAATAGCTAAAACTATTCTCAAGAGTAAAAGAACCTCTGGGGGAATCAGTATCCCGGACCTCAAGCTGTACTACAGAGCAATAGTGTTAAAAACCGCATGGTATTGGTACAGTGACAGACATGTCGATCAATGGAACAGAATTGAAGACCCAGAAATGAATCCACACTCCTATGGTCACTTGATCTTTGACAAAGGAGCTAAAACTATCCAGTGGAAAAAAGATAGCCTTTTCAACAAATGGTGCTGGCTCAGCTGGAGGTCAACATGCAGAAGAATGCAAATTGACCCATTCTTATCTCCTTGCACTAAGCTCAATTCTAAGTGGATCAAAGATCTCCACATAAAACCAGACACACTGAAACTAATAGAAGGGAAACTAGGGAAGAACCTTGAACATATGGGCACAGGGGAGAATTTCCTGAACAGAACTCTAATAGCTTATGCTCTAAGATCAAGAGTAGACAAATGGGACCTCATTAAATTACAAAGATTTTGCAAGGCAAAAGACACTGTCAAAAAGACAAAGCGGCAACCAACTAACTGGGAAATGATCTTTACCAACCTTACATCCGACAGAGGGCTAATATCCAATATATACAAAGAACTCAAGAAGTTAAACTCCAGAGAGGCAAGTAACCCTATTAAAAACTGGGGTACAGAGCTAAACAAAGTGTTTTCACCAGAAGAATATCAAATGGCTGAGAAGCACCTAAAGAGATGTTCATCATCCTTAGTCATTAGGGAAATGCAAATCAAAACAACCCTGAGATTCCATCTCACACCAGTCAGGATGGCTAAGATCAAAAACACAGGAGACAGCAGTTGTTGGCGAGGATGTGGAGAAAGAGGAACACTCCTCCACTGCTGGTGGAATTGCAAGCTGGTACAACCACTCTGGAAAGCAGTCTGGCGGTTCCTCAGAAAACTGGGCATGACACTCCCGGAGGATCTGGCTATACCACTCCTGGGCATATACCCAGAGGCTTTACCTACATGCAATAAGGACACATGCTCCACTATGTTCATAGCAGCCTTATTTTTAATAGCCAGAAGCTGGAAAGAACCCAGATGTCCCTCAACGGAGGAATGGATTCAGAAGATGTGGTATATCTACACAATGGAATACTACTCTGCAATTAAAAACAATGAATTCACGAAATTCCTAGGCAAATGGTCAGATCTTGAAAATATCATCCTTAGTGAGGTAACCCAATCACAAAAGAACACACATTGTATGCAGTCACTGATAAGGGGATATTGACCCAGAATCTCGGAATACCCTAGACACAATCTGCATATCAATAGATTTCTAAGAAGATGGAAGGAGAGACCCCTGGTCCTGGAAAGACTGGATGTAGGGGAACGCCAGGACAGAGTAACGAAAGGGGGTTGAATGGAGAAAAGAGGGAGGGAAGGGGGCTTATGGGACTTTCGGGGAGGGAGGAAACAGGAAAGGGGAAGTGATTTGGAATGTAAATTAAAAAAATAAAATAAAATAATAAAAAAAAATAAAAAAATAAAAAAAGAATTTGATATATAACTTATACATCAAAATATTTGCCAGCTTAAATCACATAATTCAGTACCTTTTATATATTCTCAGAACTGTGAAATCATCACTAAAGTATTTCTAGAATGTTTTCATAACACACAAAAACATTTCTGTGCCTGTGAACAGTCTACTGTAATTTTATCTTTTGTTGTTATTGTTGTTGACCAAACTACCTTTGTTTTCACATGAATAAGTAAAGTGATGGCCAGGATTAGATTTTCTTGTCTGCCTGGGCCAGAGGCAACAAAGAAACTCAACCAGAGAACATCAAAGGAAACTTCTCATTCCTGTGCTTATGGTTTTCTTCATCTACTTAAGGATTTTACTGATGACAAAATTCCTTCTCATTTGTTAACAAGAAGAAAGTCCTAAAACTTACCTACATTCCAATAAATGAAATGTACCTTTCAACTCTGCTTCTGGAACTTGAAATTATGCTTTTCTGGACATACTTTACATTATTTTATTTATTTTAGATTTTGAAGAAAAATAAATACTGTGTTGAACTTTGCCTGAAGCAAATACAGGACATAAAATTAAAAAAAAATAAAATAAATAAAAAAAAGAAAAAGGTGAAGTGTGAGATGTGGAAGAGAATCAAACTAAGAAGTGTTGTCTTTTACCTTCTGAAAATTATACACATTTCTCCTACAGTAGGTGCAAACTCAGATCAATTGGAAGGATAGAGACCATGATTTCTGTGGGATATGGGCTGGATCCCATGAAGGTGAAGGCTTACCAGAGTTCATGAAAGAGAAGCAGCCTGACTGTGGGATGAAGAAAGAATTGAAGGTAACAACTCAACTCCAACTCGTGGAGGGCAGCCTTGATAAATGTGCCACATACTTATTTTACATTGGGCCCAGCAGAGAAAAGATTCCATTCATCTATGCTGTAAAAAGCTGAAGATTCAGGGCTTAACCAATGCCACAGCCATAGAAATCTTCAAGATTGTACACACAGACTGTATACAAGAACTGGAGACTGTATACAAGAACTGTCTTTACATAGATTTGGCTTTTCTTAATCCCTACCTGAAACAGATGAACAATCTTCTCACACTGCTTCTAGATGAAATCAAAGGTACTGTCAGTATGGGTTATTCTAGAAAAGCTGATGAGTAGAAAGTAATCACAGTGATTTCTCAACTTCCCACACTCTACCATCTCCATGAACTCTATGTAAATGATATCCCTTTTATAAAAGGCAACCTGAAAGAATGCCTCAGGTAAGGAAGGACTGAGAGAGTACAGTAGATGAGAGAAAACACATTTCTTTTCTTTGCTTTTCTCTTTCCTCGTTTTCCTTTGCTTTGTTTTGCATTACTTCCCTTTGTTTTGTTTTGTTTTGTTTTGTTTTGTTTTGTTTGCAAGCTAGGGAGTCCATGATGGTCTGGCCACCATATACCTAGCAATGTTAGAGACATAGTATATCTGAGGAGATGAGCTTTGTGATAAGATATATATGATCAGGCATAAGCATGGCTCTTAATGCTCATGTATTGAGTTCAGAAACTGGTTGAGTAGATGAGAAACATGCAACACTTTTAATGGCAAAGAATGGATCATGGACCTTGGAGGAAGAAAATCTCTGAGAACTTTTAAAAATAGCACTAGGAAATTGTTGAATTTTATTTGGGGTAGGTAGTTCTTCCTACATGCAACATGTTGGCCTGATATATCCATTTATGTGGTTTCCTGCCAGGCCCTGAATCATGTTGATTTCAGCAGGTCTAAGACTAGAATAATCTTGTTTGTGTGAGCAGACAACTTAAGGCTATGTCCTGGGTGGGGGATGACCTCAATGTATAGTCAAAATGAGTTTGGAAGAATGTCATCTGCTTATCTGCCAATCCTAACAACCCTCTTCAATACCATTTGCCTGAAAGCAACCATTTCTTCTCTTCCCAGGTGCCTGAAGAAGCCCTTGGAGACACTTTGCATCACTAACTGTAACCTCTCACAGTCAGACTTGGATTACCTTCCCTATTGCCTGAATATTTTTGAGCTCAAATGTCTGAACCTTAGTGATATACTTTTATGTTATTTATTCCTTGAGCCAGTTGGGTTTCTCCTTGAGAGAGTTAGACATACCCTGCAATACCTGCAATTGAAGTCATGTAAAATGGGGGAATCTCAGTTCAATGCCCTGCTGTCTACACTAAGTCAATGTTCTCACATCACAGAAGTCAATTTCTATGATAATGAACTCTCTCTGCTTTTACTGAAAAAAATTCTACACCACACAGCCAAGCTTATCCAGCTAATTGATGAACTGTACCCTGCCCCTCTGGAGTGCTATGATAACAGGGATGTAATACTATTACACAAATAAGAAACTTTTTGTCCTGAGCTCCTGAATATACTCAGAGTCAAAAGACAGCCCAAGGAGGTCACCTTTGCTACAACCCAATGCTCTAATTGTGGTGTGTCCTATGTTTATGATCTGGAGACAAAACGTTGCTTTTTTGAAAAAAAATTCTGTGAGATTTATTGTGGAACAGAGAAATGGAAGCTTAGTATTGAGGACTGATGAAATCCTAAATGAATGTCCCTTGTTGAAAGGAGCATGGATATGTCAATTAGCTGAATGTCTGAGACACACTGGCAAGATGAGATCCTCCTCTGAGCTGGTGAATGAATGCTGCATATGTAAAAAGTGTCAAACACTCTATTCCTCTAGGATTTTTGTAGTTTGAGTGTGTTACAGTAGAGGCACCCTTCCATAAGGAGATTGTTCCCTTCTGTTGACTGAATACAATAAATACGTTGACTTTCTGGGTTGCCCATATTCCTCTATCAGAGCACAGAGCCTAATCATTCTTAGCATTTCTGTACCTGCGTCTGGTTTCTTCATTCCTCATCACCATAATTAGGTCAATCTCAGATTTGTGTAGTTCCTTGCATCTCAGGAACAGGTCTCATAAGTGAAGCACAGAGCTTCACAATGTTTTCAATGTTTGGGAAACTAATTTGTATGTAGTACATTCAGACCACAACTAAGTTAGATATGGAGAACAATGGGATGAGGGGACAGGTTTCTTCAACAGTCAAGAAAATGAGGACCAAGTGAATACCAAGACAGGCACATTTCAGGAACTATGTCCGTGTATTTCACTTTTACTAGTAGACATTATTAGCAACATATGAACACTCAGAGACCTTATATCAAAATGAGGACATGATGTGACCTTAACCTATCTAGTTTTTTATACTTCCAGAACAGTTTGTATGTTGGCTAAGAAGAGTTTCACTTAGTCAGAGAAATATGTCCTAACACCATACCCTGGTTCCCTGTGACAGGTCTTCATGGGGGTCTCCCAACCTCCATGTGTAATGCAGTTTCTTTAAAAGATTGAGGTGGTTCACAGCAGGTTGTGGAGAAGAGGATGCTCTCTATAGAGCTCTGCCTTTCTTTCTTTCTTTCTTTCTTTCTTTCTTTCTTTCTTTCTTTCTTTCTTTCTTTCTTTCTTTCTTTCTTTTTTTCTGCCTTGCTTTCTTTTAATGGGTCTTATTTTCTTCTGTAGAGTCCATAGAGAGCTGAGATTAAATATGTGCAAATCCATGACAGGCAATTTTCATTTTTAAAAATTGTACCACGATGTTCTTTATGAGATTCTATGAACATCCTGAGACAAGTCTCACAAAGAGTACTATCAGTTCATTATGTCTAGCCTCTGCAAATAAAACACCAGAAAGAAAGACAAACAAATAATTAGACAATCACTAGTGGGCACATTTTTAATTTCAGTTTTCCAATAGGAATAGCAAATGGATCTCGGTATTTTGGAGAACATCAAGGTCTACATAACAAATTCAAGGCCAGCCATGTCTACATATTGAGTACATTTCTTCATAAACTTTTGAGGACTGGACAAATAATTTAGGTGTTTAGAACATAACGTGCACTTTCAAAGAACTAGAATTTAATTTCTAGCAAACTCTGTCCACTACCTTCTATTAAAGCATATACAAGAGCTCTAAATTATACAGTGTCCCATTGGCTCCATATTCAGGCCAACAACTATGGCTACTTTCCTGGAGATGAGGCTGGCACTAGCAACCCCATTTAAAACTGTCTTCCCATTCCCCTTAAAGTAGACCCAACAGGTCAAAACTTTTCCCCATACCGTGTTCTCATTTCCTATACACTGGTCTTCCTATTCTGGTTCATATCTTTGTCAGAAGACTTCTACTTTCCCAGAGGCCAAGCAGTTCTAGGAACACCATAAGCAACATTGGCACCCAAATCCCTAGAAGTCATGCAGCCCAGAAAAACCTCACTGAAGAGACTATATTAGACTTGAAGTATCACTGATCACCTAGACTACAGAAGACCAAAGAAGAAACAAAAACCAAGGGGGGAAAATCCCCAAATGACCTATCTAACAAAGAAGAACTCAGAAATCACACCTAAACCTATAGAAACCCCGAATCCAGATATCTGAAGACCAGTGCAAGAACACAATCTACAGCAGCCCATGCAATATTGTACCACCAGAGCCCAGCTATCCTATTACAGCCAGCCCAGGATATTGTAATGAGATGAAGCAAAGAAAATGATGAAAAATCTAGTTTATGAGTGTGATAAAAGCCTTTAAAGAACTGAATGAATCCCTGAAGAAATCCAAGAATATACAAGCAAAGGTGTGAAGGAAAAATAGAAAAGTTTTTAAGACTTTAAAATGGAAATTAAAGGAAGAAAACACAAACTGGAGATAGAATATCCAGCTCAGCAACAGAAACTATAGATGAAGGATCAGTAACAAAACACAAGAGATGGACAAGAGAATCTCATGGGTAAAAGATATGATAGAAGACACTGACACATTGTTTAAAGAAAAGTTCCTGACACAAAATATCCAGGGAATTTAGATACTTTGAAAAGATGAAATCTAAGTATAATAGGTATGGAAGAAAGAAAATATGCTCAGTTCAAATAGCCAGAAAATACTTTCAACAAGATCATAGAGGAAAATGTCCATAACTTAAAAAATGACTATAAACATATAGAACACAAAATAGATTTGACAAGAAAAGAAAGCCCTAATGCCACATAAATAAAAAACAATAAATTTAAATAGAGAAACAAAGAAAGAGTATTAAAAGCTACAATACAAAAGGACAAATTACACATAAATGCATACCTATAAGAATTACATACGACTACTCAAATAAGATTCTAAAAGTCAGAAGTGCTTGGCCAGACTTTTTGCAGATTCTAAAAGACAACAGATGCCATCCTATACAGCTGTCTGTATACAGCCAGCTTTCAACTGTCATAGATGGAGAAAAAAAGATATTCTATGACAAATGCAAACTTTATTTTCTTTATTGATTATTTTCTTTATTTATATTTCAAAAAAACCCCTTCCAGGTTTCCCCTCTGCAGCTCCTTCTCCCATTCCTATCCTGTTTGCCTCTAAGAGGGTACTCTCCTACCCATCCAAGAAAAACTATCCTATCACAAAAACCTAATTCAAAAACACATCAAAAATATCAATCATGACGGCTAGAAGAAGCAGAGACTGGATCCACATTGTCTAGTTCTGGTTTGGCTCCCTGGTCTGGAGAAGTCCTGTGGAACAGCAAGAGCATCCTGTATCCCTCTGGAAACCTTCATGGGCCCCAAAACTAACCAGTTTGGAACTGTGTCTGACCATTTAGCCTAATGAAATCCACCTGCTACCCCAGCTGATCCACCAGTTGCCTTCAGGATTATCCACCCAACACCATGGGAAACCAAATGCATAAAGGACAGCGCAGGAACAACATCATTGAGACCCAGGGCGATATGGCATTGCCAGAGCTCTTCTATTCTGATAAAACAAATGCTGGAAATCCAAATAAAACTGGTGAGCAGGAAAAGGATCTTATATCCAATATTATAAAGATGATATAGGTCTTTAAAGAAAATATGAATAAATCCCTTAAGAAAATACAGGGAAAAAAAAACATTCAACCAGGCAGAGGTATTAAAAGAAGAAGGTAATTAGTATAAAGAAATAAAGGAAGATACAATTATAGAGGTAAGGGTATGTATAAAATTGTCCAAGATATGAAAAGGGAACTAGAAGCAGTATAGAAAACACAAACTGGAAATCATGGAAAAAGGAGAACACAAATTACAGACATAAGCATCACCAATAGAATACAGGAGATGAAAGTGAGAATCTCAAGTTTAGAACACATGATAAAAGAAACTAATATATGATTCAAAGAAAATGCAAAAATCTAAAATGTTCATCACACACGACATCCAAGAAATCTAGAACAGTGAAAAGAATGTGAGGAAACAGTGAAAAGGAATAGAGGAAAAGGATTCCCAGCTTAAAGGCCCAGAAAACATCTACAACAAATTCAAAGAAGAAACTTGCCCTAACCTAAAGAAAGAAATGCCTATAAAAATACAAGTTGCTTGCATAACACCAAACAGATTGTACCTGAAAAGAAAACCCTCCCATTATATGATAATCAAAATATTAAATATATAGGAGAAAGAAAGAAGTTTAAAAGCTGCAAAGAAGAAAGACCAAGTAACATGCAAAGCCAGAACTATCAGAATTACACTCAATTTCTCATCTGAGACACTTAAAGCTGGAAGGACCTGGACAGAGGTCTTGCAGACCATAAAAGATCTCAGATTTCAGCCTAGACTACTTTACCTTCCAAATCATTAAACCACTGTGGATGGAGAAACCAAGATACACCATGACAAAACCAAATTTAAATAATACCTTTCCTTTACTCAACCCTACAGAGGATAATAGAAGGAAAACTCCCATACAATGAGGCTAAGTATACTCAAGAAAACACAATAAATAATTTCATGTGACTAGAACTAATAGAAAAGAAAGACACACACATGAGCACCCACACAAAATAACTGTAAGTAACATTCATTGGTCATTAATATTTCTTTTTCTATTGGATATTTTACTTGTTTACTTTTCAAATATTATCCCCTCTCCTAGTTTCCTCTCTGGAAACCTCCTATCCCATACTCCCTCCTTCTGCATCTATGAGGGTGCTCCCCAACCCAGCCACTAACTCCTCTAAAATTAGGGAGAAAACAAGGCTGTCTACTCTCCCCATAGCTCCTCAATATGATATGTGATGTTTTGGCTACAGCAAAAAGACAAGGAAAGGAGATCAAGGGATTTAAATGGGAAAGGAAGAAGACAAAGTGTCAGTATTTGCAGATGATATGATATTTTATACATAAGTGACCCAAAAATTCCACCACAGAACTCTTACAGCTGAGAAACACCTTCAAGAAATTGGTTGGATAAAAAAAATAACTAATAGAAAACAGAAGCTCTCCTCTACACAAGCAATAAACAGACTGGGAAAGAAGTTAGGGAAAAAATACCCCTTACAATAGCCACAAATAATATGAAATATTTTTGTGTAACTTTATACAACCAAGTGAGAGACATGTATGACAAGAACTTCAAGTCCCTGAAAAAAGGAAACTGAGGAAGATATAAGGGGGTAAAAAATTCTCCCTTGCTCATAGAGTGGTAGGATTAATATAGTCACAATGGACATCTTTCCAAATGCAATCTACAGATTCAATGGAATCCCCATAAAAATTCCAACATAATTCTCCAAAGATCTGCAGAGAATAATTCTCAACTTCATATGAAAAAGAAAGAAGAAAACAAACAAACAAACAAACACAGGTTAGCCAAAGCACTAATGAACAGGAAAAAAATGTCAGGGGTTAACACAAACCCTGACCTAAAGTTGCACTACAGAGAAATAGTAATAAAACCTGCATAGTAGAGGTACAGAAACAGAAAAGTGGATCAATGAAATTGAACTGATAGCCAAGAAATAAACTGACACAGCTTGGACACTTGATTTTGGACAAAAAAATCCAAAACAATACAATGGGAAACAAAGAGCATCTTTAACAAATTGTGCTGGTCTAATTAGATGTCTGGATGCTGAAGAATGCAAATAGATCCATATTTATCACCACAAAAAAAGCCAAGTACAAATGCATGAGACCTCAACCTAAAAGTAGACACACTGAATCTAGTAATAGAGTAAATGGAAAACAGTCTTGAACACATGGGCAGAGGAAAAAATATACCAAACAAAACACAAATGGTTTAAGCACTTAGAACTGATAAATGGAGTGTCATGAAGCTGCAAATTTTTTGTAAGGCATACAACATCATCAATAAGACAAAACAAGAGCCTACAGATTGGTTAAAAATCTTCACTAACACTACCTCGTAAAGAGGCCTAATATCTAAAAAAATATGCTGTCTCCCGTTTCTTTTTGGCGGCACTCAGGGCTATGAATTTTCCTCTTAGTACTGCTTTCATTGTGTCCCATAAATTAGGGTATGTTGTACCTTCATTTTCACTAAATTTCAAAAAGTCTTTGATTTCTTTATTTCCACCTTGACCAAGTTATCATTGAGTAGAGCATTTTTCAGCCTCCATGTTTATGTGAGTTTTCTGTTGTTTTTGTTGCCATTGAAGACCACCCTTATTCCATAGTGATCTGATAGGAGGCATGGGATTAGTTCTATCTTCTTATATCTGTTGAGGTCTGATTTGTGACCAATTATATGGTCGATTTTGGAGAAGGTACCATGAGGTGCTGAGAAAAAGATGTATTCTTTTGCTCTAGGATGAAATGTTCTCTCTCTCTCTATATATATATATATATATATATCTGTTAGTTCCATTTGGTCCAAGGCTTCAATTAGATTCACTGTGTCCCTGTTTAGTGTCTGCTTTCCTGAACGATCCATTTCAGAAAGCGGGGTGTTGAAGTCACCCACTATTATTGTGTGAGGTGCGATGTGTGCTTTGAGCTTTAGTAAAGTTTCTTTTACGAATGAGGGTGCCCTTGCATTTGGAGCATAGATATTCAGAATTGAGAGTTCTTCTTGGTGGGTTTTTCCCTTGATCAGTATGTAGTGTCCTTCTGTGTCTTTTTTGATGACTTTAGGTTGAAAATCAATTTTATCTGATATTAGGATGGCTACTCTGGCTCGTTTCTTGGGACCATTTGCTTATAAAATTGTTTTCCAGCCTTTTACTCTGAGGTAGTGTTTGTCTTTGACACTGAGGTGCGTTTCCTGCATGCAGCAAAATGCTGGGTCCTGTTTACATATCCAGTCTGTTAGTCTATGTCTTTTTATTGGGGAATTGAGACCATTGATATTAAGAGAGATTAAGGAATAGTGATTATTGCCACCTGCCATTCTTGACGCTATCTTTATGTTTGAGTGGTTATCTACTTTTGGGTTTGATGAAAATCAAAACAACCCTGAGATTCCATCTCACACCAGTCAGAATGGCTAAGATCAAAAACACAGGAGACAGCAGTTGTTGGCGAGGATGTGGAGAAAGAGGAACACTCCTCCACTGCTGGTGGGATTGCAAACTGGTACAACCACTCTGGAAAGCAGTCTGGAGGTTCCTCAGAAAACTGGGCATGACACTCCCGGAGGATCCGGCTATACCACTCCTGGGCATATACCCAGAGGCTTTACCTACATGCAATAAGGACACATGCTCCACTATGTTCATAGCAGCCTTATTTATAATAGCCAGAAGCTGGAAAGAACCCAGATGTCCCTCAATGGAGGAATGGATTTAGAAGATGTGGTATATTTACACGATGGAATACTACTCTGCAATTAAAAACAATGAATTCACGAAATTCCTAGGCAAATGGTTAGAACTTGAAAATATCATCCTTAGTGAGGTAACCCAATCACAAAAGACACACATAGTATGCAATCACTGATAAGGGGATATTATCTCGAATACCCTAGACACAATACGCATATCAATAGATTTTCAAGAAGATGGAAGGATGGACCCCTGGTCCTGGAAAGACTGGATGTAGGGGAATGTCGAGACAGAGAAGCGAGAGGGGGTTGAATGGGGAAAAGAGGGAGGGAAGGGGACTTATGGGACTTTCGGGGAGGGAGGAAACGGGAAAGGGGAAATAATTTTGAATGTAAATAAAAATATAAAAAAATATAAAGAACTCAAGAAGTTAGACTCCAACAAAACCAAATAAACTAACCAACAAATGAGGTACAGAAATAAACAGAAAATTTTCAACAGAGTATTCTCAAAAGGTTAAGAAGCAATTTAAGTACAATTCAAGATCCTTAGTCATCAGAGAAATGCAAATCCAAACAACCCAGGGATACCTCCTTACATTGAGAATGGCTGACATGAAAAACTCAAGGAACAGCACATGCTGTTGAGGATGTAGAGAAAAGGGAACACCCCTTCATTGATAGTGGAATTGGAAAGATGTAGAACCTCTCTGGAAATCAAGCTGGAAGTATCTCAAAAAATTGGAATTAGTTCTACCTGAAGACCCAGCTATACCACTCTTTGGCATATATGCAAAATACGTTCCACCATACTACAAAATCACATGCTCCACTATGTTCATGGCAGCTTTATTCATCATAGCTAGAAACAAACAAGTATTAACCCTGATATTCATCAACAGATGAACTGATACAGAAAATGTGGTTCATTTACAAAATGGAATACTATTCAGCTACTAAAAAGGAGGACATGGTGAATTTTGAAGGTAAATGGATGGAACAAGAAAATATCCTGAATTAGATAACCCAGAACCAAAAGGACATTCATGGTGTTTACTCACCAGTGGATTTATAGCCATAAAGTACACGATACCCATGATATATCCCATAGACACAGAGAAGATAAACAAGAAGGAAGATGCTTGAGTCTTAGTTATTGGTAATATTAAGTGTAGCTCTGTAGGAGTAGATGTGGCCCTGATAAAGGAAGTGTATAACAGTGGGTGTGGGCTTTAAGACCCTCATCCTAGCTCCCTGGAAGCCATTCTTTTCCTGTTTGACTTTAGAACAAGATGTTGAGCTATCACCTCCTCCTGCACCATACATGCCCAGTTGCTGCCATGCTCTTACCTTGATATAATGGACTGAACCTCTAAATATGTAAGCCAGACACAATTAAATATTGTTCTGATGATGGTCATGGTATCTGTTCACAGCACTAAAACCCTAACTAAAACATTAGGGCAACTGGGGGTGGGGTAAGATCAGGTGTTTGTAAACACAGGTAAAAGGTCCAGAGGGCAGGAGAATGAATGCAAATCTGCAGCTGTGTGGCGTACGGAGGTGTGAAGTTGGAGGGTATCTCTAGGAAGTGTTATGGTTAGGGAGGCTCCCAGGAGTCAATGTGGGTGATGTTAGGTGAGGCACATAGCACACAGCAGTGGGGATCTGGAGCCTAAAAAGGCCACCTCTTATAGCCAAATAGGACCTCTAATGGGTGTGATTATGACAACAATCCACATTCAAAAATTTCTAGCCAATATTTGTTCCATCTTGAAGAAATGTAGGAACAAAACTAGAGTGGAGACTGAAAGAATGGCCAACCAATAACCAGCTCAACTTGAGACTCATTCCATGTTCAAGTACCATTCCCTGACACTAATAAGGATACTCTGTTATGCTTGAAGAACGGATTGGTCTTATAGAAGAGGAATATCAGGAGAGGAGGCTCTCCTAAGAGCTGTTGCCTGTATCTGTGATATGGTTTAGTTGGACTGCCTTGTCTGGCCTCAGTGGGAAAGGATGTGCCTAGCCTGGCAGACTTGATGTGGCAGGGTGGAGGCATGGCCAGGGGAGGTCCACCAGCTCAGAGGAGAAGGGGAGGGGGCATTGTGGGAGAGTGTGAAAAGGAGGAGGCAGTGAGAAGGATATGAAGTGAATGAGCAAATATAAATGAATAAATAGATAGATAGATAAATAAATAAATAAATAAAAGATTTTACCATAATTCTTGTCTGAACCATAAAATACTCGAGTACATAGATATATTCATAAAATTTAACACATCTCAACAAAAATGAAAAATTCTGACTGGAAAATTTGCCAATTAGATAGAGGCAATTTCTACTTTCCTTAAAATGTTTTAACACTTTAATAGTCCCACTGTAAAATTAAAGTGCATCTAGTGTAAACTAGGAAAAATTAAATAATTGTTTTTAGGGTTTTTTGCATTGTATGCTATAATTTTTGTATTTATTTTGATATAAATATACTTATCTGTATAATATATGGAAATAGTAATGGAAAGATATAGATGTAAATATGAAATTATTTAAACTTACAATTGTCAAAATGACAAAGAAAGCATTAGTATCTGTGCAGTGCCTCTGTGAATGGGTTCTTACATTCACCAGTCTCAGTTCATTTTATTGTCTTCATGGAGATCTAATCAAACTGAACACACTCTATTTTATAACACTACCCTGATGCAGGAAGATTACAGAGATATACAGGTTATCATAGGCTACATAATGAGTTGCAGATAGCTCTTAGGCATACTGTGAGAAATTACATGGGAAAAAAAACCAAAAAGTCCAAAAGCAAGCCAGGCAGAAGATCCTAGAAGGAAAAGTCTAATACAAAGAATTTAAGTAAACTCAAGAAAATACAAGAAATAAATGATTTCACATCACTAGAATCCAAAAAATGAAGAGAATTGCACATACACACACTAGCACCACCAATATCAAAATACCAGGAATTAGCAAATATTGGCCATTAATATCCGTCAACATCAATGAACTCAATTCCCCAATAAAATGTCACAGCAGAATGGATATATAAACAGATCACATCATTCTGCTGTATACAAGAAACACATTTGAGCAACAGATATAGACATTACTTCTGAGTAGATAGCTGGAAAAAAAAAAACAGTTACAAAGCAAATGGATCAAGAGGAAAAAATACTAACCCATTTAATAGCTACTAACATAAATTTTCAGCCAAAAGTAAGCAAAAGAGACTGGGAAGAACACTTCATACTCATTAACGGAAAATGCAACAAGAGGACTTCTCCATTGTGAACATCTATGCCAAATATGCAAGGGCACCCACATTCATAAAAGAAACATTCATTAAAAAATAGTTTGAGAAGGGCACAGCAGGAAACAGCCTTCCTCACTGCTGACTTCCTCCTGCCTCTAGACTGGAGTTTCAGCCTTCCCTGCTCTCCTTCCCTTCAGTGCAGATGGTAGTCCAGCCACCTGCTGTGGGTGCTGAAGACCACCCCCACCCCTCACCCCCCCACACACACACCACCATGTCAGCAGAGAGGAGGTTGCTTAAGTCCCCAGGCCTCTTTTCCATACTGCCCTAGGAGATGGCCTCATTGGCTGATGAAATCATATCTCCCTAGGAGGAGCTGGAGGGCTGTGAGCAGGAAGTGCTCAGCGACCACTTGGCCATGCTGCCCCTACTGGAGCAGAGGGTAAGAGTTCAGTAGCCAAATGCTCACTGCCCTTCTCTCCACTATTGCCTGAGGATGAGAAGGAGGAGGAGGAGGAGAAGGAGGAGGAGGAGGAGGAGAAGGAGGAGGAGGGGGAGAGGGAGGAGGAGGAGGAGGAGAAGGAGGAGGAGGGGGAGAGGGAGGAGGAGGAGGAGGAGATCTGTAGCCAGTTGGTGGAGATCATCTCACACTACCTGCTGGAGCCTCTGGGTGAGACCAGTGCTGCAGGTTGGGGGGAGCTGGACATCTTGTGGATCCTGGGCAATGGTATGCAGCACAACCACAACATGGCCTTCCAGGGCATGCTTTGAAAACTGGACATTAAAAAGTGAAGTGGAGAAGTGAGAGAAAGGACTCAAGGAGCTGAAGGGGTTTGTAGCTCCATAAAAAGAACAACAATAACAACCAACCAGACACCCCAGAGCTCCCAGGGACTAAAACACCAGCCAAAGAGTACACATGGAGGGACCCATGACTCCAGCCACATATGTAGCAGAGGATGACCTTGATCCTGTGAAGGCTCCATCCCCCAAACTAGGGGAATCCAGGTGGGAGTAGGTGGGTGGGTGGGAGAACACCCTCATAGAAGCAGGGGATTGGGAGATAGGATAGGGGAATTGAGACGGAGGACCAGGAAAGGAGATAACATTTGAAATGTAAATAAAGAAAATACCAAAATGAAAAAAAGAAAAAAATGAAGATGACGTTAAATTTTCTTCTGGAGTAATGGTCCATGTTTTCAAATATGGCATAACAAACTGGGGCTGGATTGTGAGTTATTTCTTTTGGCGGTTTTGTGGCCAAACACTTAAAGAGCATAAATCAAGAAAACTGCATGGAAACATTAACAGTAAATATTGTAGATGTTCTAGTAAGGACAAAATGGAACTGGCTTGTCAATCAAAGGGGCTGGGATGAATTTGTGGGGTTCTTCCACATACAGGACCTAGAAGGCAGCATCAGAAATGTACTGCAGCCTGATGTTGCTGGATAGGGACTGGTCTGACATATCTAATATGATAGCCTTGTGAATGCGATAGATGACTCCTAAAATTCCAGCCACAAATCTACATGTTTCTTTTTAAAAAATGGATCTATGGAGGTGGACTTGAAGCTGCTCAGGATTTTAATAGTCCAGTTCTACTGTAGCAACATTGCAGAAAGAAAGTGACTACAGGATTGTGGCTAATGAGAATAAATACATGAGAAAAATGCTCCCTCTGGAAGAGTCACTGTCTGAATGGAGCAAAGTTCACTCTCTAGTTTAAAACTTTGTCATGATCAGTTCTAGTGTATATGCAGAACCAGTTGTGTGTGTGGACTGGTTGCAGTAGAACAAATCTTATTTATAACTCTGCAGGCTTAATTATCCAATCTGTTTTTGTATTTAAGTATCACAGGCAGATGCAAAACATTTGATCATCTGTTGACTTACTAAATTGTAAAGCGGTTTGGGAAAGTAGGTTACAATCTTAACCATAGTGCTATTCTCATGGTTTACTTGTTTAACACAAGTTTAAGCCTGGTGTCAATAAAATAAATATCTATTTTTTTTACAAATGATTGCCAAGCTTTGTTTTGAATTTCTGTATTGGTCTCTCTAGGTGTCCCACCTGTGGTATTGAACTAACCTTTACTTCCTCTCCTTCCTTTACATGTTGGCTTGTTATGCTCCATTTGCCCTACAGATATAGTCTTCTACAGTTCCTCCCTGTGATCTTTTTTTTTTTTTTTGGTTTTTCGAGACAGGGTTTCTCTGTATAGCCCTGGCTGTCCTGGGACTCACTCTGTAGACCAGGCTGGCCTCGAACTCAGAAATCCGCCTGCCTCTGCCTCCTAAGTGCTAGGATTAAAGGCGTGTGCCACCACTGCCCGGCCCTCCCTGTGATCTTTATTGGCCATTTTAGTTATCTACATTTGAACTCTCACCCTAACTCCCAAAATTTAGAACGTTAGTAATCCCTCCCACATCCTAATCAGAGTCATCAAAACTTTCTTGTTAGATGATAGTAATTCTTCTCCTTTTAGCCATGTGACCAACAGTAACCAGGGATTGGGATTCTCAGATTGACATGTTCTCCATTGTTACTTATTCTATTTTGATAAGAAAAGCATGAAATGTACCCTTGGGGATTTCAAAGTTGGAGTAAAATGCATCATAGCTTTATAGTTTGCTCCACATGCGAATATGTTCACTTTAGAGAAATATGGATTTTGATAAACCCAGTTATATAAAAGCCATTGGTAAGCTGAAGGTGTTTAAGATAGGGACATTTGAAAGTTTCAGCCTCAAAATGTGACCTTTAGTCAGGATTGCAGATAAAAAATAGGCATGAATCAAATGACTAAGAATTTAGTGGGGAAGAATTGCATTGCCTGCCTGTCTCAAACATAAGGCCATCTAGCTGGAGCAATTCATACCTGTGTATTTATCCTTGATCATAATTTGCTTATTTATGTTTATCTCTTTGGACTTAAGAGTAGTTGAATAAACCCGATAAGTTGAGTCGACTGGAAGGTTAGCCTCTTATAATCCAGTCATGGAAGTTTTGTTTACTAGGAGCATGACTTCCCAGCTTACAAGATGTGTCAGCTGAAGTACAGACAGGATCTTAGTAGGTATTTTAGATCCAGGGCCATGAAGATTTGGAGAGATCAAGTGGTTGGGAAAGGGATTGATTTAGAGGGAGAAGCATGTGGTCTGAGTGCTGACTAAATGAATAGTTGTGGCACATCCTCCAAAGTGAAAATGGATAGGCTGCTTGGAAAGATGGCTCTCATCAAATTCTGTTTGTCTTACACATCTCTCAGGAAAAAGCATGTGATCTTCAAGCATCTTCCATGTCTGGAATGAACACCTTCATTCTGGTTAGAGCACCTAAAATTTTTAACAGCTGTTCCCAAAAGGATTGATACCAACTGCAAGTTAATGTGGGTTGTAAATATTTCCCTAGCTTCTGTTTCTTCTGAGGAAAAAAATAAACATTTCTCACCTGCAAAAAACAGGAAGAAAGAAAGGAAAAGAAGAAAGAACAAAAGAAAGAAAGAAAGAAAGAAAGAAAGAAAGAAAGAAAGAAAGAAAGAAAGAAAGAAAAGAAAGGAAGAAAAAGGAACAAAGAAAAAAAAAGAAGTAAATAGTATGAGACTAGCCTTGACTACGTGGAGAATTCCAGGACAGCCAGTGCTATATAGAGTGCCTTAATATCAAAACATACAAACAAACGAGTCACCATGTGTACATTTCACACACATTAATCTCATCACTCCAGAGTAAGAAGCAGGTAGTACTCAATGAATTTATTGGACAGTGTCTAGACTAAAAAGTTCCTTTTGGGAAAGCCACAAAACTAAAACTAGACTGAAAATTATAAGCCCATTAACTAAATGACTCCCCCAAACGGGATATTTGTTATTAATTTAGTAGCTACTTATGTATTCGTTCATTTTTTTATTTCAAGGCAGATTTTATTTATTTATTTTTATGAGCTATTTTATTTATTTACATTTCTTTTTTTTCTATATTCTTTATTTACATTCCAAATGATTTCCCCATTCCTAGTTCCCCCCTCCCCCAAAGTCCCATAAGCCCACTTCCCTCCCCCTGTTCCCCATTTGCCTCAGAATTTCATGAATTCATTGTTTTTAATTTCTGAGTAGTATTCCATTGTGTAAATATACATGGAAAATATCTCTGATAAAATTGAAGAAATATATAGAAAAACCCATTAAGATTGACTATTTCATGGAAAAATTATACAGATAAAATGGTAGACATAAAAATATTCCTAAGTTGATTGAAAGTGGAATTATAAACATTTTCTGATAAAATTGAAGATCTACAAGGAAAATATTTCTGTAAAACTCAAGAAATATATAGAAAAAGACATTAAAACTATTTCATGAAAAAATTATACAGATAAGATGGTAGGCATAAAAATATTGCTAAATTGATTGGAAGTAGAATTAAAAACATTTTCTGATAAAATTGAAGATTTACATGGAAAATATCTCCAATAAAATTGAAGAAATTGAAGAAATTTATACAGATAAATTGGTAGGAATAAAAATATTCCTAAGTTGATTGAAAGTAGAATTATAAACATTTTCTGATAAAATCGGAGATTTACATGGAAAATATATCTGCTAAAATTGAAAAAAAATATTGAAAAACATTAAAATTGAAGATTATCATGGAAAATTATACAGATAAAAAGGTAAGCATAAAAATATTTCTAAGTTGATTGAAAGTCAAATTATAAACATTTTCTGATAAAATTGAAGATTTACATGGAAAATATCTCTGATAAAATTGAAGAAATATATAAAAAAACACAGTAAGGATGATCAGTGGAGCAGCTGGGACAGGAGTCTTCCTTTCCAGCCACCATCTGCAGCAGGGAATCAGGCAGCTCCAAAGCCTTCTGTGCACAAACCCTGCCAGAAGAGAGTTGCTCTCCCAGGAGTACAGACACAGGTTTACAGGCCCATAGGAGGGGCAAGCTGCAGCCAGAAACAACAAGACCAACTAACACCAGATATAACCAGATGGCAAAAGGCAAGCACAAGAACCCTACCAATAGAAACCAAAGCTACTTGGCAATATCAGAGCCCAGTTCTCCCACCACAGCAAATCCTGGATACCCCAACACACCAGAAAATCAAGAGCTGGACTTAAAGTCTCTTCTCACGATGCTGTTAGAGGACATCAATGTTCATGTATTGGCAGGATTAATATAGTAAAAATGACCATCTTGCCAAAAGCAATATACAGATTCAATGCAATCCCCATCAAAATCCCAACTCAATTCTTCATAGAGTTAGAAAGAGCAATTCAAAAATTCATCTGGAATAACAGAACACCCAGGATAGCTAAAACGATTCTCAACAGTAAAAGAACTTCTGGGGGAATCAGTATCCAGGACCTCAAGCTGTACTACAGAGAAATAGTGTTAAAAACTGCATGGTGGCCAGTTCCGCGGTGGGACCTTCTGCCTGGTGGAGGGACCCCGCGCAGGGAGGGAGCCTGCCAGCTTCCCTTCCGCGACCTCTGTTCCCGCGGACTGCGCTGGAGAGACCGGTACCCAGGCTCTCCCCCCGATATAACATCACTTGGGACACGGCCTGTTGGGGCTTCCGTCTGTGCCCAAGGGCGGGTTGGCGCTGTGGTCGTCTGGGTGCCAGATCGGCGGGCCATCGTGACCACAGGGTGAGCGGCGCCACGGAGACTGCCCTCCGCCATCTTTGCTCCAGTGACCAGGTAGTTGGGACCGCCAGGCTCAGAGACAGACAGGCATAATATCGCTTCGGTTTCAGGCAGCTTGTGTGTAACCTGCTCTCAGGTGCTGGGCTGATCTGCAGTAACCAGCGCGCCAGTTCCGCGGTGGGACCTTCTGCCTGGTGGAGGGACCCCGCGCAGGGAGGGAGCCTGCCAGCTTCCCTTCCGCGACCTCTGTTCCCGCGGACTGCGCTGGAGAGACCGGTACCCAGGCTCTCCCCCCGATATAACATCACTTGGGACACGGCCTGTTGGGGCTTCCTTCTGTGCCCGAGGGCGGGTTGGCGCTGTGGTCGTCTGGGTGCCAGATCGGCGGGCCATCGTGACCACAGGGTGAGCAGCGCCACAGAGAGTGCCCTCCGCCATCTTTGCTCCAGTGACCAGGTAGTTGGGACCACCAGGCTCAGAGACAGACAGGCATAATATCGCTTCGGGTTCAGGCAGCTTGTGTGTAACCTGCTCCCAGGTGCTGGGCTGATCTGCAGTGACCAGCGCGCCAGATCTGCTGTGGGACTTCTGCCTGGCAGAGGGACGCCCCCTCCCCCCCCCAGGAGAGATCACACACCCCTGCACAGGGCAGGAGCCTGCCAGCCTCCCTTTGGCGACCTCTGCTCCAGGAATCCACTAGGCTGAGCCTTTAGATGTGCAAGGCCTCCCCAATATAAGATCACTTGGGGCAAAGCACATTAGGGCTCCAAAGTCACTCAGGAGCAGGCAGGCCCCAGAAATCGGTGCCAGGGGAACCCTGGTAATCCAGGGGGGGCAGAAATAGCTTTGCAGGCTCACAGGAGGTCCAACCAACAGCCAGTGGCAGCAGGACCAACTAACACCAGAGGTATCCAGATGGCAAAAGGCAAACGTAGGAATGTTACTAACAGTAATCAAAGTAATGTGGGACCATCCAAACCCAACTCTCCAACAGCAGCAAGTCCTGGATACCCCACCACACCCGAAAGACAAGATCTGGATTTAAAATCACTTCTCATGATGCTATTAGAGGATCACAAGAAGGACACAAATAAATCTCATAAAGAGTTACAGGAGACCATGAATCAACGGTTAGAAGCCCTTACAAAGGAAACACAAAAATCGCTTAGAGAAATGCGGGAGAACATGGATCAAAAGATGGAGGCGCACAAGGAGACAACACAAAAATCGCTTAACGAGATGAATCAACGGGTAGATGCACTCACAAAGGAATCACAAAATTTGCATAAAGAAATGCAGAAGAATATGGGTCAACAGACGGATGCCCATAAGGAGGCAACACAAAAATTGCTTAAAGAAATGAATCAACGGTTAGATGCCCTTACAAAGGAAACACGAGAACTGCTTAAAGAAATGCAGGAGACGATGGATCAACAGATGGAATCCCATGAGGAGGAAACACAAAAATCGCTCAGAGAAATGCAGGAGAACGTGGGTCATCAGGAAGAAATCCTGAAAGAGGTAATGCAAAAATACCTTAAAGAAATACAGGAAAATACAAACAAACAAGTGAAGGATCTCAGCAAATCCATCCAGGAACTAAAAAAGGAAGTAGAAACAACTAAGAAATCACAAAGGGAGACAACTTTGGAGATAGAAAACCTTGGGAAGAAATCAGGAGTCATAGATGCAAACATCAACAATAGAATACAAGAGATGGAAGAAAGAATCTCAGGTGCTGAAGATTCCATAGAAAGCATCGACTCAACAGTCAAAGAAAATGCAAAATGCAAAAAACGCGTAACCCAAAACATCCAGGAAATCCAGGACACAATGAGAAGACCAAACCTAAGGATTATAGGTATAGATGAGAGTGAAGATTTGCAACTTAAAGGGCCAGTAAACATCTTCAACAAAATTATGGAGGAAAACTTCCCTAACTTAAAGAGAGAGATGCCGATGAACATACAAGAAGCCTACAGAACTCCAAACAGACTGGACCAGAACAGAAATACCTCCCGTCACATAATAATCAAAACACCGAATGTTCTAAACAAAGAAAGAATACTAAATGCAGTAAGAGAAAAGGGCCAAGTAACATACAAAGGAAGACCTATCCGAATCACATCAGACTTCTCACCAGAGACTATGAAAGCCAGAAGATCCTGGGCAGATCTCATGCAGACACTAAGACAGCACAAATGCCAGCCTAGACTACTATACCCAGCAAAACTCTCAATCACCATAGATGGAGAGACCAAGATATTCCATGATAAAACCAAATTTTCACAATATCTTTCCACAAATCCAGCCCTGCAACGGATAATAGGTGGAAACCTCCAATACAGGGAGAGAAACAACACCCTGGAAAAAATGAGATAATAACCTTCTTGAATCAAACCCAAAAGTAGATAACCACTCAAACATAAAGATAGAGTCAAGAATGGCAGATGGCAATAATCACTATGCCTTAATCTCTCTTAATATCAATGGTCTCAATTCCCCAATTAAAAGACATAGACTAGCAGACTGGATACGTAAACAGGACCCAGCATTTTGCTGCATGCAGGAAACGCACCTCAGTGTCAAAGACAAACACTACCTCAGAGTAAAAGGCTGGAAAACAATTTTACAAGCAAATGGCCCCAAGAAACGAGGTGGAGTAGCCATCCTAATATCGGATAAAATTGATTTTCAACCCAAAGTCATCAAAAAAGACACAGAAGGACACTACATACTGATCAAGGGAAAAATCCACCATCAAGAACTCTCAATCCTGAATATCTATGCTCCAAATGCAAGGGCACCCTCATTCGTAAAAGAAACTTTACTAAAACTCAAAGCACACATCGCACCGCACACAATAATAGTGGGTGACTTCAACACCCCGCTCTCTGAAATGGATCGTTCAGGAAAGCAGAAACTAAACAGGGACACAGTGAATCTAATTGAAGCCTTGGACCAAATGGAACTAACTGATATATATAGAACATTTCATCCTAGAGCTAAAGAATACACCTTCTTCTCAGCTCCTCATGGTACCTTCTCCAAAATTGACCATATAATTGGTCACAAATCAGACCTCAACAGATACAAGAAGATAGAAATAATCCCATGCCTCCTATCAGATCACTATGGAATAAGGGTGGTCTTCAATGGCAACAAAAACAAAAGAAAAGCCACGTACACATGGAGGCTGAACAATGCTCTACTCAATGATAACTTGGTCAAGGTGGAAATAAAGAAAGAAATCAAAGACTTTTTGAAAGTTAATGAAAATGAAGGCACAACATACCCTAACTTATGGGACACAATGAAAGCAGTGCTAAGAGGAAAATTCATAGCCCTGAGTGCCGCCAAAAAGAAACGGGAGACAGCATACACTAACAGCTTAATGGCACACCTGAAAGCCCTGGAACAAAAAGAAGCAAATACACCAAAGAGGAGTAGAAGGCAGGAAATCATCAAACTCAGGGCTGAAATCAATCAAGTAGAAACAAATAAAACCATACAAAGAATCAACAAAACGAGGAGTTGGTTCTTTGAGAAAATCAACAAGATAGATAAGCCCTTAGCCAGACTAACCAGAGGGCACAGAGATAGTATCCAAATTAATAAAATCAGAAACGAAAAGGGAGAGATAACAACAGAAACTGAGGAAATTCAAAAAATCATCAGATCCTACTACAAAAACCTGTATTCAACACAACTAGAAAATCTTGAGGAAATGGACAATTTCCTTGACAGATACCAAGTACCAAAATTAAATCAGGATCAAATAGACCATCTAAACCGTCCTATAACCCCTGAAGAAATAGAAGTTGTCATTGGAAGTCTTCCAACCAAAAAAAGCACAGGTCCAGATGGTTTTAGTGCAGAATTCTATCAGACCTTCAAAGAAGACCTAACACCAATACTCTTCAAACTGTTCCACAAAATAGAAACAGAAGGAACACTACCCAACTCGTTCTATGAAGCCACAATTACACTAATACTAAAAGCACACAAAGATCCGACAAAGAAAGAGAATCTCAGGCCAATCTCTCTTATGAATATCGATGCAAAAATACTCAATAAAATTCTTGCCAACCGAATCCAAGAACACATCAAAACGATCATTCACCACGATCAAGTAGGCTTCATCCCAGGGATGCAGGGATGGTTCAATATAAGGAAATTCATCAATGTAATCCACTACATAAACAATCTCAAAGAAAAAAACCACATGGTCATCTCATTAGATGCTGAGAAAGCATTTGACAAAATTCAGCATCCTTTCATGCTAAAGGTCTTGGAAAGATCAGGAATTCAAGGCCCATATCTAAACATAGTAAAAGCAATTTACAGCAAACCGGTAGCCAGCATCAATCTAAATGGAGAGAAACTTGAAGCAATCCCGCTAAAATCAGGGACTAGACAAGGCTGCCCTCTCTCTCTCCATATCTTTTCAATATAGTACTTGAAGTTCTAGCTAGAGCAATTAGACAACAAAAAGAGGTCAAAGGGATACAAATTGGAAAGGAAGAAGTCAAACTATCACTATTTGCAGACGATATGGTAGTATACATAAGCGACCCAAAGAACTCCACCAGAGAACTCCTACAGCTGATAAACGACTTCAGCAAAGTGGCCGGATATAAAATCAACTCAAGCAAGTCAGAAGCCTTCCTATACTCAAAGGATAAGCAGGCTGAGAAAGAAGTAAGAGAAATAATACCCTTTACGATAGCCACAAACCATATTAAGTATCTTGGCGTGACGCTAACCAAACAAGTGAAAGATCTGTATGACAAGAACTTCAAGTCTCTGAAGAAAGAAATTGAAGAAGACCTCGGAAGATGGAAAAATCTGCCATGCTCATGGATTGGCAGGATTAATATAGTAAAAATGAGCATCTTACCAAAAGTAATACACAGATTCAATGCAATCCCCATCAAAATCCCAACTCAATTCTTCATAGAGTTAGAAAGAGCAATTCAAAAATTCATCTGGAATAACAGAAAACCCAGAATAGCTAAAACTATTCTCAAGAGTAAAAGAACCTCTGGGGGAATCAGTATCCCGGACCTCAAGCTGTACTACAGAGCAATAGTGTTAAAAACTGCATGGTATTGGTACAGTAACAGACATGTAGATCAATGGAACAGAATTGAAGACCCAGAAATGAATCCACACTCCTATGGTCACTTGATCTTTGACAAAGGAGCTAAAACCATCCAGTGGAAAAAAGATAGCCTTTTCAACAAATGGTGCTGGCTCAGCTGGAGGTCAACATGCAGAAGAATGCAAATTGACCCATCCTTATCTCCTTGCACTAAGCTCAATTCTAAGTGGATCAAAGATCTCCACATAAAACCAGACACACTGAAACTAATAGAAGGGAAACTAGGGAAGAACCTTGAACATATGGGCACAGGGGAGAATTTCCTGAACAGAACTCCAATAGCTTATACTCTAAGATCAAGAATAGACAAATGGGACCTCATTAAATTACAAAGTTTTTGCAAGGCAAAAGACACCGTCAAAAAGACAAAGCGGCAACCAACTAACTGGGAAATGATCTTTACCAACCTTACATCCGACAGAGGGCTAATATCCAAGATATACAAAGAACTCAAGAAGTTAAACTCCAGAGAGGCAAGTAACCCTATTAAAAAATGGGGTACAGAGCTACACAAAGAGTTCTCACCTGAAGAATATCTAATGGCTGAGAAGCACCTAAAGAGATGTTCATCATCCTTAGTCATTAGGGAAATGCAAATCAAAACAACCCTGAGATTCCATCTCACACCAGTCAGGATGGCTAAGATCAAAAACACAGGAGACAGCAGTTGTTGGCGAGGATGTGGAGAAAGAGGAACACTCCTCCACTGCTGGTGGAATTGCAGGCTGGTACAACCACTCTGGAAAGCAGTCTGGCGGCTCCTCAGAAAACTGGGCATGACACTTCCGGAGGATCCGGCTATACCACTCCTGGGCATATACCCAGAGACTTTACCTGCATGCAATAAGGACACATGCTCCACTATATTCATAGCAGCCTTATTTATAATAGCCAGAAGCTGGAAAGAACCCAGATGTCCCTCAACGGAGGAATGGATTCAGAAGATGTGGTATATTTACACAATGGAATACTACTCTGCAATTTAAAAAATGAATTCACGAAATTCCTAGGCAAATGGTCAGAACTTGAAAATATCATCCTTAGTGAGGTAACCCAATCACAAAAGATCACACATGGTATGAAGTCACTGATAAGGGGATATTGACCCAGAATCTCAGAATACCCTAGACACAATCAGCATATCAATAGATTTCTAAAAAGATGGAAGGAGAGACCCCTGGTCCTGGAAAGACTGGATGTAGGGGAACGCCAGGACAGAGTAATGAGAGGGGGTTGAACGGAGAAAAGAGGGAGGGAAGGGGGCTTATGGGACTTTCGGGGAGGGAGGAAACGGGAAAGGGGAAGTGATTTGGAATGTAAATTAAAAAAATAAAATTAAATTAAATTAAAAAAAAACTGCATGGTATTGGTACAGTGACAGGCATGTAGATCAATGGAACAGAATTGAAAACCCAGAAATGAATCCACACTCCTATGGTCACTTGATCTTTGACAAAGGAGCTAAAACCATCCAGTGGAAAAAAGATAGCCTTTTCAACAAATGGTGCTGGTCGAACTGGAGGTCAACATGAAGAAGATAAAATTGAAGAAAAATATAGAAAAACATTAAAATTGAAGATTATCATGGATAATTATACCAATAATATGGTAGGCATAAAAATAGTCCTAAATTGGTTGAAAGAGGAATTATAAACATTTTCTGCCAAAAATGAAGATTTACATGGAAAATATTTCTGATAAAATTGAAGAAATATATAGAAAAAATGTTAAAATTAAAGATTATCATGGAAAATAATACAGTTAAAATAGTAGACATAAAAATATTACTAAATTGAAAGAGGAATCACAAACATTTTCTTATAAAATTGAAGATTTACATGAAAAATATTTCTGATAGACTATGGTTTTTGTTGGGGAATTGAGTCCATTGATGTTACAAGATATTAAGGAATAGTGATTCTTGCTTCCTGTTATTTTTGATGTTCTTTTTATGTTTGTGTGGTTACTTTCTTTTGGGTTTGTTGGGAAAAGATTACTTTCATGCTTTTTTCTAGGGTGTAGTTTCCCTCCTCATGTTGGCGTTTTCCATCTATTTTCCTTTGTAAGGCTGGATTTGTGGAAAGATATTGTGTAAATTTGGTTTTATCATGGAATATCTTGGTTTCTCCATCTATGGTAATTGAGAGTTTTGCTGGGAATAGTAGTTTGGTCCAGCATTTGTGTTCTCTTAGTGTCTGTATGAGATCTGCCCAGGATCTTCTAGCTTTCATCATCTCAGGTGAGAAGTCTGGTGTGATTCTGATAGGCCTGCCTTTATAGGCTACTTGATTTTTCCCCTTACTGCTTTTAATATTCTTTCTTTGTTTAGTGCATTTGGTGTTTTGATTATTATGTGCCGGGAGGACTTTCTGGTCTGGTCCAGTCTGTTTGGAGTTCTGTAGGCTTCTTGTATGTTCATGGGCATCTCTTTATTTAGGTTAGGGAAGTTTTCTTCTATAATTTTGTTGAAGATACTTACTGGCCCTTTAAGTTGGAAATCTTCATTCTCTTCTATACTTATAAACCTTAGGTTTGGCCTTCTCATTGTGTCCTGGATTTCCTGGATGTTTCGGCTCAGGAGCTTTTTTCATTTTGCATTTTCTTTGACTGTTGAGTCAAAGTTTTCTATGGTATCTTCAGCACCTGAGATTCTTTCTTCTATCTCTTGTATTCTGTTGTTGATACTTGCATCTATGACTCCTGAATTCTTTCCAAGATTTTCTATCACTAGAGATGTCTCACTTTGTGATTTCTTTATTGTTTCTACTTCCATTTTTAGATCCTGGATGGCTTTGTTCAGTTCCTTCACTTGTTTGTGTTCTCCTGTAATTCTTTCAGGGATTTCTGTGTTTCCTCTTTAAGGGCCTCTAGCTATTCACCCATGCTCTCCTGTATTTCTTTAAGGGATTTTTGTGTTTCCCCTTTAAGGGCTTTTACCATTTGATCCATGTTCTCCTGTATTTCTTTAAGGGAGTTATTTATGTCCTTTTTGATGTCCTCTAACAGCATCGTGAGATGAGACTTTAAATCCAACTCTTGCTTTTCCGGTGTGTTGGGGTATCCAGGCCTTGTTGTGGTGGGAGTTATGTATTCATTCTTAACTTGTGTTTGGGAAGGTCTTGAACTGTAGGTAAGTTGATCTGAAACCCCAATTCCCAGCACACATTCTGCCTCAGCAGTCCACTTCCTAGAATGACTGTAGTGAGCCAACACACCTGACTGAGTTTTCTGCACATGTGAATCCCTTTGGCATTGCTCTGTTTCTGACACTAGGCATGCACACAGAATCTCCTAAAATTATCCACTGAGGACTTTGTGACAAACACATTGTCACAATTGTGCATTCTTTCCTGGAATATATAGTTGAGTTAGATACTCTAATTCTTCAGCTGTGTTAGCTAGCTATTCAAGAGGGCTGAGGCAGAATGCTGGCTTGCATCTATTGTTGTGAGCGGCAGTTCTGGACATGCAGTCTCCAGATGGTGTTTATTGATGTTGGTAGTAGGTGCCACAGTAGAGAGAGAAGATCACCAAGATGCTAAGCCTTCATTTCCGAAGGAGAAGAGGGGTACATAGTCTCAGGAAGACTGACATCTAACTAGCTCACTCTACTTATTTTATTCAAACATCATGCAAGATTAATTGGGAATGGGAGAGTTTTCAGCTACCAATGTTATCTTGCCCTTAGTGCTCATGAGAGCAGATAACCCACACAAATCTCAGTTCCTTTTGACATTGGGTGGCCATAATCAAAAGAAAGAGCTCTATGTTTGCCAGGAGTGCCTTAGAACCAAGATGAGTGTAGCTGGAAGCTCTCACATATAGCCAAGTACTGACACTCTGTAGAGACAATATTTCTTCAAGGTTCAAACAGTCTTAAGACAATTTTTCAGCTTCTACTGGGTAACCAAAATATAGCAAAGTCTTATGTGTCATTTAAAAACAGTTTTAAGTCTACATCATGGATAGAAATGGTGTCCTTAATTCTCAGTCAAAGAAGGGAGTCTCAGAAGAAACCAGCCAGGACACTAAATAATGGATGCCAATAATTTGCGTGGTACTAGGCATGGTACACACTTTTATTCTCAGGATCTTGGAGACAGAGGCAGGCTGATCTTTGTGTTTTTATGGCCAGCCCATGCTATTAAACAGGTTTGGAAAAGCCAGAACTGCATGGTCAGAACCTGTTTCAAAAACACAATATAATTTGAAATGGGATGTTGGCTCACACTTATCACAGCAGGAGTTAGAAATGGTGATGTAACTTCTGGGAAAACAAACAAATCCTTAGTCAAGGAAGTCTGTGTGATCCTTTCATTTCAAGGTTCTTGAAGCATAGCTAAGCTAATCTCTGTGTTCAGGGCCAGCCTGCTCTATATAGGAGACTCCCAAACCAGTAATGTCTCTACAGAGTGAGACCACATCTTCATTAATATTTATGAGATGGCTCACATGTTTAGAGTACATACTGGTCTTTCAAAGGACCCAATTAAAATTTCCAGCACCCATATCATGTAGCTCACAAAACCTAAAACTACAGATTCAGAGGGATCTAACTCCTTTGACCTGTGAGAACTTTCATCCATGTTAACATTTCTCATTAAAGACACACACACACACACACACACACACACATACACAATTAAAAACAAGAAAAAATTTATAAAGTGTGTTAAATGCTGTTATTACCCCAGCAATTTAATGAATGAATGAATCAATCAATCAATCAATCAATCAATCAATCAATGTATATATACAGGTGTGAGCACTAAAATTAAATTGAAGATGATTTCTAAGCAGTATTTTATTTATGCCCAGCAGACTGGAGCAATCTTTTGATTAAATTTTTACAAATGTTTTTGATTTAAAAGGTATTTTTCGTATTTTGGCTTTTTTGGGGTTTGGTCTTCTTTCTTTGTTTCCTTCTTTCTGTTGACTATTTGTGTTTTGCTGGATGTACTGGAACTTGCTCTGTAGAAAAAGATGGCCTCCTACTCAGAGATCACCCAGCATCTAACTCCCTACTGAAGTAGAGACTTCTAGTTTCTTTGGAAAGTTAGTTATATCAAATGATGTTTTGCTGGGGCACACAGGTGAAGGGATGTCTTCCTAAAGCAGATACATGAACTGATGTTTTCCTGAAGCAGACCCAGGTGAAAGGATGCTTTAATATAGCAGATATGTAGAGGTTGCTTGACAAAGGAGTAAATTATGACCCCACAGTCAGTGGGAGACCAGCACTGAGCTTTAGTTTGCATTGCTCTTGCCCACTGTTTTTCACTAACAGCATCCATATTCCTTACATAGCAATGTTGAGCTCAACTTGTGATAGTGGTGCTATTGAGAGAAACTTGCCAAGAACTGCTCATGAGGTTCCTGTGCCAGTTTGCTGCTTCTGTGGTATCTCCTGAAGCCAACTGGAGAACATGATGGTTTCTACAAGATTGAAGTACACTCACAGGTCCTGGCTAATTTCTGTCTGCTGAGAGGACTGGACTGAAGTTGCTGGTTCCTGTGCCTTGGGCTGCCTTGGGCTGCCTTTAGGCTCTTCATATCCAGGAGCTCAGGGCATCATTCAGCATACCTGTAAACAGGGACATGTCTGAGTCACAAGGGGTCTGATAAAGCACTCAGGTGCCATATATTCATGCTATGTCTTAGGAACTGTAAGTTTCCCCATCCCAGAAACCACCACATGGCCAGAGTCCCTGATCTGCAGTACTAGAGAACTCAGGTTGCCCTGTTGTACTCTCTCTAGGTCTCAAGTCCAGACACTCATCAGTCTCAGCATATGGAAGCTCTCACAAGACCCAACCCAGATTCAATTAACTGTTGTCTCACCAGGTACCAAACCCTGCCCCTTTGAATCTCATTTCTCTTTTTAAAGGTTATTTAGAAGGCAATGTGACCAGCCTCTTATCATGGCAAAAAGACAATGATTACCTATTAAGACCCTCAAATGAGGTGGTACTACTGTCATATGCCCAACAACAAAGATTCTGCTTTCCACAGATTGAGTCTGCCAACAAGGGACAGAGGAGAATCTCTGAAATGTATGGCATTGCACTTTACCTTTGAAGTTATTATAAGATCTTGTGAGACACTGTGTTTTATTATAATAATTTGGAGAATCAGGTAGAAGATCTGTGAAGTTGTGACCACCTGGATGCACATCCAGACTTTTTCTGAAATTTAAAACTGAACCAAGACATTTAAATTTCCTTTAAGGAGCTCTGGAGTCATGTCACTACATAGGATTACCCTGAAAGACTGTGAATCTGAGCTAGACGTGACACTGAATCCTTCAGCTTGCATTTCTTTCCCTCCTCTCCTTTCTCCTCTCTCTTTATTTCTGTGGTAGCTGTGGACTTTGCAAAATGAGACAGGATGCTCTAGACTTTAAGACCAGTCTGGGCTGGGTGGGGAGACCCAGTTTCAGAAATCAAAGAAGAAGGAATCAAACACAAATGAATGTTGGGAAAGCTGACACAGAAGGGAAGTGTAAAAATTACCTTTTAATATAATTTTCCATGAAGTGTTGGAACATGGAGGAGGAAACATAGGATTCACTGGGCGGGAACTGTGATAAGGGTGAGTGCTTATGGAGGATACCAGAGACTTTCCTACATGCACCATGTTGGCATGATACAGCCATTTCTGTGGTTTCCTTCCATGCTCCGAATCATGCCCATGCTGATACTCACAGGCCTCAGACTAGCATGCTATGGATTGTGTGGGCAGAAAACAGAAAGTTAAGAACTGAGTGTTGACCTCAATATATAGTCAGAATGAGTTTGGATAAGTGCCAAGGTTTTCAGTCTAAGAATGGTCTTGAACTCAGAGATCCACCTGCCTCAGCTTAGCAAGTGCTATGATGAAAGGCAGATGCAAACCACTTTGTTTCAAAAGATCAGTTCTTGCCTATCTGTCTGGCCTAAGAGTCTTCCTGTGTAAGGATCTGATGCAATTTACCTATACCATCCAAATCTGAAAATGAGCAAGTAGGTGCAGACTCAATTATGGAATCAGAGGCCTACTTTAGCTGGGGGAGGTGGCTACAAAGGGAGGGTTAAGCGAAAATTATATACAGACTCATAGCAGGCAGAGAAACTCTCATTCTCTTGAAGGCTGGTGTTACAGCCTTCCCCTGCCTAAAAATGGTGATCTGTCACCAGTGCCTGGATCAAGTAAGTCCCTCAGCTCGATAAGGATACCTCATCTCATGCAACCTAGTCTAGCCTTGCCCTCACTTGAAATTTTGTTTATATCATGTTTTTTATTCGCTGTTTCTTTTTTGAGACGAGTTCTCTCTACAGAAGAGTGCCTGGCGTGTATCCTAGGTATTCTGTACTTTTTGGCTTATATCCACTTACCAGTTAGTACAAACCATGCATTTCATTTTGGGTCTGTTACCTCACTCAGGATGTTTTCTAGTTCCATCCATTTACCTGCAAAATTCTTGATGTCCTCATTTTTTATTAGCTGGATTGTATTCCATTGTATAAATGAACTATATTTTATGTATTCATTCTTCTTTTGATCACTATCTTGGTTGTTTATCGTTTCTGGCTATTACAAATAAGACTGCTAAGAACATAGAGGAGCAAGTGTCCTTCTGGTATGGGGGGGGGGCATCTTCTAGGTATATGACCAGGAAGTGTATAGCTGGCTTGTCAGAAGTGTTTCCATTATTCTGAGGAACAACCTGACTGATTTCCAGAATGGGTGCACCAGTTTTCAATCCCACCAGAAATGCAGGAGTGTTCTCTTTCTCTCTATCCTCACCATCATGTGCAGTCACTGGAGTTTTTGATCTTACCTATTCTGATTGTTGTAAGGTAGAATAGTAAGGTCATTTTGATTTGTATTTCCCTGAAGATTAAGGACTATGAATATTTCTTTAACTGCTTCTTGATAATTTGAGATTTTTCTACCTTTGAATTAGGGGAAGGGTTGAAGAATCTGAAGGGGACAGCAACCACATAGTAATTCCAGCAATCTCAACTAACCTGAATGCCAGAGACAGGGCCATCTAGTCAGGCAGCATACACAGGCTGGACTAAAACCTCCAGTAAATATATAGCAGAGGATTGCCTGTTCTAGTTTCAGTAGGAAAGACTTGAGACTCTAGAGAAAGGGGATGCCTGAAGTTTTTTTCAGGGGGGGGAAGGGAAGTACCATTTTGGAGGAAAGGAGGAGTAGAAATTAGATGAGGAATTGTGTGAGGCAGCAATTGCAGGAATGTAACTAACAAAACAGAATGCCAGGCCTTAAACTCACAAAAATTCTCCTGCCTCGGCCACCAGAGGACTGCTTAACCAAAATATCCAAGTGTGTTCTCAATTACATCTGATTATTAATTAGGTCGTAGTGGTTTCTGTGGGATTTTTTAGTTTTAGTTTAGTTTAGTGTTTGCTTCTTGAAACAGTCTCACTAAAAAATGTCAGGGTAACCTTGAATTCCAGGCCCTCTAGGCTTGAGTGTCAGTTTTGAGTTACTCAGGTGCCTTGAGTACTGGTCTTTATGTTACCTTAAGCCTGGCATTCTTTGGTGTGTTTTTAATCCCAGTAACAGTGAGGCAAGGGAGACTGTGAGTGACAAAATAGTCAGATATTTTATGTGTCTCTTTAAAGGCAAACCAAGGGACTGGAGAAATGGTTCAGTGGTGAAGAACACTGAGTGCTCCTCCAGAGGTACTGTGTTCAATTCCCAGTAACAACACGGTGGCTCACAACCATCTATAATGGGATCTGATGCCCTCTTCTGGTGTGTCTGAAGACAGGGACAGTGCACTCATATAAACTAAATAAATAAATAGATACATAATTAAATAAATAATGCAAAACTAGCAAACAAACACAAAAAACAAAGAAATGGTATTTGCATCTGCTCATTGATAAGTAATCTCTTATTTTAATGGAACTCAGGATATCCTCAAATTTGTAGGAAGAAATCTATATATACGCATACATAAATATATGTGTATGTATGTAGTGTATTTGTTCATGTATATATATATATATATATATATATATATGTGTGTGTGTGTGTGTGTGTGTGTGTGTGTGTGTGCATTTAATAGACATTATATCAAAATCACAGTCTCAGTCCCTCCTCTCCTCTCATACCCACCCCTGACTGCAACGTGAAGCCAGAACCTGGATAGTATCTAAGTTTACTGGAAGCCTAACTTATATAACAAGTTTCAAACAACTGTGGAGAAGATCATGTCTCAAAGAATGCAAACCAATAAACAATCAAAACCAAGCAAGGTATTTCTATTGATTGATATATTGTCTATTCTTTTAAAGGAACCTAGGGTGTGTTCAAAATTTCAGGAAGAAGCCAGCCTGTTTTTTGTTTGTTTTGTTTTTATTAAGTGTCCAATGAAAAATCTGAATATCAGTTAAAATTAAAATTTCTGCTCCTTTTTCTTAATTTTTTGGTCTTCATTTTGTTTCTGTAGGTCTCAGGCTAGCTGTTCTGGTGCTGTAGAAGTAACCAATTATGACATAGAGCTAGTGAGCTTCCTGTCTTCACCATGTCAATTATAATCTGCACCTTATAGTCTCTTATTTCTGGATGATTTACAGAGAGTTACAGACCGTGCCAGTGGCTACTGAAGTATTACTGACTTTAGAGATTCTTTTCCACTCTATTTAGCTCTGTAGTTTGCAGACCTCAAGCTTGGAACTTTACCAACAACTTCTCCAAAAGGCCTGTATGGATCATAATCAAAGACTGATGCAATAAGAATTTCAAAGATGCTGTGACTTATTCCATACAGTGTAGCTGGATAAATAGAGATTGTGGAAAATTTGGAAATTGATTTTCTTTGCTTTCTTTGAGGACCTGGAAAGCTAAGCACAGTCTAGTCATCATCCAACAACTGAGGCTTCAGAGTTCCTGGTGATCCCTTCCCAGTGGGATGTTTTCACACCAGATCTAGTTGCAATTGGATGTGGCCTTTGGGAACTAGGATGCATTGGAGACACTTCACATTGCCAGAGAGAATTATGGCTTTAAAACCAGGGCCAGACAAAGCATTTCTGGATTAGACATGCTATGTTGGTACAGGCTGAGCAGTGATGGAACATACATGTAATCTCACTGTGCAGCCCAGGCCACTATGGTCTATAAAGCAAGTTTCAGGACAGCCAAGGATATAGGTAGTTCTGTAAAGACATTATCTCAATGAACAAAAATAATAACAACAGAGGGTGCTCTAATTGGTAAACTTAGTGTCCTTCCTCAGCCCTACTGATCTAGCCCCCACACCTCCCTATGTGGGCAGGCTTCCTAAGTATATTGTCATTAATGGTATGTTTTCTCCTGGCTTCCCTGGGATGACTCTTTAGAAGAAGACACAAAGAAAGTCTACTCCCCACCCACCCTGGTGAAGCTGGAAAGACAGAGACTACTGGGGGAGGAGGCCTTGGCTATTTCTGCTCTGATCAACCTGCCCTATATGTTGCTCCCTTTGGTGTTTGAGGAGACCTTCATTGATGGACATACAAAGATCTTGACTGCCATGATACCTATGTGGCTCTTCCTATTCCTTTCTGTGGGAATGATGATAAAGAACCTCTGCCTAGAAATTTTGAAGGCTGTTCTTGAGGGGCTAGATATACTGATTTCAAGAACAGTTCATTCCAGGTAGGCAGGATCAGCTGGAGTTGGAAGAAGGTATTCTCAGTGCTGAGAATGAACCATTAGGGACAGAGAATATTTGGCCAACTATGGATCAGAGGCTTCTGATCTTCAGGTTTTTCTTCACCCCATAGTCAGGACTTTTCTTTACTGGGTGTAGTGGCTTAGATGGTTGTAGAGGCTTGGTCTCAGTCTCAGCTATCTGGGCAAACAATGGCTAATATAGAAAACAGAAAAGAGTAGACACACCCAGTGAGGAACGGGCCTTTTCCTGTATCTATCAAAGGTTCAAGTGAAATGAGGATGGGATTAAGGGGCTGGAATGAAAGGAAGTATGACAGGGCTAAAAATGAACTTCTTGCAAAGAATGCTATTCATTTTCTTTACACAAGGATAAGGGGTTTGATTCTAGGCACAGGAATAAGCAAAGTTTTATAAGAAAAAGGTGAAGTGTGAAATGTGGAAGAAAATCAGACTATAAGAGGTGTTGTCCCTTACCTTCTGAAAATTATACCCATTTTTCCCACAGTAGGTGCAAACTCAGAGAGATCAATTGGAGGGATACAGCCCATGAAGTGTGTGGGATATGGGCTGGATCCCATGAAATTGAAGGCTTACCAGAGGTCATAGAACAGAAGCAGCCTGACTGTGGGATGAAGAAAGAATTGAATGTGACTACTCAACTCCAATTCATGGAGGGCAGCCTTGATGTATGCGCCATATACTTGCTGCAGTGGGCACAGCAGAGAAAAGATTCCATTCATCTCTGCTGTAGAAATCTGAAGATTCAGGGCTTAACCAAAGCCACAGTCATAGAAATCTTCAAAACTGTACATACAGACAGTGTACAAGATCTGAGGCTATGTTGTCTTTACCTAGAAGATCTGGATTTTCTTAATCCCTGCCTGAAACAGATGAACAATCTTCTCACAATCAGTATAGATGAAATCAGTTATCCTAGAAAGCTTGCTGATGAGAAAGTGATCACAGTTTCTCAACTTCCCACATTCCACAATCTCCAAAATCTCTATGTAAATTATGTCCCTTTATTAGAAGACAACCTAAAAGAATGCCTCAGGTAAAGAAGGACTGAGAGAGTCCAGTAGATGAGAGAAAACACATCTCTTTTATTTGCTTTTCTCTTTCCATGTTTTTTTTTTGTTTTGCATGCTAGAGAGTCCATGATGGTCTAGCCACCATAAACCTAGCAATGTTAGAAAAATAGCATATCTGAGGAGATGAGCTCTGTGATGAGATATATATAACCAGGCATAAGCATGACTCTTATTGCTCATGATTTGAGTCCAGAAACAAGGCTAGTAGGTGAGAAATATGCAACACTGGGTTTCATGATAAATTCAGGTTCAAGAACCTTGGAGGAACAAAACTTCTCAGAACTTTTAAAAATAGCTCCAGGAAGTTGTTGAATTTTATTTGGGGTAGGTAGTTCTAACTATGTGCACCATGTTGGCCTGATATATACGTTGGTGTGGTTTCCTGCCAGATCCTGAATCATGTGGATAATGGGCAGGTCTCAGACTAGAATGGTCAGGGTTGTGGGAACAGACAACAGCAGGCCATGTCCTGAGTGGGGATTGACCTCAATATATAGTCAGAATGAGTTTGGGAGAATGTCATCTGCTTACTTGCCAATCCTATTAACCCTTTTCAACACCATTTCCCTGAAAGCAATAATTTCTTCTCTACCCAGGTGCCTGAAGAAGCCCTTGGAATCACTTTCAATCACTAGATGTTACCTTTCACAGTCAGACTTGGATTACCTGCCCTATTGCCTGAATATTTTTGAGCTCAAATGTCTGCACCTTATTGAGATAGGTTTATGTCATTTACTCCTTGACCCTCTTGAGTTTCTCCTTGAAAGAGTTAGACATACTCTGGAATGCCTGCAATTAGTGTCATGTGAAATGGGGGAATCTCAGTTTGATGCCCTGCTGTCTGCCCTAAGTCAATGTTCCCACCTCACAGAAGTAAATTTCTATAATAATGATCTCTGTCTGCTTCTCTTGAAAAAAGTTCTACACCACATAGCCAAACTTAGCCAGCTAATTGATGAGCTGTACCCCGCCCCTCTGGAGTGCTGTGATGACAGGAGTATAATACTATCACATAGATTAGAATTTTTTTGTCCTGAGCTCCTGGATATACTCAGGGCCAAAAGAAAGCCCAAGAGGGTCACCTTTGCCACAAACCAATGTTCTAAGTGTGGTGGGTCCTATATTTATGATCTGGGTACCAAATGTTGCTTTTTCAAAAAAGAAGAACTATATGGTTGATTGTGGAACAGAGAAATGGAAGCTTAGTATTGGGGATTGATGAAATGTGAAATGAATGTCCCTTTTGGGAAGGGACATAAATATGTGAATCACCTAAATGTCTGAGGTACACTGGAAAGGCAAGATCCTCCTCTGAGCTGGTGAATGTTGTATCTGCAAAAAAAAAATGTTATGCACTCTTTTCTCCTCTAGGATTATAGTAGTTTGAGTATGTTACAATAAAGGTACCCTTCTAGGAGGATATAGTTCCCCACTGTTGCCTGCATGCAATAAATGTGTTGACTTACTGGGTTGCTGGTATGTCTCTATCAGAGCACAGAGCCTAATCATTCCCAGCATTTCCATACTTGTGTCTGGTTTCTTCATTTCTCATTACCATAATTAGATAAATCTCAGATTTGTTCAATTCCTTGCATCTCAGGAACAGGTCTCATAAATGGGACCCAAAGCAGGACTTCACAAAGTGCTCAATGTTTAGGAAACAAATTTGTATATACTACATTCAGATCACAACTGAGCTAGATATGGAGAACAATGGGATGAGGGGACAGGTTTCTTCAGCAGTCAAGAAAATGAAGACCAAGTGAATACCAAGGCAGGCACATTTCATGAACTGTCTTTATTTAACCTTTGCAGGAAGACATTATTTGCCACACATGAACACTCAGAGACCTGATATCAAAATTAAAACGGCATGATGTGACCTTAATCTATTTATTTCTTCATACTTCCAGAACAGTTTTTATGTTGACTAAGAAGAGTTTCACTTAGAAAAATATGTCCCAACATGTCTCTGGTTCCCTGTGACAGGTCCTCATGGGCACCTCCCAACATTTATGTGTAGTACATATTCTTTAAGATACTGAGGTGACTCACAACAGGCTGTGGAGAAGAGGATGTTCTCTATGGAACTTATCACCATCTCCTTACTCACTTCAGTTCATCTCTTTAACATCCAGACTGGTCACTGTGTCTGGACCTAATTAAATGGAGCTCTGCCTCACTTTCTTTCTATGGGTCTTATTTTCCTCTCTAGAATGCCTGGAGAGCTGAGATTAAATATGTGCACATCCATGTCAGGTTATTTTCTCTTAAAAAAATATACCATGTTGTTCTTTATGAAATTCTATGAATAGCCTGAGACAATTTAAAACCATGAGTTTTCTGGAGGGATGACCATAGAGAATGAATGATGTTTCTGACTGGAGTCAGGAATGAACTATTATATATGTATACTCAGAGTCACTCCAAGACACCCTCAGACCAAGTTCTCAGCACAAAGGTCTATGTGCCTCAGATGGGACAAATGGCAAGGGACATGAGACAACAACAGGAGATAGGAGACAAAGCATACAGGCAGGGGAACAAGGGAGAAGGTAAAGGAGTATTCATCCTTGGGGGACCAGCAGGAACAAGGACTACCTCTGGATAGAAAGAGACAGAATACCTAAGCTATAGGGCAAAGGTGTATTAGAGATGTAAAATTCAAACCCTGTGTGAGGATGAGGTATTTAATTTCAATTGGGGTGGATAATAATATAAGCCAAAAGAGACTTTTGATTGCTAGACTTGAAAGTTCGACCTTGGTAGTAATTCTCAAGAAGTGGAAGTATCCAAATAAAGGAAGGGACCTTGGGGACTACCTTCAGAAATGTAATCTATTGGTTTTCAGCAAGGCACAAGGTTGTGGAACAAGGACCAGGGCTGCCAGGGCCATGTTTGCTATTGTCAGGCTGGCAACAGTCCCATCACTGAAACAGGAGTGTTCAAGAGAGTAGGAGTTTCAAATTAATCTACAGATCAAGATCATATATCAAAAAAAAAGAAAAAGAAAAGAAAAAACATCTTCGCTCCAAACAAAGTACATACATAGCACCTCACTCAATTTACTAATGAGTACATTGACTAAATACATAAGACTCTGCTGTGGGGGATAATACACTGAATGGACCTCTGGAATTTCAGGCTAGTGTGGATTTTTTGGCTTTCACAAAGGGAAATCCAGCAATGGAGATAATGAAAATAAATCCAAGCAACATGAGATTGAGACAGAAGCAAGTTTTGGTTGTAAGTTGGAGCAGGGAGGGAGAACAGTGTGAGTTTAATAAGCCTGGTTCTCAGTTGTCATTCACCTTGCACTGTATTAAAGTCTAAAATAATATATATGGGATTTTGGTAAAATTTTGCTACTTTCAATAGAGAGATAGGTGCAGAGGATTTTTTTAGAGAAATAATGTGAAAGACTCTAAAACTTAGGTTGATAGTTCTTTATACATACAAGCAAGAAAAGGAATGTATTTTCAATTAAAAATCACACATGGATGTTTAGGTATAACCTGAATAGAAATAAAGAAATTTGTCAAAAAGAAAAATAAGAAAGCATGAAATTTTATCGGATATATTTGGAACTGTCTTAAACACTATGTGTGGTAGCACATGCTATTTGTCCTATTATTCTTCAGGAAGAAGCATGGAGATTTCAATGGATTGGGGGCCAGCCTAATCTAAGTAGTGAGTTCTACCCAGGGCTACTTTAGTGAGGACTTTTCTCAAATGATAACAACAGCAGCAGCAGCAACAACAACAATAACAACAACAAAAGATACAAAACACTGTATTTACAATCAAAACCAGTGTCTTCATCTAGTTTGTCTCAAAAGACTCTGAATTTGAGCTCTTCTGTCACATCTCCAGTCTAATGATTCTAGATCTGATAGGCAGTGAGGGCTGATATCCCAGGAACAGGAAGTGAGTCTTAGATTCTCTACACCCAGAGTCTTCTCTGATTCTGAAGCAATGAGACACTCTGTCTCATAAATCTCCCTCTGGATCTACCTGCAAACTAAAAACTGCCATTTTATTGGATTCCTGAGTCCTACCAAATAATAAATATATTTTGTTTACTGTCTAGATGAATGATGTTCCCTCTATGAAAAAAAATACCTAAGACTTTCTTGAAATTTAAGAGCCAGTTCATTAAATCCCTGCCCAACACTATTTTCTTTTTAATTAGTTGCCACTTCTTTACTTAATCTTAGATGTATCTTTGAGACACAGTCCCTTTCTAAGACTTAGATTTATTTCAAACACCATCTCTCAGGAATCCTCTACCTCATCTTTCTTCCTAGTGGAATGACAGGTTAGAGCCTCCCCACCTGGCTGAGTCTTATTTGCCTCTGTCCCACATAATTTTGAGTGTAAATCAAGTTGGTATTTCTTTATCTTTGATATTAGGGACATCCACATTAAACCTCCTGAAAAAATCTTCAGAGAACCTTGTAGAAACATGTTGCTACAACTGTGAAATATGTTCTGAAATATATAATGCCTAAGTTGAGAGCTCTGTTAGCCATCTGCTATGTTAGCTACTCAAAAGGTTGAGGCAGGAAGATGGCTCGCATCCATTAATGGTGGACAATAGTTCTAGATATGTAGACAGAATAGGAATATATTTTTTATTTTATTTTTTAATTTACATTCCAAATCACTTCCCCTTTCCCGTTTCCTCCCTCCCCGAAAGTCCCATAAGTCCCCTTCCCTCCCTCTTTTCTCCATTCAACCCCCTCTCGTTACTCTGTCCTGGCGTTCCCCTACATCCAGTCTTTCCAGGACCAGGGGTCTCTCCTTCCATCTTTTTAGAAATCTATTGATATGCGGATTGTGTCTGGGGTATTCCGAGATTCTGGGTCAATATCCCCTTATCAGTGAGTGCATACCATGTGTGTTCTTTTGTGATTGGGTTACCTCACTAAGGATGATATTTTCAAGTTCTGACCATTTGCTTAGGAATTTCGTGAATTCATTGTTTTTAATTGCACAGTAGTATTCCATTGTGTAGATATACCACATCTTCTGAATCCATTCCTCCGTTGAGGGATATCTGGGTTCTTTCCAGCTTCTGGCTATTATAAATAAGGCTGCTATGAACATAGTGGAGCATGTGTCCTTATTGCATGCAGGTAAAGTCTCTGGGTATATGCCCAGGAGTGGTATAGCCGGATCCTCCGGGAGTGTCATGCCCAGTTTTCTGAGGAACCGCCAGACTGCTTTCCAGAGTGGTTGTACCAGCCTGCAATTCCACCAGCAGTGGAGGAGTGTTCCTCTTTCTCCACATCCTCGCCAACAACTGCTGTCTCCTGTGTTTTTGATCTTAGCCATCCTGACTGGTGTGAGATGGAATCTCAGGGTTGTTTTGATTTGCATTTCCCTAATGACTAAGGATGATGAACATCTCTTTAGGTGCTTCTCAGCCATTAGATATTCTTCAGGTGAGAACTCTTTGTGTAGCTCTGTACCCCATTTTTTTAATAGGGTTACTTGCCTCTCTGGAGTTTAACTTCTTGAGTTCTTTGTATATCTTGGATATTAGCCCTCTGTCAGATATAAGGTTGGTAAAGATCATTTCCCAGTTAGTTGGTTGCCGTTTTGTCTTTTTGACAGTGTCTTTTGCCTTGCAAAAACTTTGTAATTTAATGAGGTCCCATTTGTCTATTCTTGATCTTAGAGCATAAGCTATTGGAGTTCTGTTCAGGAAATTCTCCCCTGTGCCCATATGTTCAAGGTTCTTCCCTAGTTTCCCTTCTATTAGTTTCAGTGTGTCTGGTTTTATTTGGAGATCTTTGATCCACTTAGAATTGAGTTTAGTGCAAGGAGATAAGAATGGGTCAATTTGCATTCTTCTGCATGTTGACCTCCAGCTGAGCCAGCACCATTTGTTGAAAAGGCTATCTTTTTTCCACTGGATGGTTTTAGCTCCTTTGTCAAAGATCAAGTGACCATAGGAGTGTGGATTCATTTCTGGGTCTTCAATTCTGTGCCAATGATCTACATGTCTGTTACTGTACCAATACCATGCAGTTTTTAACACTATTGCTCTGTAGTACAGCTTGAGGTCCGGGATACTGATTCCCCCAGAGGTTGTTTTACTCTTGAGAATAGTTTTAGCTATTCTGGGTTTTCTGTTATTCCAGATAAATTTTTGAATTGCTCTTTCTAACTCTATGAAGAATTGAGTTGGGATTTTGATGGGGATTGCATTGAATCTGTGTATTACTTTTGGTAAGATGCTCATTTTTACTATATTAATACTGCCAATCCATGAGCATGGCAGATTTTTCCATCTTCTGAGGTCTTCTTCAATTTCTTTCTTCAGAGACTTGAAGTTCTTGTCATACAGATCTTTCACTTGTTTGGTTAGAGTCATGCCAAGATACTTTATATGGTTTGTGGCTATCGTGGAGGGTATTATTTCTCTTACTTCTTTCTCAGCCTGCTTATCCTTTGAGTATAGGAAGGTTTCTGACTTGCTTGAGTTGATTTTATATCCGGCCACTTTGCTGAAGTCGTTTATCAGCTGTAGGAGTTCTCTGGTGGAGTTCTTTGGGTCGCTTATGTATACTATCATATCGTCTGCAAATAGTGATAGTTTGACTTCTTCCTTTCCAATTTGTATCCCTTTGACCTCTTTTTGTTGTCTAATTGCTCTAGCTAGAACTTTAAGTACTATATTGAAAAGATATGGAGAGAGAGGGCAGCCTTGTCTAGTCCCTGATTTTAGTGGGATTGCTTCAAGTTTCTCTCCATTTAGATTGATGCTGGCTACCGGTTTGCTATAATTTGCTTTTACTATGTTTAGATATGGGCCTTGAAATCCTGATCTTTCCAAGACCTTTAGCATGAAAGGATGCTGAATTTTGTCAAATGCTTTCTCAGCATCTAATGAGATGACCATGTGGTTTTTTTCTTTGAGATTGTTTATGTAGTGGATTACATTGATGGATTTCCTTATAATGAACTATCCCTGCATCCCTGGGATGAAGCCTACTTGATCGTGGTGAATGATCGTTTTGATGTGTTCTTGGATTCGGTTGGCAAGAATTTTATTGAGTATTTTTGCATCGATATTCATAAGAGAGATTGGCCTGAGATTCTCTTTCTTTGTCGGATCTTTGTGTGCTTTTGGTATTAGTGTAATTGTGGCTTCATAGAACGAGTTGGGTAGTGTTCCTTCTGTTTCTATTTTGTGGAACAGTTTGAAGAGTATTGGTGTTAGGTCTTCTTTGAAGGTCTGATAGAATTCTGCACTAAAACCATCTGGACCTGTGCTTTTTTTGGTTGGAAGACTTCCAATGACAACTTCTATTTCTTCAGGGCTTATAGGACGGTTTAGATGGTCTATTTGATCCTGATTTAATTTTGGTACTTGGTATCTGTCAAGGATATTGTCCATTTCCTCAAGATTTTCCAGTTGTGTTGAATACAGGTTTTTGTAGTAGGATCTGATGATTTTTTGAATTTCCTCAGTTTCTGTTGTTATCTCTCCCTTTTCGTTTCTGATTTTATTAATTTGGATACTATCTCTGTGCTCTCTGGTTAGTCTGGCTAAGGGCTTATCTATCTTGTTAATTTTCTCAAAGAACCAACTCCTCGTTTTGTTGATTCTTTGTATGGTTTTATTTGTTTCTACTTGATTGATTTCAGCCCTGAGTTTGATGATTTCCTGCCTTCTACTCCTCTTTGGTGTATTTGCTTCTTTTTGTTCCAGGGCTTTCAGGTGTGCCATTAAGCTGTTAGTGTATGCTGTCTCCCGTTTCTTTTTGGCGGCACTCAGGGCTATGAATTTTCCTCTTAGCACTGCTTTCATTGTGTCCCATAAATTAGGGTATGTTGTGCCTTCATTTTCATTAACTTTCAAAAAGTCTTTGATTTCTTTCTTTATTTCCACCTTGACCAAGTTATCATTGATTAGAGCATTGTTCAGCCTCCATGTGTACGTGGGTTTTCTTTTGTTTTTGTTGCCATTGAAGACCACCCTTATTCCATAGTGATCTGATAGGAGGCATGGGATTATTTCTATTTTCTTGTATCTGTTGAGGTCTGATTTGTGACCAATTATATGGTCAGTTTTGGAGAAGGTACCATGAGGAACTGAGAAGAAGGTGTATTCTTTAGCTCTAGGATGAAATGTTCTATATATATCAGTTAGTTCCATTTGGTCCAAGGCTTCAATTAGATTCACTGTGTCCCTGTTTAGTTTCTGCTTTCCTGAACGATCCATTTCAGAGAGTGGGGTGTTGAAGTCACCCACTATTATTGTGTGCGGTGCGATGTGTGCTTTGAGTTTTAGTAAAGTTTCTTTTACAAATGAGGGTGCCCTTGCATTTGGAGCATAGATATTCAGAATTGAGAGTTCTTGATGGTGGATTTTTCCCTTGATCAGTATGTAGTGTCCTTCTGTGTCTTTTTTGATGACTTTAGGTTGAAAATCAATTTTATCCGATATTAGGATGGCTACTCCACCTCGTTTCTTGGGGCCATTTGCTTGTAAAATTGTTTTCCAGCCTTTTACTCTGAGGTAGTGTTTGTCTTTGACACTGAGGTGCGTTTCCTGCATGCAGCAAAATGCTGGGTCCTGTTTACGTATCCAGTCTGCTAGTCTATGTCTTTTAATTGGGGAATTGAGACCATTGATATTAAGAGAGATTAAGGCATAGTGATTATTGCCATCTGCCATTCTTGACGCTATCTTTATGTTTGAGTGGTTATCTACTTTTGGGTTTGATTCAAGAAGGTTATTATCTCATTTTTTCCAGGGTGTTGTTTCTCTCCCTGTATTGGAGGTTTCCACCTATTATCCATTGCAGGGCTGGATTTGTGGAAAGATATTGTGAAAATTTGGTTTTATCATGGAATATCTTGGTCTCTCTATCTATGGTGATTGAGAGTTTTGCTGGGTATAGTAGTCTAGGCTGGCATTTGTGCTCTCTTAGTGTCTGCATGAGATCTGCCCAGGATCTTCTGGCTTTCATAGTCTCTGGTGAGAAGTCTGATGTGATTCGGATAGGTCTTCCTTTGTATGTTACTTGGCCCTTTTCTCTTACTGCTTTTAGTATTTTTTCTTTGTTTAGAACATTCGGTGTTTTGATTATTATGTGACGGGAGGTATTTCTGTTCTGGTCCAGTCTGTTTGGAGTTCTGTAGGCTTCTTGTACGTTCATCGGCATCTCTCTCTTTAAGTTAGGGAAGTTTTCCCCCATAATTTTGTTGAAGATGTTTGCTGGCCCTTTAAGTTGCAAATCTTCACTCTCATCTATACCTATAATCCTTAGGTTTGGTCTTCTCATTGTGTCCTGGATTTCCTGGATGTTTTAGGTTACACATTTTTTGCATTTTGCATTTTCTTTGACTGTTGAGTCAATGCTTTCTATGGAATCTTCAGCACCTGAGATTCTTTCTTCCATCTCTTGTATTCTATTGTTGATGTTTGCATCTATGACTCCTGATTTCTTCCCAAGGTTTTCTATCTCCAAAGTTGTCTCCCTTTGTGATTTCTTAGTTGTTTCTACTTCCTTTTTTAGTTCCTGGATGGATTTGCTGAGATCCTTCACTTGTTTGTTTGTATTTTCCTATATTTCTTTAAGGTATTTTTGCATTACCTCTTTCAGGATTTCTTCCTGATGACCCACGTTCTCCTGCATTTCTCTGAGCGATTTTTGTGTTTCCTCCTCATGGGATTCCATCTGTTGATTCATCGTCTCCTGCATTTCTTTAAGCAGTTCTCGTGTTTCCTTTGTAAGGGCATCTAACCGTTGATTCATTTCTTTAAGCAATTTTTGTGTTGCCTCCTTATGGGCATCCATCTGTTGACCCATATTCTTCTGCATTTCTTCATGCAAATTTTGTGATTCCTTTGTGAGTGCATCTACCCGTTGATTCATCTCGTTAAGCGATTTTTGTGTTGTCTCCTTTTGCGCCTCCATCTTTTGATCCATGTTCTCCCGCATTTCTCTAAGCGATTTTTGTGTTTCCTTTGTAAGGGCTTCTAACCGTTGATTCATGGTCTCCTGTAACTCTTTATGAGATTTATTTGTGTCCTTCTTGTGATCCTCTAATAGGATCATGAGAAGTGATTTTAAATCCAGATCTTGTCTTTCGGGTGTGGTGGGGTATCCAGGACTTGCTGCTGTTGGAGAGTTGGGTTCGGATGGTCCCACATTACTTTGATTTCTGTTAGTAACATTCCTACGTTTGCCTTTTGCCATCTGGATACCTCTGGTGTTAGTTGGTCCTGCTGCCACTGGCTGTTCGTTGGACCTCCCGTGAGCCTGCAAAGCTATTTCTGCCCCCCATGGATTACCAGGATTCCCCTGGCACCGATTTCTGGGGCCTGCCTGCTCCTGAGTGACTTTGGAGCCCTAATGTGCCTTGCCCCAAGTGATCTTATATTGGGGAGGCCTTGCTCATCTAAAGGCTCAGCCTAGTGGATTCCTGGAGCAGAGGTCGCCAAAGGGAGGCTGGTAGGCTCCTGCCCTGTGCAGGGGTGTGTGGTCTCTCCTGGGGGGGGAGGGGGCGTCTCTCTGCCAGGCAGAAGTCCCACAGCAGAGCTGGCACGCTGGTTACTGCAGATCAGCCCAGCACTTGGGAGCCGCATACACACAAACCGCCCGAGACCCAAGCGATATTATGCCTGTCTGTCTCAGAACCTGGCTGTCCCAACCTCCCAGTCACTGGAGCAAAGATGGAGGAGGGCACTCTCCGTGGCGCCGCTCACCCTGTAGACGCGATGGCCCGCCGATCTGGCACCCAGACGACCACAGCGCTGACCCGTTCTCGGGCACAGACGGAAGCCCCAACAGGCCGTGTCCCAAGTGATGTTATATTGGGGATAGGGAGCTTGGGGTACCTGTCTCTTCAGCGCAGTCTGCGGGAACAGAGGTTGTGGAAGGAAAGCTGGTAAGCTCCCGCCCAGTGCGGGGTCCCTCTGCCAGGCAGAAGTCCCACAATAGAGCTGGTGCACTGGTCACTGCAGATCAGCCCCGCACCTGGGAGCCGCACACACACAAGCCGCCCGAGACCCGAGCGACATTATGCCTGTCTCAGGAATATTTTTTTTAAAAAAAATACTAACTCAAGGGTCACTTTCTACCGCATTGAATAAACTGGATAGATTAGATATGCCTGTCATCCCAGAACCCAAGCATTTGTGACAGGAGTATCAGAAATTCAAGCACAAGTTTGGCTATCTAGCAAGGTTGCAGCCAGCCTAGACTTTCCAAAACTATTTCTCAAAACAATTTTAAAACTGCGTTAGAAGAGACAGAACCGTTGGATCTATATCACAAAAGGCCAAAATCATCACCAAGGATTCTCCAGGGGTGCCAAGAGAACAAGGAGGTTCAAACAGTGATTAGGGGTTGTCAGGAGTTTAGAGGGAAGTGGAATGGGTGGGGGAACCCCAGTTGCCCCTTCCCACCTAATGCTACAGAAAAGGGTTCTCTTCTGGCCGGCTCACCTCCCCATCCCCATGTCCAGTTTTTCTCAAGGGGAGGTGGGTTGGGGACTTGGGAGGAGGGTGTAGTGTGAGTAGGCCCCAGGAAGCAGAAGGGCACTGTGGGGGAGGGCCCCTCATTTCACATGCACTTAGAACACTGTTCTCCTAGGGAGCAGGAACTGAGAAAGCCACCTGAACCAGGCCTCCCTCCAAGCCTGGATTATAGGAGGAAGGGGTTAGTGTTGTGGGCTGGGGGACCTGGGACATCATGGGGGGCAGGCCAGGGCCTCCAGCAAGAGGGGAGATGTAGGTGGGTGGCACTCCAGGAACTGGGGGCCCAGGACTCAGACAGGTCTGGTTCACCAAGTAGTCCAAGTTCACTAGGGCTGCATTAAAGCCTACTGATGACTCTGTGTTGGGCGGTGGGGGTGGAATGTTGGGGTTGCAGCAGATGGGGGACTCCCCACAGACTCAGCCAGAGATGCCCCAAACCCACTCATGTTGTATGCCCCAGGGCTGAGAGCAGGCACCTCTCCTATGAGCAATTCAAATTCTCCTGTGCTGTGCCTAGAGTTTGACAATGGCAATGGAGAGTGGAGTCGCTTCCAGATCATGCTTATGATCTCTGAAAAGACCACAGCATTGTAGGTGAGGTCAGTAATCTCTGACATGAGGAAGTTGTATGGGCCCCAGGGAACATTACTTGTGGCCTCCTGGACCTTTCTGAGTAGTTGTGGGCAATATTCTTCATCTGACGCTGCAGCGATGAGGTGGACATTGTGCCCATTAGTGATGTCAAGGGGCACCAGCTCCCTGGGTCATGCAGAGATGATGTGACTCACAAAGGGAGACCAAAATGGATGTTGGTAGATCGTCACATCTCTACCCGCTTACACCAGGCTCCCGGGGGTCGTGAAGGTCAGCCCCCTGCCCCCACTCAGCCTTGGTGTCGCAGGGCACACAGGCCTGCAGGAAGCAGTTCTGAGTTGTGCATACACAGAAGCATGAAGGACCGCATGGCGAAGGCTCCACCATCTCCCAGCACCATAAAGTGGTGCAGAGAGCGACATTTAGTGTTTTTATTTATGTGGCATGGGGAGTTTTTTGGGGTAGAATTTATTTTGTGTTCTATATGTTTGTTTATAGGCATTTTTTTCTTTAAGTTATGTACATTTTCTCCTATGATCTTGTTGAAAATATTTTCTGGACATTTGAGCTGAGAGTATTTTTTTTCTTCCATACCTATTATTCTTAGATTTGATCTTTTCATAGTGTCCAAATTTTCTGGATATTTTGTGTCAGGAACTTTTCCTTAAGCAATGTATCTTCTATCATATCTCATACACCTGAGAGTCTCTATTCCATGTCTTCTGTTGGTGATGACTTCATCTATAGGTCCTGTGACTGAGCTGGATTTTTATCTCTAGCTTATTTTTTCTTCATCTCTTCTACTTCCATTTTCAGATCTTAAAAACTTTTCTTTATTTCCTTCATGCCTTTGCTTATATTTCCCTGGTTTTCATTAAGAGATTTATTCATTTCCTTTTTAAACATATTTATCATTTTCATAAGAATAGAATTGAGCATTTTTTTGTCCTTCATCTTATTACAATAGCCAGGGCTGGCTGTAATAGGAGAGCTGGGCTCTGGTGGTACAATACTGCACAGGCTGTTATTGTGTTCTTACACTGGCCTCCAGATATCTGAGTTTGGATTACCATAGTTTTTGGTGGTAATTTCTGAGATCATCTTTGTTAGATGGGTGGTTTAGGGATATTTTTCCTCCTTAGTTTCTGTTTCTTCTCTGGTCTTCTGGAATTCAGGTTATCAGTGGTCCTTCAAGTCCAATATGGTCTCTCCACTGCAGTTTTTATTTGCTGCATGACCTCTAGAGGTGCCATTGTTGCTTATGATGTTCCTAGAACTGCTTGGCCTCTGAGAAAGCAGAAGTCTTCTGACAAAGATATGACCTGGAATTGGGAGACCAGGGTACGGGAAACAGTTTGGACCTGTTGAGTCTACTTTAAGGGGAATATGTAGTCCCTGGCCAGAGTTGTACCTGGAGTTATTGGTGACAGAAACACCAGGAAATTACCCATAGTTGTTGGCCTGAATATGGAGCCAATGGAATGGAATGTAATTTAGAGCTGTTGTATGTGCTTTATCAGGAGGTAGTGGACAGAGGTTGCTGGAAATTGAACTCTTGTCTGCTGAAAGTGAACTCTGCAATCTAAACACCTAAACTATCAGTCCAGTCCTCAAAAGTTTATAAAGAAATGTTCTCAATATGTAGACATGACTGGCCTGGAAGTTGTCATATAGACCTGGATGTACCCCCAAAACACCAAGATCTATTTGCTTTTCCTGTAGGAACACTGAAATTTAAAAAACGTGCCTGATAGTGATTGGCTAATTATTGGTTTGTTCTTTTATTTTGGTATTTTGTTAGTTTGCAGAGGCTAGACATAATGAAATGATAATACCCTTTGTGACACGTGTGTCAACATTCTGCATTAAATCCCAGGTTTTTTCTAAAATAACCATGAATTTCTGACTGTAATGTAAATTTATATGTATATCAGCCTGGCCTCAAATTCACAGAGATCTACCTGCCTCTGCCATCTAGATGCTCATATTAAAGCTATATGTGACCATGCTTGTCTCTGCTCCCATTCTTGATTTCTGTAACTTTAGCCATTGTGCTGGGCTAGACTTTTCTGCAACAGCTCTTTGAGAGAGAAATCCAAGGGTCTTGTTCTCTCTTCATAACACAGTTTTAAAGTTGTTTTGAGAAAAAAAATTAGAATGTCAAGGCTGGCTGTAAAGTTGCTAGTTAGGCAAAGATGTGATTGAATTTCTGATCCTCATGTTACAAACTCTTGAGTTCTGGGAATACAGGGACATCTAAATATAACTAGTTTATGCAGTGCTGGAGAAACTGACCTTTTAGTTTGTAAATGTTTTTCAAAAACTCTTCTTACTCTGCTACAGATCTAGAACCATTACTTATCATTAATGGATGCAAGTCATCCTCCTGCCTCAGCCTTTGAGTAGCTACCATAGCAGATGACTGACAGAGCTCCCAACTTAGGTATTATGTATTTCAGGACAGATTTCATAGTTGTAACAAGATGTTTTCACAAGGTTCTCTGAATATTTTTTTCAGGAGATTTGTTGTGGATGTCCCTCCTGTCAAAGATAAAGCAACACCAATATGACATACACTCAGAATCATGTGTGTCACAGGCAAATAAAATTCAGCCTGGTGTGCTGGCTCTAAACTGCCATCCTACTAGGAAGAAGACTGATATAGGAGGATTGCTGTGAGTTGGCCTTGGAAATCAATCTAAGCCACAGAAAAAGACTGTGTCTCAAAGATAAATATAAGACTAAATAAGTATCAACTAAATAAATCAAATAAAAGTGGGTAGTGTTTTAATCTCTAGGCTCTTGATGTTCAAGCAAGTCTCAGGTAAACAAAATATATTTATTATTTTGTTGGACTCAGGTATCCAATCAGATGGCAGTTTTTGGCTTGGTGGTAGATCTGGAAGGGAGAATTATGAGGGACAGGTGTCTCACTGCTTCAGAGTCAGAGAAGTCCCTCTCAGTAGGGAAGCTGAAACCTACTGACTGGTCCTGGGCTTAGCTTCTTATGATCAACCTTCACTATCTCTAAATCTCTTTCCTCCACTGGGATACTCCATCTGATCTAGAATCATTAGACAGGAAATGGGACAGAAGTGCTCAAATTCAGAGTCTCTTGAGATGAACTGGTTGAAGACACTGGTTTTGATTGTAAATGCAATGTTTTGTATTTTTGCTGTTGTTATTTTTGTTGTCATTTGAGAATAGGCTTCACTAAAGTAGCCCTGGCTAGAACCCACTCCTTAGATCAGGCTGCTCCCAAACCCATTGAAATCTCCATGCTTCTTCCTGCAGAGTAATGTCTTGTGCTACCACACATAGCCTGTAAGACAGTTTCAAATACATCTCATCAACTTTCTTTCTTTTTAGGTTTTCTTTTTTGACAGAATTTTTTATTACTGTTCATATTATACCAGAACATCTATGGTGCATTTTGTAATTGAAAATACCTTCCTATACTTGAATGCATGTATAAAGACCTACCAATCAATTTTTTTTTTTAATTTAATATTATTTTATTTTTTTAATTTACATTCCAAATCACTTCCCCTTTCCCGTTTCCTCCCTCCCCGAAAGTCCCATAAGCCCCCTTCCCTCCCTCTTTTCTCCGTTCAACCCCCTCTCATTACTCTGTCCTGGCGTTCCCCTACATCCAGTCTTTCCAGGACCAGGGGTCTCTCCTTCCATCTTTTTAGAAATCTATTGATATGCTGATTGTGTCTAGGGTATTCTGAGATTCTGGGTCAATATCCCCTTATCAGTGACTTCATACCATGTGTGATCTTTTGTGATTGGGTTACCTCACTAAGGATGATATTTTCAAGTTCTGACCATTTGCCTAGGAATTTCGTGAATTCATTGTTTTTAATTGCAGAGTAGTATTCCATTGTGTAAATATACCACATCTTCTGAATCCATTCCTCCGTTGAGGGACATCTGGGTTCTTTCCAGCTTCTGGCTATTATAAATAAGGCTGCTATGAATATTAGTCATTAGGGAAATGCAAATCAAAACAACCCTGAGATTCCATCTCACACCAGTCAGGATGGCTAAGATCAAAAACACAGGAGACAGCAGTTGTTGGCGAGGATGTGGAGAAAGAGGAACACTCCTCCACTGCTGGTGGAATTGCAGGCTGGTACAACCACTCTGGAAAGCAGTCTGGCGGCTCCTCAGAAAACTGGGCATGACACTTCCGGAGGATCCGGCTATACCACTCCTGGGCATATAACCAGAGACTTTACCTGCATGCAATAAGGACACATGCTCCACTATATTCCTACCAATCAATTTTTAAAGTATTTCACATTATTTCTCAAAAATCTCTCTAATGAAAGCAACAAAATCTTACAAAAATCCCATGTACATTATTTATAGTCTTTACCACAGTGTGATGTGCATGAAAACTTAGAAAAAAAGCTCATTCATTAAACCCTCATCATTCCCCTCTCTGTTCCACCTTCCAACAAAAATCTGTCTTCTCATTGGTTGCTTTTTTCCCAAACAGATTTTTCCTGGATTATTTTCATTATCTCCATTGTTGGAGTTCCTTTGTGAAAGTCAAAAAATTCACGCTATGCTGAGAGTCCAGAGCCCATTAGGTGAATCATTCCCAACTCCTGAGTCTTATTTGTTTATTTAGTCACATACTAGTAAATTGAGTGAGGGATTATGTATGTACTTTGTTTGGGGGAAGATAGTTTTTTGGTTTTGGTTTGTTTTGTTAATACATGGTTTTGATCTGTAGATTAATTTGAAACTTTAAATATCAACAACTCTCTTGCCTCAATGATGGGACTGATAATGACAAACATGGCCCTGGCATTCTTTGTCCTTGTCCCCCATTCCTATGCCTTGCTGAAAACCATTAGATTACACTTCAAAAGGTATCGCCCAAGTCCATGCCTTTATTTTGGACCCTTCCTCCTTTTGAGGCTCACTATCAAGGCCCATCTCTAAAGTCCAGCAATCAAAAACTCCCTTTGGTTTACCTAATTATCAAGCTGAATTGAATACCTCAAGGGGCTTCAAATGGGACTTGCCCTTTTAGCTTTATAACATGCTTTTGCCTATAGGCTAGGTATTATTCTCTATCCAGAGGGAGTCCTTTGCTTCTGCCCTGCCCGCAAAAACAAACGGTCCTTTACCATCTCCCTGTTCCCTTCCCCTTCTCCTTTGCCTTCTAGTTCCTGTCTTGTCTCCTATCCTTTGTCCTTGTTCCTCTGAGGCACATATATCTCCTTTGTGCTTAGAACTTGGTTTTAGGAAATCTTGGGCTGACTCTGAGGATCCTTACATAATGATTCATTCCTGACTTCCAGTCAGAAATATCTTCCATTCTCTATAAGCATCCTTCCAGAAAACTCATGGTTTAAAATTTTCTTGGCATAGTCATAGAATCTCATGAAGAACATCCTGATACATTTTTTAAAAGAAAGTAGCCTGGTGTGGAGGTGTACATATTTAATTCTAGCACTCCATGGCCTCTAGAGAAGAAAATGAGACCCATAACAAGGTAGTGAAACAGAGATCCCTGGCAATAGATCCAGACACAGTGACCTACAAAGATGTCAAAGATAAGAATTGAAGAGCAGACTATGGTAATTTGCATAAACAGACATCCCCTTCTCTGCAACCTACTGTGAGACACCTCAATATCTTAAGGTGCACTACACATGAAGGTTGGGAGTCCCCTGTGAGGAACTGTCAGAGGGAAACAGGTGATGGTGTTAGGACTATTTCTCTAAAGTTCTTATTAGCCCACATACAAACTCTTCTGGAAATATGAATAAATAGATGGCTTAAGATCACTTCATGTCATTCTCATTTTGATATCAGGGTTCTGAGTATTCATATGTTGCAAATATTATCTTTCAGCAAATGGTAAATACAGAGACATAGTTCCTGAAATGTGCCTGCCTTGGTGTTCACTTGATCCTCATTTTCTTAACTACTAAAGTAACCTGTCCCCTCATCCCATGTTTCTCCAGATCTAACTCAGTCACTGTGATCTGAATGTACTACATATTAATTTCTTTCACAAATATTGAGCTCAATAGGAAATCTTGTTCTTTAAGTCCCATTAATGACACCTGTTACTGGGATGAAATAAACTGCACAAATCTAACATTGACCTAATTATGGTGAAGAGGAATGAAGAAAACCGACACAGGAATAGAAATAATGGAAAAGATTAGGATTTGTGCTCTGATAGAGTCATACCAGCAACCCAGTAATTCAAAATATTTATTCTATGCAGTCAACAGTGGGGAGTCAATCTCATAAAATGGAGCCTCTATCGTAACACACTCAAACCACAATAATCCTAGAGGAGAAGAGATGCTTGATACTTTCTGCACATGCAACATCCATTCACTTACTTGTTCAGAGGAAGATCTTGGCTTTCCAATTTGTCTCAAACTTTTAGGTGATTGACATCTCCATGCTCCATTCAGCAGTGTCCATTCACTTAGGAGTTTATCAATCCCTAATAATAATAATAGTTTCCATTTCTCTGTTTCACAATCAACCTTACAGTAGTTCTACATAAAAGCGTAATTGGTTCTGCAGATCATAAATGTAGGACCCACCACACTTAGAGCATAGGGATGTTTCAAAGGTGACCCCCTTTGGCTGTCTTTTGGTCCTGAATATATCCAGGAGCACAGGAAAAATGTTTTTGAATCTATATGATAGTATTGTACCGCTCTCATCATAGCACTCCAGAGGGGCTGGGTATCGCTCATAGGTCAGCTGACTCAACTTGGCTGTGTGGTGTAGAATTTGTTTCAGGATAGGCAAAGAGACATTATTATCATAGAAATCAACCACTCTGAGATGAGAACATTGGCTTAAGGCAGTCAGCAGGACACTGAAATGAGAGTCCTCTAAACAACATGACTCCAATTCCAGGGATTGCAGAGTATCTCTAACTCTCTCAAGGAGAAACCCAAGAGGCACAAGTAATAAATCATGTAAATATATATCACTAAGATGCAGTTGTTTGAGCTTAAAAATATTCAGACAATAGGGCAGGTAATCCAAGTCTGCCTGTGAGAGTTCACAGTTACTGATGAAAAGTGTCTTCAATGGCTTCTTCAGGCACCTGGGTAGAGAACAAATGATTGCTTTTTGGCAAAGGTTCAAGATATGATTGGCAGCTAAACAGATGGCACTTCTCCCAAACTCATACTGACTATATATTGAGGTCAGCGCCAGGGCACAGCCTTCTGTGGTCTACTGACACAACTCACAGGATTCTAGTCTGAGGACTGTAGGTATCACTATAGGCACAATTCAGGGCATTGTTGGAGACCACAGCAATGGATATAGTAGGCTAACATGGTAGAGGTAGGAAGAATACCTGTCTCAAACAAAATTTAACAACTACTAGTTTTGTTCCTCAAAGGCCATGATCCTGTTTTCACCTTGAATCCCAGTGCTGCATATTTCTCATCTACTCAATCTGTTTCTGGACTTAAAACCTTTCATACATTAGCAATAAGCAGCATACTTATGTGTAGTCATACATATCTTAGCACAGAGTTCATCTGCTCATATATGCAATGTCTCTTAACAGTGCTAGGTTTATGGTGGCCAGATCATCATCATCAAGGACCCCCTAGCTTAAAAGAAAACAAGAAAAAAGAAAAGAGATGTGTTTTCTCTGGTCTACTGGATCCTTTCAGTCCTGCCTTACCTGAGGTATTCTTTCAGGTTGCTTTTTATAAAGGGGACATCTTGTACATAGAGATCCTGAACACAGGGGAGTGTGGGATGTTGAGAAATCAATCTGAATATTATCTCCTCATCAAGTTTTTCAGAATCACCCATACTGAAGGTACCAATGATGTGATGTAGAATGAGTATGGAAAGACTGTTCATCTGTCTCAGATAGGAAAGAAGAAAAGACAACTCTTCTATGCAGATATAACTTAGGATAAGCTTCTGTATACAGCCTGCATGTACAATTTTGAAGATTTCTATGAATGTGGCTTTGGTTAAGCCATGAATATCCAGATATCTACAGCATAGATGAACGGAATCTTTTCTCTGCTGGGCCCACTGAAACAAATATGTGGCAGATTCATCAAGTCTGCCTTCCATGAGATGGAGTTCAGTCATCACTTTCAATTCTTTCTTCACCTCACAGTCAGGACTCCTCTCCATTGGCTGATTCTGTGTCATGAACTCTGAAAAGCCTTTACCTTCATGGGATCCAGCCCCTATTCCCCACATGCCATGTTCTTTATCAATCCAATTGACCACTCTGAGTTTGCACCTATTGTGGGAGAAAAGATTGTAAATCTTAGAAGATAAAAGAAAACACATCTTACACATGATACACGGATTCTCTTCACATCTCATATTTCAGCTCTTTCTTCCAAAACTTTGCTTTTTCCTGTGCCTAGAATTAAATCCTGTGTCACATACTCAGTAAATTCAAGAGGGGAATTTTTATCCCTTTCTTACTTCTCTTCATTCCAGGATCCTTATTCACAACCTCATTCTACTTGTACCTTTGAGGGATGAAGGAAAGATCCATTCCTCATTAAGTATGTCTACTCTTTTCTGTCTTCTACATTAGCAATTATTTGCCCAGATAGCTGAGACTGAGGTCAAGCCTCTACAACCATCTAATCCTCTACAACCAGTGAAAAACAGACCTGAATGTGTCGTGAAGAAAAATTGAAGATCAGAAACCTCTAATCCATGGTTGGCCAAATATTCTCTGTCCCTAAATTGCTCATTTTCAGCACTCAGAGAATCTTCCTCCAGCCCCAGTTGATCTTGCCTACCTGGAAGGATCCTTTTGGCCAAGCAGTGTATCTAGTCCCTCAAGCATAGTCTTCAAAGTCTCCAGGTTGCATTTCTTTATAAGCATTTCTAAAGAAAGGTATGGGAAGGGCCACAGAGGTATCATGGCCTTCACGATCTTTGTATGTCCATCAGTGAAGGCCTCCTCAAATATTGCTGGGAACAGAATATTGGCCAGGTCCTTGAGAGCAGAAATGGCCAAAGTCTCATCCTTCAGTAGGCTCTGAATTGACAGCTTCTGGAGGGTGAGTGGGGAGTAAACATTCATTTCGTTTTCTACTGAAGAGTCATTCTAGGGAATCAGGTAAAAATATACCATTAATGACAAGAAACTTAGGAAACCTTTCTGCCCACACAGGGAAGTGTGAGGACTAGATCACTACTGATGAGGATGGAGAACTCAGTTTACCAATTTGAGCACCCTCAGTTTTCTTTTCTTTGTTTTTAGAGACAGGGTCTTTATAGTACTACCTGTATTCTTGGCTGTCCTGAAACTTGCTTTATTCATCATACTGGTTTGGACCTCAATATGATTTGCCTGCCTAAGCCACCATATTGCTGAGATTACATATGTGTTCCACCACTGCTCAGCCTGTGCCACCATAGCATATCTAATCCAGAACTGCTTGGTCTGTCCTGTGCTGGTTTTACAGCCATAATTCTGTCTGGCAGTGTGAAGCTTCTCCAAAGTATCCTAGTTCCCAAAGGCCACATCCAATTGCAGCTACAGCAATGGTGAATACATCCCACTGGGAATAGATCACCAGGAACTCTGAAGGCTCAGGCAGTTGTTTGATGATAAATAGATTGTGTTTCGCTTTCCAGGCCTTCAAAGAAAGCAAAGAAAAACAGTTTCCAAACTTCCACAATCTCTATTCAGGTACACTGCATGGAATAACTCACAACATATTTGAAGCTCCTATCACTAATTATTGACATCAATCTTTGATTATCACCCATATTGTCCTTTTGGAGAGGGTGTTGAAAATGCCCCAAGCTTGAGTTCTGAAAGCTACAGAGCAAAAGAGAGTAAAAAAAAACTAAAGTCAGTAAACCTTCAGTAGTCATTGGTGTAGTCTAACTCTTTATAAACCATGCAGAAAGAAGAGACTATGACATGGAGATTATAATTCACATGGTAAATACAGGAGACTCACTAGCTCAATGTCACAATTGGTTACTTCTACAGCACCAGAACAGCTAGCCTGAGACCTGAAAATACTAATGGATGCCAAAACAAGTAAAAAAAAATGAGTGGAAATTTTAATTTCAAGTGATATTCAGATTTTTCTTTAAAACACTTAATAAAAAGTCAGGATTCTTTCTGAAATCTTGAACACATCCTGGATTCCTTGAAAAGAATATACCATGTATCACTCAGCACATGGGAATACCTTGTTTGTTTGTTTATAGTTTTGTTTTGTTTTACTACTTCAAGACATGCTGTTATCCATGACTGTTTTGAAATTTGGTATATAAATTTAGCTGGCATTATAATATATATATATATATATATATATATATATATACATATACATATACATATATATATACATATACATATACATATATATATATATATACATATACATACATACACACACACACACACACATACATGTATATTCAGATTTCTTCTTGGAAGTTTGAGGACATCCTCAGTTCCACCAAAATAAAAGACTATATCAGTGAAGAGATTTGTTTTTTGGTATTTTGTATTTGTTTGCTTGTTTTGCCTTATTTATTTAGTTGTGTGTTTTTTTATTTATTTCATGAATATGAGTACACTGTCCCTGTCTTCAGACACATCAAAAGGAGGCATCAGATCCCATTACAGATGATTGTGAGCTATCATGTAGTTACTGGGAATTAAACAGAGTACATCTGAAAGAAAACTCAGTGTTCTGAGACATCTCTCCAGCCCCTTGTTTTGCCATTTTAAAAGAGACATATAATACCTAGCTGTTCGACACTCACAGCCTCCCTCTGCCTTCCTATTGCTCAGATTAAAAGCACACCAAAGAATTCCAGGTTTAAAGTAACAAAGATCAGAAATAAAAGTACTCGAGTAACTCATATCTGACATACTAGCCTGAAGTGCTTTGAATTCAAGATCACCATGACATTTCTGGTGAGACTGTCTCAAAAGACAAAAACAAACCTATATAAAGCAAAATATCCCACAGAAAACAAAATGACCCAATTAATAATTGAATGTAATTGAGAACACACTTGGATATTCTGGTTAAGCAGGCCTCAGGTGGTCTAAGTAGGAGAATCTCTGCGAGTTTTAGGCCTGCTGATCTTTTTGTTTGTTTGTTTGTTTTTAATTTATATTTGAACCATTGCCCCCTCCCACAGTTTTTCATTAAATTCTTCCTCCTCCTCCCTGTTGCCTCCAAGAGGGTGGTCCCCTTCTGTAGGACTTCAAGTCTCTCTAGGATTAGGCACGTCTTCTCTCACTGAAGCCAGACCAGGCAGTCCTCTGCTATACTATGTGTCCAGGGTTTGGACCAGCCTGTATATGCTGTCTGGTTGGGTAATTCAGTCTCTGGGAGCTGCCAGTTGTCCAGGTTAGTTGAGACTAGTGGTGTTCACATGTGGTCACCCTCCCCTTCAGCTTCATCAATCCCTCCCCTAATTCAACCATAGTAAAATTTGAATGGCCAAAAAGCACTTAGAGAAATATTCAAAGTCCTTGGTCATCAGTTAAATGCAAATCAAGATGACTTTGAAATTCCATCTTACAACTGTCAGAAAGGGTAACATCAAAAAACTCATGTGAGTGCTCATGCTGGTAAGAATGTGTAGAAAGAGAACACTCACTCCTCCATTGCTGTGGGATTGCAAACTGGTGCAACCACTCTAGAAATCAATGTGGTGGTTCCTCAGAAAATTGGAAACATTTCTAGCTGATAAGCCAGCTATACCACTCCTGGGCATATACTCAAAAGATGCCCCAACATACCATAAGACACATGCTCCACTATTTTCCAAGCTGCATACTTTGTAATAACCAGAAACTAAAAACAACCCAGATAGCCCTCAACCGAAGAATGGATACAGAAAATGTGATTCATTTACACAACTATTCAACTATTAAAACCCAGGACATCATGAATTTTTCATGTAGATGGATGGAACTAGAAAATATTATCCTGATTCAAAATGACATGCATGGTATATACTAACTGGTAAGTGGATCTTAGCCAAAAAGTACATAATGCCTAGGATACAAGCCAGGCAATCTTATCTAGAAGAACTCATCTCAAAAAAGAAGAAACAGCATGCAATGCAGTATATAAACAAAATTTCAAGTGATGACAAGGCTAGACTAGGTTGCATGAGATAAGGTATCCTTAAGTTGAAGGACTTACTTGATCTGGACACTGGTGACAAAACACCATATTCAGGCAGGGGAAGGATGTAACTCCACACTCCAAGAGACTGAGAGTTTCTCTGCCTGCTATAACTCATTGTATACCTTTCAGCTGAACCATTCCTTCATAGCCACACCCTCCCAGCCAAAGTCAGCCTCTGATTCAATAATTGAGTCTCCACCCACCTGATCATTTTCTGATTTGAATGGTGTTGGTAAATTGGATCAGATTTGTACACAAGAAGAATCTTAGGCCAGATCCATAGTTAAGAACTTATTTATTGAAGCCAAGTGGTTGTGATTGATGCCGTTACCCACATCACTTGTAAAGCAGAACTAGGGGATCTCTGAGTTCAAGACTGTGATGGTTTGTATATGCATGGTCCAGGGCAGGGCATGGCACTGTTGGGAAGTGTGGCCTTGTAGGAATAGGTATAGCATTGTGGGTGCGGACTTTATTCCCCTTGTCCTAGCTGCCTGGAAGCCCCTAATATGCTTGCAGCCTCTGGAGCTCAAGGTTGAGCCTGGGTCAGTCATCAGCTGTGGCAACTTGAGAAGGTTGAGGTGGGAGGATGCCAACCAGGTGAGTTTAAAGTCAGCTTTAGCTACAGAATAAGCTTGAGGAGAGTCTGAGCTAGTGGATATCATTTCTTCTAATCTTATATACATCCAAACCAAAATAAAGAGAGGTGGCTACCAGGAAAAAGCTGCCCACAGTTTCCCAGAAGGGAAGGGTGTTAGAGATAGGAGCATCCAGTCTGAAATGTATCTGCTACATTCTTCAGGTCTGTGGTTCCAGACACCTCTTCCTCGCTTTCTAAATCTCTCGCTCTCTCTCTGTCTGTCTGTCTCTCTGCCTGTTCTTCTCTGTCTGTCTCTCCCCATCACCCCTACAGTGCTTAAAATAAAGGCAGGGGTGAGATAGTAGGTGGGTGCTGTCTTAAAACAAAACAACAAAAGAAATAATCAAATTTTCGTGGAATGCCATGAAGCTTGTTTCTTTTTTTTTTATATTCCTGGAAGGCCTGTTCTTTTCTTTTCTTTTTTTTATTATTTATTTTATTTTACTTTTTTAATTTACATTCCAAATCATTTCCCCTTTCCCGTTTCCTCCCTCCCCGAAAGTCCCATAAGCCCCCTTCCCTCCCTCTTTTCTCCATTCAACCCACTCTCGTTACTATGTCCTGTCGTTGCCCTACATCCAGTCTTTCCAGGACCAGGGGTCTCTCCTTCCATCTTCTTAGAAATCTATTGATATGCGGATTGTGTCTAGGGTATTCCAAGATTCTGGGTCAATATCACCTTATCAGTGACTGCATACCATGTGTGTTCTTTTGTGATTGGGTTACCTCACTAAGGATGATACTTTGAAGATCTGACCATTTGCCTAGGAATTTCGTGAATTCATTGTTTTTAATTGCAGAGTAGTATTCCATTGTGTAGATATACCACATCTTCTGAATCCATTCCTCCGTTGAGGGACATCTGGGTTCTTACCAGCTTCTGGCTATTATAAATAAGGCTGCTATGAACATAGTGGAGCATGTGTCCTTATTGCATGCAGGTAAAGCCTCTGGGTATATGCCCAGGAGTGGTATAGCCGGATCCTCCGGGAGTGTCATGCCCAGTTTTCTGAGGAACCGCCAGACTGCTTTCCAGAGTGGTTGTACCAGCTTGCAATTCCACCAGCAGTGGAGGAGTGTTCCTCTTTCTCCACATCCTCGCCAACAACTGCTGTCTCTTGTGTTTTTAATCTTAGCCATCCTGACTGGAGTGAGATGGAATCTCAGGGTTGTTTTGATTTGCATTTCCCTAATGACTAAGGATGATGAACATCTCTTTAGGTGCTTCTCAGCCATTAGATATTCTTCAGGTGAGAACTCTTTGTTTAGTTCTGTACTCCATTTATTAATAGGGTTACTTGCCTCTCTGGAGTTTAACTTCTTGAGTTCTTTGTATATATTGGATATTAGCCCTCTGTCGGATGTAAGGTTGGTAAAGATCATTTCCCAGTTAGTTGGTTGCCGCTTTGTCTTTTTGACAGTGTCTTTTGCCTTGCAAAAACTTTGTAATTTAATGAGGTCCCATTTGTCTATTCTTGATCTTAGAGCATAAGCTATTGGAGTTCTGTTCAGGAAATTCTCCCCTGTGCCCATATGTTCAAGGTTCTTCCCTAGTTTCCCTTCTATTAGTTTCAGTGTGTCTGGTTTTATGTGGAGATCTTTGATCCACTTAGAATTGAGCTTAGTGCAAGGAGATAAGAATGGTTCAATTTGCATTCTTCTGCATGTTGACCTCCAGCTGAGCCAGCACCATTTGTTGAAAGGGCTATCTTTTTTCCACTGGATGGTTTTAGCTCCTTTGTCAAAGATCAAGTGACCATAGGAGTGTGGATTCATTTCTGGGTCTCCAATTCTGTTCCATTGATCTACATGTCTGTTACTGTACCAATACCATGCGGTTTTTAACACTATTGCTCTGTAGTACAGCTTGAGGTCCCGGATACTGATTCCCCCAGAGGTTCTTTTACTCTTGAGAATAGTTTTAGCTATTCTGGGTATTCAGTTATTCCACATGAATTTTTGAATTGCTCTTTCTAACTCTATGAAGAATTAAGTTGGGATTTTGATGGGAATTGCATTGAATCTGTGTATTACTTTTGGTAAGATGCTCATTTTTACTATATTAATCCTGCCAATCCATGAGCATGGCAGATTTTTCCATCTTCTGAGGTCTTCTTCAATTTCTTTCTTCAGAGACTTGAAGTTCTTGTCATACAGATCTTTCGCTTGTTTGGTTAGAGTGGATTACATTGATGGATTTCCTTATATTAAACCATCCCTGCATCCCTGGGATGAAGCCTACTTGATCGTAGTGAATGATCGTTTTGATGTGTTCTTGGATTCGGTTGGCAAGAATTTTATTGAGTATTTTTGCATCGATACTCATAAGAGAGATTGGCCTGAGATTCTCTTTCTTTGTCGGATCTCTGTGTGCTTTTGGTATTAGTGTAATTGTGGCTTCATAGAAGGAGTTGGGTAATTTTCCTTCTGTTTCTATTTTGTGGAACAGTTTGAAGAGTATTGGCGTTAGGTCTTTTTTTTTTAATTTACATTCCAAATCACATCCCCTTTCCGGTTTCCTCCCTCCCCGAAAGTCCCATAAGCCCCCTTCCCTCCCTCTTTTCTCCATTCAACCCCCTCTTGTTACTCTGTCCTGGCGTTCCCCTACATCCAGTCTTTCCAGGACCAGGGGTCTCTCCTTCCATCTTTTTAGAAATCTATTGATATGCGGATTGTGTCTAGGGTATTCCGAGATTCTGGGTCAATATCCCCTTATCAGTGACTGCATACCATGTGTGTTCTTTTGTGATTGGGTTACCTCACTAAGGATGATATTTTCAAGATCTGACCATTTGCCTAGGAATTTCGTGAATTCATTGTTTTTAATTGCAGAGTAGTATTCCATTGTGTAGATATACCACATCTTCTGAATCCATTCCTCCATTGAGGGACATCTGGGTTCTTTCCAGCTTCTGGCTATTATAAATAAGGCTGCAATGAACATAGTGGAGCATGTGTCCTTATTGCATGCAGGTAAAGTCTCTGGGTATATGCCCAGGAGTGGTATAGCCGGATCCTCCGGGAGTGTCATGCCCAGTTTTCTGAGGAACTGCCAGACTGCTTTCCAGAGTGGTTGTACCAGCTTGCAATTCCACCAGCAGTGGAGGAGTGTTCCTCTTTCTCCACATCCTCGCCAACAACTGCTGTCTCTTGTGTTTTTAAACTTAGCCATCCTGACTGGTGTGAGATGGAATCTCAGGGTTGTTTTGATTTGCATTTCCCTAATGACTAAGGATGATGAACATCTCTTTAGGTGCTTCTCAGCCATTAGATATTCTTCAGGTGAGAACACTTTATGTAGCTCTGTACCCCATTTTTTAATAGGGTTACTTGCCTCTCTGGAGTTTAACTTCTTGAGTTCTTTGTATATATTGGATATTAGCCCTCTGTCGGATGTAAGGTTGGTAAAGATCATTTCCCAGTTAGTTGGTTGCCACTTTGTCTTTTTGACAGTGTCTTTTGCCTTGCAAAAACTTTGTAATTTAATGAGGTCCCATTTGTCTATTCTTGATCTTAGAGCATAAGCTATTGGAGTTCTGTTCAGGAAATTCTCCCCTGTGCCCATATGTTCAAGGTTCTTCCCTAGTTTCCCTTCTATTAGTTTCAGTGTGTCTGGTTTTATGTGGAGATCTTTGATCCACTTAGAATTGAGCTTAGTGCAAGGAGATAAGGATGGGTCAATTTGCATTCTTCTGCATGTTGACCTCCAGCTGAGCCAGCACCATTTGTTGAAAAGGCTATCTTTTTTCCACTGGATGGTTTTAGCTCCTTTGTCAAAGATCAAGTGACCATAGGAGTGTGGATTCATTTCTGGGTCTTCAATTCTGTTCCATTGATCTACATGTCTGTTACTGTACCAATACCATGCAGTTTTTAACACTATTGTTCTGTAGTACAGCTTGAGGTCCGGGATACTGATTCCCCCAGAGGTTCTTTTACTCTTGAGAATAGTTTTAGCTATTCTGGGTTTTCTGTTATTCCAGATGAATTTTTGAATTGCTCTTTCTAACTCTATGAAGAATTGAGTTGGGATTTTGATGGGGATTGCATTGAATCTGTGTATTACTTTTGGTAAGATGCTCATTTTTACTATATTAATCCTGCCAATCCATGAGCATGGCAGATTTTTCCATCTTCTGAGGTCTTCTTCAATTTCTTTCTTCAGAGACTTGAAGTTCTTGTCATACAGATCTTTCACTTGTTTGGTTAGAATCACGCCAAGATACTTTATATGGTTTGTGGCTATCGTGAAGGGTATTATTTCTCTTACTTCTTTCTCAGCCTGCTTATCCTTTGAGTATAGGAAGGCTTCTGACTTGCTTGAGTTGATTTTATATCCGGCCACTTTGCTGAAGTCGTCTATCAGCTGTAGGAGTTCTCTGGTGGAGTTCTTTGGGTCGCTTAAGTATACTATCACATCGTCTGCAAATAGTGATAGTTTGACTTCTTCCTTTCCAATTTGTATCCCTTTGACCTCTTTTTGTTGTCTAATTGCTCTAGCTAGAACTTCAAGTACTATATTGAAAAGATATGGAGAGAGAGGGCAGCCTTGTCTAGTCCCTGATTTTAGTGGGATTGCTACAAGTTTCTCTCCATTTAGATTGATGCTGGCTACCGGTTTGCTGTAAATTGCTTTTACTATGTTTAGATATGGGCCTTGAATTCCTGATCTTTCCAAGACCTTTAGCATGAAAGGATGCTGAATTTTGTCAAATGCTTTCTCAGCATCTAATGAGATGACCATGTGGTTTTTTTCTTTGAGATTGTTTATGTAGTGGATTACATTGATGGATTTCCTTATATTGAACCATCCCTGCATCCCTGCGATGAAGCCTACTTGATCATAGTGGATGATCGTTTTGATGTATTCTTGGATTCGGTTGGCAAGAATTTTATTGAGTATTTTTGCATCGATATTCATAAGAGAGATTGGCCTGAGATTCTCTTTCTTTGTCAGATCTTTGTGTGCTTTTGGTATTAGTGTAATTGTGGCTTCATAGAACGAGTTGGGTAGTGTTCCTTCTGTTTCTATTTTGTGGAACAGTTTGAAGAGTATTGGTGTTAGGTCTTCTTTGAAGGTCTGATAGAATTCTGCACTAAAACCATCTGGACCTGTGCTTTTTTTGGTTGGAAGACTTCCAATGACAACTTCTATTTCTTCAGGGGTTATAGGACGGTTTAGATGGTCTATTTGATCCTGATTTAATTTTGGTACTTGGTATCTGTCAAGGAAATTGTCCATTTCCTCAAGATTTTCTAGTTGTGTTGAATACAGGTTTTTGTAGTAGGATCTGATGATTTTTTGAATTTCCTCAGTTTCTGTTGTTGTCTCTCCTTTTTCGTTTCTGATTTTATTAATTTGGATACTATCTCTGTGCTCTCTGGTTAGTCTGGCTAAGGTCTTATCTATCTTGTTGATTCTCTCAAAGAACCAACTCCTCGTTTTGTTGATTCTTTGTATGGTTTTATTTGTTTCTACTTGATTGATTTCAGCCCTGAGTTTGATGATTTCCTGCCTTCTACTCCTCTTTGGTGTATTTGCTTCTTTTTGTTCCAGGGCTTTCAGGTGTGCCATTAAGCTGTTAGTGTATGCTGTCTCCCGTTTCTTTTTGGCGGCACTCAGGGCTATGAATTTTCCTCTTAGCACTGCTTTCATTGTGTCCCATAAATTAGGGTATGTTGTGCCTTCATTTTCATTAACTTTCAAAAAGTCTTTGATTTCTTTCTTTATTTCCACCTTGACCAAGTTATCATTGATTAGAGCATTGTTCAGCCTCCATGTGTACGTGGGTTTTCTTTTGTTTTTGTTGCCATTGAAGACCACCCTTATTCCATAGTGATCTGATAGGAGGCATGGGATTATTTCTATCTTCTTGTATCTGTTGAGGTCTGATTTGTGACCAATTATATGGTCAATTTTGGAGAAGGTACCATGAGGAGCTGAGAAGAAGGTGTATTCTTTAGCTCTAGGATGAAATGTTCTATATATGTCAGTTAGTTCCATTTGGTCCAAGGCTTCAATTAGATTCACTGTGTCCCTGTTTAGTTTCTGCTTTCCTGAACGATCCATTTCAGAGAGCGGGGTGTTGAAGTCACCCACTATTATTGTGTGCGGTGCGATGTGTGCTTTGAGTTTTAGTAAAGTTTCTTTTACGAATGAGGGTGCCCTTGCATTTGGAGCATAGATATTCAGAATTGAGAGTTCTTGATGGTGGATTTTTCCCTTGATCAGTATGTAGTGTCCTTCTGTGTCTTTTTTGATGACTTTAGGTTGAAAATCAATTTTATCCGATATTAGGATGGCTACTCCACCTCGTTTCTTGGGGCCATTTGCTTGTAAAATTGTTTTCCAGCCTTTTACTCTGAGGTAGTGTTTGTCTTTGACACTGAGGTGCGTTTCCTGCATGCAGCAAAATGCTGGGTCCTGTTTACGTATCCAGTCTGCTAGTCTATGTCTTTTAATTGGGGAATTGAGACCATTGATATTAAGAGAGATTAAGGCATAGTGATTATTGCCACCTGCCATTCTTGACGCTATCTTTATGTTTGAGTGGTTATCTACTTTTGGGTTTGATTCAAGAAGGTTATTATCTCATTTTTTCCAGGGTGTTGTTTCTCTCCCTGTATTGGAGGTTTCCACCTATTATCCATTGCAGGGCTGGATTTGTGGAAAGATATTGTGAAAATTTGGTTTTATCATGGAATATCTTGGTCTCTCCATCTATAGTGATTGAGAGTTTTGCTGGGTATAGTAGTCTAGGCTGGCATTTGTGCTCTCTTAGTGTCTGCATGAGATCTGCCCAGGATCTTCTGGCTTTCATAGTCTCTGGTGAGAAGTCTGATGTGATTCGGATAGGTCTTCCTTTGTATGTTACTTGGCTCTTTTCTCTTACTGCTTTTAGTATTCTTTCTTTGTTTAGAACATTCGGTGTTTTGATTATTATGTGACGGGAGGTATTTCTGTTCTGGTCCAGTCTGTTTGGAGTTCTGTAGGCTTCTTGTACGTTCATCGGCATCTCTCTCTTTAGGTTAGGGAAGTTTTCCTCCATAATTTTGTTGAAGATGTTTACTGGCCCTTTAAGTTGCAAATCTTCACTCTCATCTATACCTATAATCCTTAGGTTTGGTCTTCTCATTGTGTCCTGGATTTCCTGGATGTTTTGGGTTACACATTTTTTGCATTTTGCATTTTCTTTGACTGTTGAGTCAATGCTTTCTATGGAATCTTCAGCACCTGAGATTCTTTCTTCCATCTCTTGCATTCTATTGTTGATGTTTGCATCTATGACTCCTGATTTCTTCCCAAGGTTTTCTATCTCCAAAGTTGTCTCCCTTTGTGATTTCTTAGTTGTTTCTACTTCCTTTTTTAGTTCCTGGATGGATTTGCTGAGATCCTTCACTTGTTTGTTTGTATTTTCCTGTATTTCTTTAAGGTATTTTTGCATTGCCTCTTTCAGGATTTCTTCCTGATGACCCACGTTCTCCTGCATTTCTCTGAGTGATTTTTGTGTTTCCTCCTCATGGGAATCCATCTGTTGATCCATTGTCTCCTGCATTTCTTTAAGCTGTTCTCGTGTTTCCTTTGTAAGGGCATCTAACCGTTGATTCATTTCTTTAAGCAATTTTTGTGTTGCCTCCTTAGGGGCATCCGTCTGTTGACCCATATTCTTCCGCATTTCTTTATGCAATTTTTGTGATTCCTTTGTGAGTGCATCTACCCGTTGATTCATCTTGTTAAGCGATTTTTGTGTTGTCTCCTTTTGCGCCTCCATCTTTTGATCCATGTTCTCCAGCATTTCTCTAAGCGATTTTTGTGTTTCCTTTGTAAGGGCTTCTAACCGTTGATCCATGGTCTCCTGTAACTCTTTATTAGATTTATTTGTGTCCTTCTTGTGTTCCTCTAATAGGATCATGAGAAGTGATTTTTAAATCCAGATCTTGTCTTTCGGGTGTGGTGGGGTATCCAGGACTTGCTGCTGTTGGAGAGTTGGGTTCGGATGTTCCCATATTACTTTGATTTCTGTTAGTAACATTCCTACGTTTGCCTTTTGCCATCTGGATACCTCTGATGTTAGTTGGTCCTGCTGCCAGTGGCTGTTGGTTGGACCTCCTGTGAGCCTGCAAAGCTATTTCTGCCCCCCATGGATTACCAGGATTCCCCTGGCACCGATTTCTGGGGCCTGCCTGCTCCTGAGTGACTTTGGAGCCCTAATGTGCCTTGCCCCAAGTGATCTTATATTGGGGAGTCCTTGCACATCCAAAGGCTCAGCCTAGTGGATTCCTGGAGCAGAGGTCGCCAAAGGGAGGCTGGTAGGCTCCTGCCCTGTGCAGGGGTGTGTGATCTCTCCTAGGGGGGGGAGGGGGCGTCCCTCTGCCAGGCAGAAGTCCCACAGCAGAGCTAGCACGCTGGTTACTGCAGATCCGCCCAGCTCTTGGGAGCCATGTGCACACAAGTGATATTATGCCTGTCTGTCTCAGAACCTGGCTGTCCCAACTTCCCAGCCACTGGAGCAAAGATGGCGGAGTGCACTCTGCACACTCTCCGTGGCTCTCCTCACCCTGCAGACGCGATGGCCTGCAGATCTGGCACCCAGATGACCACAGCACTGACCCGTTCTTGGGCGCAGATGGAAGCCCCAACAGGCCGTGTCCCAAGTGATGTTATATTGGGAGAGAGCCTGGGTACCTGTCTCTTCAGTGCAGTCTGCGGGAACAGAGGTCACGGAAGGAAAGCTGGTAGGCTCCCGCCCAGTGTGGGGTCCCTCTGCCAGGCAGAAGTCCCACAGCAGAGTTGGCGTGCTGGTTACTGCAGATCAGCCCAGCACTTGGAAGCCGCATACACACAAGCCGCCCGAGACCCAAGCGATATTATGCCTGTCTGTCTCAGAACCTGGCTGTCCCAACTTCCCAGTCACTGGAGCAAAGATGGCGGAGTGCACTCTGCATACTCTCCGTGGCGCTGCTCACCCTGCAGACATGATGGCCTGCAGATCTGGCACCCAGACGACAACAGCGCTGACCTGTTCTTGGGCGCCATGAAGCTTGTTTCTAAGACAAGAAATTGTTTATCTGCCAGAACCTGTAAACCTTTTGTACAAATGTTAGAGAGAGAGAGAGAGAGAGAGAGAGAGAGAGAGAGAGAGAGAGAGAGAGAGAGAGAGAACCTTTGTTCACACAAAAGGCATGTTTCAGGAATTTAATGGCAAGGAGCAGGGACTCACTGCCCAGCAACCCAAGCCATGTGTCAATTTTTTTCCAACTAGGCACTCAAACAGCTGATACCAAAAAGTCACTGTCTGAGTTTTAATAAACTCCAAGCCCACTTTCTGTCTTCCTGTGATTCATCTCCCTAGAGTGCCCTCTGAAGAGAGGAAAGGTTGTGTGTCCACACAGTGCACATGGTGTGATGGTCTTTTTGTGACTGAAAACTTATTTGTAACAACTACTTATACATTGCAGGCTTCATCTCTAATACAATTTAATTTTGGGGCTTATTGTTTTTGTCAGGGTCCACCTTCCTCTGCCTCTAGAGGGCTGGAGTTAAAGACATGCAATGCTGTGCCCACTTCCAGGGTCAATTTCAGGGGAAATAGCATTTATATGCTCATCCTGAAAGAAATCCCCTACAACACCACCAAGCTATGGAAGGTGATTCTGGAGCTGGACTCTTCCCATTTGAGATTGTAATGATGACTTGTATGAAGGCATTCTTTTTTTTTCTTTTTTTTATTAGATATATTCTTTATTTAAATTTCAAATGATTTCCCCTTTCCTGGATCCCCCCTCCCCGAAAGTCCCATAAGCCCCCTTCCCTCCCCCTGTTCCACAATCAACCCTTTCCCACTTCCCTGTCCTGATATTCCCCTAAACTGCTGTATTGAGCCTTTCCAGGAACAAGGGCCTCTCCTTCCTCTCCTTCCTTCTTCTTGGGCATCATTTGATATGTGAAATGTGCTTCTGGGCTAATATCCACTTATCAATGAGTGTATCCCATGTGTGTTCATGTGTGATTGGGTCACCTAACTCAGGATGACATTCTCCAGTTCCACCCACTTGCCTAAGAATTTCATGAATTCACTGTTTTTAATAGCTGAGTAGTATTCCATACTGTAAATATACCACCTTTTCTGTATCCTTTCCTCTGTTAAGGGACATCTGGGTTCTTTCCAGCTTCTGGCTATTATAAATAAGGCTGCAATGAACATAGTGAAGCATTTGTCCTTATTACATGCTGGAGAATCCTCTGCGTATATGCCCAGGAGTGATATAGCAGGGTCCTCCAGTAGTATTATGCCCAATTTTATGAGGAACTGCCACACTGCTTTCCAGAGTGGTTGTATCAGTTTGCTATCCCACCAGCAGTGGAGGAGTGTTCCTCTTTCTCCACATCCTCACCAACACCTGCTCTCTCCTGAGTTTTTGATCTTAGTCATTCTGATTGATATGGGGCAATATCTCAGGGTTGTTTTGATTTGCATTTCCCTGATGACTAAGGATGTTGAACACTTCTTGAGGTGCTTCTCAGCCGTTGATTTTCCTCATGTGAAAATTCTTTGTTTAGCTCTGTTCCCCATTTTTAATAGGGTTAATAGGGTTATCTGTAGTTTACCTTCTTGAGTTCTTTGTATATCTTGGATATTAGCCCTCTGTTGAATATAGGGTTGATAAAGATCATTTCCCAATTTGTTGGTTGCGGTTTTGTCCTTTTGACAGTGTCCTTTGCCTTACAGAAACTTTGTAATTTTATGAGATTCCATTTGTCAATTCTTGATTTTAGAGCATAAGCTATTGGTGTTCTGTTAAGGAAATTTTCCCCTGTGCCCATGTGCTCAAGGCTCTTCCCCAGTTACTTTTCTATCAGTTTCAGTGTGTCTGGATTTAGATTGAGGTCCTAGATCCATTTGGACTTGAGCTTAGTACAAGGAGATAAGAATGGATCAATTTGTATTTTTCTGCATGCTGACCTCCAGTCGAACCATCACCATTTGTTGAAAAGGCTATCTTTTTTCCATTGGATAGTTGTGGTTCCTTTGTCAAATATCAAGTGTCCATAGGTGTGTAGGTTCATTTCTGGGGCTTCAGTTATGTTCCATTGATCTACATGCCTGTCACTGTACAAATACCATGCAGTTTTTAACACTATTGCTCTTTAGTACTGCTTGAGGTCAGGAATACTGATTCCCCCAGAAGTTCTTTTACTCTTGAGAATAGTTTTAGCTATCCTGGGTTTTTCGTTATTCCAGATGAATTTGAGAATTACTTTTTCTAACTCTATGAGGAATTGAGTTGGGATTTTGATGCGTATTGCATTGAATCTGTAGATTGCTTTTGGCAAGATGGCCATTTTTACTATATTAATACTGCCAATCCAGGAGCATGGAAGATTTTTCCATTTTCTGAGGTCTTCTTTGAGTTCTTTCTTCAGGAACTTGAAGTTCCTGTCATACAGATCTTTCACTTGTTTGGTTAGAGTCACACCAAGATACTTTATATTGTTTGTGGCTATTGTGAAGGGTGTCATTTCCATAATTTCTTTCTCAGCCTGTTTATCCTTTGAGTATAGGAAGGGTACTGATTTGTTTAAGTTAATTTTATATCTGGCCACTTTGCTGAAGTTGTTTATTAGTTGTAGGAGTTTTCTGGTAGAGTTTTTTGGGTCACTTAAGTATACTGTCATATCATCTGCAAATAGCGATTGTTTGACTTCTTCCTTTCCAATTTGAATCCCTTTGACCTCCTTTTGTTGTCTAATTGCTCTAGCTAGAACTTCAAGTACTATATTGAATAAATATGGAGAGAGAGGGCAAATTTGTCTAGTCCCTGATTTTAGTGGGATTACTTAAAGTTTCTCTCCATTTAGTTTGATGTTGGCTACTGGTTTGCTGTATATTGTTTTTACTAGGTTTAGGTATTGGCCTTTAATTCCTGTTCTTTCCAAGAAATTTAGCATGAAAGGATGCTGAATTTTTCAAATGCTGTTTCAGCATCTAATGAAATGGCCATGTGTTTTCTTTTCTTTGAGTTTGTTTATGTAGTGGATTACATTGATGGTTTTCCATATATTGAAACATCTCTGCATCCCTGGGATGAAGCCTACTTAATCATGGTAAATGATCGTTTTGATGTGTTCTTGGATTTGGTTGGCAAGAATTTTATTGAGTATTTTTGCATCTACATTCATAAGGGAAATTGGTCTAAAGTTCTCTTTCCTTGTTGGATCTTTGGGTGGTTTTGGTATCAGCGTAATTGTGGTATCATAGAACGATTTGGGTAGTGTTCCTTCTGTTTCTATTTTGTGGAATAGTTTGAAGAGTATTGGTGTTATGTCTTCTTTGAAGGTCTGATAGAATTCTGCACTAAAACTATCTGGTCCTGTGCCTCTTTTGGTTAGGAGACTGTCAATGACCACTTCTATTTCTTTACGGGTTATGGGACCATGTAAATGGTCTATCTGATACTGATTAAACTTTAATATTTGGTATCTGTCTAGGAAATTGTCCATTTCATCCAGATTTTCCAGTTATGTTGAGTATATGCTTTTGTAGTAGGATCTGATGGTTTTTATGATTTTCCTCAGTTTCTGTTGTTATTTCTACCTTTTCATTTCTGATTTTGTTAATTTGGATACTGTCTCTGTGCCATCTGGTTTGTCTGGCTAAAGGTTTATCTATCTTGTTGATTTGTCTCAAAAAACCAGCTCCTGGTTTTGTTGATTCTTTGTATAGTTCTTTTTGTTTCTGCTTGATTGATTTCAGCCCTGAGATTGATGATTTCCTGCCTTCTACTCCTCTTGGATGTATTAGCTTCTTTCTGTTCTAAAGCTTTCAGGTGTGTTTTTAAGCTGCTTATGTATGCTCTCTCCAGCTTCTTTTTGGAGGCACTCAGAGCTGTGAGTTTTTGTTTTTGTTCTTGTTTTTTTATTTTTTTAATTTACATTCCAAATCATTTCCCCTTTCCCATTTCCTCCCTCCCCGAAAGTCCCATAAGCCCCCTTCCCTCCCTCTTTTCTCCATTCAACCCCCTCTCATTTCTCTGTCCTGGCGTCTCCCTACATCCAGTCTTTCCAGGACCAGGGATCTCTCCTTCCATCTTCTTAGAAATCTATTGATATGCGGATTGTGTCTAGGGTATCCCGAGATTCTGGGTCAATATCCCCTTATCAGTGACTGCATACCATGTGTGTTCTTTTGTGATTGGGTTACCTCACTAAGGATGATATTTTCAAGTTCTGACCATTTGCCTAGGAATTTCGTGAATTCATTGTTTTTAATTGCAGAGTAGTATTCCATTGTGTAGATATACCACATCTTCTGAATCCATTCCTCCGTTGAGGGACATCTGGGTTCTTTCCAGCTTCTGGCTATTATAAATAAGGCTGCTATGAACATAGTGGAGCATGTGTCCTTATTGCATGCAGGTAAAGCCTCTGGGCATATGCCCAGGAGTGGTATAGCCGGATCCTCCGGGAGTGTCATGCCCAGTTTTCTGAGGAACCGCCAGACTGCTTTCCAGAGTGGTTGTACCAGCTTGCAATTCCACTAGAAGTGGAGGAGTGTTCCTCTTTTTCCACATCCTCGCCAACAACTGGTGTCTCCTGTGTTTTTGATCTTAGCCATCCTGACTGGTGTGAGATGGAATCTCAGGGTTGTTTTGATTTGCATTTCCCTAATGACTAAGGATGATGAACATCTCTTTAGGTGCTTCTCGGCCATTAGATATTCTTCAGGCGAGAACTCTTTGTTTAGTCTGTACCCCATTTTTTAATAGGGTTACTTGCCTCTCTGGAGTTTAACTTCTTGAGTTCTTTGTATATATTGGATATTAGCCCTCTGTCGGAAGTAAGATTGGTAAAGATAATTTCCCAGTTAGTTGGTTTCTGCCTTGTCTTTTTGACAGTGTCTTTTGCCTTGCAAAAACTTTGTAATTTAATGAGGTCATCTCATTAGATGCTGAGAAAGCATTTGACAAAATTCAGCATCCTTTCATGCTAAAGGTCTTGGAAAGATCAGGAATTCAAGGCCCATATCTAAACATAGTAAAAGCAATTTACAGCAAACCAGTAGCCAGCATCAATCTAAACGGAGAGAAACTTGAAGCAATCCCACTAAAATCAGAGACTAGACAAGGCTGCCCTCTCACTCAATATCTTTTCAATATAGTACTTGAAGTTCTAGCTAGAGCTATTAGACAACAAAAGGAGGTCAAAGGGATACAAATTGGAAAGGAAGAAGTCAAACTATCACTATTTGCAGACGATATGATAGTATACTTAAGCGACCCAAAGAACTCCACCAGAGAACTCCTACAGCTGATAAACGACTTCAGCAAAGTGGCCGGATATAAAATCAACTCAAGCAAGTCAGAAGCCTTCCTATATTCAAAGGATAAGCAGGCTGAGAAAGAAATAAGAGAAATGATACCCTTCACGATAGCCACAAACCATATAAAGTATCTTGGCGTGACTCTAACCAAACAAGTGAAAGATCTGTATGACAAGAACTTCAAGTCTCTGAAGAAAGAAATTGAAGAATACCTCAGAAGATGGAAAAATCTGCCATGCTCATGGATTGGCAGGATTAATATAGTAAAAATGAGCATCTTACCAAAAGTAATATACAGATTCAATGCAATCCCCATCAAAATCCCAACTCAATTCTTCATAGAGTTAGAAAGAGCAATTCAAAAATTCATCTGAAATAACAGAAAACCCAGAATAGCTAAAACTATTCTCAAGAGTAAAAGAACCTCTGGGGGAATCAGTATCCCGGACCTCAAGCTGTACTACAGAGCAATAGTGTTAAAAACCGCATGGTATTGGTACAGTGACAGGCATGTAGATCAATGGAACAGAATTGAAGACCCAGAAATGAATCCACACTCCTATGGTCACTTGATCTTTGACAAAGGAGCTAAAACCATCCAGTGGAAAAAAGATAGCCCTTTCAACAAATGGTGCTGGCTCAGCTGGAGGTCAACATGCAGAAGAATGCAAATTGACCCATTCTTATCTCCTTGCACTAAGCTCAATTCTAAGTGGATCAAGGATCTCCACATAAAACCAGACACACTGAAACTAATAGAAGGGAAACTAGGGAAGAACCTTGAACATATGGGCACAGGGGAGAATTTCCTGAACAGAACTCCAATAGCTTATGCTCTAAGATCAAGAATAGACAAATGGGACCTCATTAAATTACAAAGTTTTTGTGAGTTTTTGTTTTATCACTGCTTTCATTGTGTCTTGTAAATTTGGATATGTTGTACCATCATTTTCATTAAATTCTAAAAAGTCAAACTGGGCATGACACTCCTGGAGGATCCGGCTATACCACTCCTGGGCATATACCCAGAGGCTTTACCTGCATGCAATAAGGACACATGCTCCACTATGTTCATTGCAGCCTTATTTATAATAGCCAGAAGCTGGAAAGAACCCAGATGTCCCTCAATGGAGGAATGGATTCAGAAGATGTGGTATATCTACACAATGGAATACTACTCTGCAATTAAAAACAATGAATTCACGAAATTCCTAGGCAAATGGTCAGATCTTGAAAATATCATCCTTAGTGAGGTAACCCAATCACAAAAGAACACACATGGTATGCAGTCACTGATAAGGGGATATTGACCCAGAATCTCGGAATACCCTAGACACAATCCGCATATCAATAGATTTCTAAGAAGATGGAAGGAGAGACCCCTGGTCCTGGAAAGACTGGATGTAGGGGAACGCCAGGACAGAGTAACGAGAGGGGGTTGAATGGAGAAAAGAGGGAGGGAAGGGGGCTTATGGGACTTTTGGGGAGGGAGGAAACGGGAAAGGGGAAATGATTTGGAATGTAAATTAAAAAAAATTAATTAAAAAAAAAGAACAAATTCACCTATGAAGGTTTTAAGACAAAAGCACTGCACTCAACAGCCCTTAGGCTCCTTGTACAACATGGCCTAAACGTGGGGTCAATGTTCAATAAATGCTTTCTGATAAAAAAAAATTCTAAAAAGTCTTTGATTTCTTTCCTTATTTCTTCAATGATCAATGTATCATTGAGTGGATCATTGTTCAGCTTCCATGTGTATGTGGGCTTTCTGTTGTTTTTTGCTATTGAAGACAACCCTTACTCCATAGCGATTTGATAGGAGGTATGGGATTAGTTCGATCATCTTATATCTGTTGAGGTCTGTTTTTTGACCAATTATATGGTCAGTTTCTCAGTACCATGAGGTACTGAGAAGAAGGTATATTCTTTTGATTTAGGATGAAATGTTCTATAGATATCTAGTAAATTCATTTGGTCCAAAACTTCTGTTAGTTTCACTGTGTCTCTATTTAGTTTGTGTTTCCCTGATCTGTCCATGAGGAAAGTGGGGTATTGAAATCACCCACAATTATTGTGTGGGGTGCGATGTGTGCTTTAAGCTTTAGTAAAGTTTCTTTTATAAATGAGGGTGCCCTTGCATTTGGGGCATAGATGTTCAGAACTGAGAGTTCTTCCTGGTAGATTTTTCTTTTTTGTTGTTGTTGTTGTTGCTGTTTTGGTTTTTCGAGACAGGGTTTCTCTGTGTAGCCCTGGCTGTCCTGGAACTCACTCTGTAGACCAGGCTGGCCTCGAACTCAGAAATTCACCTGCCTCTGCCTCCCAAGTGCTGGGATTAAAGGCGGAGATTTTTCTTTTAATGAATATAAAGTATCCTTCTGTTTCTCTTTTGTTGACTTTTGGTTGAAAGTCTATTTTATTGGATATTAGAATGACTACTCCAGCTTGTTTCCTGGGACCATTTGCTTGGAAAACTGTTTTCCAGCCTTTTACTCTGAGGTAGTGTTTGTCTTTGACACTGATATGTGTTTCCTGTATGCTGCAAAATGTTGGATTCTATTTACGTATCCAGTCTTTTTATTGGGGAATTGAGTCCATTGATGTTAAGGAAAAGTGATTGTTGCTTCCTACTATTTTTGATGTAATTTTTATGTTTGTGTGGTTATCTTCTTTTGGGTTTGTTAACAGAAGATTAATTTCTTGTTTTTTCTAGTGTGTAGTTTCCCTCCTTTTGTTGGTATTTTCCATTCATTATCCTTTGAAGGGGTGGATTTGTGAAAAGATACTGTGTAAATTTGTTTTTGTCATGAAATACCTTGCTTTCTTCGTCTATGGTAATTGAGAGATTTTCTGGATATTGCAGTCTGGGCTAGCATTTGTGTTCCCTTAGGGTCTGTGTGACATTTGCCCAGGCTCTTCTGGTTTTCATAGTCTCTGTGAGAAGTTCAGTGTAATTCTGATAGGTCTACCTTTATATGTTACTTGGCCTTTTTCCCTTACTGCTTTTACTAGTCTTTTTTTGTTTAGTGCATTTGTTGTTTTAATTGTTATGTGACAGGAGGAATTTCTTTTCTGGTCAAATCTATTTGGAGTCCTGTAGGCTTCATGTATGTTCATGGACATCTCTTTCTTTAGGTTAGGGAAGTTTTCTTCTATAATTTTGTTGAAAACTTTTACTGGTCCTTTAAGTTGGAAATCTTCACTCTCTTCTACACCTATAATCCTTAGGTTTGGTCTTCTCATTTTGTCCTGGATTTCCTGAATATTTTGGGTCAGGAACTTTTTGCATTTTTCATTTTCGTTGATGTTGTATCAATGCTTTCAATGATATCTTCTGCATCTGAGATTCTCTCTTCTATCTCTTGTATTCTGTTGTTGATGCTTGGATCTATGACTCCTGACTTCTTTCCTAGGTTTTCTATGTCACAAGTTGTTTCCCTTTGTGATTTCTTTATTGTTTCTACCTCCATCTTTAGATCCTGGATGCCTTTGTTCATTTCCTTCACCTGTTTTGTTGTGTTTTCCCTTAGTTCTTCAAGGGCTTCTCCATGTTTACTTGTGTTCTCATGTATTTCTTTAAGGGAGTTATTTATATCCTTCTTGAAGTCCTCCATCAGCTTCATGAGCTATGATTTTAAATCTAAATCTTGCTTTTCTGGTGTGTTGCTGTATCCAGGACTTGCTGTTGTGGGAGAATTGGCTTCAGATGTAGCCATATTGCCTTGATTTCTGTTAGTAACATTCCTACATTTGCCTTTTGCCATCTGGCTATCTCTGGTGTTAGTTGATTCTGCTGTCACTGGCTGGTGCTTGTCCCTCCTGTGTGCCTGCAGGCCTATCTCAGCACCCCTGGGTGATCGACTTTCCCCTGGCACAGATTGCTCTGGGGCTGCCCAGCTCCTGAGTATCGGTCGGGCCCTGGCAGACACTCGAGTCCCAAGTGATCTTACACTCAGACGTTCTCTGCATTCCTGGCTGCAGCATCCTGCTCAGTGGCAGGAGAGAAGATGTTGGCCTCACCTCTACTTGCGGGACTCAATGCAGAACAGATATTCCCTAGCAGACTAGATGCAAAGAAGGCTGCATTGCTGCCAAGCCCCTGGGTGCAGGCAGAGCCCTGGCAGGGCATGTCCCAAGTCATCCTCCACTGGGGTGATCTCTATGCCCCTATCTGCACCTGTCTACTCAGTCACAGTAGCAAAGATGGTGGTGCTTCATCTCTAAAGGCAGGACTCCCTCCAATTGAGGGACTACCCACAGGGCAAATATCCCCTGCAGGGTAGATACACAGATGGTTGTCATGCTGCTGAGCCCCTATGGGCAGGCAGAGCCATGGCAGGGTGCGTCTCAAGCAATCCTCCACTCAGATGATCCCTGTGCCCCTGTCTGTACCTGCCTACTCCATGTGAAGGCATTCTATAACAGGCTCCCTGCATTTTCCTGAATTCAAGGATATATTAAAGATGCTATAGCGTCCCAGCAGGTAGTAAATCCTATCTTTATTTTACTTAACTCTTAAAAGAACTCAGTCTATACCTTGGGAAGAGACACTGCTTTTAAGCGTAACATGGAAGATGCATGGACAAGCATATTTATCTCTGTCTACAATGTCAGAATGTGTATGTTTATTCCAGGTTTAATATAACCTCCCATATTACACAGTACACATGTTAAAGGCCATGAGGAAATCACCACTCAGTTGTTCCCTGACTCTCCTGAGGATTATTACTTTGGAACTCATTGTTTCTGCTTTACCCTTCTGAGAAATACTGTTTCATAGATCTCAAGGGCTTCACAAACTATACAATTGTTATACTCACAGCAGAACTCTTTTGACTTCCTTATAACCTTTGATGTGTCCATAACTTCAGAACAATGTTCTGTAAATCTGTATGGGAGGACATTACTGAATTCATCATAGTCCTCATGGGGGGGCACAGTATATAGTATTACATTGTGTGAATAGTATTGCATCATGTAGCTATACCACATTTTCTTTATTCATTCTTCAGTTGAGGGATATTTAGGTTATTTTCAGTTTCTGCCTATTATGAAAAGGCTTCTATGAACATAATTGAACAATGTTTTGTGATTAGGTGGTGCATCTTTTGGGTATAAGCCCAGGAGTGGTATGGTTTGATCTTGAGGTAGAACTATTCCTAGTTCTCTGAGAAACTGCCAAATTGATCTCCAGTGTGGTTGTACAAGTTTGCACTCCCAACGGCAAAGGAGAAGTGTGCCCCTTGCTTTACATGCTGGCCAGCATGTGCTATAACTTGAATTTTGATCATCTCAATCTGATGGGTGTAAAATGGAACCTCAGGGTTGTTTTGATTTGTATTTCCCTTTGAGTAAGAACTTTGAATATTTGTTTAAGTGTTTCACCAAAATTCAAGATTCATCTGTTGGACATTTGCTATTTAGCTTTATGCCCCATTTTTTAATTAGGTTATTTGGGTTGTTGGTGTCTAACTTCTTGAGTTCTTTATACATTTTAGATGTTAGCACTCTGTCAGGTGTAGGTTTGGTGAAGATACTTTCTCTTTCAAAGGACAGGGTCCTTTTCCTTCCAGAAGCTTTGCAGTTTTATCATGTCCCATTTATCAATTTTTGATTTTATAACCTGAGCCATTGGTGTTCTGCTCAGGGAATTGTCTCTTGTACCAATGTGTTCAAAGTTTTTTTCACTTTCTATTCTATGAGATTTAGTGTATCCAGTCTTATGATGCTTTGGAAATGAGATGGAGATTGCATTGCATCTGTAGATTGATTTTGGTAAGATGCTTCTTATATTTTTCACTAAGTTAATCCTAGTTATCCATGAGCATGGGAGATCTTTCGATCTTCTGATATCTTTTTCAATTTCTTTCTTCATCGACTTGAAATTCTTGTCATACACATCTTTCATTTTCTTGGTTAAATTTACAACAAGGTATTATATATCATTCAAGGCTGTATTAAAGTGGGTTGTTTCTCTTATTTCTTTCTGGACCCCTTTATCTTTTGCATAAAGAATGACTATTGATTTATATGAATTAATTTTGTATCCAGCTTCTTTGCTGAAGCTGTTTATCAGTTGTAGGTTTTTCCTGTAGAATTTTTGGGAAGGTTTATATATACTATCCTATCATTTGTGATAATGGTACTTTGACTTCTTCCTTTTCAATTGTATCCCCTTGATCTCTTTCAATTGTCTAGGTAGACATCAATTACTATATTGAATAGATATAGAGAGAATAGACAACATTGTCTTCTTCTTGATATAAGTGGAATTGTATTGAGGTTATCTCCAAAATTTGATCTTGCTTATAGGCTTACTGTAAATAGGCTTTATTATATTTACATATGTCCCTTGTATCTCTAAGTTCTCCAACACTTTTATCATAAAAGGGTGTTGAATTTTGTCAAAGGCATTTTTGGAATCTAATGAGATGAGCATAGGATTTTTTTTTCTTTCAGTTTGCTTATATGGTAGATTACAACAGACTGGTTTTCATAAGTTGAATTATCGCTGCATAACTAGGCAGAAGCTTATTTGATCATGATGAATGATATTTTGTTATTCCCATGGATTCTGTTTGCATTTTATTGAGTATTTTTCCATCTATGTTCATAGGAAAAATTGACCAGTAATTCACATTTTTAATTGGATCATTGTGTGCCTTGCTTATCTTTGGTGATTGTGACCTCATTAAATGAATTTGTCAATGTTTACTGTGTTTCTATTTGGGGGAATTATTTTAGAAATGTTGGCTTTAACTCTTCTTTAAAAGTCTGGTAGAGGGCTGGAGAGATGGCTCAGAGGTTAAGAGCACTGACTGCTCTTCTGAAGGTCCTGAGTTCAAATCCCAGCAACCACATGGTGGCTCACAACCATCCGTAATGAGATCTGACGCCCTCTTCTGGTGTGTCTGAAGACAGCTACAGTGTACTTACATATAATAAATAAATCTTTTTTAAAAAAGTCTGGTAGAGCCGGGCGGTGGTGGCACACGCCTTTAATCCCAGCACTTGGGAGGCAGAGGCAGGAGGATTTCTGAGTTCGAGGCCAGCCTGGTCTACAAAGTGAGTTCCAGGACAGCCAGGGCTATACAGAGAAACCCTGTCTCGAAAAACCAAAAAAAAAGATAAAAGTCTGGTAGAATTCTGCACTACTTTTAATGACTGCTTCTGTTTCCTCAAAGGTTATAAGTCTATTTAAATTGTTTACCTGGTCTTTATTTAACTTTGAAAAGTGGTATCTATCCAGAAAATGATCCACTTCTTTCAGAATTTCCAATTTTTGTGCCACATGTATTTAACTATGTCCCAATAATTCTTTATTTTGTTTAGGTATTTTTTGTTATATCCTCATTTTGATTTCTGATTTTATCAGTTTGAATAGTCTCTCTCCATCTTTCAGTTAGTTTGGATAATGTTTTATTGATCTTGTTGATCTTTTCAAAGAACCAACTCTTTGTTTCATGGATTCTTTGTATTGTTCTTATTTTCCTATTATATTGATTTCAACCTTCAGTTTGATAATAACCTTCTATCTACTCCTCTTGTATATGTTTGTTTCTCTATATTCTAGAGTTTTCAGGTGTACTGTTAAGTTGTGTTGTGCCAAGGAAATATTAGTGATCCCCAAAAACACATAGAGGAGCCAATCTGATACAACTCAGAGCCGGGTCTTTATTCTATTAGAGCTAGCTCAGGCCATCCCAATGCACCACTGTCACACAGGACAGTTATGGTGGTGGAGGAGCCCTGAATGTCTACCAGAGCAAGTCTTTATAATAAGCAGCAAGCAGAGAGGACGTGTGCAAGAATTTAATTGGAAAGCATCATAATTGGCTGGTGCTAGGAGTCATATCATAAACTTAACTTCTGCTCCCCTCTGCATTGATGGTCATTAGGCAAGGAGGGAGCTTGTAACCTGGAGAGCAGATTTGTTTGGGGAATAACCTAGGAGACACTGGTTTTATTGAGATTGTAACATGAAAACTCTGGTCTTGTTGGGGATTAGCCTAGACACTGGAGCTAGGCACAGGTTTTGGGGGGGGGCAACTTGGAAACTAATGTTAGGTACCAGCCTACTAGTTTACCTGAGTTCAGACTTAGGTCAGGTTCTCTAAAATGGAGTCTGATCTTAATGCTTTGGCATCTCAGCTGCTAGTATGGGATCTCTCTATTCTTTATGTAAGCATTTAGTTCTGTGTACTTCCTCTTGGCACCACTTTCATTGTGCCCCATAAATTTGGGTAAGTTGTGTATTCATTTTTATTGTATTCTAGAAAGTCCTTAATTTCTTTCTTTATTCCCACCTTGATCCAGCTTCTTTGAGTATAGAGTTATTCAGTTTCTATGAGTTTGTATTCTTCTGGGTTTTTTCTTGTTGTTCAAATCATGCTTTAGTCCATGGTAGTTTGATGATATGCAGGGGATTATTTCAATTTTCTTATATCTATTGAAATTTGCTTTGTGACCAAGTATGTGTTAAATTTTAGAGAAAGTTCTTTAAGGTACTGAGAAGCATGAATATTCTTTGGTGTTTGGATGAAATGTTGTATGTATTTGTTAGCTCCATTTGTCTCATAGTATCTGTTAGCTCCTGTATTTGTTTGTTAACATATCTTTTATTCTCCTAATATAATTGTCATATTGGAAGCTTACTGTCTCACTCTGCTAACCTAGGTCAAGTCCTGGAAGCTTCTAGCCTCTGTAGAAGCTTATCTAGATCTAGAATGTATTCAGTTTCTGAGTCTTACTGCTGAACAAACTCAGCCTTTCTTGTTCTTTCTGAACTCTGACTGAATGGCTCTACTCATCAATTCTGCTTCAAACTCTGCCCAAGCTGACTGATTCAATGTGACTTCTCTGGACTTCGGAGTACATTTTCCTCATACTAACTTAGACAATATGTTTTAATCTCACTATCTTTCATATTTTCTGGATCATTTTGTTTTCACATGTGTGTAGCTTGTTCTCTCTCTATAACCTGTACAATTGCTTCAGTAAAAGTGATTTCTCTCTCTCTCTCTCTCTCTCTCTCTCTCTCTCTCTCTCTCTCTCTCTCTCTCTCTCTCTCTCTCTGTACTGCCCCTCAAGTGACTTCCTTTTCCTCTTTCTGTTCATGAGCTTTGACATCCATCTTTCTTTGACTTGTCACTTTGTCTTCCACTCAATTAAACATCACTTTCAAATAGGGCTGGTTCTTTCTACAACAAAGTAACTTTAACTTCACTTTTTGGTATTAAAGATTTATACTCTTTCTCCAAAGCCTCACCTACATGTGGTATCGTCTGAGTTTCTGATCTTAGCCATTTTGATTCATGTAAGGTGGGATTTCAGGGTCGTTTTGATGTGCATTTCCCTGATGATTAAGGACTTCGAATGTTTCTTTAAGTGCTTCTCAGCCATTTAACATTTGTCTGTTATAAATTCTCTGTTTAGTTCTATACCCCATTTTATGATTGGGTTGTTTGGTTTCTTAGTGATTAGTTTCTCGAGTTTATACACACACACACACACACACACATACACACACACACATATATATATATAGAGAGAGAGAGAGACAGAGACAGAGAGAGACAGAGAGAGAGAGAGAGAGAGAGAGAGAGAGACAGAGAGACAGAGAGAGAGAGAGAGAGAGAGAGAGAGAATATTAGCCTTCTATTTGATGTGGGCTTAGTGAAGATTTCCTTTCCCAATCTGAAGTTTGCCAGTTTGTCCTATTGATGATTTCCTTTGCATTAGAGAAGCTTTCAAGTTTCATGAGGTCCCATTTACCAATTCCTGATCATATTGCCTTAGCCATTGGAGTTTTGTTTAATAAATTTTCCCCTCTGCCAATGAGTTCAAGGCTCTTGACTACTTTCTCTTCTATTAGATTCAGTATATCTGGTTTTATGTTGAGGTCCTTGATCCACTAGGACTTGAACTTTGTGCAAGCTTCGAAATATAGATCTATTTTCATTTTTTCTACATACAGACTGCCAGTTAGACCAGCACCATTTATTGAAGATGATTTTTTCCATTTTATTTTTTTTTTGTTTCTTTGTCAAAGATCCAGTGTCCATAAGTGTGTGGTTTTATTTCTAAGTCTTCAGTTCTGTTCCATTGATCAACTTGCCTGTCTCTGTACCAATACCATGCAAATTTAATCACTATTGCTCAGGTGACAGTGCACGTTGACAAAGATATGGAGAAAGATGAACACTCCTACATTGCTGGTGCGATTGAAAACTAGTCAAACCACTCTGGAAATCGATCTGGAGGTTCCTCAGAAAATTGGAAATATACCTACCTGAAAACCCAGCTATACCACTCTTGGACATGTACCGAAAAGATACTCCATGTGTTCCACTATGTTCATAGCAGTCTATTTGTAATAACTAGAAGTTGGAAACAACCCAGATGCCTCACTACAGAAGAATGGATACAGAAAATATAGCTCATTTACACAGTGGATTACTACTCAACTATTAAGAACAAGGACATCATGAGTTTTGTAGACAAATGGATGGAACTAGAAAATATCATCCTGAGTAAGGTAACACAGACTCAAAAGGACAAGCATGGTATATACTCACTAGTAAGTGAATATTAGACAAAAAAGTACGAAATACTCGGGATACAATCTACAGAACTCTAGAAAGCTAATAAGCCAAAGTACTCAAAAGAGGATGCCTTAATCCCCCTTGGGAGGAAAAAGAAAGCAATCATCAGAGGGTGTAGGGAGGGAGGAACCTGAGTGGAAAAGGGTACAAGGAGAGGAAGAGGGGAAGACGATCAGGTATTGGGGGGAACATGGTTGAAGCCCTGGGGGGCAGTAGAAAGAATGGAGACAGGAAACCTCAGGAGGTAAGAGGTGTGGGGACCCTCTAGAATGTACCAGAGACCTGGGAAGTGAGAGACTCTCAGTACTCAAAGGGAGAGACCTTAGATGAAATGCCCTATATTGGGGACAGGGAATTTGTAGAGTCTACCTCTCATAGGAAGAGGGGGCATCAAGTGCAAGCATAGGGTTGCTATCCCACAGTCAAACACTCTGGCTAAGCATTGATCCAATGTGAAAAAATTGCAGAAATGAAAATGGAGAAAAGCCTGAGAAAAAGGAGGTCCAGTGATAGGCCCAAATTGGGATCCAGCTCTGGAGGCCTGTTACTGATACTATGGAGTGCTTACAAACAGGGACCTATCATAGTGAGGTAACCCAATCACAAAAGAACACACATGGTATGCAGTCACTGATAAGGGGATATTGACCCAGAATCTCGGAATACCCTAGACACAATCCGCATATCAATCGATTTCTAAGAAGATGGAAGGAGAGACCCCTGGTCCTGGAAAGACTGGATGTAGGGGAACGCCAGGACAGAGTAACGAGAGGGGGCTGAATGGAGAAAAGAAGGAGGGAAGGGGGCTTATGGGACTTTCGGGGAGGGAGGAAACGGGAAAGGGGAAGTGATTTGGAATGTAAATTAAAAAAATAAAATAAAATAAATAATAAAAAAAAGAAAGGCACAGCAAGCAGCTGAAAGAGCCAGATGCAGATATTTTAATGAGATATTTGCTTTATATACATTTCCAATGTTATCCCCTTTCCTCATTACCCTCAATAAACCCCTATCCTATCCCCCTCCCCCTCCTTACCAAACCACCCACTCCCATTTTATTATCTACACATTCCCCTATACTGGAGCATTGAGCCTTCACAGGACCAATGGCCTCTACTCTCACTGATGTCTGAAAAGACCATCCTCTGCTACATATTTAGCTGGGACAGTGGGTCTCTGGTTGGTGGTTTAGTGCCTGGGAACTCTGGGGGTACTGGTTGGTTCATATTGTTCATATTGTTGTTCCTCCTATGGGGCTGCAAGCTCCTTCATCTCCTTGGGTTCTTTCTCAAGCTCTCCACTCAGAAAGCTGTGCTTAGACCCTTATTTGTCAGGCACTGGCAGAGCCTCTCAGGAGACCACTATATCAGACTCCTATCAGCTAGAACTTGTTGGCATCCACAATAGTGTCTGGGTTTGGTAACTGTATATGGGATGAATTCTCAGGTGGGGTACTTTCTAAATGCCCTTTGCTTCAGTCACTGCTCCACACATTGTCTCTGAATCTCCTCCCATGGGTAGTTTGATCCCCCTTCTAAGAAGGACCACACTTTGTTCTTCGTTCTTCTTGAGCTTCATGTGGTCTGTGAATTTTATTTGGGGTATTCCAAGCTTTGGGGCTAATATCTACTTAACAGTGACTGCATACCATGTGGGTTCTTTTGTGATTGAGTTGCCTCACTCAGAATGATATTTTCTAGTTCCATCAATTTGTCTAAGAATTTTATGAATTCATTGTTTTTAATAACTGAGTAGTACTCGATTATGTAAATGTACCACAGTTTCTGTATCCATTCCTCTGTTGAGGAATATCTGGGTCCATTCCAGCTTCTGGCTATTATAAATGAGGCTGTTATGAACATAGTGGAGCATGTGTCCTTATTACGTGTTGGAGCATCTTCTGGGTATATATGCAGGAATTGTATAGCTGGGTCCTTCAGTAGTACTATGTAAAGTATTCTGAGGAAACCACCAAACTGAATTTCAGAGTAGTTGTACCACCTTGCAATTCTACCAGCAATAGAGGAGAGATCATTGTTTCCACATCCACACCATCATCTGCCGTCCCCTGAGTTTTTGTTCTTAGCCATTCTGACAAGTGTGAGGTGAAACCTCAGAGTTGCTTTGCTTTGCATTTCCCTGATGATTAAGGAGGTTGAACATTTCTTTAGGTGCTTCTCAGCCACTTGGTGTTCCTCAGTTGAGAATTATTTGTTAAGCTCTGTACCACATTTTAATAGGGTTATTTTGTTATCTGGAGTGTAATTTCTTGAGTTCTTTGTATATATTGGATATTAGCCCTCTATTGGATGTAGGATTGGTAAAGATCTTTTCCCAATCTGTTTGTTGCTGCTTTGTCCTATTGATAGTGTCCTTTGCCTCACAGAAACTTAAGGAAATATTTTTGCTACATCTGCAGTATTACTACATAACAACAATAGATGCAAGTCATCCTCCTGCCTCAATCCTCTGAATAGCTAACAAGCTGAAGAAGAACAGAGCATCCTACTCAGCTATATATTCCAGAAGAAAATTCATGGTTATGACCCTATGGTTGTGACAAATACTCAGAGGATATTTTCAGGAGGTTTTGTGTGTATGTCTTGAATTAGGAACAGAGTAAAGCCACTTAAAGCCTTGGATGAAGTTATTAGCCCTATGAAATAGGAATCTAAAGAAAAAATGGAAAGAAAAGTCCCAAAAAGCAAGCCAAGCTGGTGCCTTGGGTACTGAATGAGAACAGATTGTGTGCATGAGGCTTTTCTATATTATGAGACAATACTGGGTTTAGAAACAACCACTTTGGAAATCAATTTGTATTTTTTCTGAAAATTGGGAATTATTCTACACCAAGACCTAGATATACTACTTCTGTGCATATACCCAAAAGATGCTCCACTATATGAGACAACACTTGCTCAGCAATGTTCAGAGCAGCTTTATTTATAATAGCCAGAAACTGGAAACAACCTAGATGTCCCTCAACTGAATGATGGATAGAGATAATGTGGGACATCTACACAAAGGACTACTATTCAGAGATCAGAAACAATAACATCATAAAATTGGCATGAAAGTGCATTCAACTAGAAAAAAATCATCATAAATAAAGTAACCCAGACCCTGAAAAACATATATGCTATGTACTCACTTATAATTGAACATTAGTCACAAAGTACAGGATAACTGGGCTACAATACATAGTCACAATGAAACTAAGGTAAGAAGGAAGGCCCAAGAGAAGATATGTAAATCTTACACAGAAGGGGTTAGCCATGTGGTTGTCATAGGTGGATGAAGACAGGGAACTTGTGGGAGAGGGGGGAAGAATGGAAGTGGGGATGTGGATCAGGTATGAAGAGAAGGGACTGGAGAAGGCAAGGAGTGAGAATGGAAATCAGTAGGGGTCATATCTGGGTCTAGCTGGAGTCCTGGGAGAGTGGAGGCCTCAGGGAGTTTATGGGGGTGCCCCTAGCTGAGATTTTTACCAGCAGTGGATATTGAAACAAAAGTGGCCATCTCTTATACCCAGGTGGTACTTCCAGTGGATGTAGGAGGATATCTATCTACAAAACCTTGAACCCAAAATCTGTCTTCCCAACAAGATGCACAGGGATAAAGATGGAGCAGAGACTGAGAAAACATCCAACCAGTGATTGTCCAAACTTGATATCCATCCCATGGGAGAGAGCCAATCCCTGACACTATTAATGATATTCTGCTGTTCTTGCAACCAGGAACCTAGCATGACTTTCTCCTGGGAGACTTAATCCAACACCAGATGAAAGTACATGTATAGAACTACTTTGAAACATCATGCTGAGCTCAGGGAGTCTTGTGAAACAGTATGGGATAGAACTGAGCAAGCTCAAGAGGTCAAGGATACCAGAAGAAGAACTAGAGTCAACTAATCTGGGTATATGGCAGTTCACCAAGACTGATACACTAACCAAAGAGCATGCATGGACTCAACCTAGGCCCCTTACACATTTGAAACAGAGCTACAGCTTGTTATTCATGTAGGTTTCTTAACAGTTGGATCTGTTTTGTGTCTGACTTTGTTGCCTGCCATTGGATTCCAGTTCCCTAACTGTACTTCCTGGTTGGGTCTTAGTGGGAGAGGATATACTTATTCCTGATAGGTTTGTATATGCCAGAAAAGGGGTGTACATATGGTAGACTTTCCCTTCTCTGAGGAGTTGAGGACAGAGTAATATGTGGAGAAACATGTAGTGGTGGGACTTAGAGGAGAGGAGGAAGTGGGCACTGTCATTGTGATGTAAAGGGATTAAAAAATTAATAAAAAATAAACACATGAAATAAAATGAAATCATGTTTTGTTTGGTTTGGTTTTGAAAAAGCTGTCCCTATGTAACCATGGCTGGTTTAAAACTTACAGTTTAAACCAGACACAACTCCATCACACAGAGCTTCAGTGGCCCCTGCAAGGACAAATGTTTGTCCTTTGCTAAGATAACATAGAACCTCAATAATTAACTTTAAAAGTCAGGAATAGCCGGGCAGTGGTGGCGCATGCCTTTAATCCCAGCACTTGGGAGGCAGAGGCAGGTGGATTTCTGAGTTCGAGACCAGCCTGGTCTACAGAGTGAATTCCAGGACAGCCAGGGCTACACAGAGAAACCTTGTCTCACAAAACAAAACAAAACAAAAAACAAAATAAATAAAAGTCAGGAATATCAATCTGAAGTGAGCCTTGAAAAAAACATTCATGTTTGATTAACTCAGCTCCATATTAGAAGGCTTGGGCAGAATGTTATTAACCATCTTTGCCAAGCCAGGATTCAGGAATCCGAAGCAAAGGGTTTCCAAATTGCAGCCAATGTGAGCTATATGGCCAGTAAAGAACCAACCTGAGCAATAGTGGAAAAACCAGTCTGAAGAAAACCGATGTGTATATTAACAAACAAAACCAACATTTGAGATGAAGTAAAGGAGACTTGGAAAAGAAACCATTCTCTGGGATGATAAGACTTATGTTGAGATTCTAAAAGGTTCAGTGTTTGAAAGAACAATAGCAGGGCCATGATGGGTCATACCTTTAATCCCAGCACTTGAGAGGCAGAGGCAGGCAGACCTCTGAGTTCAGTGAGAGCCAGTACTACAGAAAAAAAAACCTGTTGAAAAGGAAAGAATTATAAAACAAAAATGCCTCAGACCTGTAAGCCTTACTTGCCTGAGCATAGGCAACTTCCACGAAAACTGGGGTCTGTTCTTGTAATTGTTAAGGCTTGTACAAAGTATGTGTTTTCCTTTCTTTAAAAAGGCTTGCTTGACTATAACTTCACATATGCAGGATATGTGCTTGACTGCACAATGTGTTCAGACTAATGAATTCCTAGTGATATTGCTCTGCCAAGACCCCAAAAGACCACAAGGAGCCCATTCGAATATAATCATATTAGGGTCTCTTTATTGCAAGCTTAAGCTTGGGCTTTCCTCTAAACTAACCCTGACACTGAAGGACAGGAAGGCAGAACAGCCTTGAACCCTCAGAAGTTCAACATTTTATAGGGAATGGTAGTAAATTGAATGGTTGTCTAGCCTGGCATATATCTAATAGAATAGTATTGTAAAGCTACAGGTGAGGGTTCTGAAGCATGACGTGAACAATCACAAATGTTCTAAAAGTACATCATAAACAATCAGACTACTCTCTGACTAACTTTTGTTAGGAAGTACCTAGAAAGTAACTCTGGCCAAGGACAAGTCGTGGAGGCCTTCTTGGTAGTTAGGTGTAGTTTGGATTCCCTTATGGATCAAGTTCTCAGGCCTTTTATTCTTTCAAGATGAAGGCAGGTCCCAAATGAAGTACTTTTGGCCTTCAATATGTTCAGACTGATACAAAACTGAGGGAGTAGCTGAGTAGAATACCAGAGAAGAGTATTTAGGTTTTTCCTCTGTCCATAAATGTATAACTATCATATAGGGGAAGCCACTGGTGATCCTCTCCTGATTGAGTCACATTTTGAGAGGTCTTTCTGATTCCACAAAAGACTGTGCCCACCATCCCTCACTTCTTCATTTCAAGTCCACCTGCAAGGCCTGATCCACTGAACTATTTTGGTCTGAATGTATCAAACAGTGTCTGAAAGTCACATTTTCTGAGATCCCCTGGTGAAAATCCAGTCCCTAGACAGTCATTTTTCAGTATTCAGGAATAACCTGTCCATGTCTACTTATGACTAAAAATGACAAATCTGGTCTTTCCATCAGACCCACAGTGCTGGAAACATGGAAGGTTGATTTCACTGCAAAGGGGCTGCTGAGGTCTTCCTTTAGGCTCTGTGTGTCTAGGAGTTCAGGACATCATTCAGCAAATCTAGCCACAAGGACACACCGTAATCAGATAGGACCTGCATTCATGGCTCTTGTATACATCCTATGTTTTAGGAATCTGTAAGTCTCATCCATCTCAAAAATCACCAGAATGCCAGAATGTTGCAGGATGTTATTTCACACTGTGAACCCTGAGATTGTGTTATTTTCTGAAAAACAAAACAAAATTTGTTTTAGGTTTTGGTATGACTCAGCCCTTAACACACACCTTTAATCCCTCTGACTGGAATATAAACATGACTTTAGTATACACCTTTAATCGGAAACAGTGAAGGTAAAGTTGGTTTGTAGAAGGTACCAACAAATTTGAAAATAATATGTAGTTGTGTGGGAGACAAAGTGGAGAATCAGAGAAAGATTTAATAGAATAGGTTCTTTCCAACTCTCCTAAGAAGAGAAAAGAAAATAACTCCTTGGAGGGGAAGCGCAAAGAAAGAGAGGAGGCAGTTTTTTCTGGAGAGTTTTACAGAGACAGGCTAAAGAGAGAACAAGGTAGGCCCAGGTGAAGAACACAGACAAGACAGAGAGTGAGAAGGATTCAGATTAGAAGAGACTTGCCAAAGTTAGTATGAGTCCAAGCAGAGAAATTCAGGAGAGGCTTAGAGAGATACACCAGACTGAATCAGCCAGACAGAGACCACAAAGAAGAAGAAAGGGTGAGTTTATTCAGGAATGAAGTCTCAGACATTCGACTCATTCTAAGCCTAGATAAGATTGTATGGAGGCTAGAAGCTTCCAGGACTAGGCCAAGGTTAGCAAACAGGGGCAGTATGTCTCTGAGATTACAATCAGGTCAGGAGAATAAAATATACTTTTACATCTAGCAAGTAAATGCTATATTTATACCAGAGTCCCTGCCCTGGAATAGTCGAGAACTCAGTGTGCCCTACTGTATTTTTTAGTTGCCTCATGTCAAAACCCTCATCTGAGAGAGCCCCGACACGGAATGTCCCACCATGCCTTAGGGAAGGTCCCTGAGTCTTCCTCCCCATGCCCAGCCAATTATCCAGACACCTGGAGGTTGGGAAGGTCCTTGAGTCCCCATCCCTGCCCAGTCAATTCATGGAAAGATCACTAGTACCACCAATCCTTATGTGTCTAGTTACTGTTTCCATAATCTGTCCTAAAAGTAATTGTGTAAAAGCTTATGAAAGAAAGAGAATGGATCGCCTCTTCTCTGGGTGCAGGGAGACCCCAGCATGCTGGAAAGATAAACCTCTTGCTTTTGCATCGAACTCCATTCTTGAGTCTCATTTGGGGTTCTCTCAGTAGCTAAGGCTCACTTTGAGTCTTACATTTGGTCCACTGGCCGGGATTCCAGACCCCCAATGATGGCGAGAAAAACAGTGGTCTGAGGACCTGTTGGAGCCTAAAGAGTCAGGTACCTCGGTTGTCTCTCTCTGTGTCTTGTGTTTTCCTTTCGGTTTGCTCGTGAGCATCTGTAAGACTTTTAGAGAAGCTTGTGGTCTGTGGGCAGTCATTTACGGTGGGCAGATGTGCCTTAACACAGCGACCACAGGGATGCTGGAGGATGCTTCCACTACCCCAGAGGGGAACGGGAGGACACTGCTCCTTTTGGGATCTGCTAGACTCTCTCCAGCGGGAGCTGGCTGAGTCATCTGGTTACTGGGTTGTTTCACCTGTGGCAGGGGCATATTGTCTGTGTCTTCATCGTGACTCTTCCTTTTATTGGACTGGGACTGATGACATTTTTGGACACGGGACAGGCAGAGTCAACCCCCTTGGACTGGTAGTTATTCATTGGGGTGAGGTCAGTGATTGCTCTCATAACTTGTCAGTGATAATTTTAAAAAAGAGATTGATAACTTTGTATTCCTCAGAATGGTTCGCATTCTGAGTCGGTTGGCCTGAGATTGGGACCTTTGATTTCCCAGTTGTTATGACAGTCAAGAAGAAGATATTCAGGGTTGGGTCAGCCAGCTAACCTAACCAGGTTCTTTACATTGTGGCTTGGAAGGAACTCCTTGTTACTGATCCCCCTTCATGGGTCAAGGCCTTTCTTCCCATCAAGTCTTCACAGGTCCTGCCCATCCAGGAATGAAAAGATTCATCACCTAGTGAGTCAACCCCAAAGAAGGTCTTACACGAACCTGGAGCTACAGAATTCCTCCTCTTAGATCCCCCACCTCTGCCTCCCTACCCCCCTGTGGCTGCCCACAAGGTCCCACCCAGTTCCTGCCCTGCCCTTTCCCTGGGGATTTACCCACCCCTCCCCCCACTTAAGTGAATATCCATTACCCAATAAGGGAGCCCGGAGCAAGAGAGGCACTTCCCCTGATACAACTGTGACCCTTCCCCTGCAGGCTATTGGTCCCTTAGATGCAGCTGGCAACCCAGCCATGCAGTACAGACCTTTTTCTTCCTCAGATTTGTACAATTAGTAGTCACAACACCCACCTTTCTCTGATAACCCCAAGGGGCTCACTAACTTGATAGTCTATTCTTTTGACTCATCAGCCCACCTGGGATAATTGTCAACAGCTCCTACAGGCTCGTTTCACCACAGAGGAGAAGGAGCACATCCTCCTGAAAGCTAGAAAGAATGTTCCAGGAGTGAATGGTGCCACAACCCAGAATCTCTCTGACATCTATGAAGAGTTTTGTCTTAGGAGACCAGACTTGGATTTTAATTCGGTCGGAGGTAAGGGACACTTAAAGCTCTATCACCAGGCTCTTTCGGCAGGTCTCAAGTGCACTGCTAGGTGGCCCACCAATTTGACTAAGGTAAGAGAGGTTAATCAGGGACTCATGGAGTCACCAGAGGTTTTCTTAGAGAGACTTATGGAGGCATTCTGTCAGTATACACCATATGACCCAAACAGTGAAGAGCATAAGGCTGCTGGACAAGGAACTATATGCATACTGCTAGGAGAAGGGCCACTGGACCCAAGAATGACCCAATAAAGAAAAAACAACTGGTAAGGCTTGGGAAGGGTGATCCCAAGACCCAAAATCCTGTCCCTGGGAGGAGACAATGAATAGGAAGGATGGGGTTTGGAACCCCTCCCTGAGCCCAGGATAACATTGAAAGTGGAGGGAAAGCCTACCCAATTCTTAGTTGATACAGGGGCTCAATATTCCATCTTGCTACAGTCTGACAGGCACCTGTCAAGCAAGAAGTCATGGGTGCAAGTGGCTACTGGCACCAAACAATATTTATAGACTACCCAAAGATCTGTTGACACAGGCAAGGGCCGGGTATCCCAATCTTTTATGGTCATTGCCGATTACCCCTACAATCTGTTAGGGAGAGACCTCCTCTCAAAAATGAAGGAACAAATTAATTTCCTCCCAGAAGAGCCCCAATTCAAAGGACCAATTAGGGAGCCAATTCAAGTGCTCACTATTAATTTAGAAGATGAGTACAAGTTATTTGAACAAAGCCCCAAAGGGTCTACACCAAAGGAAATGGACTGGTAGCTCGAGGATTTTCCCCAAGCATGGGCTGAGACAGCTGAGATGGGAAAAGCAAGGCACCAGCCTCCAATTGTGGTTGAGCTAAGGGCACAAGACTCTCCTATCTCTGTCTGGCAGTACCTGAAGTCCAAGGAAGCCCAAGAAGGGATAAGACCCTATATCAATAGATTCTTACAACTGGGGATTTTGCAGAAGTGTCAATCGTCCTGGAATACCGCTCCTCCCCATGAGAAAACCTGGAACTAAGGATTACCAGCTAGTACAGGATCTGAGAGAAGTGAATAAATGGGTGGCTGACATCCACCCCAGGGTACCCTACTGATACACCCTCCTGTGCTCATTACCATCCTCCAGGACTTAGTATACAGTCCTAGTCTTAAAAGATGTGTTTTTTCTGCCTTCCACTAGCAGTCAAGAGTCAAGAATATTTTCCCTTTGAATGGAAAGACCCTGATAAAGGGATCACAGGGCAGTTGACTTGGACTAGATTGCCCCCAGACTTCAAAAACTCACCAACCATCTTTGATGAGGCATTAATTACATCAAGAACTGGCTGTTTTCCAGGAGGCCAACCACCAGGTAACCCTCCTACAATTTGTAGATGACCTTCTCATTGCAGCAGAAACTGAGGAAACTTGCCTAACAGGTACTAAGAGACTTTTAGCAGAATTAGGAGACCTGGGATATCATGCCTCAGCCAAAATGCCCAAATATGCCAGCAGCAGGTGAGCTAACTGGGGTACCTTTTAAAGGATAGGAAGTAATGGCTTTCAGAGGCAAGAAAAGAGACCATCCTTCACATCCCTCCACCCAAAGGCAAGAAACAGGTGAGGGAACTCCTAAGCACAGAAGGATTCTGCTGCCTATGGATCCCTGGATTGAAAAAATTGCAGCTAACCTTTCCCCCCTGACTATAAATGGGCATCCATTCATACGGACAGAGAAGAAACAAGTAGCATTTAATGCTATCAAGAGGGGCCCGCTATCACCCCTTGTCTTGGGTCTCCCAAACACCATCAAACCTTTTCACTTCTATGTGGCAGAGTGTAAGGGATTATCCAACGGGGTGGTGACCCAACACCTAGAACCTTAGGACAGGCTGGTAGCATACCTATCAAAGAAATTGTACCCTGTAGCAGCAGGAATGGCCTGCTTGTCTGAGCATCGTAGCAGCTGTTGCCATCCTAGTCAACACTGATACGTGGACTATGGGACAAAATTTGGCCATCACGGTGCCCCACACTCAGGAGACTGCAGTCCTTCAGCCTCCTGACCAATAGCTGACCAACGCTCATATGACCCACTATCAAACTCTACTGCTTAACTCAGATAGGATCACCTTTACTTCCCTTATGGCTCTCAACCCTGCCAACCTGCTTGACTCTGAGGCAGAGCCTCAGACCCAAGATTTCCAGCAAGTCTTGGCAAAAGCTTGTGGCTGGGGTGAAGATTTATCTGACCAACCCCTGCCAGACATTCAAGAAACATGGTTCACAGATGGGAGCAGCTTCATAGACAATGTTCAATGGTGGATAGGGCAGCAGTGGTAGGTGGACAACAAGTTATCTGGGCAGATCCTCTGCCCTCTGGGACTTCAGCCCAGAAAGCCAAACTGATAGCCCTCACCAAGGCTCTGACCCTGGGAACAGGTAAGAAAATTAACATCTAAACAGATAGCAGGTACGCCTTCACCACTGCCCATGTCCATGGAGCGATACGTCAGCGAAGGGGCCTCCTGACATCTGACAGGAGAGAAATCAAGGACACACCTGAGATACTCGCCTTGCTATCTACCTTATTCTTACCAATGAAGGTAATCATTATCCACTGTCCTGGGCACCAGAAAGGGACAAACCCCATCGCTCAAGGAAATAACATGGTTGATAAGACTGTCAGGGAAGTAGCCACCAGGAGCACCTCTGACATGGAGATAAAAGAACTAAAAGACCACCTCTTGTGGATGGTCTGTCCTCCTTCCCAGATCCCCCTCCAGAATATTCAGATCTAGAAGTACAAGAGATAAGAAAGACACCTACTAATTACTTCCAGAAAGGGCAATGGTTCACCAAAGAAGGACAAATTATCCTTACTGAAAGCCAGTCTAGGGGCTTATTGACCATCATGCACAGATAGAACCACTTAGGGATGCTTAAATTCATCGAGGCTTTTAGAGCATTTCAGATATCTATCTTAAAGCTACCCACATTAGCAAAGGAGATTGTCAAAAATTGCACCCTTTGTGAACAAGTAAATGCAATGGCAGCTCGCTGCCCCATAGGCAAACTGATGAGAGGTGAAAGGCCTGGCTCCTACTGGAAAGTTGATTTTACTGAAGTTAAATGAGAGAAGAATGGTTATAAATACTTGTTATTGTTCATACAGACCTTCTGGGGATGGGTGGAGGCCTTTCACACAATAGTAGCAAAGAAGATCCTGGAAGAACTCTTTCCCTGGTTTGGAGCCCCAACGGTAACTGGATCTGACAATGGGCCAGCTTTCATCTCTCAGGTAAGTCAGGAATTGGCCAAGATACTGGGGACCAATTGGAAACTTCATTGTGCATACCATCCCCAGAGTTCAGGACAGGTAGAGAGGATGAATAGAGTCAGCAGTGGTGGTGCACGCCTTTAATCCCAGCACTTAAGAGGCAGAGGCAGGTAGATTTCTGAGTTCGAGGCCAGCCTGGTCTACAGAGTGAGTTCCAGTACAGCCAGGGCTAATCAGAGAAACCCTGCCTCGAAAAACCAAAGAGAGAGAGAGAGAGAGAGAGAGAGAGAGAGAGAGAGAGAGAGAGAGAGAGAGAGAGAGGATGAGTAGAACTCTAGAAGAGACCTTAACTAAATTGACCTTAGAGACAGGCACAGGCTGGGTGGCACGTCTTTCCTTAGCCATGTTCTGGGCTTGGAACAACCCCTACCACTTTAATCTCATATCCTTTGCAGTTCTTTATGGGACCACCAGCCCTTGATACCTACAGGACCTGTCTTGGATGTTCCTCTCCTAAATAACAGAAACCTCTTCTTGAGACTGATTGCCCTGAAAACTGTTCAAGAGAATCGATGGCCCCAATTCTCTACTCTGTGTGCCCCAGGAACTCCATCCCCACACAAAGTCCAATCAGGGGATGTGGTCTATATCTGGAGACATCGAGCAGGAACACTAGAGTCCGGGTGGAAAGGACTCTAAGTCATGCTGCTGACCATGCCAACTGCTGTCAAGGTAAATAGAGTCGCTGCCTGGGTTCACATCATCCATGGGAAACCAGCTAGAGGACCTACATGGGTTGAATATCACTACTGGAAAGCACAGCAAACCTCGAATCTGTTGAAGCTTAAACTCTCCAGATGGCCAAGTGGTCAGGCTTCATCTTCCTGACCACTGTGCTTGGACTCCTTGCCTAGAAGACTCGAGCCAGGCCTGGTAGCCCTCATCAACCTGCAAGGCTAACTTGGCAGGTAGTCTTGGCCACCGGGGATACGGTCTGGTCAGACACTGGGGAACCCCCTCCCAAATACTTGGTGGCCTACTTTATCTTCTGACCTGTGTAGCCTGGCAGTCAAACTGACACACGGGACAAATGGGGTGTGGAGGGGGGCTGCCTGAGTGCCATGGAAAAACTTCAAGCTCACCGATACTTTGCCCAGGCAGGGGAGTAGGGGATAGGGACATAGGATGTGGACATCCCCAGCTAAGAGATAACCTTCAAAGGTTCTAATTTATGTGTGACCCCAGAATGGGAGATCCAGGTCACTGGCTCATCGATGCAGAGGATCAGAAAACTTTTTTCTGTGCTGCTTGGAACTGTGAAGCCTCAGGGGAACTTTACTGGAAACCCAGCTCTAGCTGGGACTTGATCACAGTAAGCAGGGCCTCAAAGGGAAGGGGGCTTATAAGCAGCAACTGTGGGAGATATCATAGTTTGGCAGAACACTTCCACTCAGGAATCTGTCCTGATGTCACCTGGGGAAACCAGCAGTTATCAGGGACTTGGAGAGGAGAGGGTCCCTTCATTAACTTTTTTTGCAACACTATTACCATCCAGTTCACCCCAAAGGGAAAAGAAGCTTGCAACTGGGGAGTCAGTAGCTCCTGCAGATGAATATTGTACCAGACAGGATATGATGACCTACTGTTTAATATCAGGTTAAAGATAGAGACCCTCACAACCCCAGTTGGACCAACAGAATCCTAAAGATGGCTTCCAACCTAGCCCACATCCCCGAGTTCCAGGATCTATCCTCACTGTTCCCCAATTAGGGGTAACCCAAACCACCAGGATCACCCCTTCCTGACGACCTCACCTTCTACAGCGGCAAGGTCATGTCAGCCTCCCCTAACTCACAAAACCTTTTATGTGATCAATGAGACTAACCCTGATATAACCAGATATTGTTGATTATGTTATGACATAGCTCCCCCCTATAATGAAGGTATAGCTTTCAGTTCTACTGTTAAGCTTCTAATGACTCCACGACTGGTAGATGGGTGCAGAAATCCGGAGTTGGCCTCACTTTTCAAGCTGTGTCTGAAAAAGGACTATGTCTGGAAAAGTATTCAGCTCTCACTCCCATTTGTGTAGTCAGCATTGGTTAACAGCACAGAGTGGCACATATTACATCCCCCCAGAAAATGGATGGTGGGTCTGCTCTACAGGGCTGACTCCTTGTGTTCACTCCACTGTTCTTAAAACCACCAAAGATTTCTGTGTCATTGTCCAACTTGTCCCCCACCTCATTTATCATCCTCATAAGCAACTCCTGGGTCATTGGAATGTGGCGCTTAGTGTCAGAAAAGAGAACCTCTTATAGTGCTCACAGTTTCCCTGCTCTTGGACCTAGGGATAGGAGGTGCTGCTACTAGAGCATCAGCACTTGACCTTGAAGGGAAAAATTATGAGAGCCTACAGACAGTCAGGGATATAGATATCGAGAGGACTGAAACTTCCATCTCTCATCTCCAGGAGTCAATCACTTCCCTCTCAGAAGTGGTGCTCCAGAACTGCAAGGGGTTAGACTTATTGTTCCTTCCACAGGGAGGTTTATGTGCTTCACTCAATGAGGAGTGCTGTTTCAACATAGACTAATCAGGGGTAGTTAAAGATTTAATGTCTGAAGTATGAGAGGTTCTGGTCTGAAGAAAGAGAGAAAGAGAACAAAGCCAGGGATGGTTTGAATTCTGATTTAATTTGTCCCCATGGTTAACTATCCTAGCTGGACCCTTGATTTTCCTACTTTTTCTGCTAACGTTTGGACCCTGCATTTTAAATTGCTTAGTTACTTTTATTAGAGAATGCATTGTACAGTACAGCTGATGATACTTAGACAACACTATAAAGATATACCTCTCAATGATTCTATCTATAAGTTAACAGAACATGGTTAATTGCTTCAAGATTGAAGCACTCACAAGAAAAAGGAGGAAATGAGAGAACCCTGACATGGAACTTCCCATCAGGCCTTAGGGAAGGTCTCCCTCCCCTGCCCAGTCAATCATCCAGCCACCTGGAGACAGTGAAGGTCCTTGAGCCCCCCTCCTTGCCCAGACAATTAATGTAAAGTTCACCAGGGCCACCAATCATTACATGCCTAGTTGCTGTTGTTATAATCTGCCCTCAAAAATTGCATAAAATGCTTATGAAAGGAAGAGAAGGGGTCTCCACTCCTCTGGGTGCAGGATGACCCCAGCATACTAGAAAAATAAACCTCTTGCTTTTGCATAGAACTCCATTCTCAAAGCTCATTTGGGGGTCTCCCAGTAGCTAAAGTTCACTTTGAGACTGACACATCCATCTCAGCATGTGGAATCTGACAAGAACTGATACAGACACAGGTAACCTTTTTCCCACCAAGTACTATAGCCTGCTCCTTTGAATCTTAATCCTCTTTGGAAAGGATATGTGACCAGCCTCTCGTAATGGCAAAACAGACACTGGTAGTCTGTCAAGGGCCTTAAAAGAGACAGTGTCAATGCCATATGCCTAGGTTACCCAGGCTCTTATTTCCATAGATTGAGTTTTCCAAGGAATGTTTAAGGATAATCTCTAAATTTGTCTGGCATTGCTCTTTATTTTGAATTCATTATAGTGTTCTCTGAGACACTGGACTTTATTACAATAATTTAGGGAATGAGGTAGAATCTCTGCTAACTAGTGTCCACATAGCTGCACATCCAGACTTTGTCTGAAATGTAAAAGTGAATCAAGAAATGTAAGTTTCCCCAAAGCAGCTAAAGAGCCATGTGACTGCATGAGAATACCCTGAAAGGCTGTGAATCTGAGATAGACAAGACAATATATGGACTGCCTTCTGCATACATCAATTTCCCTCCTCTCCTCCCCCTCTCCTTCTTTCTGCATTTTGCTATGGTTGGAAGAGCACCAATACTTTGGTTACAGCAACAAGATTGCTCTAGATTTCAAGATACTCCTGGGCTATGTTGTAAGACCCCAGTGTCAGAAAAAAAAGAATGAAGCAAAATCAAATGTGTACAAAGCCACATTGGACACAGGAATAAGCATTGCCCACTTGGTCAATCTCATTTTCTCTGAAGTGCTGGAGCATGCAGAAGAAAATATAGCAATCACTGGGTGGGGACTGGGATTATGGTGAGTGCTTACTTCCAATTCAGGAGGCCTAGAGTGAACCCACAGGACTTGATCCAGGCTTAGTGTAGCACACATGAAAGAAAGCCTAGAATTTGAGAATTAGTATACAAAAGGAATTCCAGGGCATTCCAGGATACAATGGCTCTTACCCCAATAAAATCAAAACACACAAAATCCTTGGATCATTTTGGGCTATTTCAGTTGCTTTATTTAAAAATTAAAGGGTGTAGTCTCACATTCAACATTGTGAGGGATCTGCTTTCTGGGATTTTTCACCACTTTTTATTTTCAGGTTTTTTTCTGTATAGACCCATCATTATTATTTACTCTCTGTATGTTGTGATGTGTATTAAACTCAATGCCTGCCAGATGTATGGTCAACCCTAGAGTTATATGCTAAACCCTTCCAATGACCTTTTAAGAGATGATGAACTATAATGAATCTTGATCTGAAACAGGTTCATTCACTGTACCAACCAAGCCTCATCCAAGATCCTTTCTTGTTGTTTGGAGCTAAGTTCTCATGACACTGTCCAGATTAAACTGGACTTGATGGGCTTAATTGCATACCATACTCTACATATCATCCTCTGAGTCTCCTGGACCTACACACTTTCATGCTATGCCTGGATCTCAAACTGATAAACATGATGGAGCTTTTTTGCAATGGATTAGCAGGTCAGGACCTGGCTTCAGTCTCTGGAAGGAGGGCACTGAGTCTGTAAAATTTCCTTTTGACCTCCGTAGGAGTGCTGTGGCATGCTCACATGCATTGAGAGACCAGATTTTTAAGTTCAGACTCCATTTTAGAGAACTTAAACTCAGGTAAACTAACAGGCTGGTAAAAAACATTAGTTTCCAAGTTACCTCCCAACAAAAAGTCCAAGGTTAGCTCCAGTCTCTAGGCTAACCCCCAACAAGACCCATGTCAGGGTTCTCTCATTTCCTCCTTTTTCTTGTGAGTGCTTCAATCTTGAAGCAATTAACCATGTTCTGTTAACAAGACTTTAGGCTGCCCTCCCCCAACAAATCCAACATCTAACACCAGTCTCCAGGTTATTCCCTCAACAAATCCGCAGTCCCAGGTTACAAGCCTGCCCCCTGCCTAATAACTATCAATGCAGAGAGAAACAAAAATTAATTTTACGGTTTGACTCTCAGCACCAGCCAATTATGTTTAAGGTCACAGTAGCTTTTGAATTAGATGCTTGCACACTCACCCCTTGCCTGATGCTTTCTATAAAAACTTTTCCCTAAAGATGTCCTGGCATCCTTTCCATCAAACCTGTCCTACCTTGTCAGGGTTGGCAGGTGGGGTGGGGTGCCCAAGCTCTATCTTGTGAATAAAGTCCCTGTTGTGATTTCCATCAGATCAGCTCCTGTCTGGTTTTTTTTGAGGTTCACTAACACTTCCTTGGCATTACAGCATCAACACACAAAACTAAGAGTCAAAATTTAGTTTTTTTGAACCAAAATAAAAATCTGAATTTAGGAACTGAGAGGTATCTCAGTGGTTAAGAACACTATTTGTTTTCCCAGAGGACCTGTTGTGGATGCAAGTTTCCAGGCAACTTTGCCTTTATTTACAGGGAATCTATTGCCCTTTTCTAGCTTCCATGTGCTTCAAGTATCCACATGGTACACAAATATTAAATACAGGCAGGCAGACACTTGTCCACATAAGGGAAACAAAAAGAAAGAGTCAAAGCATGGTGAGAAACCCAGGTCTTGGAACCTAGGATGTCAGCTTTCCCCTACCTGGATTTGGAGACCTCTGAACAGTGACCAGATTAGGTAAGTCCCTTAGATCTGTCAGGATACCTCATCTCATACTGCCTAGTTTATCCTTGTCCTCAGTTTAAGAGAGTCACACTAAGAATGTAATGGTGACCATGAATTCAAGACAATCCAGGCTGGAATGACAGCTGTAAGTTACTCAAGTTCCATGAGTACTGATCTTGATGTCACATTGAACGTGGCATTCTTGGGTGTACCTTTACTTCCAGCAACAGGGATGGATGGATGCAGAGGCAGGCTGATCTCTCGGTTTGATGCCAAACTGATCTATATAGTTCATTTCAAAACATCCAGGGATAATATGTGCCTTAAAAAGCAAAATAAGCAAGTAAGCAAATAAACAAAACCAAAAATAGTATTTGTAGGTGCTAATTTATACATAGTCCATTCATTTCATGAGGGCTAGAAGAGCTAAGCACAATTTATTTATCATCAAAATGTAGACTGAGATCTGAGGGTTCCTAGTGATCCCTTACCACTGGGATGAATTCACCCAAAATGTCATGGTAATTAGATGGACTCTTTGAGAACTAAATAGTTTGGAAATTCTTCACAAGTTGACATAAGAATTAAAATTTTAAAACCAACAAAGGCAGGACCAAACAGCTCTGGAATGGACATGTGGTGTTGGCACTTGCTGAGCAGTTATGGAACATACCTTTAATCCCATCACTTGGAATGCACAGGCAGGAAAATATGTGTGAGTTCAAGGCCAGTGGGGTATAGAAAGCCAGTTCCAGAACAGCCAAAAATACAGGTCATTCTGTAAAGACGCTGTCTCAAAAAACAAAGCAAAAGAATAATAGAAAGATCACCAATTAATGAATGGGACCTCATGAAAATGAAAAACTATTAAAAGGCAAAGAACACTGACATTCAAGGCAAGTGGCAGCCTAAACTAAATGGAAAATTTTTGTTACCGATTCCCTAACTGATAGGGGACTAATATCCAAAATATATGAAGAATTTAAAAAATCTAAACATCTAAAATCTAAAGAATCCAATTGAAAATGGTGTACAGATTGAAAAAGATGATTCTTTTATTAAAACTATTTATATCCAGGCAGTAGTAGCACATGCCTTCAATCCCAGCACTTGGTAGGCAGAGGCAGGCGAATTTCTGAGTTTGAGGCCAGCCTGGTCTTCAGAGTGAGTTACAGGACAGCCAAGACTATACAGAGAAACCCTGTCTTGAAAAAAACAAAAAGAAAAACAACTATTTATTGGGGGCTGGAGAGATGGCTCAGTGGTTAAGAGCACTAATTCTTCTTCCAAAGATCCTGAGTTCAAATATCACATGGTGGCTCGAAGTATTCTGTAATGGAATTTGACACCCTCTTCTGGTGCGTCTGAAGATAGCTACAGTGTACTGAGACTTAACAATAAATAAAAATTTTAAGCCAGAGTTAGTGGGGCAGACTGGAGCGAGCAGGGGTCCTGAATTCAATTCCCAGTAAACACATGATGGCTCACAACCATCACACAGCTACAGTGTACTCATATACATAATAAATAAATAAATAAATAAATAAATAAATAAATAAATAAATCTTTAAAAAATAAAACTATTTATTGGATCGTTGTGAATTTCTTTTTTTTTATTATTTTATTTTATTTTTTTAATTTACATTCCAAATCACTTCCCCTTTCCTGTTTCCTCCCTCCCCGAAAGTCCCATAAGCCCCCTTCCCTCCCTCTTTTCTCCATTCAACCCCCTCTCGTTACTCTGTCCTGGCGTTCCCCTACATCCAGTCTTTCCAGGACCAGGGGTCTCTCCTTCCATCTTTTTAGAAATCTATTGATATGCTGATTGTGTCTAGGGTATTCCGAGATTCTTATTAGATATATTCTGTATTTACAATTCAAATGTTGTCCCCTTTCCTGGTTTCCCCACACATACCCGAAAATCCCCTAACCCATCCCCACTCCCCCTGCTCACCACTCTACCCACTCCCGCTTCCCTGTCCCACAATCCCCTATTTAGCCTTCTCAGGTCCACAGGCCTCTCATACCTTTGATGTCCAACAAGGTCATCCTCTGCTGCCTATGCATCTGGATCCATGGGTCCCTCCATGTGTAATCCTTGGATCGTGGTTTAGTTCCTGGGAGCTCTGGGGTTTCTGGGTGGTTCATGCTGTTGTTCCTCCTGTGGTGCTGCAAACCGCTTCAGCAATTTGGGTACTTTCTCTAGCTCCTCGACTGAGGACCCAGAGCTCAGTTCAATGGCTGGCTGAGAGTGATTCCTTAAGGATTTGTCATGCATTGACAGAGCCTCCCAGGAGACAGCTATATCAATCTCCTATCAGCAAACCCTTGTTGGCATCCATAATAGTGTCTGGATTTTGTAACTATACAGGATGGACCCTAGGAGGGGCAGTCTCTGTATGGTATTTCCCTCAGTCTCTTCTCCACATGTTGTCTCTGTATCTCCTCCTGTGAGTATTTGTACCCCAGAGTATCCATACTTTGTTCTTCCTTCTTGATCTTCATTTGGTTTGTGAATTGTATTTTGGGTATTCCCTGTTTCTGGGCTAATATGCACTTATCAGTTAGTGCATGCCCTGTGTGTTCTTTTGTGACTGGGTTACCTCACTCAGGATGATATTTTCTAGTTCCATCCATTTGCCTAAGAATTTCATATATTCATTGTTTTTAATAGCTGAGTAGTATTCCATTGTGTAAATGTACCATATTTTCTGTATCCGTTCCTCTGTTGAGAGACACCTGGGTTCTTTCCAGCTTCTGGCTATTATAAATAAGGCTGATGGACATAGTGGAGCATTTGTCCTTATTACATGCTGGAGAATCCTCTGGGTATATGCGCAGGAGTGGTATAGCAACTTCCTCAGTCCTACTCAACTCCTAGACCATTCATATCGGCCCTCTGCCTTTGTGTCCTCCCTCCCCAAAAGAAAACAGAAACACAAACAAAGAAAACAAAAACAAAGCATAGAAAACAGTCTGTGGCAGCTATCATGTGTTACAGTGTGTCACACAGTATGCCACTCTGTCCACAATTCTTCACTTGCAAAGGTTCATTGTGATGAGTCATAGATCTGGTTCTAGGCCTCTGGCTTCTACTACACCATCAATATTGGATCCTCATCAGGACTCCTCCCAGTTATCCTGATGTTGTCTGGCGTCTTGAAGACCCTGCAGGCTTCGATCAGCAGGACTGTTTATGTGCTCCTAACCCTCTTGCCTCCACCTAGAAGTACACTCCACATAACCATACTCATCTCAAAACCAAAATTAAATGTGTGCTTTTGTTTATTTATTTTTATATCATCTCAAAGAAATTCTTAATAGTTTATACCTGGAGAACAAGCAAGCATCTTCTGAATTATTTCTTACTGTACTTTTGTGCCAGGGACATATTAGTGGTCCCCCAAAACACAAGAAGCCAATCTGATGCAACTCACAGCATGGTCTTTACTTTAGTTGAGCTAGCTAGCCCCCCCCCAATGCAACACCATCACATAGGAGGGTTTTGGTGTGGGGGCATACCCAAAGGTCTATCAGAGTAAGGCTTTATAGTAAGCAGCAAGCAGGGAGTATGGGTGCAATCATCTAATTGAAAAACTCCTGTGGCCTTTAACATAATTGGCTGGTGCTGGGAATCATATCATAAACTTAACTTCTGTTCCCCTCTGCATTGGTGGTTGTCAGGCAAGGGGTGGGCTTGTAACCTGGGGTACAGGTTTGTTGGAAGAATAACCTGGGAACATTGCTCTTGTTGGGGAGGTATCCTGGAGATTCTGGTCATGTTGGGGGTATAACCTGGAGATGTTGTTCTTGTTGGGGGTTTAACCTGGAGACGGGAGCTAGGCTCAGGTTTTGTTGGGGGCAACCTAGAAACTAATGCAAGATACCAGCCTGTTAGTTTACCTGAGTTCAAACTTAGGTCAAGTTCTCTAAAATGAAGTCTGAACTTAGAAGATTTGGCATCTCAGTATCACCACACCTTGGCAAAAGAAAATAAAATCTTTTTTTCCAAAACAGGGTTTCTTTGTGTAGTTCTTACTGTCTAGAACTAGCACTGTAGACCAGGCTCATGGCAATCTGTCAGGGATCTGTCTGCCTCTGTCTGAACAGAACACCAATGGTTCAGGCCCTAACATCAACAATTGAAAAATGGGACCTCATGTAACTGGAAAGCTTCAATAAGTAAAAAGACACTGTCAATATGACCAAACCGAAAACTGCACGTAGGGAAAAGATTGTCTCTAGTCCTACATACAATGGAAGTCTAATATTGAAAATATACAAAGAACCCAAGAAATTAGACTTCAAAAAAACCAAATAACCCAATTTTAAATGGGGTACAGAGTTAAACAATGAATTCTCAGCAGAGGAATCTCGAATGACCTAGAAACACTTAAAAAAATGTTCAATATCCTTAGTCAACAGGGAAATTAAAATCAAAATTACCTTGAGATTTTACCTTAAATCAGTCAGAATGGCTAGGATCAAAAACTTGGGCAACAGCAGATGCTGGGAAGAATGTGGAGAAAGAAGAACACTCCTCCATTGCTGGTGGGATTACAAGCTGGTATAACCACTTTGGAAATCAATCCATCTGTTCATCAAAAAAATGGAAAATAATTTTATCTAAAGACCCAGCTATACCACTCCTGTGCCTAAACCCGAAAGATGCTCTACCTTATCACAATGACACATGCTCTACCATGTTCATAAAAGCCTTATTTGTAATAGACAGAGGTTGTGTGTGACTTGCATATTCCACTATGCGGTGATTCATAACTAGTGATTGTCTTGTGTTTGGTTGGTTTTTGAGACAAGCCCTCATTCTGTAGACCACGAACCTTTGAATTCCTGGCACATTTCTTGATTTGCTTTCTCAAAACCTGGGATCCTTGATCAGAGATGCTCAAGTGTCTTGATTAAAGCTTTGCTTAGTGCATATTGAATCTTGTTTCTTTGCTCTTTGAAATATGATTTAGTTTTACAGTATAGGCTAACCTTAAATGTGTAGTAACTTATTAACCTCATCTTCCTGAATGAGAATATTAATATGCTTAGTGTATTTTAAAAGCCTTAGTGTTTGGTGACATTACCCATCATTATAAAAAATATTGACATTAAAATAGTAACAGCAGATGACCTTGACCCATTGTCCTGCCTCAATTTTTATGAACCAAAACCTTTCTGGCATTGTTTTCCCACTTGCATATCTGTCTTGAGGGGTATATATAAAAAAATTGCAAAGAATCCAAGAGATTCAAAATGAAGGTTTGATGAAGGAAGTTTTGGTGAATGATCACCATATTACCATCCAGGTACTCAGGCTAGGAGGAGCTGCGTGTTCATCAAAGATGGCTGAAGCAAAACAAAAGAGCAAAAAACATGTGAAATAAGCATCATCTTTCTTAAAATTAGTTTATTTTTTCACTTTACATCCCAATATCAACTTCCCTCTCTAACCAGACCCTCCTCATGCAGCCCCTCCCCATCTTTCCCCAAGCATCTTTCTTTGCTTTCTCTTTCTTTCTTTTTACTGGTGTCATGTAGTGCAGGTTGGCCTTGAACTCATCGTCTACTATCCATCAATTTATAAATGGTTCCTGGAAGCCTGCCTGACCTTTTTTTTTTTTTTTTTGGTTTTTTCGAGACAGGGTTTCTCTGTATAGCCCTGGCTGTCCTGGAACTCACTTTGTAGACCAGGCTGGCCTCGAACTCAGAAATCCTCCTGCCTCTGCCTCCCAAGTGCTGGGATTAAAGGCGTGTGCCACCACTGCCCGGCGATTTTTTTTTTTGGTTACCTTTTGTTTTTTCAAGATGAAGTGGAACACAGGAGAAGTGGGAGTGAGGGGAGGGATTGTGGGATAGAGACTGGAGGGAGCAGTGTTTGGGATATAAATAAATAAATAAGTTAATAATCAAACAAACAAAACCAACAAACTAAAAGAAAGAAACAAATAAACAAATAAAAATCAAAGAGATTAAACTACTAAGCAGATCCCCACTTGAATTTCAGGATGAGCCTAGGAGGCACTCATAGCCAGAAGGATCTGAACTTCAAGGACAGCTTTGATAACCTCTCAAAAGTTTTCAAGTGAAGCTTCAATGGCTGGCTCAAGCCTTTAATCCCAGTGCTCTGGATGAAAGACCTTGCCACACAGTCTCAGTCCATTGCCTTTTCTGTTTCGAGATTAATTTATGTGAACACACCCTATATACACCCCAGGAAGTCACTCCATGCAAGCCGCATATGTCTGTTCATATTTTTTTTCCACCATTGGAACACAAGATGTCATATAAATTTCCCAGGCTGGGCGGGCAGTGGTGGCGCACGCCTTTAATCCCAGCACTTGGTAGTCAGAGGCAGGCAGATTTCTGAGTTCGAGGCCAGCCTGGTCTACAGAGTGAGTTCCAGGACAACCAAGGCTACACAGAAAAACCCTGTCTCGAAAAAAAACAAACAAAAAAAATTGCCCAGGCTGACCTTGAGATCACGTTGAATCCCATAAAGGACTTAACTTTGTTCCTTCCTTCTCAACCTCCTGAATAACAGTCCACAAGATTCCCCAGACCTTAGCACAACTGACTCTGTGGCACAAGTTCAATTCAGGCCATAAAATCAGCCTGTACACAGCACACCACCAAAGCATACAAGAAGTCCTGGTTTTCACCAGTATCTCAGTTCATTCTTTCCTGCAACAAGATCTTATCAACATAAATACATTCTTTTTACATACATAGCTACCTGGACTGGGGGATTACTGAGGCCCAGATGTACTTTCTACTTCTCATGTCAATGATTCCATTAAAAGCCAAGATGGTACAGAAATGAAAAGAAAAAGGAAATAAAAGAATGAGGAAGGAAGGAAGGAAGGAAGGAAGGAAAGAAGGAAGGAAGGAAGGAAGGAAGGAAAAGAGAAAGAAAGAAAAAATTCCTAATGTTTTCTCAGTGACTTGAAGAACGCATAATGAGTTGCAGAGAGGCCTGAGTTATAGAGGTTTAATGCAGATGAAAAAAGAAAATCTGAGAGCTCAAAATTTGAGAGGTATCATGAATAGGCTTGGGATTTTGCCAGAACCTCAGATTAGTATTTTACCAGTGGAGATATCAGGTTTTAGCAAGAATATATGAAGCTGGTTGTGCTCACAGTTTAGGGTTTATATCATGACACTCTATGTACCTCAGATTCAAAAAGTGTGCCAGAATACAGAGAGAGTTCTGGAAATAAATGTATAACCTAGAATTCACTCCAAAGTATAAACAGCTTCACCTCTCTCACTCATTAGAAATTGACTGGTAATGACTGCTTTGAAGAGTCTCTCACACTAGATCATGATGAATAGTAGATTCATATTCCTGGCTTGGGCCTTGGTCACAGGGGCAGAAGTAAGTTAAGGTGATAAGCTAGTACTGTATCTTGAACAATGATGTTAACACAAGAATAAAACTAAGTCAGAAGTAGAAGCTCACATCATAACATAGGTTTAGTTAGACTGAGGAACAAGGATTGCTGAAAGTTGGAGCCCAGTCAAGTCTGGGCAACAAAGTGAGTGCCAGCTAAACTTAGGTACACAGTGAAAGAAACACCATCTCAAAAAATTAAAAAGCAAAGTATATCAATCCCTAATTAATAGTACTACAGGAGGACCCAGCTATGCTTCTCCTGGGCATATACCCAGAAGATTCTCCAATATCTAATAAGGACACATGCACCACTATGTTCATAGCAGCCTTATTTATAGTAGTCAGAAGTTGGAAAGAACCCAGTTGTCCCTCAACAGAGGAATGGATACAGAAACTGTGGTACATTTACACAATGGAGTCCTATTCACCTATTAAAATAATGAATTCATGAAATTCTTAGGCAAATGGATGGAACTAGAAAATATTATCTTGAGTGAGGTAACCCACTCAAGATAATAATAATAATTATTCTTTTGTGATAATAATCACAAAAGAACACACACTGACTGATAAGTGGATATTAGCCCAGGAGCTTGGAATACCCAAGATACAATTCACAGACCAATTTAAGCTCAAGAAGAAGGTATACCAAAGTACGGATACTTTGGTCCTTCTTAGTAGGGGGAACAAAACAACCATGGGAGGAGATACATAGACAAAGTATGGAGCAGAGACTGAAGGAAAGGCCATGCAGAGACTGTCCCACCTGGGGATCCACTCCATATACAGTCACAAAACCCAGACACTAATGTGGATGCCAACAAGCTCTTGCTGACAGGAGCATAATATAGCTGTCTCCTGAGAGGCTCTGCCAGTACCTGACAAATACAGAGGTGGGTGCTCCCAGCTAACAATTGGGCTGAGCACAAGATCCCCAATGGAGGAGCTAGAGAAAGAACCCAAGGAGCCAAAGGTGCTGTCAGCCTAATAGGAGGAAGAACATTATGAACAAACCAGTACCCCAGAGCTCCCAGGGACTAATCTACCAACCAAAGAGTACACATGGAGGGACCCATGGCTCCAGCTGCATATGTAGCAGAGGATGGCCTTGTTGGACATTGAAGGAAGGAGAGGCCCTTGGCCCTGAGAAAGCTTGATGCCTTGGTTTAAGCAAATATCAGGACATGGAAGAGGGAGTGGGGTAGTTGGTGAGCAGGGAGAAGGAGAGTATGGGATAGGGTGTTTTTGGAGGGGAAACCAGAAAGGGGATAACATTTGAAATGTAAATAAAGAAAATATCTAATAAAAAACTGGGTGTCTGTGCATAGAATCAATTTAAAAAGTCTTTTTTATTCTGTTTGTTTGTTTGGGGTGTTTTGTTTTGTTTTGTTTTTCTTCTTTGCTTTGGTTTTTTTTTTTTAAGACAGTTTCTCTCTGTGACCCTGACTTTCCTGGAACCTACTCTGTAGACAAGGTTGCCTTGGAACTCATAGATCCACCTCCATCTGCTTAAGGAGAGCAGGGATTAAAGGCACTATGATGATTATTTGAGGAGACACAAGCTAATTTAAACTTTAGACAGTGGACATGACAAAAAACATCATATGGTACCCCATAGACATGATAAATCTTATGAATCAATTGTAAATGAATATGTGTGTGTGTGTCATAAAGCAAATGCTTCTCCATCTTGTCTCAGCTAAAGCCGTCTTAGTTTCTAACTCATTCCCCTAAAATCGTATGCCAAAGCACCCAACCTTGTAGAAACTCAGGATTGAAATGCCCCAGCTAACTCTGTGTTCTGTTAAACTGCTGGCTTGCTTATTTCCCACTACAATGGCCAACCAGCATGTAGATTTTTCTTTTTTTTTTAATTCTTTATTTACATTCCAAATGATTTCCCCTTTCTCGGTTCCCCCCTCCCCAAAAGTCCCATAAGCCTTGACATAAGTCTGGCCTAAGTTTCTCCCTGATAATGGATCTGAGCCAACCACATATACCATCAAAATGTAAAAATGAGCAAGTGGGTGAATTCTCAATTATTTAACCAGAGGCCAATTTTGGGTGGGAGGGTGTGGCTACAAAGGGAGGGTTCAATGGAAAGGTATATAATGAGTCAAAGCATCCAGTTGAAAAGTGTACAAAAAGTCTCAGCATCCAAAGAATACCCCAGACTCTTGGTGCCTGGAGTCGGAACCGTTCCCTACCTTTATTCAGAGACCTCTCACCAGTGTCCAGTTCAGGTAAGTCCCTTAGCCCCACCAGGTAAGTCCCTTAGCTCCATCAGGATGCCTTATCTCATGTAAGCTCATATATATGGTTACTTATTTGTCTTTTTTGAGATGAGATATTTCTATATAACCCTGCCTGGCCTGGAACTCACAGAGATTCTCTAACCTCAGAAACACGAGGTTTGCCTAACCATAATTTATTGGATCAGTATGGTTTCTGTGGGTTTTTTGTTTTGTTTTGTTTTGTTTACAGTCACATTAAGAATGTCACTGTGACCTTGAATTCAAGGCAATCCACGGTGGAATGAGAACTGAGAGTTACTCAAGTGCCTTGACTGCAGATCTTTCACCTTCTTTTTTTTATTTTATTTTTAATTTTTTATTTTTTTTGGTTTTTTGAGACAGGGTTTCTCTGTATAGTCCTGGCTGTCCTGAAACTCACTCTGTAGACCAGGCTGGCCTCATACTCAGAAATCCACATGCCTCTGCCTCCCATGTGCTGGGATTAAAGGCGTGCGCCACCACTGCCCGGCTCTTGACTGCAGATCTTGATGTCACTTTAAGTCTGTCATTCTTGGGTGCCTTTAATCCCAGCATCACGAGGCAGAGGCAAATTGATCTTTGAGTTTGAAGCCAATTTGACCTATATATTGAGTTTCAAAACATCCAGGGATAATATGTATCTTGAAAAAGCAAAATAAGCAAGCAAACAAACAAAAACAGTACTTGAAAGTGCTGAGTGACAATAGAGGGCTGAGAGAACTAAGCATAGTTTGTTATCATGAAATTATATACTAAGGACTCTGGGTTCCTAGTGATCCCATCTCGCTGGGGTGAATTTACCCAAGATTGGTTGGAATTAGACAGAGGTTTTGGGAACAAGGATACTTTGGACATGCTTCACAAGGTGACAGGAGAAGTATAACTTTAAAACCAAGAAAGATCCACAGACCAAACAGTTCTGGGTTGGACATGCTGTGGTGGCACTTGCTGAACAGTGATAGAACATAACTTTAATCCCAGCACATTGGAGGCAAAGGCAGGAAGATTTATGTGAGTTCAAGGCCAGTGGGGTGTAGAAAGTGAGTTCCAGAGAAGCCAAGAATGCAATGCTTTCTGTAAAACCCATGTTTCAAGAAAAAAATCAAAAGAATAATAAAAACAATTCTGGGCTGGAGTGATGGCTCAGTGGTTAAGAGCACTGACTGCTCTTCCAGAGGTCCTAAGTTCAATTCCCAGGAACCATGTGGTGGCTCATAACCATCTATAATGGCAATTGATGCCCTCTTCTGGTATGTCTGAAGATAGCTACTGTGTACAATATACGCTATAATATACATAAGATAAATAAGTAATTCTTTTAAAAAAAACTTCACCAATTACTAAATGAAACTGAAAAATTATTATGAGAGAAAGAATCATGACATTTAAAGAAAGTAGCAGCTAAAGAATGGAAAGTTGTCAGCCGGGCGGTGGTGGCGCACGCCTTTAATCCTAGCACTTGGGAGGCAGAGGCAGGCGGATTTCTGAGTTCGAGGCCAGCCTGGTCTACAGAGCGAGTTCCAGGACAGCCAGGGCTATACAGAGAAACCCTGTCTCGAAAAACCAAAAAAAAAAAAAGAATGGAAAGTTGTGTTACCAATTCCCCATCTAATAGAGGACTAATATCCAAAATATATAAAGAACTCAAAAACCTAGATATCTAAAAGCTAAATAATCCAATTAAAAACAGTGTATAGGTCTGAAAAGGTAGTTCTTCTCTTTAACTTTTTCTTGGGTCTCTGTGAGTTTCACATTAAGCACCTCAGTCCCACTCAACTCCTTCTCCCCTCATATTTGTGCCCTGCCTTTGCAACCTCCCAAAAGAAAAGGAAATACAAAACCAACCAAGAAAATAAGAACACAGCATAGAAACCAGCTTGTGGCAGCTGTAGTGTGTCACAGTATGCCTCACAGTTCCACTCTGTCCACATTTCTTCACTTGCAATGGCTCTTTATAATGAGTCATAGGTCTGGTTCCAGGCTTCGGTTACACCATCAATATTGGATCCTCACCAGGACTCTTCCCAGTTATCTTGGAGATCCTGAAGTTTTGAATCAGCAGGACCTTTTATGTGCTCCTGACCCTTTTGCCTCCACCTGGAAGTATACTCTTCACAACACTGTGCATCTCAAAACCAATATTAAATGTGTTCTTTCATTTATTTATTTGTGTATCACCCCTAGAGAAATTCTTAAGAGATGAATCTGAAGAATAAGCTGGCATCTTCTGAATTATTTCTTACTATTTCAACATGCCTAGGTAAAATAAAATGAAACTTGCTATTCCAGGGCAGTGTTTTTTGTATAGCTCTTGCTGTCTAGAAATAGCTATGTTGACCAGGCTGGAATCAATACCACAGAGAACTTCCTGCCTCTGCCTCTGTGATACAAGGGTTAAATGCGTGTTCCTCCACCATCACATTTAATCATAATTCGTCATTAATACCAACATTCTATTCCAGGTATGGTCTAGCTTCATTGATTAGTTGCCCGGGACCTCCTTATGTACATCAGGATGGCCACTAACAGAGCAATCCAGCTGCCTCTGCCTCCTGTGTGCTGGAATGTTAAATGAGAGACAACATGCCTGGTTGCTTCTATATTTTTGGTTTAAAAACAAAACAAAACAAAACAAAAAGCCCAGAGTACCATATAATCTACCTTATCCACAAAGCAAGTCAAGAACTTGCTTTAGCCTCCCTGGTACAACATCCAGACTGAATCAATAGCAGATGTTTAATATGCTCATCTGAGGAAGCAAGGAATTTCTGTGAGCCATCTTGGCTACTTGCAATTCTGGGAGACTCTCTGAGAGAGACCTGGGTCCTTTCTCATTTTGTCAATGACTGAAGGTATAGATCAGCTTGGTAGGACTCTGAGACCCACAGGTGTTCAGACAATGACACCCCTTTGGACACCTGGGCCTTGGCAGCTCCTTTGTGGCTTTTTGTTGCTGTCGCCCAGACAGGTCCTGATGTATCCCACTCTGATTAGGAACCACTATGTAACCAGACTGCTTTGTATTTTTTCTGCTCAGCCCTGTGCCTCCCAGAGGCAGGTGTGCACCACCAGGCCTGCCCTCTCCTGACATAGCTAAGAACCTTTGAAGTGACATATCCAATTTTCAACAATGATTTCCAGTCCCGGGACACAAGGCTAGATTCCTGAATCCAGACCCAGCTCATAACCTACCTCCATATGCATGCAGCAGATTGAGAGATGGAGACAAGAGGATAAGGATGCTCAAGGCCATCCCTCTCTATATTCTATATGAAACCAGCCTAGAATACAGGTCATCCTGTTTAGGAAGATGGAATCTTCCTTTTGAAAATGTTCTGTAAGGGTTAGTTCAATTGGTTCAAAAAACTGCAGTGACAGGGTTAGAAGCCTAGGCCTCAGATGAGCTTGGCAACAATTGCACCCCTGAGAAACCTATACAGAATCCACTCACACTCAGAGTACCACAAGTATCCATACTCAGTGGTACCAAGAGTACCACTCATTAGCCATTGCAGGAATTAGTGGGAAAAGAAGGAGCAGGCTCTAGAATCACCTCTGCATGGAGGTAAGAAAAGGGCCATTCAACAATGTGTAGCCAGACCCAAGACTCAAAGCACTTTATAAACTGTGAACTGAGCCAGTGATGGGAACCACCTGAACCCGCCCCCTTCCAACTCCAGTCAAAAACCTGAACAGGGTTAGATGCCTGTTCTTCATCCATTTACTTGTGATTGCTTCTCAACAATACCTGATATGTAATTGTGTGTGCCTTGATGTCATTCATGCTTCTCCTAAGTCCCACTGCCTCACGAAAAGGCCCTTTCTGATCAACACAGTCAATCTCCCATGATGCAATGTGGGCAAGAAGAGAAAAAGAGAATCCAGGTGTTATGGCTCAAACCCACCTAATAGTTGAATTATAGGGAAAGCTGACACAGGGGTTTCATAATGAGTTTAAACCAGCCCAGAGTGTATGGTGAGTTCCATCCAAGACAGCCACAGTTACATAGGAAAACCTTGTCTCAAACAGACAAGAAGCTTCCAAAATATGTAATTAATTATGGCAAGTAATCTCAGAGTTCAGTGTTTGAGGAGAAACATCTTGAAAGGCCAGAGACCTTGACCAGAATCTCTGATTTTAAACATTCCCATATAGAAATCTGATTTAGCCAGGCGGTGGTGGCGCACGCCTTTAATCCTAGCACTTGGGAGACAGAGGCAGGCGGATTTCTGAGTTCGAGGCCAGCCTGGTCTACAGAGCGAGTTCCAGGACAGCCAGGGCTATACAGAGAAACCCTGTCTCGAAAAACCAAAAAAAAAAAAAGAAATCTGATTTAATCTAGCTAAAGATGCAAATGTCAAAATAATTAAATGGGTGGAGACTTCATGATCCAATCAGGTGGTAGCTTTTTGCTGAGAGGTGGGGCTAAAAAGGTAAGGTGTGAGGGAAATGTGGATATAAGGTTCAGTATGGCTGCACAAGATATTCTGAGCCTTGGAGCCTGGAGCGACTGCCAGTTCATGCTAGGGAGGGAAAACCTGAAAGAAGTGTGCAGATCAGGTAAGTGATTCAATCCATCAGGATGCCCCATCTCACCCAGCCAGCCAGTCTCCCATTTCATCTTAGTATTTTTAATATTTGGTTATTGTAATTTTTTGGTTCCTTGTTTGGCCTGATTGTTTTGAAATAGAAAATATCATTTAACTTAGGTTAGATTAGAACTCCATATATAGCTGTCATGAAAGACTGATTCTGCTGCTTCCCCCTCCTGAGTTCTGAGACCTCAAGTTGAACTGCCTTGTGCCATTTATAGAGAGCTGAGGATGTAACATTCAAGGACTTGCCCCACTGAAGAAGCACCTTATTTTCTTACCAATATCTGCAATATACCTTAAATTTTCCTAATTCAGAATGATTATATATTTAGAACGAAAATGAAGAAAATTGTGACTCCCATGAAAGCATCAAACTGACAATTCTCACTATTCAGTCTCCTAAAGAACAGGCTATAGCTCAGTGTGGCTAGAGGGTCTAAAACTTAAGGAAGTCAAAGTAACAAAGTCCTTATCACAGATTTTACCAAACAGTTCCATTGATTGAATTCAAGTATAGTTTGGGTGTGGGACCTTTAACTTTGCTTCTTAGGGTTAGCAGAGATATTTGTAGATGGTTTCACACAAAAATGTGGAGTTCAGGTTAAATGTCCTGATACCAGCTTCCCAGCAAGGGAGCTATAGATATGATTGGGTTGAAATTGGTGCTTATGAATCTCCAGGAGGCCCTTAAGGGAAATGTGGCTCTTGGAAAAATAGATAGTGTCTGATGGGAAATACAGGTTTATGACATTGCCTGAACAGTGACTGAGATCGAGTCTGGTTTGTATAATTAGTGGAGAAAGAGGCAAAGTAAAACAAGTTTTCCCTGAAATAATTCCCGTATCTCCCTATTTCCACAGGATCTCCCTGCCTGAAAGCCATGATGAACTTTAAGACACCTCCCACGCTCCTGAAACTGGTGAGAAGAAGCCTGCTGAAAGATGAAGCCTTGACAATCTATGCACTGCAGGATCTGAACAAGGAGCTCTTCCCACCACTCTTCAAGGATGCATTCAACAGCAAACAACAGAACATCCTGAGGCAGATGGTAGCAGCCTGGCCCTTCTCATGCCTTCCTGTGGGAGCCCTGATGAAGACTCCTGACTTGGAGATCTTGAAGGCTGTGCTGGAGGGCCTGGATTTGCTGATGAGACAAAAAGTTCGACCCAGGTAAGAGACATCAAGGGAGCATGCGGGTGGGAGGGAAGTGTATGGATTGAGGGAAGTATGCACAATGTGGTTCAAGTTGAATCAGAGACTTCGGATGCCACTATCTTTGAGGAGAGAAACAAAGAAAAAGGAAAGTGCTGTGTGCAGCATAGCAGAGAAACAGATGCAGGCAATATGCAATCTCTTCCCTTGAGGAATGGATTTAAGGGTCTTTGTGTTGTAGGGTCAAGGCTGTTTACACCTTGCCTCTTCTGTAGTCTGATTTTTTTTCCCCATTTGATCCACAGGAGGTGGAAACTACAAGTGCTTGATTTACGAGATGCCAACCATAATTTCTGGAATCTGTGGACTGGAATAGAGGATGGTGCCTGCCCTCCAGACATTAGCCAGACACAACTATTGGAGAATCATCCCATACAATGGGGAACACAGGCTGTGACTGTGTGGATAAACTTTTATGTGAATCCCAGGCATACAAGCGAATACAATGAATATTTTTATGAGTGGGCAAAGAAGAGAAAAGGTGTACAGGTGAACTGTCAGAAGGTAAAGTTTTTGCCCAACCCTCACTGCCACCCATGGCATCTTCTAGATATAGTTGAGCCAGGTTCTATCCAGGAATTGGAAGTATATAAACACTTTGACCTGAACACCCTTGCAATGATAGCCCCTGACCTGGGCCAGATGAGAAACCTTCAGAAACTCCTTCTTGAAAATATCCACATATCTCTGGAACAACTTGGAAATAAAGAGATGGAAGACTGGTATATAAGAATGATCATTCCCCATTTCTCCAAACTCCACAAGCTCCAGCATCTCTATTTGAATGATGTCTGCTTTGTGAATGAACACCTGGACCAAGTGCTCAGGTGAGTAAGGATAGAGAGCTTTATCCTGGGGCCAGATCAAAGCCTGTCTATGTTACATGAAAGGTCAGTGCACACCTGTGGCTTCCCAGGCAATGTTGAATTTACATAGATTTGACATTATAATAATTGATCTTAGAGTTTGTGCTACTCTGCATCCTGAGTTGTCACTTCAGTAAACTCAGACTGCCATGTATGTGTCCATAATTTAGAAAAGTTCTTTGCTAGGACCCAGATGTAGCAAAAACAGATCTATAGAGGCTATAAAAGCTTATACCACCTTCTGCCCCATGTCAGTTCTGTCCTGAGAACTGTATGAAGACTTTCCATCTGCTTCTGACTCCCCATGAATCTGAGGCTATCTGAGCACAGGTAGGGGCTGAGTAATGATTGAGAGTCATTATGGCCACAGGGAAGCTCTGTGGACAGGACAAAGACCATGTCATGGAGGTGGGCCTAATGATCTCAAGGTTGTCACACCCAGGAATGGTTCTAGGTCTTTCCAAGACAGTCCTACTGGGTTTCCCTTTCTGATATCATCTGTCCACTGATGTGATTTTGTGCTCATGTGCAGGGGGCACTGTAGAGCTCCAGGCAAAAGCATTCATGATGATGTTGTATGTCCTCTGCTTATATTGACAAGACTTATTTGGTACTCTTTATCAGGGAGCATTCTACTCTTGAGTTTGATTATGAGCACAGAATGACCGTGGACCTAACTAGCCTCTTTTTCCTTGGAATCATTGCCCTCTGTGTACCACTATTGAACCTTAAGGAGATGATCTCCTTTCTCTCTCTAGGTGCTTAGAGAGTCCCTTAGAGACCCTTGCAATCACTCGCTGCAAGCTGTCAGAGTCAGATGTGAGTTGTCTGTCCCAGTGTCCAAGAGTCCATCAGCTCAAACACCTGGATCTGAGTGGCATCGACTTTATAAATTTAAGCCATGAATTTTTAGGAAGACTTCTAAAAAGACTGACAGCTACACTGCAGAAGCTAGAATTGAAGGGCTGTATGATCACGGACTTCCAAATCGATGTCCTCCTGCCTGCTCTGAGCCAATGCATCCAGCTCACTGAGGTTGATTTTCAGATGAACTTCTTATCTATGGACAGCCTGAAGAAGCTACTGCAACACACTGCCAACCTGAGACAGCTGACCAGGGAAATGTACTCTGCCCCTTATGAGGTCTATGATGAATTTGGTAATGTCCTCCCACAAAGATTTGCACAATATTGTTCTGAGCTAATGGTCACACTCAATGTTGTAAGGCAGCCAAAAGAGATCTGCTTTGTGAGTAACATTTGTGCAAATTGTGGAGGACTCTGTGTCTACAACATGGAGGTCATACTATGTTCCTGTTGGCAATGGGAGAGGTCACTGCTGGACTCTGAGAAGGGAAAGTCAGAACTCAAGTGACTTATTCCAGATAGAGCACGTGTATTTCAGCAATTTTTTGAATGTACTTGGGAATGATGATTGTTTCATTGGGTCATAGTTGAAGGAGATCTGCAGAATGAGGGCTTATTTTCTGCCTAAGGTCAATAGTACAGACCCTCCGTGACACAGCCAAAGAGATTTGAATATGGTATTCACCGTTGGGTTTGCCCTTCCCATATCCTTGTGTTCTTTTATCTCTGTTCCTCTTTCTTCCCAGAATTTTCAGAATAACATGCCCCATGTTTCAAGATTATATACACTTGAGCTTCCTGAAATCCTGTTCAAAACACTACAAAGATGCTCTTGGAAAGATGGCTCAAAACTTAAGATTGCTTGGTGCTCTTCCTGGGGAGGATTGTTTTATTTTTCATGCCCATAACCACCTGTAACTCTAGCTTCAGATGATCTGACATTCTTTTGTGGTCTCCAGGAAGACTTGTTCTTTTCTGCACATACACATATCATACACATAACTAAAAAGAATTAAAAATTAAGGTATTTTAAAGAATAAAACAAGTAATATTGTGGTGGCACACACCTTTCACTCCAGTACTAGGTTGGCATAGACCACTGGCAGATGTCTGAGTTCTTGGCCAGCAGAGGAAATGAGTGGAAGATTCCAAGTGTTTTTGGTTGACAACTGTGGTTACCTCTCAGGATATATACTTCCCCTGTGTTAGGGAATGTATGGGTTCTAGCCATGTCCTCGAAGAAGGAAGACTTAAAACACCTTTGGACACAAGGTTTAGTCCTCTACTCTTGTTTTTTCTTTTCTTTTTTTTAAATTAAATTATTATTTAAACTTATTCAGTTTACATCCTACTCACTGCCACCTTCCTGGTCACCCCTTCCCACAATCTGTTGGCCTTCATGTGCAGTTCCTATCTCCTTCTGATCCCATAATCCTTCATCCTGTTCTTCCATAAGAGTTTCCAAGCTCCATCCACTGTTTGGTTGTGGGTGTCTGTATCTTTCTGAGTCAGCTGCAAGGTAGAACCTCTCAGAAGACAACAAGAACTTGTCTGCAAGCCTAACAGTGTGTCATTTAATAGTGTTAGGGACGGGTGCTTGCCCATAGGATGTGTCTCAAGATGGGCAGGTTATTGTTTGGCCATTCCCTCAGTCTCTGCCCTATCTCCTGTGCCTGCATTCCTTTTAGACAGGATAAATTTTGGGTCAAGTTTTTTCCAGGCAGTGGTGATGCACACCTTTAATCCCAGCGCTTGGGAGGCAGAGGTAGGTGAGGAGGATTTCTGAGTTCGAGGCCAGCCTGCTGTACAGAATAAGTTTCAAGACAGCCAGTACTACACACACAAAAAAAAGATTAATTTATTTACTGGGGCTGGAGAGATGGCTCAGCGGGTAAGAGCACTGAATACTCTTCCAAAGGTCCTGAGTTCAAATGCCAGCAACCACATGGTGGTTCACAACCATCTGTAATGAGATCTGATGCCCTCTGCTGGGGAGTTTGAAGACAGCTACAGTGTACTTACATATAATAAATCTTTTAAAAAAAAGTTTTTGGGAGGCAGAGGCAGACGGATTTCTGAGTTCGAGGCCAGCCTGGTCTACAGAGTGAGTTCCAGGACAGCCAGGGCTACACAGAGAAACCCTGCCTCATAAAAACCAAAAAAAAAAAAAAAAGTTTTGTGGGTGGGTTGATGTCTCTATTGCTCCATTGGGGTTCCTGCCTGGCTACAGGAAATGCCCTCTGCATGTTCCATTTCCCCAATGTAGTGAGTCATATATAAGGTCACCCCCATTGATTCTTCGGTGCCTCCTTTATCCCAGAACTCTGTCTCCTCCTGGAGATGCCCCCCCACCTGCTCTCCCCTTTAGTTCAGTCCTCTACTCTTGAAGAATGTCAGCACCTATTCAAGAAGCTCTTCCCAGTCTCTCCCATCTTAAGACCTTCAGGAGACTAAATCCTTACAGCCATGTTTTCAGTATGTGCTTTGTATATGATTTGTGTGACTCTGTGTGTGTTTCTCAGTGTATGTGAGTTTGAGTATATATGTGTTTGTATAAGTCATGGTTCTCTAGAGTCACAGAATTTATGGAATATCTCTATATATTAAAGGAATTTATTGTGATGACTTACAGTCTATTGTCCAACTAACCCCAAAATGGGCAACCATGGATGGGAAGTCCAAGAATCTACTAGTTTCTCAGTCACATGAGGCTAGTTGCTAGAACTAGTCTTCTGTAGAAGTAGGTTTCAGCAGATGTGCTGGCAAGTAAGTGGAAGCAAACAAAGAAGAGTGAATCTTCATTCTTCCAATGTCACTGTGTAGGTCTCCAGTAGAAGGTGTGGCCCTGATTAAAGGTGTGTATCACCACACCTGGATCTAGGACTTACTTTGCCCTGGGCTGACCTTGAACTCAGAGACCTCTTTGCTTCAGTTTCCTGGGATTAAATGTGTGTACTAACTTGCCTGGGCCTAGCTTTTCTTATTCATTATGGCTCAAGATCCAGAATCACAGGTATTCCCTCAGAATCTTGATTGTAGTTCATTCTAGATATAGTGAAGTTGACAATCAGTAATAGCCATTACAGTGCTTATGTTAGTATGTGTGTGAGTATATATGAGGTTTAAGTGTGTGTGTTATGTATGCAAGCTTTTGTGTGTGTGTGCTTGTGTGTCATGCCTCCCTGTGTGTCAGAAGATGACTTTCAAGGGCCAGTTTTTCTTTCCACAGGAGTTTGCAGGGATCACACTATAGGCTATGAGTTTGTGTGGCAAACTCTCATTCACTTGGCCATCTTAGTGTTCCACAATCAGACTTTATTGTCTAACTGAAGAGCAGGTGAAAACTTTCCCCAGCAAATGATCTGGATGCTCTACCCACATGTCAATAATACTCAATCAGTGCTCATGGACTCTGTGATCAAGGTGCTCCTAGATTTACCACATCCCTAATATCTGTCACCTAGTATTGGCACATTTGATGCCATCAGTTTTATTAACCATCTCAGACTCATGTGGATGAGCATGCTGAGTGTAGACAAATTTAATCTGTAACTCCCTGGGACAGGAAGTCAGTGCTTGATTAGGGGACCTGTGACTCCAATGGATCTTAAGATCCTTAAGAGGCTTAGATTAGTCACAGTAGCCATCAGTCATGTAGAGTGATGGATGCTGCAGTTTCTGACTGGTATGAATGTCCTGACATCTGGTCCATATGTGATAATATATGATCCACAAAGAAACCCAGTCCATTCTCAGCCAATATCCAGGAATGACAGATGCCCAAGGTAGCACACAGAACATCCATCCCTTTTGTCTTTCAAGATAAAAAAATATTAACAATTGGTTTGAGTAAAATACAGAAAAATAAAAATAAAAACAAATGTTAAAACAAGGGTTTGATGAGGCCAAGACTGGTGTATAAAAGGGATCTAGGACACCCAGGGCTGTAATACAGAAAAACACTGCCCTGAAAAACAAAAATACATTGGATTTGAGAAGGGTATGGTTAGTTGGGATTGGAATCCAGGGTTAAGGCAATGGAATCAGGTGTTCCAGAGCAACTGAAGCAAAATAGAGAGGTCCAAACAAAAGTGGATCGCATGTTCTACTGTCTTAGGGAGAGTACTGTCAAATGGCAGAAAGAAGCTTCTGGAAAAAGACCACCAGAGAATCTTGGGCCATTAAGAGTTCATCTGGGAAAGGGCTTTCACCTGTGCAAGCCTACTCAGGGGCCATGCAGCAATGGTAGAGGAGTCTCTCTACCTTGTCCTACAGGCTTGGGGGAAAGGTCCAATATGAATTGTAAGATGTAGGATGCTGGACTGGCTGGCTTTTTGTATCAACTTGACACAAAAGAGAGTCGTCAGAGAGGAAGACGCTCATTGGTGAAATGTCTCCATGAGATCTATGTGTAAAGCACTTCTCAATTACTGATCAATTTGAAAGGGCCTAGTCTACTGTGGATGGTACCATCCCTAACTTCTATAAGCAAGCAGGTTGTGCAAGTTATGAGGAGCTAGCCAGTAAGCAACACTCCTCCATGGCCCCTGCATCAGCTCCTGGTTCTAGGTTCCTGTCATATTTGAGTACCTGTCCTGATTTCCTTTGGTGATGAATAGTAATATGGAAGTATAAGCTGAATGAAGTCTTTCCTCCCCAACTTCGGTTTGGTTCCTAATATTTCCTCATACTAATATAACCCCTAACTAAAACAGGTTGGTACCAGCATAGTGGAGTATTGCTGAGATAGGCCTGACCATGTTTGGGGGAGAATTTTGGGTGGATTTTGGAACATAGGGCTAGAAAAGCTATTGAGCGTTGAGAGCTCAATGGTAGGTTATTGAGGAGAATGAAAGACAAGATTAGGATGATCAAACACTGCAGAAGACTGACACCTAGCCTGTAAAGTTTTTTTGGGGGGGGGTTCTTTTTTTTTTTTTTTTTGGTTTTTTCGAGACAGGGTTTCTCTGTATAGCCCTGGCTGTCCTGGAACTCACTCTGTAGACCAGGTTGGCCTCGAACTCAGAAATCCACCTGCCTCTGCCTCCCAAGGGCTGGGATTAAGGGCGGTGAGCCACCACCGCCCGGCAGCCTGAAAAGTTTTAGAAGAAAATATAAAGTCTCTATCGGGGCTCTTTGTTATTTTGGTTTTTTTTTCCTTTTTTATTTTTTTATTTTTATTAAACTAATATAATTTATTTTAAAATATACAACTCAGTACTGACATTTTTAAGTCACCAAAATAATTTGTAATAGTTAAATGCCTCTTAAATATCCATGATATCTTCTTTTTTTATTTTCTATATTTTTTTATTTACATTCCCAATGATTTCCCCTTTCCCGGTTCCTCCCTCCCCGAAAGTCCCATAAGCCCTCTTCCCTCCCCCTGTTCCCCATTCAATGCCCCTCTCACTTCTCTGTCCTGGTATTCCCCTACATCCAGTCTTTCCATGACCAGAAGATTTCCATCTTCTTGGAAATCTATTGATATGTGAATTGTGTCTTGGGTATTCCGAGATTCTGGGTTAATATCCCCTTATCAGTGACTGCATACCTTGTGTGTTCTTTTGTGATTGAGTTACCTAACTAAGGATGATATTTTCCAGTTCTAACCATTTGCCTAAGAATTTCGTGAATTCATTGTTTTTAGTTGCAGAATAGTATTACATTGTGTAAATATACCACATCTTCTGAAACCATTCCTCCGTTGAGGGACATCTGGGTTCTTTCTAGCTTCTGGCTATTATAAATAAGGCTGCTATGAACATAGTGGAGCATCTGTCCTTATTGCATGCTGGGGAGGCCTCTGGGTATATGCCCAGGAATGGTATAACAGGGTCCTCTGGGAGTATCATGCCCAGTTTTCTGAGGAACTGCCAGACTGATTTCCAGAGTGGTTGTACCAGCTTGCAATCCCACCAAAAGTGGAGGAGTGTTCCTCTTTCTCCACATCCTCGCCAACAACTGCTGTCTCCTGTGTTTTTGATCTTAGCCATTCTGACTGGAATCTCAGGGTTGTTTTGATTTGCATTTCCCTAATGACTAAGTATGTTGAACATTTTTTAGGTGCTTCTCAGCCATTAGATATTCTTCAGGTGAGAACTCTTTGTTTAGCTCTGTACCCCATTTTTAATAGGGTTACTTGCCTCTCTGGAGTCTAACTTCTTGAGTTCTTTGTATATATTGGATATTAGCCCTCTGTCGGAGGTAGGGTTGGTAAAGATCTTTTCCCAGTTTGTTGGTTGCCACTTTCTTTGAAGAAAGAAATTGAAGAAGACCTCAGAAAATGGAAAAATCTGCCATGCTCATGAATTGGCAGGATTAATATAGTAAAAATGACCATCTTGCCAAAAGCAATATACAGATTCAATGCACTCTCCATCAAAACCCCAACTCAATTCTTCATAGAGTTAGAAACAGCAATTCAAAAATTCATTTGGAATAACAGAAAACCCAGGATAGCTAAAACTATTCTCAAGAGTAAAAGAACTTCTGGGGGAATCAGTATCCCGGACCTCAAGTCATACTACAGAGCAATAGTGTTAAAAACTACATGGTAATGGTACAGTGACAGGCATGTAGATCAGGGGAACAGAATTGAAGACCCAGAAATGAATCCACACTCCTATGGTCACTTGATCTTTGACAAAGGAGCTAAAACCATCCAGTGGGAAAAAGATAGCCTTTTCAACAAATGGTGCTGGTTCAACTGGAGGGCAACATGCAGAAGAATGCAAATTGATCCATCCTTATCTCCTTGCACTAAGCTCAATTCCAAGTGGATGTTTTGGCTCAGGAGCTTTTTTCATTTTGCATTTTCTTTGTCTGTTGAGTCAATGCTTTCTATGGTATCTTTGGCACCTGAGATTCTATCTCTTTTATTCTGTTGTTGGTATTTGCATCTATGACCCCTGATTTCTTCCCAAGGTTTTCTATCTCCAAAGTTTTCTTCCTTTGTGATTTCTTAGTTGTTTGTACTTCCTTTTTTAGATCCTGGATGGATTTGCTCAGTTCCTTCACTTGTTTGTTTGTGTTTTCCTGTAATTCTTTAAGATATTTTTGTGTTTCCTCTTTCAGGACTTCTGCCTGTTGACTCAAGTTCTCCTGTATTTCTTTAAGTGATTTTCGTGTTTCTTCTTTATGGGCTTCTATCTGTTGACCCATATTCTTCTGAATTTCTTTAAGTGATTTTTATCTTTCCTTTGTAAGGGCTTCTACCTGTTGATTCATGTTCTCCTGTACTTCTTTAAGAGATTTATTTATGTCCTTCTTGCAACCCTTAATAGCATCATGAGAAGTAATTTTAAATCCAAATCTTGCCTTTCTGATGTGTTGGGGGTATCCAGGTCTTGCTGGAGCCAGAGAGTTGGTTTCGGATGGTGCCATATTGCCTTAATTTCTGTTAGTAACATTCCTAAGTTTGCCTTTTCCCATTTGGTTAACTCTGGCATTAGTTGGTCCTGCTGTCACTGGATGGTGCTTGAACCTCCTGTGAGCCTGCAAGGCTATTTCTGCATCCCTGGATGACCGGCTTTCTCCTGGCACAGATTGCTGAGGGGCTGCCCTGCTCCTGGGTGCACTTGGAGCCCTGTTGTGCCTTGCCCCAAGTGATGTTATGCTTGGGATATCTCTGTGTACCTGGAGTCCCTGTCTGGTCTATCACGGGAGCAAAGATGGCAGAGGCTGCTGCACTCCCTCCAGGCGTGGTCACTCTGCAGGACAGATGTCCCACAGCAGAGCTGGCACACAGATGACCACAGAGCTGTCCAGCTCTTGGGCGCAGGCAGCACCCTAGCTGGCAGTGTCCCAAGCAATTTTATACTCGGGATATCTCTGTGTACCTGGAGTCCCTGTCTGCTCTGTCACCAGAGCAAAGATGGTGGAGGCTGCTGCGCCCCCTCCTGGCATGGGTCACTCTGCAGGGCAGATGTCCTACAGCAGAGCTGTCACCCAGAAGACCACAGAACTGTCCCGCTCTGTCTTGGGCACAGGTGGAACCCTAGTGGGCTGTGTCCCAAGCGATGTTATACTTGGGATATCTCTGTGTACCTGGAGTCCCTGTCTGGACTATCACTGGAGCACGGATGGCGGAGGGTATGGACAATCTTAAAAAAAAGTTAAAATTAAATAAAGTCACTGAAGAAAAGAGAAAGCTAGTGATTGAAGACAAAAAAATATGGGGCTGGAGAGATGCCTTAGCAGTTAAGAGCACTGACTGCTTATCCACAGATCCTGAGTTCAATTCCCTGCAACCACATGGTGGCTCACAACCATCTGTAATGGGATCTGATGCCCTCTTCTGGTGTGTCTGAAGACAGGTACAGTGTACTCATATACATTAAATAAATAGATCTTTAAAAAAAAAGAAAAGAAAATATTTTCTGTGTTAAAAAAAAAAGGTGGAAAGTGCAACGACATAGGGATCTGGATCCCATATAATTTTGTTACAATTATCAGCCTACAAATAATTTTATTTTCAGTAATGATTACTGTTTCATATATCCTTTTTAAGAGAGATCAGAACAAGGCAGACTTTAGAAGGAAAAGACTGAAAAATTCAGTGTTAGAGTGGAGGCTATAGAAAAAAAGATTGGAAAATCTTCTGATTCAGGCAAGATAAAGGAGCTTCAGAGGAATTCAATATAAAGCAAATGGCACCACCTGGTGATGAGATTGCAAAATGGCAGCCAATTAAATCCTAAATAAACAGATTTCTGCTGAGTTAAGAATACAGATTTTGGCCGGGCGGTGGTGGCGCACGCCTTTAATCCCAGCACTTGGGAGGCAGAGGCAGGAGGATTTCTGAGTTCGAGGCCAGCCTGGTCTACAAAGTGAGTTCCAGGACAGCCAGAGCTACACAGAGAAACCCTGTCTCGAAAAACCAAAAAAAAAAAAAAAAAAAGAATACAGATTTTGGACTTTTGTCGGTCTGAGTGTGGTTAACGTGCAGCAGCCATGGCTAGCCATCTGGAACGCAACAATGGCACCAAGATGCCCACCCTGGGCCTGGGCACCTGGAAATCCCCTTCCTGACCGGGTAACTGAGGCTGTGAAGGTTGCTCTTGATAAGGGGTATGGCCGCACTGACTGAGCCCAGGCTTATCAGAATGAGAAGGAGGTGGGAGTGGCCCTCCAGGAGAAGCTCAAGGAGCAGGTGGTGACGCGCCAGGATCTCTTCATCCTCAGCAAGCTTTGGTGCACGTTCCACAACAAGAGCACGGTGAAAGGAGCCTGCCAGGATACACTCAGCGACCCGTAGCTGGACTACCTGCATCTCTGCCTTATTCACGGGCCAATGGGCTTCAAGCCTGGGCCTGACTATTTTCCACTGGATGCATCAGGAAACGTGATTCCCAGTGACACAGATTTTGTGAACACTTGGATGGCTATGGAACAACTAGTGCATGAAGGCTTGGTAAAAGCAATTGGTGTCTCCCACTTCAACCCTCTTCAGATTGAGAGGATCTTGAACAAACCTGGCTTAAAATATACACCTGTGGTTAACCAGATTGAGTGTCACCCATACCTAATTCAGGAGAAGCTGATTGAGTACTGCCATTGCAAAGGCATCATGGTGACCGCATACAGTCCCCTTGGTTCTCCTGACAGTCCCTGGGCCAAGCCTGAAGCCCGGTCTCTACTGGAGGATCCCAGGATCGTGGCAATTGCAGCCAAGTACAATAAAACTACAGCCCAGGTGCTGATCCGGTTCCCCATTCAAAGGAACATGTTAGTGATCCCCAAGTTCCACCAGCACTCATTGCTGAGAACTTTAAGGTCTTTGACTTTGAGTTGAGCAGCAAGGACATGACAACTCTGCTCAGCTGCAAGAGGAACTGGAGGGTGTGCACCCTAATGAGCTGTTTCAAACACAAGGATTACCCCTTCCACGCAGAAGTTTGAAGCTGCAGCAGACAGTTCCCTGCTCCTCCCCAAGCAACTTAACACCTGTTTTTTCTGCCTCATCTGCTCTTGCAAGTGTCTTGTGTCCCTCTGCACTGGGTGGCACCTTGTAGACCGGACAGTGAGAGTTAGCTAGTTTATCATAGAATCTGGAGGGCAGTACCAGTAGCTGAGGTGTTTCTTCCAGCCTTTCTTGGTCTTTCTTTTTACTCACCTGGAGGACTTTAACACAAGTACCCTTTCCAACCAAAAAGAAGCAAGATTTACAGCCCAAGTTGTTCCACTAACACTTAAATTTGAGTGTTTAGGACTGTAATCCTATGGGTCAGACTTCTTGCCTCAAATAAAAACTGCTTTTGTGAAAAAAAATAGAATACAGATTTTGGAAAATTTTTTCTGGAATATGTAATAAGTCAACTAAAGGAGATCAAGGGGATAGAAACTGGAAAGGAAAAATCAAAGTATCACTATTCACAGGTGATATGATAATATACATTGAAGATCCCAAACTTCTACCAGAGAACTCTTAGAACTGATAAACAACTTCAACAAAGTGACTGGATGCAAAAATGGTCAGTTAATGGTCAGTCACCTTGTAAATAATCAAATTCTTTTGTTATGTTAAGTACAAATTTAATTCATTTACAAGGACAAGCTTGGGGCTGGTGAGATGGTTAAGCTGTTTAAAGCACTGACTGCTCTTCCAGAGGACTTGAGCTCAATTCCCATCAAGTACATGTTGGCTCACAACCATCTGTAATGGGATTGGATGCACTCTTCTGGTGTGTGTCTGAAGACAGCTACAGAATACTCACAAATAAAAATAAATAAATATATTTCTAAAATGATAAATAGTAGAACATGGTCAGCTATTGGGTAGCCCTCAACTTCCCTCGAGCCTGGGAACTAGAACTTAGTTTTACCCTATCACTAAAATGGAGTCTGCAAACAAAATGGCAGTATTTAAAACAAGTTTCCTTTGCTTGTTCCCAAGTTTCTTTTGCTTATTCCCAACATTAAGATTAATAATAATTTATCTACTATCATGCTGCTCAATAAAAGCAGAAGGTATAAAAATTTTGAGAAAAGAAATGAAACCAAAGCCAGGCATGGTGTCACATGCCTATAATTCCAGGACTTGGGAGACAAAGGCAGACAGATCTCTTTGAGTTCAAGACTAACCTGCTCAATACAGTGAGTTCTAAGATAGCCAGAGCTATGTAAAGACACCCTGCCTCACATAAAGCAAAACAAAACAAAAAATTTAAATGGAAACTATTAGGCTGGGGATGCAGCTCCACAGGAAGATTGCTTACCTGGGAAGCAAATGACCTTGGGAGACACAAAGAAGTCTGTTAGTCTCAGAGAAAGAGCAAGATAATGGTCCCACCCACATAGAGCTGGATGGCTCACTATTTACTGGGTTTGCTTATGGGGAACCAACAGACAGTCTCACAGCACCCTGGAGATGTCCCTGCTGTGAAAGACAGTGTCTTCCATATAGATTCCACTCCACCCTCCACATGCACCGGCAACTCCTGAGAGCAGCTTCAGCTTGGGCAGAATTTCCCATAGCTGAGGAGGTACAAGCAGAGACTTAGGGGAGATTCTAATGCTGCTCCCCATTCCATGCATGCTTTTGGACATTACTCACTTGGTAAAATCCACACCTAATGGCAAAGGCAACACAATGAGACATGATGGGGGGGGAACAATAAGATGGGATCCGCATATTTTTATAATTTTTTTTTACTTTCTATATTCTTTATTTACATTCCAAATAATATCCCCTTTCCCAGTTCCCCCCTCCCCAAAAGTCCCATAAGCCCTCTTCCCTCCCCTTGTTCCCCATTTGCCTAAGAATTTCATGAATTCATTGTTTTTAATTGCTGAGTAGTATTCCATTGTGTAAATATACATGGAAAATATCTCTGATAAAATTGAAGAAATATATAGAAAAACACTTTAAGATTGACTATTTCATGGAAAAATTATACAGATAAAATGGTATGCATAAAAATATTCCTAAGTTGATTGAAAGTGGAATTAAAACCATTTTCTGATAAAATTGAAGATCTACAAGGAAAATATTTCTGATAAAACTCAAGAAATATATAGAAAAACATGTTAAAACTGACTATTTCATAGTCCAGCCAGCACAAGCTTGATTCTGCAGCTCCACCCAACCAGGATGGTCCATTGTCAAGCATATTTTTTAGTTTGGGAGCTAAATACAAGAAAGATAACTTAAAGGGGTGTTGACTCTTGATCTGGAATGCGAATAGATAAAGAGCTTCAAAGAGTTTCCCTTTGAGAAGTGAATTTAACATTAGAAGCACACCAAAAAATATTATGTCCTGAGCATTAGAATGAAAAGCCATTTAAAGCCTACTTTAAAATCCTGTGCTTTGCCGGGCGGTGGTGGCGCACGCCTTTAATCCCAGCACTTGGGAGGCAGAGACAGGAGGATTTCTGAGTTCGAGGCTAGCCTGGTCTACAAAGTGAGTTCCAGGACAGCCAAGGCTACTCAGAGAAACCCTGTCTCGAAAAACCAAAAAAAAAAAAAAATCCTGTGCTTTGCCCCACTCCAGGCTCTACAGGATCTCAGGATGTAGCCTGCCTCTGACTCCTAAATTCTGGGAATAAAGTCAAGAACTACCAAACCCTGCTAGAATCACTTCTTACCTGACAAAATTTGCATCAGAAAAAGTTAATCTGTGTTTTATTCCACTCCTTTATCAGTATCTGGAGACTTCCTGGGGTCTTCAAAGTTAGTTCAAGGTCACAAAAGTAGAATTTGATCTTGGAAACCTTTGTCAAAAGGTAAGGGTAGGGACTGGAGAGATAGTTCCTTGGTTAAGAGTACATATACTGCTCTTTCATATGTCCTGGGCTGCATACCCAAAACACACAAGGTAGCTCATAAATGTCCATAACCCCAGGTCTGATGTCTTCTTCAGTCCACAGATACCAGGCACACATGTAGTGCATTCTTACCAGCAAACCTCATGTTTTGATCCTTTGATCCCAGCACTCAAGAGGCAGAGGGAGGAGTATCTTTGTGAGGCCAGCCTGGTCTACAGAGTTCCAGACCAGCCAGGACTACAGACAGAGAAACTCTGTCTTGAAAAACCTAGAAAGCCTCTGAAGAAAGAAATCATAGAAGATCTCAGAAGATGGAAGATTCTCCCATGCTCATGGATTGGAAGGATTAATAAAGTAAAAATGGTCATCTTGCCAAAAGCAATCTACAGATTCAATGCAATCCCCATCAAAATTCCAAATCAATTCTTCATAGAGCTAGACAGAACAATCCGCAAATTCATTTGGAATAACAAAAAACCCAGGATAGCAAAAACTATTCTCCAAAAAAAAGATCTAATGGGGGAATCACCATCCCTGACCTCAAGCTCTACTACAGAGCAATAGTGATAAAAACTGTATGGTATTGGTAGAGAGACAGGCAGGAAGATCAATGGAATAGAATTGAAGACCCAGATATGAACCCACACACCTACGGTCACTTGATATTTGACAAAGGAGCTAAAAACATCCAGTGGAAAAAAGACAGCATTTTTTAACAAATGGTGCTGGATAAACTGGAGGTCAGCATGCAGAATAATGCAAATTGACACATTCTTATCTCCTTGTACAAAGCTCAAGTCCAAGTGGATCAAGGACCTCCACATAAAACCAAATATACTGAAGCTTATAGAGGAGAAAGTGGGGGAAGATCCTTGAACACATGGGCACAGGGGAAATTTTCCTGAATAGAACACCAATGGCTTATGCTCTAAGAACAAGAATCGACAAATAGGACCTATCTCAAAAAAAAAAAAGAAAAGAAAAGAAAAGAAAGAAAGAAAGAAAGAAAGAAAGAAAGAAAGAAAGAAAGAAAGAAAGAAAGAAAGAAAAATATACAATTGTAAGACTCGAGGGAGTCTTAACTTACTGGAGAGACCCCCTGAGTGGACCACGCAGAGACGGGAATCAATGTAAAAAGCAAGAGATTTTTTTATTTATTATCCAGCATGCTGGGGCCACCCGGCACTTGGAGACAGAATGATGAGCATTCCAGGACTGCTCTGGGTCTGAGGAATGTAATTTAGCCTCTCCCTTCTGGGAAACACTTGCCCTTCTGGGAGGGGCAAGTGTTCCATAACCTTTCCAAAGTTCCTGAGTTAACACTTTCACAATTATGTTTGAAATTTTTGGCCATCATTTTATCCAGTAATTTCTTGTAAGAAATTTTCAACTTATTCCCATTTTGGTTTGTAAGTCCACCATAAGCCAGCTTAAGTTATTTTTAAAGTTTTTTTATTATGTTGTACAAAAAAATAAAAAATGTAAGAAAAATGAAATTTTAGTAATAAAAGACATGATAAAATTTTGATTTGCTAATGCTATTCTCAAACTGATGGAGTCACAATTAAATTGGAGCAGGAAGCATAATCCCAGCAGCACGGGAAGGCTTGTAAACATTTTAAATCTGTATTAAGCAGATCTCATACCTGATTTTTATCAAACTTGCTTTAGGCTTAACTTTGAAAACACATAAAGAAAGCAAAAGCTTGACCTTGTAAAATTCTTTATTTTTAAGATTTATTTATTATTATAGTAAGTACACTGTAACTGTCTTTAGACACACCAGAAGAGGGCATCTGATCTCATTACAGATGGTTGTGAGCCACCATGTGGTTGCTGGGATTTGAACTCAGGACCTTCAGAAGAGCAGTCAGTACTCTTAAATAGCTGAGCCATCTCACCAGTCCCAAGTTTGGCCTTGTACTTAACACAGCAAAATTTGTACTTAACACAACAAAAGAATTGATTTATTTACAAGGTGACTGATCATTAACTTGCTAGTCTTAATTATCTTTAAACAGTTTATAACAGGTTAGTAACTTTTTGTAAGATTAGGATTTTACATTACAGTTTTGGATACACATCGCTAAGTTCATTTTTGTTAAGCTGGGTATACCTATATAACCTTAGAGAAATATCAACATACAAAAACCCATCCCAATTCAAAATACCTTGGGGATTTGCTGTTGCCTCCTTAGTCTCAAAAGAAAATATAATAAATAAAGGGTTGCTTTGGGATTAAGAAATTGTATGCTGCCTTTTTGCAATAACTGTTCCTGGCTTTCCTCCCAGTCAGGTTGTTCCTACTAATATTTTCTAGAGACAGTGGTGTGAGCACTTCAGGATTACTATTGTATTACAATAACATTGGATTTATGGATTTATTTACTATTTTTTACAGAAAGTAAATGATGCCTTGAGGCTTTTTTTCCACTGTTGTCTCCTTTCAATCACTATATGCAAAGTACTCCTGTCCCATCCATTACAACTTTCTTCTTAAATAGACTCCATTCTCAAGTACCTGATTGCCAGTGTTTCCTTCCACTAAAACTTTCTACAGTCACAGTGTGTCTGCATCATTCTTTTTCTCTCAATTTAGGTTGCTTTCCAAGCACAGTCCATCTCTATCCTTCATGTGCTAATTTATATATGAGATCAGTTAATGTCAAGCATCAACCTTCCTTAGGGATATCTATTTTGGATGAGAATGTACAAACTGAGGTTCCAAAGCTATCCATTATGACTATAAAACCAATTCTTTTTGTCCAATCAGTAAACTACCACCCAAATTTAAATAAACATCAGACTCAATTAAAATATTCAATGAGGCCATCTTTGCTCCAGTGACTGGGAAGTTGGGACAGCCATGTTCTGAGACAGACAGGCATAATATCGCTTGGGTCTCGGGCGGCTTGTGTGTATGCGGCTCCCAAGTGCGGGGCTGATCTGCAGTAACCAGCGCGCCAGCTCTGCTGTGGGACTTCTGCCTGGCAGAGAGACCCCGTACTGGGCGGGAGCCTACCAGCTTTCCTTCCGTGACCTCTGTTCCCGCAGACTGCGCTGAAGAGACAGGTACCCCAAGCTCCCTATCCCCAATATAACATCACTTGGGACACGGCCTGTTGGGGCTTCCGTCTGTGCCCGAGAACGGGTCAGCGCTGTGGTCGTCTGGGTGCCAGATCGGCAGGCCATCGCGTCTGCAGGGTGAGCGGCGCCACGGAGAGTGTGCAGATTGCACTCAGCCATCTTTGCTCCAGTGACTGGGAAGTTGGGACAGCCAGGTTCTGAGACAGACAGGCTTAATATCGCTTGGGTCTCGGGCGGCTTGTGTGTGTGCAGCTCCCAAGTGCTGGGCAGATCTGCAGTAACCAGCGTGCTAGCTCTGCTGTGGGACTTCTGCCTGGCAGAGGGACGCCCCCTCCCCCCCCCCAGGAGAGATCACTCACCCCTGCACAGGGCAGGAGCCTACCAGCCTCCCTTTGGCGACCTCTGCTCCAGGAATCCACTAGGCTGAGCCTTTGGATGTGCAAGGCCTCCCCAATATAAAATCACTTGGGGCAAGGCACATTAGGGCTCCAAAGTCACTCAGGAGCAGGCAGGCCCCAGAAATCGGTGCCAGGGGAATCCTGGCAATCCAGGGGGGGGCAGAAATAGCTTTGCAGGCTCACAGGAGGTCCAACCAACAGCCAGTGGCAGCAGGACCAACTAACATCAGAGGTATCCAGATGGCAAAAGGAAAACGTAGGAATGTTACTAACAGAAATCAAAGTAATGTGGGACCTAGTGGATTCAGCCTAGTGGATTCCTGGAGCAGAGGTCGCCAAAGGGAGGCTGGTAGGCTCCTGCCCTGTGCAGGGGTGTGTGATCTCTCCTGGGGGGGGAGGGGGCGTCCCTCTGTCAGGGAGAAGTCCCACAGCAGAGCTAGCATGCTGGTTACTGCAGATCTGGCAGCTCTTGGGAGCTATGTGCACACAATCCACCCAAGACCCAAGTGATATTATGCCTGTCTCAGAACCTGGCAGTCCCAACTTCCCAGCCACTGGAGCAAAGATGGCGGAGTGCAATCTGCACACTCTCCGTGGCGCCGCTCACCCTGCAGATGCGATGGCCTGCCGATCTGGCACCCAGACGACCACAGCGCTGACCCGTTCTCGGGCGCAGGCGGAAGCCCCAACAGGCCGTGTCCCAAGTGATGTTATATTGGGGATAGAGCCTGGGTACCTGTTTCTTCAGTGCAGTCTGCGGGAACAGAGGTCGCGGAAGGAAAGCTGGTAGGCTCCCACCCAGTGCGGGGGGGGGGGGGGGTCCCTCTGCCAGGCAGAAGTCCCACAGCAGAGCTGGTGCGCTGGTTACTGCAGATCAGCCCAGCACTTGGGAGCCACATACACACAAGCCGCCCGAGACCCAAGCGATATTATGCCTGTCTGTCTCAGAACCTGGCTGTCCCAACTTCCCAGTCACTGGAGCAAAGATGGCGGAGGGCACTCTGCACACTCTTCGTGGCGCCGCTCACCCTGCAGATGCGATGGCCTGCCGATCTGGCACCCAGACGACCACAGCGCTGACCCGTTCTCAGGCGCAGACGGAAGCCCCAACAGGCCGTGTCCCAAGTGATGTTATATTGGGGATAGAGCCTGGGTACCTGTTTCTTCAGGGCAGTCTGCGGGAACAGAGGTCGCGGAAGGCCCCTTTATCAATTTTATGTTTTAAGTTATAATATAGTTATAAATTTCTCCCTTCCATTTCTAAAAAACTCTCATATGCACATCAGTGCTACTATTCAAAATAAGCCTTTTTAAAAGTGTCTATGCTTATATGTAAATATATAAATATTCCTGAATATCTCACTCTATCTGTATAATGTCAATTGAATGTATGGTTTCAGGCTACCTATTACATTCTAGACACAAGATGAAATTTGAATAGCGGGTTAGATGTCCTCCCCTACATCTGTTTCATCTCTACCAGATCAGCTTGGGCTGAAGACCATGGATCTGAGCCATAGAACATCTTTGCTCAACTGGCTGTAGCTGCTGATCTTGCACTTCACTCAAAATAAACATTGTTTGTGAAACATGATCTCACAGAGGACAGGCAGGCCTTTTCCCTTCCAAATGTTGATACCATGGCCCAGTAGCTGCAGTCAGTGATCATGTGGTAGGACATGAATGGTCTTCTGCCCTCATCTTGTCCCTAGTTTTTGGCACCTCTGGATGACTCATTTGATGCAATCAGGTCCCGGACTATCCAGGACCCCTGGAAGATGATCTGGGTGGGGATTCAGGAATCTGCTCATGACTGACTGGAAGTCACTTTTAGAAAAGGGTGTGTGCGCCGGGCGGTGGTGGTGCACGCCTTTAATCCCAGCACTTGGGAGGCAGAGGCAGGAGGATTTCTGAGTTCGAGGCCAGCCTGGTCTACAAAGTGAGTTCCAGGACAGCCAAGGCTACACAGAGAAACCCTGTCTCGAAAAAAAAGAAAAAAAAAAGAAAAGGGTGTGTGGAGTCTAAAGGTTCTTAGACATTGTGATACAGATGATTCATAGTGCACATAACTGAAATTCCTGCATTTGCAAGGGAAAGGCAGCAGGATCCTGACATTCAAGGTCATCTTCTGTTACAATTTTAACTGATAGCTTTGGAATCTTGATAGCTTATCTTATATCAAAACTATACATACAAAACAAAGCCGTTAAGCAAATGAAAATAAATCTCTGATTAGGGAATGGTGAATGTCAGAATCCTAGAGCCTAGAGTCACTGCTTAAATTCTTGGAGATTTTATTACTCCAAGCAGTCAGCACTGAGTCTACCTGCAGGCAATCTTCAGGGGGGTTTACCCTACTTAAGGTGAGACAAAATTATTGATGCTTGTCTTATCCAATGTGACTATTCCAGACCTTTTTTTGTGGGCTACTCTTGGTGATACACTATGAAGTTAAAGATGGAGTGTCACTTATTGGAAGCCAGCATTGTTCACAGCATGAGTTAGAGGCTAGTTCTGGATGCTTGTCCAGTCCCTACTCATAAAAGCAGAAACCTATTACTGCAGTCTCATGCCTATAACCAAACTCTAAGTCAGGCATGCAGGTTTTCTTATATTTGCCACTAGCCTTTCTACTCCAAGAATCCCTGAGCACTCTGTACTACAGAGTAACATCAACATGAATACATTAATGAATATACATATATCTTACTAATATACAAATAGTTACTCAAGGATTTATGAAAGAGCTTGGGATGTGGTTCAACGGGGAAGTGTTTACATTTATCATGCATGTATCATAGGAAATAAGAGATTATAAAACTTTTGTAAATGAAGGACTGGAGAGGTGTCTCAGCAGCTAAAGGCACTGGATACTCTTCTAGAGGACTGGGGTTCAATTCCAAGGACTCACATGTTGGCTCAAATTCCTCTACCACTCCAGGTCCTGGAAGTTCAGCACCCTCTTCTGGCTTTCATAAGCTCCAACTTATATGCTGGGTTCACAGTCATACATGCAGGCAAAACACTCATAACACATAATATGGATACACTTTTAAAAATATTAAAGCACCAGGCGGTGGTGGTGCATGCCTTTAATCCCAGCACTTGGGAGGCAGAGGCAGGAGGATTTCTGAGTTCGAGGCCAGCCTGGTCTACAAAGTGAGTTCCAGGACAGCCAGGGCTACACAGAGAAACCCTGTCTCGAAAAAAAAACAAAAAACAAAAACAAAAACAAAAATATTAAAGCATTTGTGTGCCTTTAATCACAAGATAATACCAGTCTGCTATGCATAAAAAAACACTGCTTAGAAATTATCTTTATTTAGTTTTAGTGCACACTTATAAATTTATTTATTTATTCATTAAATTTATGTGGGGATACCTTCATTTAGTCCATGTTTTAAAGATTTGTTTTTATTATTTATAGACGTATGTTTGTGGCTGTCTATATTGAGAAATGTTCACAGGGATGAAGATGACTACAAAGGCCTCCGGACCTGGAGGTTGAGATGGTGATGTGCTACCTGAAATTGATGCTGGGAACTGAAATCTAGTCCTCTGAAAGAGCAGTTGTGCTCTAAAGACCTGAGCTGTCATCTCTCCAGCCCACAGATATTTGTGAAGACTGGATCTCACTACATAGACATGACTAGCATGGAAGCCACTATGTAGAGCAGGCAGGACCTGAACACACAGAGATCAGACTTCTTCAGTCCCTGGAGCACTAAAATTAGAGGGGTACACACTCATGCTTGGCTAATTATTTGTTTGTTTTAATGTTTTTGTTTGTCCAGAAGTGATAATACCTTTTCTGCTTCATGTTGATCTGTATACGTGTGAGCCCCCATCCTGTCTCAAATCCCATTCTGTTTTTGAAACAGTGTCTTACCATATAGCTTTGGGTATCCTGAAACTTTTTATGTAGATCTGGCCTCAAACTCAAAGAAATGAGCCATCTTCTGCCTCCTAGATGCTGGCATTAAAGGTGTATGGCGCCATGCCTGGCTCAGCTATCATTTTTTATTTCCTTTTCTCTACTCTGTGTGTTAGGTTGATCTTTTTTTCTAAGACACCCTCTTCTGACAGAGAGCCAAGGGCCCCTGCCTTGCTTTATTACACAGCTTTTTGTATAGTATAGGCTGACTTCAGACTTGCTAGATGGCCAAAGATGATCTTGAACTTCTGATCCTCATAATTCAAACTCTTTTTTTAATTAATTATTTTATTTATTCACATCCCAAATGTTACTCCCATCCAGAGACACTCTCCCCCCACCCTCTCCCCACATGGATCCTCCTTCCCTGGCACATCAAGTCTCCACAAGATTAGGCTCACCCTTTCCCACTGAGGCCAGACAAGGCAGTCCTCTGCTACATATGTGCCAGGGGGACACCAATCCTCTCTTGAATGCTCTTTGGTTGATGGCTTAGTCACCCACATTGAATCCTGAAAGCATCTCATATCCCAGGTATCTGAAACTTTCTAGATGTTTTCCACCCCCACCCGGACCCATGGCAGCTGCATATTTTCATAGATTCTCCTGGCCCTCTGAGCTTCTCTCTTGTCTCACCCACAGCTGATTCTGCCCCTCTTTCCCCTCCCCTCTCCCACCCACAACCCTCCCTCCCTCTGCCTTCCATGATTGCCTGGGTCATGGTATGAGTTCACAGCAGTAAAACCCTAAGACACTGTGCCAACCCTGGACTCACTGAGCTCCACCGCCATAGTACAGACTCTGTCATGTTCAAGGGCTTCCCTGTATCTTTAATCACTGTCACTCATTTTCAGTCTACTCATCCCCACTCCTGTGCTGAAAGAGGCTTTGACTCATGTGGAATTAGAGGCAGATTGAACCTGTTCATACAGTTTTGAGGACAGAGACAACATGAGGCAAGGTGTGATGTACGTTCTCACAGCCTCTGTAGGTAGGTTTTCCCTTTACAGGGTACCTAGCACAATGCTTTTCTAAATCATGGACACATCAATGACAGTCTGAGTTTACTCAGATGACAACTCAGAATGCTAAAGCAGCCAAAAGTCTACTAGACAATTATTCTAAGGTCATATCAATGTGATCAACAGTGATGGCTGGGAAGCCATACCTGTACACTGATGTTCATGTTAAACATAAAAACTTTGCTCTGGCCTGTAGAGGAAGCTGTCTATTCTTCCATCTCCTGGGCATTTGGTCCAGGCATTCATTCAGGAAGTAGACATCATTCAGGTAGACATGCTGGAGCATTCATAGTTTGGAGAACTGGAGAATGATCTCTGTAACACCCCTTTCTCATCTCTTGGTTCTGAAGCCACTCCCAAGGTGTACAGATTTCCTTGAGAAGGAGTTTTACATCTGGCCCAGACCAGGAGCTACCAATGCATGGGTTTCTGGGTCCCAACATTTGTTTATTTCCAATTCCTGGATTGAGCCTGGCTCAAATACCGCCCCCCAATACATCCAATGAGTCATAGGCAGAGATAGCCCTAAACTCCAGCTTCTGAAAGATCAACTGTACCCCATCTTTTCTCTGCTTGGTCCACTGATAGAAATATTTCAGGTGTTTACAAAGATGGACGCACTTAAGGAAATCATCAACACAGGCAGGGTTTCTTTTTTCCTTGCAAAGGATGACACATCACTGAGTCTTCCCCATGACATCTGAAGAGCAGACACCATTGTCTATTATAGCCCATATGTTCTAGAAATTATGTTGGGTCTCCAACAAATTGATCACTTATAGTTTCCGCTTCCTTTTGGTCAAATAGAAAGGAGATTCAGATAGATGACAGTCCTAAATTTATAATCTGATTTAATCTCACCTCTCAACTTTAGTTCATTCTATTACTTTAAACCAGTCTGTTTCCATTTCTAGATGCTGTTGAAAAAGCAGGAACAAACTCATTGTATATTGACTGTATCTGTTTCTCATCTATGCTGCACACACAACTGATCTTTTCTATTTTCTTACTTTTCCAAGATAGTGGCATTAAAAACCTTCTAATTCAACTTGGACCACATTGTGAATACCATATTCACTTCCCTCCATCCACACCCTCCCTCCGTCCTACCTTGATCTCACTTACCTGGGTCGAACCTTTTGTGTCATCAGCAAATCAAGGCCATCCAGCACAGCCTTCATGTTCTCCAAGTGGGACGACTCCATCATGGCTTCCACAGGAAGGCATGGGAAAGACCAGACTGCCACAGTTGCCATTAGGATGTTAGGTTGTTTGCCGGTGAATGTATCCTTCAACAGTGGTGGGAAGAACTCTATGGGCAGGTCCTGAAGGGCAGAGATGGCTGAGGCTTCATCTTTCAGCAGGCTTCTCACCAGCTGCAGAAGTGTGGGTGGGGCCTGCAAGCTCATCCTGACCTTCCCGTAGGCAGATTCTATGGAAACATCCAAAGAAAGAAATCCTTCAAACCAAACATACTTTTAGAAAGCCTCCTTCTTCCTTTGTTGCAAAAACTACACTGGACCAGTCACTGTTCTGGCAATGATGGAATCTTTGTTTTATGCCATTACTCACTGTCTATCATTCTCCAAGCTGCAGCTTCCTCATGAGCCTTCTGCAGAGTTAATAAGCACCCATTTAAACTGATCTTCCATGTTATTCTGCCTAATCAAAACCTGTATCCTAATCCACTGGGAAGTAGGTAAGGCAGATTCTCTCTCTAACTATGTCTTGGGGCCCCTCCAAAAGCTTTAGATCAAGGAGCTATGCTAAGCTCTAGCCTGCTTTTTCAAGATATTGAAGACTGCGAATTGTGGTTTTGGTTCTGTCCTGGGATTTTCAGACAAATGTCCTTAGTTAATGAAGCTTTAATCACTTTGTATTTTTAAAATGTTAAGTTAACACCTGAGATGTTGGTTAGTAATGGGTGCACCCCTGAGTCCTTGAATGTTGCATCCTCTTAAAAGGAGCACAAGGTCATCCAACTTCTGGTCTCAGAACTCAAGAGGTGGACCAAAAGGATCAATATTTTATGACTCTTAGCTACATTTAAAGGTTTTAGCTAGGTCTGGGCTAAATCAGATTTTCTCCTTCACAATAGCCATACCAACCAACCAACAAAGAAAAAAAAACTATTAAGATGAAATGAGAGACTGGCTAGGCTGATTGAGATGGGGCATCCTGATGGGGTGAGTGACTTACCTGATCTGAACACTGCTTGAAGGTCTTTCAACCACAGTAGGGACAAGAAGCCATCCTGACTCCTAGGCTCAGAGTGTCTGTAGCCCCACCTATCAGACACAAGTTGCCACATGATTACATAATGAAGTCCCCCCACCCCTTCCCCCAATTAATCCTATTTGGGATTTTGCGTATGTGGCTTGAATGAATCAGATCTTAATATGAGAAAGTTTGTAAAATCTGAGATTATGGTCAAAGTCCCAGGACTCTCCGTGGTACTTCTTCTCAGCTCTGAGCTCCGGGATTCATTGTCTTATTTACATTATGTTTGAAATTGTTTGCTTGCTTGTTTCCAGTTAAGGTCTCACACTATAGCCCAAGCCTATCTGGAACTCAGAATGTATTCTGAGCTGACCTGTATATATCAGTAATACTCCTGTCTCAGTAGATAATATGGAACAAGGTGTGTCCATCTTGATTAGATTTTCCACTCAGGAAAGAGAATTAATTGAGACCACTATGAAGACATCCAAAATGCAGTCACTTCACAAACACAGGCTTGCTGGCTTGCTTGCTTGCTGTCTTTTTCTTCCTTTCTTTCATTCCTTCTTTCCTTCATCTTTCTGTTAGTCTTCCAAATTTTCTTCCTTGTCTGTCTGTGCATTTATTTCAAACTTTCATTTCTTCTAACTTTCTGTAGGTTTTTGTTCGGTTGATTTTGTTTTGTTTGTTTCAGAGACAGAGTCTCTCTGTGTAGCCCTGGATATATTGAAATTCACTCTGTAGTCCAGTCTGGCCCCAAACTCACAGAGACCAGCCTGCCTCTGCCTCTGCCTCTGCCTCTGCCTCTGCCTCTGCCTCTGCCTCTGCCTCTCTGCCTCCACTGCCTCCTCTGCCTCTGCCTCCACCTCCTACTCTGCCTCTGCCTCTTGAATGCAGATTAAAGATGTGAACTACTACCACCAGCTCTGGATTTCTAACTTTCCTTCATTTTTCTGTCTAACTCTCTTTTCTACTTTCTGTCTTTCTAACTTTCTATCTGTCTTTCTAATTTTCTCTTATTTTTTCTGTCTGTGTGACTGCTTTTCGAATGTACTTTCTTGACAAGACTGTGTGAGCTCTGCTTCTGATGGAATCATTGATAAGGAGGCCAGAGAAAAGGTGGGTCTCTGAGTGGTAATGAGTTGTTGACCCACAGTCAGGTGTACTTGGAATGTCTGTTACTGGCCACCAGCCCAAGGAATTCAAGTTGGAGTTTAAAAGGCAGTGACCTACAGATGCAGGAAAGGAAGGGATCTGAAGACCTAGAGGAGAAAACTCTGTCTGCTCTCCTCCAGTCTCTCCTAATTGGTAGTAGAACTAAAGGGTTGAATCTTTTTTTTCAAGACAGGGTTTCTATGTGTAGCCCTGACTGTACTGGAACTGACTCTGTAGACCAGGCTGGCCTCAATCTCAGAAATCCTCCTGCCTCTGCCTCCCAAGTGCTGGGATTAAAAGCATGTGCTACCACTGTCTAGCAAGGGTTGAATCTTAACCTGTCCCTGTACAAACTTATAGGATAAGCTAAGGCAGAGAGAGGAGCACACTGTATTCCTACATAATTTTAAGTGTCCTAGAGAGTTCTGGTGGCCAAAGTTGGGACTGTGGGGTTTTAGAGACTAAACTGTGGGGAGAGAAAGATGTTGGATTTATAACACATTCCCAAGATTGTATAAGACTGCTAGAGACCTAGGGATAGATTCTTTTGTCACTTCCAATAAAGGTGAACCCCTGGAAAATTTATGTTGTTTTCTAGCTTAAATTTTATTTTATGAGTGTGAGTGTCTATGTGTGTGTGTGTGTGTGTGTGAGAGAGAGAGAGAGAGAGAGAGAGAGAGAGAGAGAGAGAGAGAAAGAGAGAGAGAGAGAGACTGTGTATATGTGAGAGAGACAGAGAGAAAGAGAGACTGTGTATATGTGTGAGAGAAAGAGAGAGAAAGAGAGAGAGAGAAAGAGAGAGAGAGAATATGTATGTGTGTACAAAATGCAAGATTGCTAAACTCCATGTTGGAGGTCAGAGAAAAACCTTTTAATCTCTTCTCTACTTTCACTATGTAGGGATGCTGGTTCAAATCCAGGTTACAGGAACTGACAAAAGGTAGACCCTTATTTTCCCTTCTGAGCCATCTTGCTGGACCTCTCAATGGTTGGTCTTTTGTTGGTTTGTTTGGTTGGTTGGTTGGTTTTGGATTTTTCGAGACAAGGTTTCTTGGTATAGCCCTGGCTGTCCTGGAACTCACTCTGCATACCAGGCTGGCATCAAACTCAGAAATCAGCCTGTCTCTGCCTTCCAAGTGCTAGGATTAAAGGCATGTGCCACCACTGCCTGACTTCTCTCAATGTTTTTTAAACGGAACCACTTCTTTGAAAATAGGTCTATAGGTGCTTCTCAGCCATTCGATATTCTTCAGGTGAGAACTCTTTGTTTAGCTCTGTACCCCATTTTTAATAGGGTTATTTGGCTCTCTGGAGTCTAGCTTCTTGAGTTCTTTGTATATATTGGATATTAGCCCTCTGTCAGATGTAGGGTTGGTAAAGATCTTTTCCCAATTTGTTGGCTGCCGCTTTGTCCTTTTGACAGTGTCCTTTGCCTTACAGAAACTTGGCAATTTTATGAGGTCCCAGTTGTCAATTCTTGATCTTAGAGCATAAGTTATTGGTGTTCTGTTCAGGAAATTTTCCCCTGTGCCCATATGTTCAAGGCTCTTCCTTAGTTTCTTTTCTATTAGTTTCAGTATGTCTGGTTTTATGTGGAGGACCTTGATTCACTTGGAATTGTGCTTAGTACAAGGAGATAAGAATGGATCTTATCTCCTTGGATAAGATCCATTCTTATCTCCTTGTATTTGCATTCTTCAGCATGCTGACCTCCAGTTGAACCAGCACCATTTGTTGAAAAGGCTATCTTTTTTCCACTGGATGGTTTTAGCTCCTTTGTCAAAGATCAAGTGACCATAGGAGTGTGGATTCATTTCTGGGTCTTCAATTCTGTTCCATTGATCTACATGCCTGTCACTGTACCAATACCATGCAGTTTAAAATGCAAATCAAAACAACCCTGAGATTCCACCTCACACCAGTCAGAAAGGTTAAGATCAAAAACACAGGAGACAGCAGGTGTTGGCGAGGATGTGGAGAAAGAAGAACACTCCTCCACTGCTGGTGGGATTGCAAGCTGGTACAACCACTCTGGAAAGCAGTCTGGCGGTTCCTCAGAAAACTGGGCATGACACTCCCAGAGAATCCTGTTATACCACTCCTGGGCATATACCCAGAGGCTTCCACAGCATACAATAAGGGCACAAGCTCCACTATGTTCATAGCAGCCTTATTTATAATAGCCAGAACCTGGAAAGAACCCAGATGTCCCTCAATGGAGGAATGGATACAGAATATGTGGTATATTTACACAATGGAATACTACTCTGCAATTTAAAACAATGAATTCACGAAATTCTTAGGCAAATGGTGAGAACTGGAAAATATCATCCTTAGTGAGGTAACCCAATCACAAAAGAACACACAAGGTATGCAGTCACTGATAAAGGGATATTAACCCAGAAGCTCAGAATACCCAAGACACAATTCACATATCAATTGATTTCCAAGAAGATGGAAGGAGAGACCCCTGGTCCTGGAAAGACTGGATGTAGGGGAATACCAGGACAGAGAAGCGAGAGGGGGTTGAATGGGGAACAGAGGGAGGAAAGAGGGCTTATGGGACTTTGGGGGAGGGAAGAACTAGGAAAAGGGAAATCATTGGGAATGTAAATAAAAAATATATAGAAAAGAAAAAAAAGAAAAGAAAATAGGTCTAAAAGTCACTATGTAATCCATGCTGACCTTAATTGTCTATTGTTCCTGCCTCTTCCCAGACTCAGTAGTGCTGTGCCCTGTGCCTGTGGGAAAGCCACAGGAAAGATGGAGAGGTTCAGCACTCACTCACACCTGACTTTTATTAACATGTTGTCTTAAGGTTTTATTGCTGTGAAGGGACACTGTGACCAAGGCGCCCATTGTATGGACCATATTTAACTGAGGCTAGATAACAGGTTCTGAGATGCCAAAGCTTTTAATTTCAGACTCCATGTTAGAGAACCTGACCTAAGTTTGAACTCAGGTAGACTAGCAGGCTGATACCTAACATTAGTTTCCAAGTTGACCCCCAACAAAACCTGATACTACCTCCAGTTTCTAGGAAAATCCCCAACAAAAGCAGAGATTTCAGGTTATACCCTCAACAAAAGCACTGTCTCCTGGTTACTCCCCCAGCAAACCTGCACCCCAGGTTACAGGCCCACATCTTGCCTATCGACCCCCAATGGAAAGGGAAGCAGAAGTCAAGTTTGAGATGACTCCCAGCAGCAGCCAATTGTGTTAAAGCCCACAGGAGCTTTCCAGTTCGATGCTTGCTCATGTACTCCCAGCTTGCTGTTTACTATAAAGCCTTGCCCTGATAAACATTTGGGGCTCCCCCATCACCAAAACCATCCTGCTTGACAGTGGTTCGTTGGGGGTGCGGGGCAAGCTACCTCAACTAGGATAAAGACCCTGCTGTGAGTTGCATCAGATTGGCTTCTGCATGTGTTTTGGGAAATCACTAATATTTCCCTAGCACAACAGTTCAGAGTTTCAATCCATTATCATCAAGGCTGGAGTTTAGCAGCATCCAGACAGGCATGGTGCAGGCAGAGCTGAGAGCTCTACATCTTCATCTGAAGGCTGCTAGTAGAATACTAGCTTCCAGGAAGCTAGAACAAAGGCATTAAAGCCCACACCCATAGTAACACACCTACTCTAACAGGGCCACACCTTTTAATAGTATCATTTACTGGGCCAAGCATATACAAACCATCACAATCCACTCCTTGACCCCCATAGGCTTGTTCAAACATGTGAGTCTATAGGGGCATATATAAACACAGAACAATGCAAAATACAATTGTTCTAACTTCAAAAGTCCTCATAGTTTATAGAAGTCTCAACAATGTGAAAAGTCCAAAATTCAAAGTCTCTTCTGAGATTCTTCAAATCATTTAGCTGTAATTCCCAAAGCAAGAAAGGAAACCAGCTGGACAAACTCCAAACTCTGCATCTCCATGCCTGATGTCAAAGCAGTCCTTAGATCACCAACTCCATTTTCATCTTTGTTGACTGCAACAAACTACTTCCTCTTTGGTTGGTTCCACTCCTTGTTAGCAGCTTTCCTCAGCAGATATCTCATGGCTCTGGCATCTCCAACATCTTGGGGCCTCCAAAGCAACTTCAACATTACAGCTTCTTGTGCCAATGTCTGGGACCCATACATGATCTTCTGGGATCTTCCAAAGGGCTGGTGTCACTTCTCCAGCTCTGTCCTCTGTAGCACTACAAGCTCAGGTTAATCTACTCCACTGCTGCTTGCTGGGAGTTCTGTTCTGTTGTGTCAGGAAAATGTTAGTGATCCCCAAAAACACAAACAGGTGTCAATCTTATGCAATTCACTGCAAGGTCTTTATTACATTCTAGCTAGCTCTGCCACCTCCCCTCAGTGCACCGCCTTCACTCAGGATGGTTTTGGTGGTGGAGGAGCCCTGAATGTCTGTCAAGGAAGGATTTATAGTAAGCAGCAATCAGGGAACACATGTGCAAGCATCTAATTTCAAAGCCACCGTGACCTTAAACACAATTGGCTGGTGCTGGGAAGCATATCATAAACTTAACTTCTGCTCTCCTCTGCTTTGGTGGTTGATAGGCAAGAGGTGGACTTGTAACCTGAGGTGCATGTTTGTTGGGACAATAACCAGGAGACACTGGTCTTGTTGGGGGTATAACCTGGAAACTCTGCTCTCCTTGGGGATTACCCTAGAGACTGGAGCTAGGCTCAGGTTTTGTTGAGAGGCAACTTGGATACTAATGTTAGGTACCAGCCTGTTGGTCTACCTGAGTTCAAACTTAGATCAGGTTCTCTAAAATGGAGTCTGAATTTAAAAGCTTTGGCATCTCATCCCTCCCCCTTTCTCTTATGACTAGAAGTCCCAATCATGGGACTTCCTGAAGCTTCATGAAAACAGTAACAGGGCTATGTCTTTGTGGTGTCCCTGGGGCATGCATAGGGACCCATTAGTGTGAAACAGGAAGGAGTCTTGAGGCTGAATTCTCCTTCTGCTGGTCAGGGTCTTCTTCAGCTGCATATGGATATGTGGTGGAACCATGCTGAAACTCAGTAGGAAGCTCTAGTGACCCTTGGCTGTGTCTCTCAACTAGGACCCAATCTCTGGGTAAAGTTGGTGGAGCTCGGGAGGTGGACCTGCTTTATGGAAAGCACAAAGTTTACACCAAACAAGTTTGTGTACCCATTGGACACCCTCAAGATCATGTAATAACATCTGTCAGTAGGTGAATCAAACATAACTTTAAAAGGGATGAATCTCATCTAGTATAGGGAGTTCTGTATTCTATAAAGGATGAAGGGGAGAAGAGTCACACAGTTACTGTCAGCCTCTAAGGTCAATTTAGTTAAGGTCTCTTTTAGGATTCTATTTATCTTTTCTATCCTGAACTCTGAGGTCTGTAAGCACAATAAAATTTCCAACCAATGCCCAGAATATTAGCTAATCTCTAACTTACCTAGGACACAAATGTAGGTCCATTGTCTGACCCTATACACTTAGACAAAACATACCTTGGAAGAATTTCTTTTAGTAGTTTCTTTCTTACTGTCTGCGCAGTCTCATGTTTAACTGGGAAAGTCTCAGTCCATTCTGAAAAGGTATCTTTAAACACCAGCAAATATTCGTAATTGAATTATTCTGTTTTTATCTCTATGAAGTCCATTTTCTGATAGACTCTTGACTTGGTGCTCTGGTATTAAGTACCAGGGTTCTTTTCATTGGCAACCAAATTAGTCAATTGACAGATCTTATAGTTTTTAACAGTTTCAGCTATTTTTGAATTGGCATCTCTAATTCTGATGTGGAACTTGCAGACTAAGTCCTGTATTTACCAGAATCCCATGCGTGAAGAACAGTGGATATTTTTCACTATGTATATACCCATTTTTTTCTGGTACAATTAGTTTATAGTCAATTAGCTGTCTTCTGTCATCTCTTATGACACTGAGACATGGGCAGATTTTTGGCCCAGACCATATCTACTGTCTATTCAGAGAGTGTGGGATCTCCTGGTTCTAGTGTAATCAAGGACATGAGGGGCCCAATTTCTAGTACTACCCACTCAAATGTCTTGCTGCCCTCTGGGATGGAATTTAGTCCTTTCTTCTGCCATCAGAAGGCCTCTCTCCTTATAAATAGCCCACAGAAATGAACGGTAGTAATGCACACTTGTTACCTTTGTCTCTTGTCTTTTCTCAGTTTTAACACCTTGGTCAGAGGTTCCAGTTCAGCTTTCTGGGCTGACATTCCTGCCAGGAGTTGCTCTACACATATGATCTTGGTGTTTGAGACCACTGCTGCCCAGCATACCTTTGTCCATCCTAAATGAGGCTGTTTCCATTGTTGAACCACATTGCCTCTGTATCTATCTGAGCAGTCATGTAAAGGCCCATCACTCGAGCTCAGGGTCAGGCAGCAGGGCAACTAAAAAGTTATCCTGGGGGCGTTCAAGAAGAGAGGCTGATAATGAGTCATCCTGGCATCATTTTAACCAGGAGGTCATTGCTGCACTGATGTTTAAACAGGGTAGGGACCAGCTTCTGCCAGTTGGTGACACATTGGCCATAGACTGATGCCAGGACCCTGAGTCCCCTGGGTCTAGGGAGGTCACCTGTAGTTGGCAGAGTAAGGCTGCCTTAGCGAAGGCTCAATAGTCCAAATTTTTCAGGGCCTCTAAGAGGTCTTGAGTTTTTGTTTTGTTTCTGTTGCCACTGGGAAGTCATTTATTCTCTTTTTCTTTTAGGGTTACCCTGGGCTTGGGGAAGGGGCACTTTTGACCTTCAGGGCCGCCTTACCTCCTTCTTCTGAAGCTATCTGTTATACATATCTCCTATGGTCTTCTGTTTTGGCCATGGCTTCCAACAAGATATTTGCTAAATCTGGAGTCTGTTGCTTCTGTTCTCTCATCTGCTGCTCCTCTGTAGCCTCTCATTTATTAAATACCCTCTCTGCCACCATCACTAAATACCTCTGACTCCTTAGTCCTAACCTCTTAACTCTCTGGAACTTTTTCTTAATATCTGATGCTGCCTGATTAATAAAGCTAGTCTCTCTGCCTAATATTGTATAAACTGGTCAAATTTGTGGGCCATCTTGTGGCCACCTTGAGACCTGCCAGCAGAGCCTGACTATAGACCAAGACCCTCCTCTTACCTTCAAAGGTGTTAAAATTCCAGTCTGGGCAAGTCAAGGGAAAGCAAGCATATTGGGGTGTGGGCTCCCCTGTGGGGTCAGGAACCAGCTTCCTGGCCTCTTCTGTGATGAAGGAAGCCTGTAGACTGTAGTAGACATAGTCTGTCTCATGATAATACATTCACCAAAGTCAAAGTCACCCGTCAAAGTCACCTGTCAAAGTCATCTTCTCAAAGTTACCTGTCAAAGTTATCTGGTCAAAGTCACCTTGTCAAAGTTACTTTGTCAAAGTCATCTTCTTATGAGAAACACAAATATAACACACAAAAACACCAATAAAACCTTCCCTGTCTTTCAAGCACACACAAGAAACAACCAGAAAGTGGCACTCAAAACACAAGTCCAGTCTTTTCTCTCTATCAGGCAGAAATGAGAAATAACCAGAAAATGGTGAACACCCACAAAAAAAGAACTAGATTTGTGGACATCTCTTGGCTCCCCTAAGCCCATGCCTACCCCAGACTGAGACTCAGGACATCTCCTAGTCCCGCTGTAGCCATGGCTCCTAGATAAGTCTATCCTAACCACAACCAGCCACAGGAACAAATTCAAGGCCTTGTACCCAGAAGGATGTGATACCATTTAGAATCAGTGAATAGAGACAGTGAGCAACAAAAACCAGAACCAGAAAAAGAAATACAGAATGTAGTAACAAGAAGGAACCACAAGGAGTCGCGAGCATGCACGATAACCTTCAATACTACACAAATGTTAATGCCAACATGGAAAATCACCAGGAGCATGTGTCCTTATTGCATGCAGGGAAAGCCTCTGGGGATATGCCCAGGAGTGGTATAGCCAGACCCTCTGGGAGTGTCATGCCCAGTTTTCTGAGGAACCGCCAGACTGCTTTCCAGAGTGGTTGTACCAGCTTGCAATCCCACCAGCAGTAGAGGAGTGTTCCTCTTTCTCCACATCCTCACCAACACCTGCTGTCTCCTGAGTTTTTGATCTTAGCCATTCTGACTGGTGTGAGGTAAAATCTCAGGGTGAGATTTTTGATTTGTGTTTCCCTAATGACTAAGGATGATGAACATCTTTTTAGGTGCTTCTCAGCCATTAGATATTCTTCAGGTGAGAACTCTTTGTTTAGCTCTGTACCCCATTTTTTAATAGAGTTACTTGGCTCTCTGGAGTCTAACTTCTTGAGTTCTTTGTATATATTGGATATTAGCCCTCTGTCGGATGTAGGGTTGGTAAAGATCATTTCCCAGTTTGTTGGTTGCCACTTTGTCCTTTTGACAGTGTCTTTTGCCTTACAGAAACTTTGTGATTTTATGAGGTCCCATTTGTAAATTCTTGATCTTAGAGCATAAGCTATTGGAGTTCTATTCAGGAAATTCTCCCCTGTGCCCATATGTTCAAGGTTCTTCCCTAGTTTCCTTTCTATTAGTTTCAGTGTGTCTGGATTTATGTGGAAGTCCTTGATCCACTTGGAATTGAGCTTAGTGCAGGGAGATAAGAATGGAAAAATTTGCATTCTTCTACATGCTGACCTCCAGTTGAACCAGCACTATTTGTTGAAAAGGCTATCTTTTTTCAACTGGATGGTTTTAGCTCATTTGTCAAAGATCAAATGACCATAGGAGTGTGGATTCATTTCTGGGTCTTCAATTCTGTTCCATTGATCTACATGCCTGTCCCTGTACCAATACCATGCAGTTTTTAACACTATTGCTCTGTAGTACAGCTTGAGGTCCGGGATATTGATTCCCCCAGAAGTTCTTTTAATCTTGAGAACAGTTTTAGCTATCCTGGGTTTTCTGTTATTCCAGATGAATTTTTGAATTGCTGTTTCTAACTCTATGAAGAATTGAGTTGGGATTTTGATGGGGATTGCATTGAATCTGTATATTGCTTTTGGCAAGATGGTCATTTTTACTATATTAATCCTGCCAATCCATGAGCATGGAAGACTTTTCCATCTTCTGAGGTCTTCTTCAATTTCTTTCTTCAGAGACTTGAAGTTCTTGTCATACAGATCTTTCACTTGTTTGGTCAGAGTCACACCAAGATACTTTATATTGTTTGTGGCTATCGTGAAGGGTATCATTTCTCTTATTTCTTTCTCAGCCTACTTATTCTTTGAGTATAGGAAGGCTACTGACTTGCTTGAGTTGATTTTATAACCGGCCACTTTGCTGAAGTTGCTTATCAGCTGTAGGAGTTCTCTGGTGGAGTTCTTTGGGTCGCTTAAGTATACTATCATATCGTCTGCAAATAGTGATAGTTTGACTTCTTCCTTTCCAGTTTATATCCCTTTGACCTCCTTTTGTTGTCTAATTGCTCTAGCTAGAACTTCAAGTACTACATTGAAAAGATATGGAGAGAGAGGGCAGCCTTGTCTAGTCCCTGATTTTAGTGGGATTGCTTCAAGTTTCTCTCCATTTAGTTTGATGTTGGCTACCAGTTTGCTGTAAATTGCTCTTACTATGTTTAGATATGGGCCTTGAATTCCTGATCTTTCCAAGACCTTTAACATGAAAGGATGCTGAATTTTGTCAAATGCTTTCTCAGCATGCTCCACTATGTTCATAGCAGCCTTATTTATAATAGCCAGAAGCTGGAAAGAACCCAGATGTCCCTCAACGGAGGAATGGATTCAGAAGATGTGGTATATTTACACAATGGAATACTACTCTGCAATTAAAAACAATGAATTCACGAAATTTCTAGGCAAATGGTCAGAACTTGAAAATATCATCCTTAGTGAGGTAACCCAATCACAAAAGAACACACATGGTATGCAGTCACTGATAAGGGGATATTAACCCAGAATCTTGGAATATCCTAGACACAATTCACATATCAATAGATTTCCAAGAAGTTGGAAGGAGAGACCCCTGGTTCTGGAAAGACTGGATGTAGGGGAATGCCAGGACAGAGAAGCGAGACAGGGTTGAATGGGGAAAAGAGGGAGGGAAGGGGACTTATGGGACTTTCAGGGAGGGAGGAAATGGGAAAGGGGAAATGATTTGGAATGTAAATAAAAAGACTTAGAAAATTAAAAAAAAAAGAAAAAAGAAAATCACCAGAGCAACATAAGTCATTTATCTTTACACAAAAACTTTAGTTTCGCTCTGTAGATTTCACAGAACGTTTCTAACACTCAGACAAATTACTCACCACATAAATCACAAGCTTTTGCACCACTTCCCAAGTACTCACCTACTCAGAACATATAGAAAATTTCTGACACTCAGATAGATTCCTCAGCATGGCTCAAACCTAGAAGAATAACCATGACAACACAAGCCACCAGGTTCCACACAAATAAATCATCTCAGCATGGCTGGAAGTGTTCCACATTTACCTCTGTACAAGCTTGCTCTGTTCCACTCTGCAGATCTCACACAGAAAGCTCAGACAATCCTACTCTCAGGAAAAAGCAGGGAGTTTAACACAGTGTTGCAAACATAAAAACACAAATACCTAGACTAATTTTGCTGGCTTTAAGACCCTCCAGATGGGTAGTCCTGTGTGTCATGGGAAACTTCCCAGCTAATGCACCAAAATGCTGTGCCAAGGAAATGTTAGTGATTCCCAAAAACACCCACAGGAGCCAATCTGATGCAATTCACAGCAGGGTCTTTATTCTATTTGAGTTAGCTCATTCTCCCAACCCCCCAAATGCACCACTGTCATGCAGGATGGTTTTGGTGGTATGGGAGCCCAGAATGTCTATCAGGGCAAGGCTTTATAATAGTAAACAGCAAGCAGGGAGTATGTGTGTAAGCATCTAATTAGAAAGCTCCTGTGATCTTTAACATAATTGGCTGGTGCTGGAAGTCATATCATAAACTTGACTTCTGCTCCCCTCTGCATTGGTGATCACTTGTTAGGCAAGGGGTGGGCTTGTAACCTAGGGTGCAGGTTTGTTGGGGGAATAACCAGGAGACACTGGTCTTGTTGAGGGTGTAACCTGAAATCTCTGCTTTTGTTTGGGATGAGCCTAGAGACTGGAGCTAGGCTCAGATTTTGTTGGGGGGGGGGGAGGGGGCAACTAGGAAACTATTGCTAGGTACCAGCCTGTTAGTCTACCTGAGTTCAAACTTAGGTCAGGTTCTCTAAAATGGAGTCTAAATTTAAAAGCTTTGGCATCTCAGTTGTATTTACATTATCACCAGCTTTCTGTTTTCCAACTCCTTTACCTCATAAGCTTGGCTGTCCTGGAATGTGCTCCTTAGACTGACTTTAAACTCAGAGATCTATATGCCTGTTTCCTAAACACTGGGATTAAAGGAGTGGTCCGCCAAGCTTGGGTTTAAGTTTTTCTTTCACCTAGAACTTGCTTTGCTCTAGGCTGGCCTTGAACTCAAGAGATCTGCTTATCTTTGCCTCCTGCTCTTAAAGGCTGGTACTATCATGCCTGGACTTAAATTTCATTGCATGGGATCTTGACCCAAGGTCACTACTCAATGTAGTCACTTAATTCAATTTAATATCCTTGAACACAGGATTCAGTTCCATTTTGACTCCTGGTGCATCCTTAATACTCAAATCATACATTTTATGTTTTTCCTTTCTCAACTTGCTATGCTACTTTCATAAACCTTAATCAGAGAACAAATTTTATGATTCGATTCATCAGGACCTGTCTGGACAACAACAAAAAAAGCCCTAGAGAAGCTGCCAAGGGGAGGTCTGGGATCCTGGAGGTGTGAATAGGGTGAGGGGAGTACAGGCTGAATGCCTGTGGATCTCATAGCTCTATCAAGCTGCTCTTTATCTTCAGTCAGTGACTATAGGGAGACAGGACTCAATCCACCCTCAGGCAGCTTCTCAGGATGACAAACATCCCAAAATGGCCCACAGGTATTTCTTGATTTCTCAGATGTATATATTGAAGATCTGGTGTTGAGCCAACTTGGGTGTTGTACCAGAGAGGCCAAAACAAGTTCTTGGTCAGCTTTGTAGACAGAGTTGATGACATGCTACTCTGGGCTATTACATAAACAAAAACAGAAACAACCAGGCATGAGGCCTCATATAATCTCAGCACTCAGGGGGCAGAGGCAGCTGAATTGCTCTGTTTATATCCAATCTACATAAAGAGTTCCCCATCATCCAATTTATCAAGCCATACCAAGTTTCCAATAAAATAAGCTAATTACTGACAAAATTAATAAACTTCCTGATTAAATCGTATGGGTCCAGTAAGACAACTCAATGATAAAGTTTTACTTTGTCAGAAGTGAACCAGAAAATGTGGTACATTTACACAATGGAGTATTACTCAGCTATTAAAAAATGATGAATTCATGAAATTCTTAGGCAAATGGATGAACCTAAAAAATATCATCCTGAGTGAGGTAACCCAATCACAAAAGAACACACATGGTAGGCACTCACTGATAAGTGGATATTAGCCCAAAAGCTCAGAATACCCAAGATACAATTCACAGACCACATGAAGCTCAAGAAGAAAAGAAGATCAAAGTGTGGGGCTTTGGTCCTTCTTAGAAAGGGGAACAAAATAATCAAGGAAGCAAATATGGAGACAAAGTGCAGAGCAGAGACTGAAGGAAAGGCCATCCAGAGACTGTCCCTCTTAGGGTTTCATCCCAGATACAGTCACCAAACTCTGACACTATTGTGAATGCTAAGAAAGGCTTGCTGAAAGGAGCCTGATATAGATGTCTTCTGAGAGGCTCTAAGAAAGCCTTACAAATACAGAGTCAGATGCTCACACTGAGTGTGGGGTCCCCAGTGGAGGAATTAGAGAAAGGACTAAAGGAGCAACAAAAGAACAACAATATCAACCAACCAGACCCCCCAGAGCTCTCAGGGACTAAGCCACCAACCAAGGGGTACACATGGTTCCAGCTGCATATGTAGCAGAGGATGGCCTTGTCAGGGATCAAGGGGAGGAGAGGTCCTTGGTCCTATGAAGGCTTGATAGATGCCCCAGTGTAGGGGAATCGAGGGCAGGGAGGTGGGAGTGGGTGGGTGAGTAGAGGAATACTCTCATAGAAGCAGGGGCAGGAGGGGATAGGATAGGGAGTTTCTGGGAGGGGGGAACTGAGTAAGGGGATAACACTTCAAATGTAAATAAATTTAAAAAAAAAGAAGTGAACCATTGAGGTCAACTTCAAACAAACACAAACTCAAATATACATGCAAAGGAAACATGGAAACTGAAATAAACCGTACGTTTACACTCAAAAAACACACACTAGAAAACCCTCACACATTTAAGTATGGAAATACACGGAACAATTCCAGAAGTGAACTCTTTACTTTCTTTCTTTCTTTCTTTCTTTTTTTTTTTTTGTTATTTTCAAGACAGGGTTTCTCTGTGTAGCCCTGGCCATCCGGGAACTCACTCTGTAGACCAGGCTGACCTCAAACTCAGAAATCTGCCTGCCTCTGCCTCCCAAGTGCTGGGATTAAAGGCGTGTGCCACCACCGCCTGGCTGACTCTTTACTTTTTAATTTATTATTTTTGAGTTCACACAAATAACTATGAGTCAATAAATCTACCACAAGAAAAAGCAATCATAAAGATTCAGTAGATTGAATCTTCTGCTTGGTGGGGTGGGGCTACATAGGGCAGGTGAGTGGAAAGGAGTATAAAAAAGGGGCTAAGACTAGAGTCTAACCCTAGAGTCTGCAGTCTCTGCCTGGCCCTGATGAGAATAGGAACTCTGTAACCAATATCCCGATCAGGTAAGTCACTCATCACTCCCCTGCATCAGGAGGCTTCTCACAGTCTGAACAGGTTTCCAACTCAACTACATTTCAAGATGCTGGATTTAAAATAAAGTAGGGCAAATTCCATTCTCTCTCTCTCTCTCTCTCTCTCTCTCTCTCTCTCTCTCTCTCTCTCTCTCTCTCTTCTCTCTCTCTCTCTCTGATGGCGATGATGATGATGATGATGACGGTGATTTGCTTCCATTAGGTTTGGTGTTATTGAGAAACCCACGTTGCACTGGGACATTCATCTTAATAGACTCATTTGAGTATTTTGGGGACAGTGTCCCAAAAGGAAAGGCTAGTTTTGAACTTGAGATTCTTCTGGCTCTGTACAGCCTCCTAGGCTCATTCCGGAATTCAAGATAGAATCTGCTTATAGTTTAAACCCTTTGGAATCACTTCAATTATGTTTCATAGATTAAGGCTTTGCAGTTGTTTTAATTGATATTTGCTCTTAGCTGTAGCTTACAAATAGATATGGGAACTGCTAATAGTTTTGTAATACAAGTCACGTGTCTCAGCTGATCTGAGAGAACTGGAGCTTTAGTAATGTGTTACTTTAGCCTTGATTGTTTGACATGATATTGTGTAAGACAGAAATTAAAAAACCAAAACATAACAAAAAACATGTAGAGGGGATCCAGGTAGGACACAACAGCATCACTTGGGAATTAGAGCTATAGTCCTGAGTACAGACAATCCCAGATCCAGACTGGACATGGTTGCATAAAGAGTCCTTGACTCTACATTAAATTAAAAAAAAATTAAATAGATGACCTACAAAACTGACTCAGTATTAGGGCACTTGTGTAATGGAATCAAACCCTGTGGTGGTTTAAATATGCTTGTCCCAGGGAGTAGCACAATTAGGATAAGTGGCCTTGTCCCTCCTCCTAACCACATGGTAACTAGTCTTCTCCTAGTTGTCTTCAAATGAAGAGGTAGAACTCTCAGCTCCTCCTGTACCATGCATGCCTGGAAACTGCCATGCTCCCATCTTGATGATAATGGACAGAACCTCTGACGTTGTAAGCCAGACCCAGTTAAATGTTGTTTTGATAAGAGTTGCCATGGTCATGGTTTCTATTCACGGTAGTAAAACCCAAAGACCCTAAGCTGCTACCAGGGTCTAGGGTATTGCTTTGATAACCCTGACCATGCTTTTGTTTGGAAGAGTGTGGGTTTGGGGAATTTGGATTTGGAAAAAATCATGGAATGCTTTAAGTGGGACTTAATGGGCTATCCTAGTAGGAATATGGAAGAGTTGGTTGTTGAGAGTGATTTGAACTCGCAGACCTGGCATAACAGGTTTCAGTGGAGAAGAATTTTAGTATGTGGCCTAGAGACCATTTTTGTGATATTTTGGTGAAGAATGAGGCTGCCTTTTTTGCCCTTGTCTGAAGAGTCTGCCTGAGGCTAGGACTAAGGTGAAGAAGAGAATCAGATTAATTGCATTGACAAAGTATCAAGAAAGGCCAGCATAGACTTTGTTCTCTGGCTTAACTACCATGAAGAACATTTTTATTAAGTATAGCAAGCATAGAAAGGAAAAACACAAAATATATAGTTCAAGTAATAATAAAGGGACACCAGGACATGAAATGCAACTTAATCCTGTGCTGAAGAAGATAAAGAGATTAAGGGCGTGGTGATCTCAGGGAAAGACTCCACTCAGCCAAACTTATTGTTTGTGTTTGTAGTTGAACAAGTTGTAGTCTGGACTTTTAATCTGGAAAGAACTGTAATCCAGAAATGGAGGGCACACTTCTCACCCAGATCTTAAGACTGGAAGACACAATCTTTTGATCTAGATCTTGAGCAACAGTGACCATGAAAACCTTAGGTCCAGGCATGGTAGTACATATCTTTAATCCTAGGAGACAAACCCAACCATGTTCAAACCACCACAATCCCTACTACAAACCACCTCTATCAAGACATTTCATATTATATTTGCTTGAAATCTACCACCCAGGACACACATGAAAGTATAATATGTAGCTTAGGGTTCCCCAGAATCCTCCTTACTCTTCTTTCAAAGTGCTTATATTAGAGGTTCCCACCACCATACCCGGCATCTATGCAGTATTTTAAAAGCAAAGTGTACTAGCCGGGTGTTTTCTTATCTTTAAAATTGGATTTCTGGATGCCTCAACAGGTCTACTGTGACTGAAGATTCGTTAGGATGAGCCTCCAGGCCCCACCCACACTGCTGAGCTTGGCAGTACAGAGCCTGTTGAAGAATGAAACCTTGGTCATCTCTGCTCTGCAGGAGCTGCCCAGGGAGTTTTTCCCACCACTCTTCAAGGCAGCCTTCACTGGTAGACATACAAAGATACTTAAGGCAATAGTGGGAACCTGGCCCTTTCCCTGGCTCCCTGTGGGGGCACTGATGAAAGTCCCTGACATGCCGACACTGAAAGTTGTGCTGGATGGTATAGACATGCAGCTGACAGGAAATTTTCACCCAAGGTAAGCAATAACCATGTAATGCCAAATGGCTTACATTTAAGTGTAGGAAGAAGGACATATGGCCTCATGGAGAATGGGGTCAAAGGTGGACCAGAGGCTTCTGTTGGTATCATCTTGAAGAACTGCATAGTCCTAGACAGTTGTTGAGTCCTTGTAGCAAATATCCATTAAGAATGAAGTATAGCTTGGAGCCCATGTAGCTACATGGTCCTGTGTCTCTACCAAGTAATAGAAATAGGGACAGTGGAAGTCCAAAGGAACAAATGGAGAAAGGAGGGCAGATTTCCAGATGCAGTTAAGGCAAAGAGCCCTTGCTCAGAGGGCTTGAGTTCCTATGTGGAGAACCAGCACTGGAAACTTAAAACTGTAGAAGACAGAGCAGAGCAGGAAACAGCTGACAAAAAAAAGATGCCTAGAGAAAGCTAGCTAATATATTTGGTCTTTTGTATCTTCCTATATTCCCATCTGTTTTACCCACAAAAGACAGAAGCTTCAAGTGTTGGACCTGAGGAATATTCACCATGACTTCTGGGATATTTCAGCTGGACCAGAGGATGGAGACCACTCAGCAGAATCTGTGTGTAAAAAGCAAATACCAACATGCCATCATAGATATGCACTGAGGCAACGTTTGAAGGTGGTCCCTGACCTTCGCCTTGAGTTTGATCTAGAGGAACATCAAGCTTATTTCTTGCAGTGGGCACAGGAGAGAAGAGGTTCCCTCCACCTGTGCTGTGTGAAGATACAAATTAGGGGGTTGTGTATGCACACTGTCAGGAATGTCTTGAAGATTATCCAGCCAGATTTCATCGAAGAGTTGGAATTGAATACAGGGTGGACTATATCCACACTGGTATGCTTTGCACCTTGCCTTGGTCAGATGAAAAATCTTCGTAAACTCCTTCTTTTTTTTTTTTTTTTTTTGGTTTTTTTGAGACAGGGTTTCTCTGTGTAGCCCTGGCTGTCCTGGAACTCACTCTGTAGACCAGGCTGGTCTCGAACTCAGAAATCCTCCTGCCTCTGCCTCCCAAGTGCTGGGATTAAAGGCGTGCGCCACCACCGCCCGGCCGTAAACTCCTTCTAACAGCAGTAAATGAGAAACTCTTCAAGCTTCTATGTATGTCAACAGGCACACAGGACAAGAGAGTCACCAAGTTCATTTCTCAGTTCTCCAAGCTCAACTGTCTCCAGCATCTCGACATGGTTGGCATCTACTTTCTCAGTGGCCACATGAATGAATTGTTCCCATAAGGAAGGAGGGAGAGTTCTTTCTGATTCCACAGCAAACATTTCCTGTTTCCCATACAGACTAGTGACCATTGTAGATTTAACTAAAATGATGGAGTCTTATCAGGATGGTGTCTGACCACAGCCTAGAATGGTTTGACCTGAGTAGACAGACTCCAACAGGCTGCACTGAATGCTCACTGCCAGTCCACGGTGACAATGACTCAGGATATGTGGTCTCCCCTACTCTAGGTTAGCCCTGTCACTCTATGCCAAACTAATCCCATTGTCTCTCCTTAGGTGTCTGAAGACCCCCTTGGAGTTCCTGTCCATCACCCTCTGCAAGTACTCACAGTCAGACTTGGAGTCCTTTGCCCAGTGTCAGAGCCTCCAACATCTCAAGCATCTGCATTTGGCAGGCATCATTTTGTGTGATCTGAGTCTTTTGCCTCTTGGAATTTTCCTAGAAAATGTTGCAGACACTCTGAAGATACTGGAATTAGAACATTGTAGGATGGCAGACTCTCAGCTCAGTGCTCTTATCCCTGGCCTGAGTCAGTGCTCTCAGCTCATCGAGGCCAACCTCAATGACAATGACATCTCCATGACTGTTCTAAAGAAACCTCTGTATCACACAGCCAACCTAAGACAGCTTATCATCGAGTCTTACCCTGCCCCTCTGGAGTACTATGAAACTGGTTTTGTTGTCAGAGCAGAGAAATTTGTCCAGCTTTCTTCTGAGCTCATGGACACACTTTGCACTGTAAGGCAGCCCCAGTCTGTCTCCTTTGCCTCTCAGTTATGCCTTCAATGTTTACAGTGCTGTATCTATGACCTGGAAACCAGACTTTGCAGTAAATAAAATAAGGTTGATTTGGTTACTGAGAAATGAAAGTCTAGGATCAAGTCTATGATCAAGGGGCTCCTAAGCACATGTCTTCTGACATTGCTCAATGTGTTGGAAACAAAGGAGCTTACTGTGACATCTAGAGAGTGGAAATGTCTAATGGAATCATGCAGTTGTGCATTTCAAAATGTGCATCTGTCCAGGACTATATGGGAACATTTTTTTCTCTCTCTAAAGGATATTCTCCCATTCTTTCTTCTTAATGGTGTCATATAACACATGCTGGACTTGAACTCATCAACTTTTCTTTTCTCGATGATTGCTGAAGTCACTGACAAATGCCACCATGCTCAGCTTATAGGCCACCTCTCTGTAGGACGCTATTTATCAGGGCTCATAAGCTCTGTTGGCCACCTACACATAAAAATCTCTAGGAGATAGACAAGTCCCTGTCCTGCCCTGAAGGATTCCATTATAAATGTCCAGTGGAGAACTTTATTTTGTTCATGATCCCTGAACCTAGCCATTGTGTTTTCTCGTGTCTGTATAATCAAGGTAGCAATAATAATAATAATAAAAAAGTATCACACATTTTGTTATTTTTCCTCATTGTTATTCTTATTTAAAAATATGTGTAGCCAAGGTTGCTCGACATACAAAAGATACCTGTACCTAAGCTTACCAGTCTGAGTTTGATCCATGCATGAGACCCACATGATGGAAGGGGAGCAATGACTCCCAAAGTTGTCCTTTCACTTCCATGAGTCGGCAGTGGGTGGGTATGCTATGTAAAGTGCAGGTGTACATAAAATTTTTTTTTTGGTTTTTCGAGACAGGGTTTCTCTGTATAGCCCTGGCTGTCCTGGAACTTGCTCTGTAGACCAGGCTGGCCTCGAACTCAGAAATCCGCCTGCCTCTGCCTCCCAAGTGCTAGGATTAAAGGCGTGTGCCACCACCACCTGGCAAGGTGTACACAAATTAAAATAAATAAAAATATATGGTGGTAGTCCCAGAATTATAGATGAAAGCTGATTTCCATAAAACATGAGAAATTCTGAAGCACTCCCTCCCCACTTAACAGTTCCTGTGAGATAGCTCAGCAGCAACAAAGTACATCATGTTCATACAGGGAACCTTGGTTCAGAGAAGGCATCTGTGCTATGATGGAGACTCTTTCCTAAGAAGGCTAGCACTTCTTTTGACATGCAGCATTATGTGTTTATTAAATATGTATTGCCGGGCAGTGGTGGCGCATGCCTTTAATCCTAGCACTTGGGAGGCAGAGGCAGGCGGATTTCTGAGTTCGAGGCCAGCCTGGTCTACAGAGCAAGTTCCAGGACAGCCAGGGCTATACAGAGAAACCCTCTCTCAAAAAACCAAAATAAATAAATAAATAAATATTATAAAAATCCTTAATGTTTCTAAGTGGAGAATTAAGAAAGCTATCTGACCTCAAGCTAGTCTTAAACTAATGATCTTTCTGACTCATCCTTAGGGGAACACAGCTATTCACTATAATGCTTAGCATCATTTAATAAGGTATTTTGTGCTGGAAGAAGGGTTTGAGTGTGTGCAATGTGCATGTTTGAATGCCTATGTGGAGTTCAGAGGTTGACATTTTTTTCCACCTAAGCTTTTTTGAGACAGGGTCTCTCACTGAACCTAAAGCTCACTTTGGCTAGACTGTGGCCAGTAGTCAGTCTCTCTCTCTCTCTCTCTCTCTCTCTCTCTCTCTCTCTCTCCCCACACTCTCTCTATATATATATCCAGTGCTCTTAATCATATATATATATATATATATATATATATGATATATATATATATGCCAATCTATCTGCAAAACTTAGAAATTAAAGACCTTAAAGAATGAGGAAGAATCCAAGGTATTCCATGACAAAAACAAATTTGCATGGCAGGTTTCCACAAATCCAGCCCTCCGAAGGATAATGAATGGAAAACTGCAACAAAAGGAGGGAAACTACACATTAGAAAAAGCAAGTAATTAGTCTTCTTTCAACAAACCCAAAAGAAAATAACCACACAAACATAAAAATAACATCAAAAATAGCAGGAAGCAACAATCACTATTCCTTAATATCTCTTAAAATCAATAGACTCAATTCCCCAATAAAAAGACATAGACTAACAGACTGTATACGTAAACAGGACCCAACATTTTGCTGCATACAGGAAACACATCTCAGTCTCAAAGACAAACCCTACCTCAGAGTAAAAGGATGAAAACAATTTTCCAAACAAATGGTCCTGGGAAACAAGCTGGAGTAGCCATTCTAATATCCAATAAAATAGAATTAGAACCAAAATTCATCAAAAAAAGACACGGAAGGACACTTTATACTCACCAAAGGAAAAATCTACCAGGAAGAACTCTCAATTCTGAACATCTATGCTCCAAATACAAGGGCACCCTCATTGGTAAAAGACACATTATTAACCTTAAAGCACACAGTGCACCTCACACAATAATTGTGGCTAACTTCAACACCCCACTCTCCTCAATGGACCAATCAGGGAAACACAAACTAAACAGAGACACAGTGAAACTAACAGAAGTTTTGGAACAAATGGATTTAGTAGATATCTACAGAACATTTCATCCTAAATCAAAAGAATATACCTTCTTCTCAGCACCTCATGGTACCTTCTCCAAAACTGACCATATAATTGGTCACAAAACAGACCTCAACAGATATAAGATCGAACTAATCCCATGCCTCCTATCAGATCACCATGGAGTAAGGTTGGTCTTCAATAGCAACAAAAACAAGAGAAAGTCCACATACACATGGAAGCTGAACAATGCTCTACTCAATGATACCTTGGTCAAGGAAGAAATAAGGAATGAAATCAAAGTCTTTTTAGAATTTAATGAAAATGAAGGCACAACATACCCAAATTTATGGGACAAAATGAAAGAAGTGCTAAGAGGAAAACTTATAGCTCTGAGTGCCTCCAAAAAGAAGCTGGAGAGAGCATACACTAGCAACTTAATAGCACATATGAAAGTTTTAGAACAGAAAGAAGCTAATATACCCAAGAGGAGTAGAAAGCAGGAAATCATCAAACGCAGGGCTGAAATCAACCAAGTAGAAACAAGAAGAACTATACAAAGAACAGCAAAACAAGAATCTGGTTCTTTGAGAAAATCAACAAGATAGATAAACCTTTAGCAAGACTAAGCAGAGGGCACAGAGACAGTATCCAAATTAACAAAATCAGAAATGAAAAAGGGAGCTATAACAAAAGAAACTGAGGAAATTCAAAAAATCATCAGATCATAGTACGAAAGCCTATATTCAACACAACTGGAAAATCTGGATGAAATGGACAATTTCCTAGACAGATACAAAATATCAAAGTTAAATCAGGATCAGATAGACCATCTAAAGAGTCCCATAACCCCTAAAGAAATAGAAGTGGCCATTGGAAGTCTTCCAACCAAAAAAGCACAGGACCAGATTGTTTTAGTGCAGAATTCTATCAGACCTTCAAAGAAGACCTAACACCAATACTCTTCAAACTATTCCGCAAAATAGAAACAGAAGGAACACTACCCAACTCGTTCTATGAAGCCACAATTTCACTGATACCAAAACCACACAAAGATCCAACAAAGAAAGAAAATTTCAGAACAGTTTCCCTTATGATTATCGATGCAAAAATATTCAATAAAATTCTTGCCAACCAAATCCAAGAACACATTAAAATGATCATTCACCATGATCAAGTAGGCTTCATTCCAGGGATGCAGGGATGGTTCAATATATGGTTATCCATCAATGTAATCCACTATATAAACAAACTCAAAGAAAAAAACCACATGGTAATTCCATTAGATGCTGAAAAAGCATTTGACAATATTCAGCATCTCTTCATGTTAAAAGTCTTGGAAAGATGAGGAGTTCAAGGCCGTAAACATACTAAAAGCAATATATAGCAAACCAGTAGCCAACATCAAACTAAATGGAGAGAAACTTGAAGCAATCCCACTAAAATCAGAGACTAGACAAGGCTGCCCTCTCTCTCTGTATCTATTCAATATAGTACTTGAAGTTCTAGCTAGAGCAATTAGACAACAAAAGGAGGTCAAAGGGATACAAATTGGAAAGGAAAAAGTCAAACTATCACTATTTGCAGACGGTATGATAGTATACATATGCAACACCTCCCCCCTCCCCAAAAAAAAACTCCACTAGAGAACTCCTATAGTTTATAAACAACTTCAGCAAAGTGGCTGGACATAAAATGAACTCAAACAAATCAGTAGCCTTCCTATACTCAAAGGATAAATAGGCTGAGAAAGAAATCAGGGAAATGACACCCTTCAAAAGAGCCACAAACAATATAAAGTATCTTGGTGTGACTCTAATCAAACAAGTGAAAGATCTGTATGACAAGATCTTCAAGACTCTGAAGAAAGAAATCAAAGAAGACCTTAGAAGATGGAAAAATCTTCCATGCTCCTGGATTGGCAGTATTAATATAGTAAAAATGGCCATCTTGCCAAAAGCAATTTACAGATTCAATGCAATCCCCATCAAACTCCCAACGCAATTCTTCATAGAGTTAGAAAGAGCAATTCAAAAATTCATCTGGAATAACAGAAAACCCAGGATAGCTAAAACTGTTCTCAAGATTAAAAGAACTTCTGGGGGAATCAGTATCCCAGACCTCAAGTAGTACTACAGAGCAATATTGTTAAAAACTGCATGTTATTGGTACAGGGTCAGGCAGGTAGATCATTGGAATAGAATTGAAGACCCAGAAATGAACCCACACACTTATGGTCACTTGATCTTTGACAAATGAGCTAAAACCATCCAGTGGAAAAAAGACAGCCTTTTCCACAAATGATGCTGGTTCAACTGGCATCTAGCATGCAGAAGAATGCAAATCCATCCATTCTTATCTCCTTGTACTAAGCTCAAGTCCAAGTGGATTAAGGACCTCCACATAAAACCAGATACACTGAAAGTAATAGAAAAGAAACTGGGGAAGAGCCTTGAACATATGGGCACAGGGGAAATTTTCCTGAACAGAACACCAAGAGCTTATGCTCGAAGATCAAGAATTGACAAATGGGACCTCATAAAATTACAAAGTTTCTATAAGGCAAAGCACACTGTCAATAGGACAAAACAGCAACCAACAAATTGGGAAAAGATCTTTACCAACCCTACATCCGACAGAGGGCTGATATCCAATATATACAAAGAACCCAAGAAGTTAGATTCCAGAGAGCCAAATAACACTATTAAGAAATGAGGTACAGAACTAAAAAAAGAATTTTCACCTGAGGAATATTGATGACTGAGAAACACCTAAAGAAATGTTCAACATCCTTAGTCATCAGGGAAATGCAAATCAAAACAATCCTGAGATTTCACCTCACACCAGAGTTTAAAATCAGAGTTTCTGATTTTAGTCAGAATGGCTAAAATCAAAAACTCAGGAGAAAGCAGGTACTAGTGAGGATGTTGAGAAAGAGGAACACTCCTCCACTGCTGGTGGGATTGCAAGTTGGTACAACCACTCTGGAAATCAGTTTGGCGGTTCCTCAGAAAACTGGGCATGATACTACTGGAGGACCCTGTTATACCACTCCTGGGCATATACCCAGAGGATTCCCCAGCATATAATAAGGACACATGCTCCACTATGTTCATAGCAGCCCTATTTATAATAGCCAGAACCTGGAAAGAACCAAGATGTCCCTCAACAGAGGAATGGATACAGAAAATGTGATATATTTACACAATGGAATTCTACTCAGCTATTAAAAACAATGAATTCATGAAATTCTTAGGCATATGGTTGGAACTGGAAAATATCATCCTAAGTGAGGTAACCCAGTCACAAAAGAACACACATGGTATGCACTCACTGATAAGTGGATATTAGCCCAGAATCTCAGAATACCCAAGACACAATTCACATATCAAATGATGCCCAAGAAGAAGGAAGGAGAGTCCCCTGGTCCTGGAAAGGCTCGATGAAGCAGTGTAGGGGAATACCAGAACAGAGAAGAAGGAGGGGGTTGATTGGGGAACAAGGGGAGGGAAGAGGACTTATGGGACTTTCGAGGAGGGGGGAACCAGGAAAGGGGAAATCATTTGATATGTAAATAAAGAATATATCTAGTTAAAAAAGAAAAAAAGAATGAGGCAGACTGCAGTGTAATGCTGCAGACTTTACTCCAGTTTCAGAGTAGTTTTATGTACAAATGTAATAAAGAAAACAATGATACAAGAAAGGTTGTTTGAGTTCAGAAAAACAGAGTCAAATAACATGTAAATAAACATCAATAAACACATACTAAATACTAAATACAGAACTTTCTCAGGACAGACCTATTTAAGTATAATTGCCTGGCACATACTATAGATTATATCTTGAAAAGCAAGGTACAAGGCCATGTCTAGATTCAGGGTACACTTAAGACAACACTCAGCATATCCCTTCACCAGATTGGGTTCTATAGCTATTTTCCAAAATTCAACAAGAATAAACCTGTCTTCTAAATTGAATGCAAATGTTTTTCAACAAGAATCAGCCTGTCTTCTAAACTGAATGCAAATGTTTGTTGCAGAAGACATGAAATCATGTCCAAGAACAATCCAGAGAACAGAATGCACTTTAGATAAAAGGCACTCTCCCTATTTTCCTGGAGCCTCTCTCATAGGTTCCCAAGGTACTCTTCTCTCTGGCTGTGGAAAGAGAGAGAGAGAGAGAGAGAGAGAGAGAGAGAGAGAGAGAGAGATTGATTTTAGAATTTATATGTGTATGAGTGTTTTGGGTATGTATGTACATGTTCTACAATGGAGATTTGTTCCTATAGAGGTGAGGAGAAGGTGTTGGATCCCCTAGAACTGGAGTTAAAGATGGTTTGAACCTCCATATGGGTGCTGGGAATCAAACCCAGGTCCTCTGGAAGAGCATCCAGTGCTCTTAATCACTAATCACCTTTCTTTAGCTTCCACAGTTCATTTTTTTAATGATGGCTGTGTGATCTGGTGTTGATAATGTTATGCTGGCTTGATGTGTGTACCATCCTTGTAGTAGGAAAGATGGTTCAACTGTGCATGTGTTGAGGCAGACTTATGTTAATGGTGTTTCATGAATTGCTACTAAACCAGTGACCTTTAGATACTCAGGACCTCATGAGTGTAGTGTTCTCTCTCTCTCTCTCTCTCTCTCTCTCTCTCTCTCTCTCTCTCTCTCTCTGTGTGTGTGTGTGTGTGTGTGTGTGTGTTTACTGCATTGTGAGTGTTGATATATGCATGTCATGAAGTATACATATACATATAGATACCAGAGGACATCTTTTGCACTTTGGTTCTCTTTTTCCACAGAAGGGATCAAACTCAGGTCCTTTGGGTTTGTATGACAAGTGCTTTCATCCACTGAGCCATTGCTCCTGGCCATTTCTTAACATTTTGAACAGAAGTGTTGAAATAAATGAAAAACCAGAACAATGTGGTACTTAACAAGTGTAGACATTTCATTATTGGCTACCTAGTCAGTTTGAGGCCAGCCATGGACACATGAGACTCTGACTTAATAAAATAAAAATATTTTAATACTCTGTAGTACTTGAAATTTTGAGCCTTTAAATTAATGATAAATGTGTACATGAGAACAACATGGAATCACATGTATTTCATTTCAGCACTTGAAGGTAGAGGCAGGTCAATCTTTGATTTGAGGCCAGCTGTGTCTGCATAGTGATTTCCAGTCCAGCTAGGGCTACGTAATGAGATGCTGCTCAAAACAGCAAAAAAAAAAAGCACATAAATATTTAAAATCATCTCTGTATAATGCCCAACAACCCATATATTCCTGAATCAATTTGCTCAGCTCATTTGTGGCAGGGTTTCATGTATCACTGAAGATGTTTACTCACAGATAAGACCAATTATTTAGCACCACCATTTTAACACAAATGAAGTAAAATTAAAAGCTCTTATAAAATGGAGCCACTCCAAGGCTGAAAGATACCATATTATATAAAACTATTTAACAGAAAAGGGCACAGAGTGACCTCCAAAACATCCAAGTTAAGCTACAGCAAGCCAAGCACATGTGACACATGCCCATAATCTAAGTACATAGGAGTTAGAGGCAGGAGAATCAGGAGTTCCAGACCAGCCTGGAATACAGATTGAGACCATGTCTCAAAAGAGAAATAAAACCAAAATAATGACTTGAGTCAAGGACATGAAACAAACATTAGACCAAGGAAGAACAAGGCCTGTTGGCAAAAGCCTATAATCCTGGCTACTCTGAAGGCTGAGGCAGCAGGATCACAGGGACATATGAAAAATCCTTTTAGAAACTCACTACCATGGAGGATAATTCGAATTTTTTAAAGGAGTTTATGCAGGCATGATGGTGTATCCCTTTAATCCTTTACTGGGGAGTCAAAGGTAGATGGATCTGTGTACATGATAATCTAGTCTATATAGGGGGTTTAAGGATGATCAGTGCCATGTGGAAAGTGAATAGATTTATTAGAATGACTTACAGGTTTTGGTCCAGCTAATGCAACAATGGCTCTCTACCAACTGAAATTCCAAGAGTCAGTAGTCATTCAGTCCATGAGGCCAGACATCTCCAGTGCTCTTCAGCATATGCTGGAATCCCAAAGAAGTACTTCTAATGCCAGTGAAGAAAAAGACTTGCTAGCAAGAACAAGCAGGCAAAGAGGAAGCCTCCCCTTTCTATACCCTTTATTTAGACTGCTAGAAGGTATGGCCCAGGTTAAAGATGGCTTCAACCCTCTCCTCTAACCCAGCACCCAGAAGAAGTAGTAGAAGAGAAAAGTTGTTAGGCTGTGGGGGAAGTGAACCTATTCAGCAATACTTTTTTGGCAGCAGTTCAGTCCCATAGCAAACACCAACTATGACTCAGCAGCTGCAGACCAGTCCTCTAGGCAGACAGACAGCAGGCACGACCCATTAGCAGCTAAAGTCCCCTCCTTTCGGCAGGCAAAGACCAGGTATGAACTGGATGCTGTAAATCAATCCTGAAGAAGCCACCAGACTCCACAACCAGCCTGCGGTGAGGACAGCAAGCTGCCACAGGAACCTCAAGAGCAATTCTTGGGTGAGTGAATGTCTTTCAATGGCGGCATTATCACAAGTTGAGCTCAACAACGCTATGTAAGTCGAAACAATACAGGTATGTTGGTAGGGAAGAATACCAAGGTGAAGCAAACCAAACCAATGCTCGGTGCTGGTCTCTCACTGTCTGTGGGGTCATAGTTATACTCGTTCATCATGGATACTTATGTGAAAGTATCATTGATACTTTCGCATATTTGCTATATCAAAACATCCTTTCACCTCTATCTACTTCAGAAAAACATTCTTTCCTGTGTCTGCTTCTCCAAAACATCCTTTCACCTGTGTCTGCTTCAGGAAAACATTCTTTCTGCTTTAGCAAGACATCCTTTCACCTGTGCACCATAGCAAAACATCATTTGACATAACCAACTTTCCAAAGAAACTAGAAGTTTCCACTTCACCTATGGACATCTGATTTTTGATAAAAAGCCAGAAATACACAGTCGAAAAAAGAAAGCATCTTCAAAAAATGGTACTCTTCTAACTATATGTCTTTATGTAGAAGTATTCAAATAGATGCCTATTTATCATCCTGAATAAAACTCAGATCCAATTGGATCAAAGACTCACTAAACCTGGTAGAAGAGAAAACAAACGCATTGTACCCGGAGACAACTTCCTAAACAGAACACCAATTATGGAGGTATTAAGATTGCCAATTAATAAGTGGGGCCTCTTTTTCCACATCCTTGCCAACACCTGCTGTCTCTTGAGGTTTTTTTTCTAAGTTTTTTTTTTATTTACATTCAAAATCATTTCTCCTTTCCTGTTTCCTCCCTCCCTCCTTTCCCCATTCAACCCCCTCTCGCTTCTCTGTCTTGGCATTCCCCTACATCCAGTCTTTCCAGGACCAGGGGTCTCTCCTTCCATCTTCTTGAAAATCTATTGATATGTGAATTGTGTCTAGGATATTCCGAGATTCTGGGTTAATATCCCCTTATCAGTGACTGCATACCATGTGTGTTCTTTTGTGATTGGGTTACCTCACTAAGGATGATATTTTCAAGTCTCTTGAGTTTTTGATCTTAGTCATTCTGACTGGTGTGAGGTGAAATCTCAGGGTTGATTTGATTTGCATTTCCCTAATGACTAGGGACATTGAACATTTCTTTAGGTGCTTCTCAGCCACTCAATATTCTTCAGGTGAAAATTCTTTGTTTAGCTCTATACCCCATTTTTTTTTTTTTTTTGGTTTTTCGAGACAGGGTTTCTCTGTGTAGCCCTGGCTGTCCTGGAACTCACTTTGTAGACCAGGCTGGCCTCGAACTCAGAAATCCTCCTGTCTCTGCCTCCTAAGTGCTGGGATTAAAGGCGTGCGCCACCACCGCCCAGCATGTACCCCATTTTTAATAGGGTTATTTGGTTCTCTGGAATCTAACTTCTTGAGTTCTTTGTATATATTGGATATTAGACTTCTGTCAGATGTAGGGTTGGTAAAGTTCTTTTCCCAATTTGTTGGCTGCCATTGAACACTCCTCCATTGCTGGTGGGATTGCAAGCTGGTACAACCACTCTGGAAAGCAGTCTGGTGGTTCCTCAGAAAACTGGGCATGACACTCCCGGAAGACCCTGTTATACCACTCCTGGGCATATACCCAGAGGCCTTCCCGGCATGCAATAAGAACACATGCTCCACTATGTTCATAGCAGCCTTATTTATAATAGCCAAAAGCTGGAAAGAACCCAGATGTTCCTCAATGGAGGAATGGATACAGAAAATGTGGTATATTTACACAATGGAATACTACTCAGCAATTTAAAACAATGAATTCATGAAATTTTTAGGCAAATGGTCAGAACTGGAAAATATCATCCTTAGTGAGGTAACCCAATCACAAAAGAACACACATAGTATGCAGTCACTGATAAGTGGATATTAACCCAGAAGCTCGGAATATTCAAGACACAATTCGCATATCAATTGATGCCCAAGAAGAAGGAAGGAGAGGCCCCTGGTCCTGGAAAGGCTCGATGAAGCAGTGTAGGGGAATACCAGGACAGAGAAGCGGGAGGGGGTTGACTGGGGAACAGGGGGAGGGAAGAGGGCTTATGGGACTTTCGGGGAAGAGGGAACCAGGAAAGGGGAAATCATTTGGAATGTAAATAAGACATATAGAAAATAAAAAATAAATAAAAATAAAATAAAATAAATAAGTGGGGTCTCATGACTTGCAAGACATGCAAGAGGACAATATCAATACTATAAAACAGAAGCCTATAGAATGGGAAAATAATTTTACTAACTCCATATCCATAGAGGGATAGTGTCTAAAATATATAAAGAACACAAGAAACTAGACGTCAACAAACCAAACAAACCAATTAAAAATGGGGTAAAGATCTAATCAGAGGATTCTCGATAGATGAATCTCTAATGGTTAAGAAACACATAAAGAAATGTTCAACGTCCTTAGCCATAAGGGCAATACAAATCAAAGCAACTTTGAGAGTCCATCTTACACATGTCAGAATGGCTAAGATCAATAATACAAGTGAAAACACATGCTGGAGAGTATGGGGAGCAAAGGAAACACGCCTCCATTGCTGGTAGGAGTACAAACTTTTATAGCTACTATGAAAATCAATATGATGGTTTCTCAGGAAATTGGGAATCAACCTACCTCAAGACCCAGCTATACCATTCATGGGCATATACCTAAAAGACACTCCATCCTACCACAAGGATGGTTGTTCAATTGTGTTCATAGCAACTTTATTTATAGTAGAAAGAAACTGGAAACAATATAGATGTTTTCAACAAATAAATGGATAAAAAATGAGGTTTATTTACACAAGGGTGCATTACTAAGCTGTTTTAAAAAAAAATAAGTTTCATTTGTGTGGTGGTGGTTCTTAGCTTTCCTAGCACTTGGGAAGCAATTTCTAGGCCAGCCTGGTCTACAGAATGAGTTCCAGAGCAGCCAATGCTACATACATAAAGAAAGAAACTGTCTTAAATAAATAAATGAATGAAAAAGAAGAAAGAAAGAAAGAAAGAAAGAAAGAAAGAAAGAAAGAAAGAAAGAAAGAAAGAAAGAAAGAGAGAGAAAGCAGGACATCATGAAATTTGCAGACAAAAGGATAGAACTAGAAAACAATCATCCTGAGTGAGGTAACCCAGACTCAGAAAGACAAAAATGATATGTACTTGCTTATAAATGTATATTAGCTGTTAAGGATAATCACATTGCAATGCACATTTCCACAGGGGCTAAGTAATAAGGAAGGCTCTGCCAAGAGGCGTGGATCTCCCTGGGAAGGGAAAATAGAATAGCCGTTTTGGGTCGGTTGGGGGCAGGTGGACATGGGAACATGGGGAACAACAAGGCTGGCACCAGAAGACATTAACTGCTGAAAGTCTCAGTGTCAGGCATTGGCTAACTCCCAAAGGTATTGGTCAGGGAGGCCCTCAAAAAGAAACAGGCTATTGCCACTACCCTTGGGTATCCATCATACCTAAATAGCAAGATGACATTTAGTGCAAAAGATAACACACACATTGGTTGTAGGGAAGAGAGAAAAAAGGCTGGGTCTGTGGAGCTACCTGCCAGCTAGCTTTTAAAGCTCCAGAAGATGGTTTTCAGGCTGCAGAGGAGAGACATCAACAGTATTCTCCATTTGTAGATTCTGAGAGCTACAATTCTTCCTGGTATACTAGTGGCATGGCAATTATGAGAGGAATCATCCTCTTACAGAACTCAAGACCTGCTCCAGAGGAAATGTATGTTGTATACTGTAAAGCTGCTGCTCAAAAGCTCATAGCTATAAAAGTCATAGACATAATCTACTGCTATTTCAGTAAATGGTTCTCTTGTTAAATTGTGGTTTTTTTTAAAGATTCATTTATTTATGTGGTTATCTGTGGGTGCCTTCTGTGGTCAGATAAGGATATCATGTCTCCTGGAGCTAGAGTTACAGGCAGCTGTGGATGACCTAATGTGGGTGCTGGGAACTGAACTTAAGTCTTCTATACAGACTGACTATGCTTTAAACACTGAAAAATTTTCTGTCCCTAAACCTGTGGGAAGGACGTTTTTACAAGGCTCACCATCAGAAAACAGATATGTACATTATGACTCATAATGGTAGCAAAATTAGTTATGAAATAGCAATATTTTTTATGGTTTGGGATCACTACAATATGAGGGGCTACTGCATTGAAGAATCACAGCATCATTATGGAAGGTAAGAGCCACTATCCCAAACATTTTTATACCCATGTATTAGTGCTGCTCTGAACCATGATAAAAGTTTCTCTTTGCAGTAGTCTTCAGTTAATGTGAGACTCAACTGATCCAATTGCTTATCCCAAAATGGTATAACTTTAGCACACTTCTGCCCTTAAGGAACATCACAGCAGATAACCATCAGACTCAGAATGTAGGGCGAGTGCTGTGAAATGCAGTCCCGTGGGTGCTGTACTTATGATCAATTACAGGAGATCAAGCTAATGAGATTCCATACAGATAAGAGAAGAGCCTGTAAGTCCTACCCTTAGTGGAAGAACTACTGGAGAGTAAAGGATACTTACTTTAAATATCTGCTTGGCCAAGATCCAGTGGATGGCCCCACACAAATGTTATTACAGGTAACAGTAATTGGATTCACTGTGCAGGATTGTTTTATTTCTTCACAAAACATGAGATTAATATGTGTGCCTAGAAGCCATGGAACCCAGAAGAGGATGCTGGGTCCCATGGAACTGGAGATTAATGAGTCATCAGGTCCATATTAGGAACAGAACCTGAGCACTTTGCAAGAGCAACAAATGCTCTTAACCTCGGAACTTTCTGTCCTTCCCAGAGGTATGTCTATTTTAAAAGGGAGTGGAGTCGAGAAGAGGATGGGAAATGTGTTGGGGAAGGGGTCCAGAAAGTTGGGAGGAAGTGGGCAGGAGTGATGGTCAAAGAATGTTACATGACATGCATGGAAATCTTAAAGAACAAATTGTAAAAATACAAGCATTATTTTAAAATACAAGCATTTTAGGAGATGGCATAACAGGAAAACATACTTTCTGTCTAGAATAATGACCTGTTTCAATCCCCAGGACACACAAGGTGGGAAAAGAACTTCCTCCTGCAAGTTGTTCCTGACCTCCATACTCATGTTGGGCACCAAGCACCCACACACATAAAAAGGTGAATAAAAGCTCCTGCCTAGAGTTTAGAAACTAAAGGGTGAAGGGGAGTGACTACACAGGTGGCTCAGCAGTTAAAGCACTTGTTGGTCTTGTAGAGAACCAGCATTTGGCTCCCAAAATTCCTACAGGTGTCTCACAACTGCCTGTTAAGTCCAGCTCTACTTCCAAGGTACATTATCATCTTCTGGGTTTCAAGGGCATTGATACTCATGTCCACAGGCATGCCCCATCCCCACCCAGCATCCTCCCAGTCCCTTTTCCTGGTCTTTTTTAGCACCTGCACTCATGTCACATACATAGATTTTATACACAAATCTCATTCTGTAGCCCTTGCTTGCCTAGAAATCCATGCCCTGCATACACAATGAATCTTTAAAATTTTATGGGACTAGAGAAATGACTCAGCAGTTAAGAGCACTTGCTGCTTTGGCAGAGAACTTAGGTATGGTTCCCAAGCACCCACATGGCAGCACACAACTCCATGTAACTCCAATTCCATGGGATCTGATCCCCTCTTCCATTCTCCACAGGGATCAGGCATATGCACGGCATTACATACAAACATCCAGGCAAGACACTAATACTCCAAAACAGATCTTTAGAAAATTTGTTAAAATTGCTTTCCTCTTATGTTAATTCCTTCACTGTGCCTATTATCCCTCATGTCCTGAGTATCTTGGATTGCATATTCAATACACTCCCATCAGAGTTTACTACAATCTTTAGATGACAACTGTCTTAGTGAGGGTTTTACTGCTGTGAACAGACACCATGACCAATGCAAGTTTTATAAAAGGCAACATTTACTTGGGACTGGCTTACAGGTTCAGAGGTTCAGTCCATTGTCATCAAGGCAGAAGTAAGGCAGCATCCAGGCAGGCATGGTGCAGGAGTTGAGGGTTCTACATCTTTATCCAAAGGAAGGAAGCCAGGAACAGACTGGGCATCCTCAGTCATCTAGGAGGAAGATCTTTTTTTCTAATACTTATTTATTTACATTCCAAATGATTTTCTCTTTCCTGTTTCCTCCCTCCCCGAAAGTTCCATGAGCCCCCTTCCCTCCCTGGTCCCCATTCAACACCCTCTCGCTTCTCAGTCCTGGTATTCCCCTACTTCCAGTCTTTAGGAGGAAGATCTCTAAGCCCACCCCCACAGTGACACACTTCCTCCAACATGGCCACACGTTTTAATAGTGCCACTTCCTGGGATGAGCATATACAAATCATCACAACTACTTTGGGTTCATGTATCTGCCATAAGCAGCCTCACAGTTGAGATGTAGTAGAATCCTCCAAACAAAAACGAGGCAGAGAATAGAAGAGCAACTTCAGTTTATTTTAAGTGGCTGTTCACAGACCTTTCTTAGCTTTACAAATACAAACCATGTTAATTATACAGATAGGAAAGACACACATTTCCCAGTTCCAAATAAGACTATAATCACCATGCTGGGGTAATGCCCTTGTATATCGATCTTGCCCAAATCCACTCTCATGATACCTGTCAACATGTCAACAAGCAATCTAAAACCGTATGTTGTGTGTCCCCTTACTAGACTCCTGTTCCTTGTCTTTCATCTCTCAGTGCTCACCAAGGTTTTTGATATTCACATGTAGCTAGTAGGATCTCTAACAGCTACACATAATGGTTTTGTTATAGATATATCGATTGGAGCACCGACGACAGCGGTCAGTACCAAAGAAGACCCTGCCTGGCTCCCTAATGGTTTTCAGTAGATTCATAAGCTCATCACAATGTTGTTGCATCCTTTCCATGTGGGGAATACCACTGTAGTCATAGCTGTCCTGAGGGACAGGGTACAGCTCCAGCCTTAGGTGCTTCAAGCTGGCAGTGTGGTGTAGTAAGTCCTTCATGGCACGTCTGGAGATTTGGTTCCCATAGAAGCTGAACTTGGTGAGATGGGAGCACCTGCTCAGGGCAGGTAGGATGGCACTGAGCTGGCCATCCTCAAGGTGACAGTCCTCCAAGTCCAAGGCCACCAGGGTGGGTCCAGCTTTTACTAACAGAACTCGGAGGGGTTCAGGACTTAAACCAGTCAATCTGACATTTTCCAAATTCAGTTGTTTCAACTGACTGACACATGGGAATTCAGAAAGATGGTTCCATTCTGATACCGAGAGATTATAGTGAGTCACTTCCAGGTCATCCAAGGAGGTATTCACGGACCTAATGAGGAAAAGAAGCAGACAGTTCTTGGAATTGATGGTGAATACAGGAGGATGACCAAGAATGATATAGCAGACCATGTGAGCCAAAATCTTTATAACTGTGTGACAGATCAGCATCCATGATGCTACATGAGTCTACATACTAAAATTTATACTAAGGCCTGCCACCATCCTTAACTGCACATACTTCCCTCATTGTCAAGCAAGACCCAAGTGATGGCTAGAGGAGCGGGGCACACACAGAATGGAATAACACAACAAAGATCTGGCAAAAGCCTTGCATCACCCACCGACCAAGCACACCCTCAGCACACCCTGTCTTTGTCCTGTGTTTCATGCCTTTGCACCTCCCCAACCTCACTGCTACACATTCCCAACTACCCATCACCTATTCACGCTAAAAGCCATCCGTATGATAACTGGCCATAGTACTGCACATCTTTGATTCCAGCACTTGGAAGGGAGAGGCAAGTGAATATCTGTGGGTTTGAGGACAGCCTAGTCTACACAGTAAGTTCCAAGATAGCCAGAGCAACAAAGTGAGACCCTATCTTGAAAAAAATAGCTGAGTATTGAAACACACAACTGTAATTAATATTGATACCAGGAAGCTGAGACAAAAGAGGTGGTCAAGGCCATTCTGGGCCACATAGTAAGAAGTCTTGTTTTGTTTTGTTTTGTTTTTGAGACAGGGTTTCTCTGTGTAGCCCCAGGCTGGCCTTGAACTCAGAAATCTGGCTGCCTCTGCCTCCCAAGTGCTGGAGTAAGAAGTCATTTTGAAAGGAGCCCATTTCTGCTGGGTGGTGGTGAGGCACAACATTCAGAAGGCAGAGGCAAGCAGTGCTGCTAGTTAGAGGCCAGAACATCTACAGTGGTCTACAAAATGATTTCCAGGACATCCAGGGCTATGTGAAGAAACCTTGTTGAGAAAAGACAGACACACACACACACAAAAACAAACAAAAAAAAGAACAAAAAACAAACAAACAAACAGTAAACCCAGCCCATTCCAGAGTGAGATTGCCTAGCAGATAAATGTACAAGTCCTCAAAGGGGCTGACAGTCTATGTTTCATCCCTGGGATCTGCATGGTAAAAGAGAACTGACTCCTGCAAGCTGTCCTCTGACCTCCACAAGAGCTGTAGCTCTCCCTCCCCAGTCCACTGAAACACACAAAATTAATGGCTTAGAACACAGTGATGAAGGTCACACTTGCTTTTAATCCCAGTACTGGGAGCAAAGGTCTCTGTCACTGGGAGTGGGGGCAAAGTTAAGTGGATCTCTGTAAAATTGATACCAGCCTTATGTATAGGACAACTAGGGCTACATAGAGAAAACCTATTTGAAAAAAAACAAACAAAAAACAATACAAAACAAAGTTAGGTGTTAGATCCTAACTAGAGTAGTTAAGAGCATTTGCTGTTCTTGGAAAGGATGTGGATTCAATCCCCAGCACCCACATGGTGGCTCTCTTGAAATAGCGCCTGGGAATCAAATCGATGATTCCTTCTTCTGATGGCCACAGGCAAATTATATATACAAACCTACACACCCAGGCTCACACACATACACATAAAATATCAAAACATCTATATAGCAAATTTTCCCTATTTCTAAATGGGCAAACTTTAATTTCAAAGACTTAAGATATTACCATCATGAATAAACCTGCACTATTCAGATATACAGTTTTTGATTGAATTATTTAATCATATAAATCCAGTTATGAGGAAAAAAAAATATGTAGACCAGTCAGAATCAAGAGAGAAAAATGATTCATACTTCAGCTTGGCTCCAAGGAAAATGCCTGTTAAGAACTCTTGGAATTTTTCCATCCATTTCTAATAGGATAACATGGAGAAAAAAAAAAGCACTATTACATTTAAAGAAAAATTCCAGGGTTTCCTATATGAGAAATTGTAGGCAAGCTGATGTGTCCATTCACATGCCTGCTGAATAGAGCAGAGATGGTGATCTAATACAGTTAGTTGTAACAATGCCCTCTTCACTTGTCTCTTTCCCTTAGTTGAAACACACTAGCTAAGGAAGAAACTAGATCACTCACTAGATCTCAATAACTTCTAATGGGCTTCACAGCATGCACCTCTTTGAAGAACACTAACCCCAGGTTAGGCCTACATCTTTCCATCAGTGATTATGTGAGACTTCTCTCCAGGACAGTGCAGATAAGAAAATGACATCCTGCTGGGCGGCGGTGGTGGTGTACGCCTTTAATCCCAGCGCTTGGGAGGCAGAGGCAGGCGGATTTCTGAGTTCGAGGCTAGCCTGGTCTACAGAGCGAGTTCCAGGATAGCCAGGTCTACACAGAGAAACTCTGCCTCGAAAAACCAAAAAAAAAAAAAAAAAGAAAATGACATCCTGATATGCTAATGCCTCAGTACTGTGTGTATCTACAGTGGCTGCAGAGACCCAAGTACCCACTAATGTAAAGGAATAAGTCTTTGCCTTGCTCTTCAGAGCATGTCTTTACCCAAGCAGCTGGTCCAGGTGTCCCTCGAGGAAGTAGGCAGCATCTAGATGCAGCTTCTGGAGGCTCTCCAGCTTACGGATCTGCAAGGTGAACCTGGTGATGATACGCCTCCTCTTCTCTGGGGAGATAAAGTTCTCTTCGCCGATGTTGGAGAGAGCAAGTTTACGCAGGTTCCTCATTTGGCGCAGGTAAGGAGCCAAATAAAGCAAGAAGGATGAACTGCTGGAGGAATGTAGGCCCAGTGTCTCTACATACTCCAGGTTCACCTTTTGTGAGAGCTTCCTGTAGTTTTGACGGAATGGTGACCAAATCTGAAGCTCATTACAGTACAGCTGTAGCAACCCTTTCCTCCTATCCCTCCACTGAACAAGGTAGGAGAACAACCTATTCTCCCCTCTATCCTTGAGATTCAAGTTCACGACTACTTTCAAGGGATATGTCATTATTGTCTTAGAACAGCAAGGATCTGTTTGAGTGATCTTGGGTAACCAGTCATCTATGGACCCAGGCCACACATTCATATAGTTTTGCCCCACAGACCGTAAATCCAGCACACATAGTTTGTAATTCCTGTGGGTAAAACAGAAAAACAAGTCTCAGCAGCTAGGCAAGGGGACAATATCTAAAGTATGTTGGCCTTTAGCACTGAAGTTGGCCTTCCATTCAGTGTCTCACTTTTTTCCATGAACTTTCAGTATGTCCCTGTCCCACTTCTAGTACCTGTGGAAATCAGGGGCCATCCTTCAGCCACTGCTGTATCCAACATGAGTCCTGCACACTCCACAGCCCTTCCCAAGATGGCACAGCAATGGCCAAAACCTCTGCGGTTCTCCAAGCTGAGGGCATCAGAATCCTCCACCACATCCTTACATCCTTCCACACTGACTCCCTTCATCTCTGCTCTAGACTTTCTGGGCTACCCTCTAGGGTACCATATCTTCCTTACCTGGGGCGAACCTCCTGGATAAGCACCTTATCAATCTCCTCTAAGACAAGTTGAAATTGAGTCTCCAAATAGGGTGTTCTCTTCTTTAGAGCTCCAAGTGGGAGGCGGGGGAAAGGCCAGGAAGACACTATTTTTCTCAGGACTTCAAAATGATTACCATCATAGGCTTGCTTCAAAAGTTGTGGTAACAGTAGTATGGGTAAGTTCTCCAAAGCCCTGAGGGCCAAGGCCTCATTCTTCAGAAGGTCCCGTACTGCCAGCTCTTGGAGTAGGGGCTTGCTACTCATCTTGGTGATTCTTCAGGGGTAAAGATCCTGGAGAAGCATCTAGAAAAAGAACATCTAATTATGTTAATGCTTAGAAAACTCTTCTCATCCATTGCAAGGCCACAGTCACTGCTCATTCTTCCACCCCCAGGTTCCACTGAGCACAAAGCCATAGTACTCACTGCTGGTTGCAGTAGCTATCTTCTCCTAAGCATCATTGACCACAACCCACTTCATTCTCAGCCATTCCCAGTGGGCAGTGAGTCCTGAGGATCCTGAAAGCTGGCTTAAATCCCTGGGGTAGTTTTTTCTCACCACTCAAGACCCTGTATTGCTGGGAGGAGTGGCACAGGCCTGTATTCCCAGGACTTGAAAGATAAGAGGTCTAAAGCTGAGTGATGGTTCAGCAATTAAGAGCACTTGTTGCTCTTGTAGAGGACCTGGGTTTGATGCTCAGCCTTCACATTTTAGCTCACAACTGCCTGTAACTCCAGGTCCAGGAAATCTGATGCAGTCTTCTGACTTCCTCAGACACACATGTGATGCACATGTATACATGAAGGCAAATTCTCGTATACATATGGAATAAATTAAAAAGGAGGCATGGTGCTGCACATCTTTAATCCCAGGAGGCAGAGGTATATGGATCTCTGAGTTTGAGGCCAACATGGACTCCATAGTAATTTCCATGAGAGCTAGAGCTACATAGAACCCCTGTCTCAAAAGAAAGATAGGAGAATCAAGAGATCAAGGCTAGCCTCAACTACTTTGCAGACTGGACATCAGCCTGGGCTATATGAAACTTCAACAAGATATCCTAACTTTACCCTAACTTGCTGTCTCTCCAACCACTCATGAAAATATAAGTATACACAAATTAAATATTTTGTTCAAGTCATCTGATATGGAGGCTCTAATGTTTCTTACAGAACCAAAAGGCTTCCTCGTCTGTGCTAAGCAGTAGCAAAATATTCGAATCTACACTCAGTTTCAGATACAGTGAGCATGCAGACTTTTGGTGCCTTGCCAGGTATCTTGTGGTTAATTGGCAATGATATAGAAGGAAAAGCCAATAGAGCAGTATTCTCAAACCCAGACCACAGAACCAATATCAAGGTGTGTGTTTGTTGTAAGGTGGGCTTTTTGGTTTTTTTCTTTCTTTGTGTAATCCTGGCTGTCCTGGAACTCACTCTATTGGCTGGACTCAAACTCAAAGATCCACCTGCCTCTTCCTTGTTGGTTTTTTTTTTTTTTTTTTGGTTTTGGTTTTTTTAGATACAGGGTTTCTCTATGTAGCCCTGACTGTCCTTGAACTCAGAAATCTGCCTGCCTCTGCCTCCCAAATTCTGGGATTAAAGGTGTGTGCCACCACCGACTGGCTCTGCCTCTTCCAAGTGCTGGGATTAAATGCATTTGTCCCCACGCCCATCTAAATTAAGGTCTTTTAAACACTTAGTTTTATGTGTATGGGCATCTTACCTGTGTGTATATCCATAGATAATGTTATGTATGTTTCCCAGCCTTATATATGTTTATATGTATGCATGCATGTACTTACATACCAGGCTGAGTCTTATTACTATGCAGTCAGAATGGAAACTCACTCTGTAGACATGTAGATAGACCAGGCTAGCCTTGAACTCAGAAATCTGCTTGCCTAGCTAGTGCTAAGATTAAAGGTACGGAACAACATGCCTGGTCGCCAGCCAGAAAGCCCCCATTCTCACCCCCCTACACAGGGTTTCTCTTTGTAGTCCAGGCTGGCCTTGAACTCAACAGAGAGATCCCATCTCAGTACTACTACTAATAATAATAATAATAATAATCATAGTAATAATAATAATAGTAATGATAATCCAATTCAGTAAAATATTTAGTTTAAAATTTACAGTCAATATAACTTGTACTGCATTCTCAGCTCCAAAAAGAGAAAACTTTAAAAATGTTTGCCTCATGGGCTAGAGAGATGGCTCAGCAGTTAAGAGCACTGACTGCTCTTCCAGAGGTCTTGAGTTCAATTCCCAGCAACCACATGGTGACTCATAACCATCTATGATGAGATCTGGTGCCCTCTTCTGGTGTGTCTGAAGACAGCGACAGTATACTCACATATATTTTTTTTAAAAAAAAATTGTGTGCCTCAAATTTTTTGTAAAGTTTTATTTTTATTTTTAGACATGATCTCTCTTAATGTAGACCTGGCCTGGAATTCTTTATGCACACCAGGCTAGCCTCAGACTCGGAGATCTTCCTGCCTCTGCCACCCAAAGCTGGTATCAAAGGTGTTCGATATCACATCTGGAAGTTTTCTGTAGGTTTTAATGAAAAGTGTACATTTTCCCTGCTGCTGCTTACATGTAATACTAGTTCATGTGTCCAAGGCAAGAGGATGTCCCTGAGTTTGACTAGCCCAGGCTCCATAGTGATTCCCATGAAGAGCTACAAAGTGAGACCCTCCCCCATCTCAGAAAACAAAGTTCAGAGTTCCAAGTTATAAGTTTCTCAATGACCTGGTTTCTGGCCTCACTGAACTTTCAACTCTATAGCTATAGCTCCCCAACCCTAAACAGCTTTGCTCTACAAACTTGCAAAATCATTTCCTTCCTAGTGTTCCTGACTGCTCTTCCAGAGGTCCTGAGTTCAATTCCCAGCAACCACATGGTGACTCATAACCATCTATTATGAGATCTGGTGCCCTCTTCTGGTGTGTCTGAAGTCGCTGTCTTCAGACACACCAGAAGGGGAAAACCCTTCCTTTCTAGTGTTTGTCTTGAAAAAAAGTATAATTAGGAGATGTCATTTTGTCACCAGGTATATACCAAACATGAACCAAATGCTGCCCAACTTCATCACATTGGTCCTAAGACTAGGATGAAGCATGCTTGCTGCTACTGAGGACCCAGGGTTGATGCCCAACACTTACATAGATAGCTCGGTCATTTGTAAGCCCAGTTCCAATAGATGCAGAGCCCTCTTCTGGCAAATGTGCGAGCAGTGCGTGAACATTATGAAATAAATAAATAAAGTAGGCTGGGAATGTGGCTCAATGATGGAGCAATTTCCTAATGGGTACAATGCTAAGGTCAATCCAGTTCTATGAACAATCCCTGGATAGATGTGAACTATTAAGTTGTCACCCCAGATAAACCAACCAATGGTGAGGAGCTTCCCACCCAAGTTCAACTTGGCCAGCCAATGAACTTATCAGACTTTTATACAGGATCATGGATGAGGTTACATACAGAAGCCTAAGTGACCCCCAAATAGTAACAACACAGTCCCACCCCAACATGACATCCCCATAGCTGCAAACACACAATCCTTCCTTCAGGTAATCTTCCCATCCAATATGCTCAGCCTCCTGAGACCTAGAGCAGTTAGGGCAGAATTGCATACAGCCGGCATAGGGGAGCCTCAGGTGAGGGTCTAATGTCCCTCTCATAATGGAAGGTCAATGGACATGACCAAGTAACCACAGCTGCTATGATGAAGAGGTTAATGCCTCTTGGGGACCAGGAAAGCATTCCACAACATATCCCCACTGTTTTCTTTTTGCTGTTGTTGTTGTTTTTTCCTTTCAAATAGGGTCTCCCTGTGTACTTTGTGTTGGCCTCTAACCCATATTCTTCCTGCCTCGGTTTTCCAAGTTTACAAGCCTGTGCCACCAAAGTCTTGCTTTAAATTTAATGTAAATAGCCAGCTGTGGGAGTGCATGCCTTTAATCCCAGCACTTCAGAGGCAAAAGCATGATAATCTCATCAAGGCCAGCCTAGTCTTCCTATTGAGTTCTAGGACAACTAGGATTATGTAGAGGCTCTGTTCTCAACAAACAAAACATTTCATGTAAAATAAGCGAAAAGCAGAAATTAAAACGATTAGGCAAGGCTGAGCATGTTCGTAAATGCTTTTAACCACAGCCATGCTTGGAAGGCAGAGGCAGGCTGATATCTTTGAATTTAAGGCCAGGCATAGTGAGACTACGTCTCAAAAAGGGGTAGGGGTGGAGGGTGGAGGAGTTCAGTGCCCAAGTGAGCTGGCTGCTCTGAGATCTGGGATTGAATTCTCAGCAGCCATATGATGGCTCGCCGCTCCAGTTCTAGGGCTCTTCTGGCTTACAGGCTCCAGGCATTCGTGTGATACAGAGTGCAGGCAAAACACCCATTCTGAATTTCAGGTCAGCCTGGGATACATAACCAGTGTGTCACAAAACCAGGAAAATATTCTGTTCACCTAAGAGTCTGAACCCAGATCATAACATATCAAGTACATACACCCTTGGCTACCAGAAATTGGCTGTAAGACAGTGCTGAAATCCTCCCGCACCCCTTCCAGCCCAGCTGTATTGCTCAGGCTAGCCTAGAACTCCTGGGCTCAAGAAGTGGAGCAGGAGTCTAGGGCACTACCAAGGGCCTCATTTAGAGGCAAGGAAACAGAAGTGTCTCAATGGAGGGGAGCAACTTACCAGATGAGACAGAGAGCTTTCTATCCAAGCCAGGCCGCACGTGACTCCAAGTTCTCAGCTAGTGTCTGCTCTGACTCTCCTGAAGCCTTTACTACCTTACTACTCAAGCCTCCTCTTCACAGCTGGAATTCCGAATGCAACCAGCCACTAGCTGATTAGACTTTTGAATCTCCGCCCGCCCAGCAATCCTGTTCTCCTTGGATAAAGTAATTAAAAGGGAACCAATGAAATTCAATTGTAAAATTCAAATGAATTTCAAAACTTTTGGGAATTCATGCCACAAACACTGAGACTTCCCGGTTAGTGAGCACCACCTTAGGCCTTAGGGAAGAGACATAGCAAAGGATTTATAGTCTGTTTATCTAGACTAAAAAACGAAAACCAAACCAATACCAATACCAAACATCACCAGACTTGGAGGTACTGGTCTGTAGTTCTAACACTTGGGATGCTAAAGCTAGAAGAGTAGAAGCTTGAGGACAGCCTGAGCTACATAGTGAGAGGCCAGCCTGGGTTACATGAGACCCTGTCTCAAACACAGAGCCAAGAAGATGTCTCAGCAGGTAAAGACACTTTATGTCAACCCTGATTACCCAAAATTGGACTCACATGGTAAAAGAAAAAAAAAACACCAAAAACAAACAAAATTCAGGTGGGCAGTGGTGGCACACGCCTTTAATCCTAGCACTTGGGAGGCAGAGGCAGGCAGATTTCTCAGTTCAAGGCCAGCCTGGTATACAAAGTGAGTTCCAGGACAGCCAGGGCTACACAGAGAAACCCTGTCTCAAAAAAAAAAAAAAGAAAAGAAAAGAAAAGAAATAAATAATTCGCCAGGCGGTGGTGGCGCACGCCTTTAATCCCAGCACTTGGGAGGCAGAGGCAGGCGGATTTCTGAGTTCGAGGCCAGCCTGGTCTACAAAGTGAGTTCCAGGACAGCCAAGACTACACAGAGAAACCCTGTCTCGAAAAACCAAAAAAAAAAAAAAAAAAGAAAAAAAACCAGAAATAAATAATTCCCTTAAATAGAAATAGAGTCCAAGAAATGGCTCAGGGGTTAAGACCAGTTGCTGCTCTTCCTAGAGTTCAGTTCCCACCACTCACAGGGCAGCTCACAACCTTTCATAACTCCAGTTTCAAGGGAACTGACTCTCTTCTGCAGTCACACACACACACACACACACACACACACACACACACACCATGCCAGACATACATGCACGCAGGCAAAACACTTATACACAAAAAAGAAATAAAGTTAAATAACAATAATAACAGAACCCCAAACCTTTCACTATTATTATTTGACATCAAAAGGTTAAAAATATTCCATAGCGAAACAGGTCTGTGAGGATAGCCCTGTCTTCATGTCTTCACTCCACTGAAAACCACCATGTAGTCAGTGTCACCTGTATGGCATTTTGATTCCTTTCAGAGAGGACTTTGTTATATACAGACTTGCAGTTGCTGTTAGATATCAGCAGCTGCTACTGAATAGAGAATGTCTGTAGGGGGCTCTCTGTAAAGTACTTGCTTGTCTTCTGGCCTCATCACCCAGCTTTGCTGACATTTTTGGCTGTCACCCTGATCAGAAGAGCTCTTTCCATTTATCCCTGTTATCCCAAAATGTAGAACCACAGTTTCTAAGCCTGAAAGTGCAAAGAGGGAGTTATGTTTAACATCTGATTTAGTTACGGAGGTTTCGGATTTTTCTGCCTTTCTTTCTCTCTTTTTAAAACTTGTCCAGTGTGGTAAAGTGGCATAGGCATCCCAATTCCAGCACTCAGCAGGCAGGTGGATCTGTAAATTCAAGGCCAGCCTTGTTTATATAGTAAATTCCAAGCCTTTCTACATAGTTAAGGCCAGTCTCAAAACAAAACTATCTAAACTATGCATTCTGTGTGATGTGTGTGATGTCTGGTGGTCAGGTAGGAGTAATAATCCTGTCACTGAATGAAAATAGGCATCAACATACATTTTGCTGTTACACCTTCCACTGTTACATGTGTTCCTGAGATTTTACTCTGGTTGTCAGGTGTAGGCCTTTAATCCCAACATTCTGGAGGCAGGAGTAATTGGACCTCTGTGAGTTTCAGGCTAGCCTGATCTACAAGCGCTTGTTCCTGGACAGCCAGGGCTACACAAAGAAACTCAGTCTTGAAAAACAAAGCAAAACAAAACAAAACCACAAACAAAAGAAATCCGTTTCTACGCATAAGCATATCAACAAAAACAATTGAAATGTTATCTCAGCTAGTCCAAGAACAGAATTTGACAAGATTAATCTACACATTCATGATTTTCTTTTCATTACCCCGCTCACCCACCAAACCAAAGGAAGGATGTCCTGTAGCCCAGTCTACCTTCAAACTTGTACCTGGGCCAAGATGACCTCAGATTCCTGATTCATGCCCCCACCTCCACTTTCACCTCCTCCATCGTAATGCTGCAACCCTTTAAGACAGTTCCACTGCAGTGGAGACCTTCAAACATAAAACTATTCTGTTGTTACTTTATAACTGCAGTTTTGCTACTGTTACGAATTGTAGTGTAAATAACTGATGTGCAGTATATCTGACATGCGATCACAAAGGAGTTGCCCTCCACAAGTTAAGAAACAGTGCCCTACATGCGAGGATTAGATGCTAAGAGCTGCTGTGTTTTTTATTTAGTGCTGAAGATTGAACCAGGTGTCAGGCATGCTGGGCACATACTCTATGACCAGGAAATGTGTGTCATTGTCTCAGGTAGCCCAGACTGTCCTAGAACTCACTGAGTAACTGGGGGTGACTTTGAACTCCTTACCCTCTTGCCTCTACCTTACAAGTATAGCTGTGTACCACTACATCTGGCTTTTAGCACAATTTCCATCATACGTAATAAGGTTAATTAGCTTAATGTTACTCTTAAAATTCTCTTGAGAAATTCTGAGACTCTCAGTTCAAGGTCAAAAGGATTAGATAAAGGATTTAACCTTGGGAAAGTTGGCCAAAAATGCCAAAAGGTTTAAATCACTTAATATAAACAAGTAGACCAGATCATGATGAAACAAAAGCCTTTCCATTTACCAGAGGGATAATTAGACGAGTTTAAAAGCTAAGACAGGAAGTTATATAATAAAGGAAATAGCCGGGCGGTGGTGGCGCACGCCTTTAATCCCAGCACTTGGGAGGCAGAGGCAGGCAGATTTCTGAGTTCGAGGCCAGCCTGGTCTACAAAGTGAGTTCCAGGACAGCCAGGGCTACACAGAGAAACCCTGTCTCGAAAAACCAAAAAAAAAAAAATAAATAAATAAATAAAAAATAAATAAAGGAAATAAAAGACTATCTCTTTGTCCCTATACCCAGCACTAGGGAGTGTGGAACAGGCAGGAGGAGCGATTAAAGTTCTAGGCAGCACTCTGTCTCAGTAAGCAATGTTCATCCTCTCAGAGGCCTTCATGTTCTGGTCCCAGTAGCTTAAAAAAAAAAAAGGTTTATTTTGCTTTTATGTATGTGTGTGTGTGTGTGTGTGTGTGTGTGTGTGTGTGTGTGCGTGCGCGTGCGCATATGGTACCTGTAGAAGTCATAAGAGGTCATTGGATTATCTGGAACTACTGTTACCAGAGTCATTACCTAATGTGAGTGGCAAGACCTAACCTCTGACTCTTCAGAGAGCAGCAAGTTCTCTTAACCACTGAACCCTCCATCTCTCCAGTACTGGTCCCTTCCCATCTTAAATCTCCTTTTTAACAGTAGTTCTAGGACATCCAGAAAGCTATTGCACTTTAAAATGACCTATGGTGTAATTTATCCTCAAATCTAAACATGTCTGTGATAATAGACTATCATCATATAGTTAGCTAGAGTGTCCTGTATGAAATTAGACATGAGTTTTATTAATGTCTTGAGAACACAAGATGAAATGCCATCAGTCTTGGGAATGCCAGGGGAGTGGGTCCTGTGCTAGGTTTGACAGCGGGCCTGAATGGTCAGTATGTTTACTTTACTTGGCGTGTGGCTGATGTTGTCATTATTCCATGGGGTTTTCTTGGGCCTGGCAGGTTCTGGCAACAATCCTGACTGTCTGTGACGTGTTTATGCTCAAAAAAGAAACCTTAAACTGAATCCCATGTCTCTTGTGTATGTTGATGATGATCTAAGGAGGGCCTCAACCTCACAGAGATCTGCCAGCCTCTGCCTCCTCAGTGCTGGGACCACCTCACTCTGCTGATGTTAGCATATTTTAATTAGAAAACCCACAGCCACCACTCAAAGATTTACACCTCAGAAGAGGCTCATAAAAACAATAAGTGAATAAACAAAAATGTTCCTACAGGTGTAGTGGTTCACAGCTTTAACCCCAGTCAGTACTCAGGAAGCTAAAGCAGGTACCTCTATGAGTTCAAGGCCAGACAGAAACTTGTTTCACTGTAGGCTGGTATCACAATCTCTTGCTTAAGGAACCTTTCCAATGTTTGTTTTTTGGTTTTTGATATGGGATCTGATACAGCCCAGGCTGGACTTCCCCAAGATGATAAAACAAGACAAGACTCCATGTGACTTAGATTTTATTTTGTTTTAGTCGTGGATGAATGGTATCACTTTGTAGACTGAGCTGGTCTAGATCTCACAAAGATCTACTTGGCCCTACCTCTCACTCAGGTGAGACTCAGAAGACCGCCATCTTCTGTAGGGAAGACCAGCTTTGAACTCTTTTATTCATTTATTTAGTTTTTTTTTTTTCTGAGAGAGAGGGTTTCTCTTTGTAACTTTAGCTGTCCTGGAACTCAGTATGTAGACCAGGCTATAATCAAATGTACAGTGGTCCTTCTGCCTCTACCTCATGAGTGCTGGGATTAAAGGTATGTGCTACCACACTCCACACCTTGTCCTCTTTATTTGTTTTTAATTACATTTGTTTATTCTATGTGCCTGTGTGTATGAGTATAGGTGTCTGTGTGTGTGTGTGTGTGTGTGTGTGTGTGTGCCTGCACCACAGCTCCTGTATATGAATAATAGAGTCACTAGTATGTTGAATTTGTTATTATCGTATTTCCAATAGCCTTAGCCTTAAGGACCTCCAAGAGCAGAGGTAAATGGCCTGAAATGAAAACCAGCAGAATCAGATATCAGAAGCCATCCTCCTCTTCTGTAGCTCCCTCCCAGTGTTAACCGTCCTGTCGAGGAAACGTACATTTTCTAAACCCAACTTCTTGAATTGTTCTCCAAATGTGTGTGAGAGTTGTGCCTGATTCTAAATTCCTCTCATTCATCTTTTGAAGAAAATTATTACATATATTTGTTCATTTGTTTAGTTATACCTATCTATTTATTTATTGGGGCAGGGCTGTGGGAGCACACTATGTCTGCCTTAATGTGTACATGGAATTTGCAGGGGCTGGTTCCTCCTTTCAGCATGTGGGTCCTAGGATTGAACTCAGGCTTGAGAGCCAGACTTTTCCCCACTGAGCCATTTCTCACCTTCCTCCAGATTCCTCCTCTTCAAGTACATCCTGCCATCCCGTGCCACCACAGTCAGCTCGTTCGTCTTAAGACATAGGGAGACCATATTTCTTGTTGCTCAGGTTACTGAGTGACTATAACTTAATATTGGGCTATGTCATGTTCAGTTTTGCTTCACTCCCAGCTGGCCTGAACTATGAAGATTAGGATGGCTTGAAACTCATGGAGATCTATGCATCTGTCTCCCAAGAGGTGGGATTGAAGGCCCAAGCCACAACACCTGACCAGTTTTTTGTGTTGGTACCGGCGCAGACCTAGAGACCATTAAGACCAGTTGGAACCCTTTTGCCCAACATAAGACAGTCAACTTGGTTTTACTACATATTTAATTTGTATGTATAGGCAAGAAGACAACTTGTGGGAGCTGATTTCCACCATACTGGTTTTAGAAGTCCAGCTAAGGTCCTACTGAGGGTCAGCAAGCACCTTTATCAAGAGCCATCTTGCTGGCTGAGGCAACTCAGTTTAGGTAAATTCGATTTCAGAATACTGTTTACCCAGTTTTTCTGATAATTTTAAATAGGACAAGGGCAAAGTTAGTACTAATGTTTTCCAAAATCTCTTTTTAGATATGCATCTGCCCCAGGTCTGGCTTCTCAGCCCTAGAGGAGGCAGAGGCAGGCAGATCTCTGTTTTCTTTTTTCCCTACCAAACGGATCCCAGAGAGATCATTAGGTTTGGGAATGCCCTCATTCCTTGACCTGCTGAGCCATCCTACTCCTTCCTTAAATGCTTTCTGGTTACTGTTGCAGTACCAAGCTTTCTACTGAGGATAGTCCAAGTCATTGTAAAAAAGAGGCTAGCTACCTCCTGAGTAGATTGCATTGCTAGCCCTTTTGCCTGAGTTACTCCTTTAAACGAGCTCTGTCTTCAGGGGCTCAAGAGTCCAGCAGGTGTTCCACATACATACCTGAAATGCTAAATATCTCTGCATTTAGGAGTCTGACAAGCTAGAAACTACTGTTTTTTGCTCTCTTTTTCTGCTCTCTCTCTCTCTCTCTCTCTCTCTCTCTCTCTCTCTCTCTCTCTCTCTCTCTCTCTCTCTCTCTCTCTCTCTCTCTCTCCCCTCCTCCCTTTTTGGGGAGGAGAGTGGGCACAGGACAAGGTCTCTACAAACAGCACTGGCTATTCTGGAACTGGTTACCTAGACCAGGCTGATCTGCAACTCACAGAGATCCATCTGCCCCTACTTCCCTAGGGCTGGGCCACCACACCTGAGTGCCCATGCTCAGATTATGGGCATGTGCCACCAAAACCCCTATTTGTTTGCTTTCAGTTTTTGAGAGTCTCACTTTGCTTTTCTTTATCTTTGTTTTGGTTTGGATAGTTTGTTTGCTAGTCTTACTATGTAGGCTGGCTGTCCTTGCACTCATGAAGATCTACTTAATCAGTGCTGGGATTAAGAGCTTACACCGCCATCACCAGGCTCTTCACTGATTTTCAAAATTGGAGTCTGGTTTCAAATTCTCAGTGTCGTAGGGGATGCTCCTTGCTGCTTCCACCTCCTATATACTGAGGCTACAGGCATGCACATAAGCATTTTCTCAACTGATCTACATCCCTAGTCTTCCTTTATCCCCCTCCTCTCCCCTTTTCTCTCTTCCTTTCTACTCCCTCCCCCTACTACCCGCTTCTTCTTATCCTCTCGCCTTTCTTTTGTAGTTTTTGGATACAGACTTTTTTTTTTTTACTAATTATTATTATTTGTTATTTTATATGTGGCTGTTTTGTCCAATGCATATATGTGTACCATGTACATGCTTAGTGCCTGTAAAGGTCTGAAGAGAACATCATACGCCCTGGAACTGGAGTTATGGCTGTCTGAGATTGTGGGCGCTGGGAATCATACTTGTGTCCTTTGCAAGGTTGGTAACCAGTACTGTTATCTACTGAGGCATCTCTCCAGCTCAAGTCAGTTTAATTAAGCACCTCAGGCTAGCTGGGAACGTGTGCTTCCCTGTGCACATTCCCTCTTGAATGTCCATGAACTAACTACGTGTGTGTGTGTGTGTGTGTGTGTGTGTGTGTGTGTGTGTGTGTGTGAGGTATGCTCTCTTGCCCTCCCATGGGTTCTGAGGATCAGACACTGTTTACCAGGCTTGCACACATCGAGTACCTTTAGCCACTGTGCCACATCAGTGGTCTGTGGTCCCACCGAAGATTTTGTTTGCTTGTGGCTGTCTAATGCAGTCCAGAACTAAGAACTCACTTGAACTGACCTTCCTCTCTACCTCTAACTACTTTCATTTGTTTGAGAGTCTCACTCGGACCCAGGCTGACCTAGAACTCTTTAGTCTCTGGTTTCAGTTTCTAGAGCTTTTTGGGATTACAGCTGTGAGCACCACACCCAGATTACTTTCTAAGATTGTAACAATGCTTGAACATTGGTATTTAAAATCTATTTTTGTTTTTTTTTTTTTTTTTGGTTTTTCGAGACAGGGTTTCTCTGTGTAGCCCTGGCTGTCCTGGAACTCACTTTGTAGACCAGGCTGGCCTCGAACTCAGAAATCCACCTGCCTCTGCCTCCCAAGTGCTGGGATTAAAGGCGTGCACCACCACCGCCCGGTTTATTTTTGTTTTTTTTTTAAATGTCCCACTTGTTTTAGAAAAAGAAAGCAAAGTTTAACATTTTCATATGCATTGTATTAAGAGAACTAAACTTCCTTTATAATTTTAAATGGGCACACACACCCATTATTCAAAATCAGTAAACCTTTATAATTTTAAAAGGAAACACTGGGGGGCGGGGGCAGACATCCCTTTAACTTAGTGTTCAGGAGGCAGAGGCAGCCGGGCGGTGGTGGCGCACGCCTTTAATCCCAGCACTTGGGAGGCTGAGGCAGGCGGATTTCTGAGTTCGAGGCCAGCCTGGTCTACAAAGTGAGTTCCAGGACAGCCAAGGCTACACAGAGAAACCCTGTCTCGAAAAGCCAAAAAAAAAAAAAAAAAAAAGCAGAGGCAAGGGTGTCCTGGTCTACATAGCAACTTCCAGGCCAGTCAGGGCTACAAAATGTAATCCTGTCTCAAAACAAAAATTTTAAGAAGTTTTTACTTTTTTTTTTTTTTTTGGAGACAGGGTTTCTCTGTATAGCCCTGGCTGTCCTGGAACTCACTTTGTAGACCAGGCTGGCCTTGAACTCAGAAATCCGCCTGCCTCTGCCTCCTAAATGCTGGGATTAAAGGCGTGCACCACCACTGCCCGGCGAAGGAGAAGTTTTTAATGTAAACCAAAGCACACCTATTCACACCCAATAGCATTTACTTAATAATGTGTGTGTCTCAATGATAGATTTTTTTTTTAATCCCATTTACTTCTTCTAATGTTAACTTATAGTGTTTGGTTTGTCCTACCAGCAGATGGCACTCAAATCCCACCGCTTGTAAAGTTTTCTTAAGATCACTAAAGAGCACTAAATTTGTGCTCTGCTTTGGAGCTGAACAGAGATTTAATGGTGGTCACATGTCAAAGCCCAGTCCCATCTTGTCTCTGTGTCTCTGCTTCCTCCCGTTATCAGAAGCAGAGGGCAAACTGAAACATGGAGAAGGATTGAAGGACAAGGTATACTTACTGAGCTCCCAGTAAACTAAGTCCTAAATGTGCATCAGTACATTGGCTCCTAGAAGGGCCAAATCACCGAGGTGCGGATTGATATCCTCAGTTGATGCTGAGACTGGGGCTCATACTTCAGATCCCTAGCCCAAACCCCTCAGGCCTCAGCTGGAGGACACAGTAATAATCTTTTACTTAGAGCCACATTTTGCCCACAGGCATCTTGTTATTGTCCATCCTTGGATCACTCAAAAGAGCATTCAAAAACTGTATGGGGGTGAGTGGGAGAGCTGGAGAGATGGCTCTGTAATTAGGAATACTTGCTACTCTTTCGGGGGACCTAGATTCCGTTAGCAGAACCAATACAGCAGATCCTCTAACTCTAGTTTCCGGGAGATTCTGAGGCCCTCTTCTGGCCACTGTAGGCACTGCATAACACGGTGCACATGCATTCTGGCAAAACACACAAGTAAAACAGAAGAGACAAATCTTAAAAGAAAAGAGAAACCTGCTCTGGGGCTAGAGACGCAGCTTAATTGTGTGTGTGTGTGAATCCATCGGTTCAATCCCCAACACCACACAATCCTAATGTGGTGGCACATGCCTGCAATCCCAGCACTTGGGAGGTAGAGATCAAAAGATGTCAGAAGATCAAGACCGTCTTTGGCTACAGGAGTTCAAGGCCAGCCTGGACTATTTGACATCTTATCAGTAGTAATAGAAAGAAATGGTTTGCTTTTCTTATAGGAAGTGGAAGAATTCAGCATGTAGAAAGATTTTTCATTGATGTGATCGAGGCCCAAAAGTATACAATAATTTTAATATGATAGAACTTTAAATAAAGTTTTCCATACTGGTGTGATCTTAGTATTAGACTCAAAAGGAACAGAGTTCTTTATACCAGTCACAACTAGTTTAGGCGAAGAAGGCTTGCAACCCAGTAGGTTGGTAGACATGGTTTTGGGAGGTCTAGAGGCTCTAGTTAGCTGGAAGCCTCCTTTGCTGTATGGGAAGGATTTGTGTGTGCCCTAGTGGAAGTTACCTATATTCACATGGATTGATTTATGTCAAACTCTCCTAAAATTGAGACAGGATATAAGGATAGAGCCCTGTGCCTGTGAGAATTCTTCATAGCCACCCTGTTTCAAAGAAGCAACTTGCAGGAGGGTTGTGTGCCTGATCAGAGCTGCAGTCACCAAAGAATTAGTATCAACTCCTGCCACAAATCCTGCAACCAATGAACCTTCCCCCAAGTGGGAAACTTGAATTTTGCTTCGCTTTAAACGCATCCCCTCATCCCCTTGTATATACTCATATTGCCCAAGCATGAACATCCCAAGATGCAGTACTCTTGTCATTCTCAAACAAACTGTATTCTGGAGAGTAGATCTTCATTACACATCCGAGGCACATCACCTTGTATGTATGAACTCAAAAAAAGAGTGGCCACAGATGCCCAGGAGAGATGTCAAGAATGGGAAAGTCAGGCAGTGGTGGTACATGCCTTCAATCCCAGCACTTGGAAGGCATAGGCAGGTGGATGAGACCAGCCTGGTCTACAAAGTAAGTTCCAGGACAGCCAGGGCTACGCAGAGAAACCCTGTCTTGAAAAACAAAACAAAAAAGAATGAGAAAGAATTGTTGAAAGCATACCATACCATTCTAAGCCAGATGTGGTGGATCACTCTTATAATCCAACACATGTGGTGATGGTAGTGGGGGATAAGGCAGGAGGTTTATCAGTTCAGTATGGATTACATATATGAAGACTTCTTGTCAGACATGGTGGTGCAGCTTTTAATCCCGGCTCTTGGGAGACAGTGAGAGGAGGATCTTTGGGAGTTTGAGGTCAGCCTCATCCACACACATTGAGTTCCATGGAAGCCTGGTCTATGTAGAGACTCCATCCCAAAAAACAAAACAAACAACGAAAAGACTTGTCACACATTTATTTAAACACTGAAAATCCCCTACACCCAACACATACACAGCAGTGTAAAGATCCCCAGTAGTATATTACTAATAAAGCCACCCACCTATAGTGCAATAGGGCCAGTCACTTAAATCAAGAAGTCTGAATCATCTGTAGACCAAACAAAGGTCAGGTGATAAATCTGTTCTTGGTCGTCAGTTGTAACTTAGGTACCTTAGGACTAACACATTACTGTGTGTCAACTTTACTGATTTTCAAGCATGGTATATGGTTGTTGGCTACTTGAGAGTTTAAGCCTATCGCTTCCCACTTTGTCTGTAGTGGTCCTCAGCACCTGGCAGCACCATCTCAAAGCTCTTCACCTCTCAGTGAAGCTGTTTAGAATCTACACTGACACTGCCCTCTGAGCACAACTGTGGCCTTCTTGGATAGATGGGACTGCTGGTGGGCAAATTCTCTAGAGCTCAGAGCTGGAGATTCAGGTGGTGGCTGCCAATGGCTACTTGGGCCTGCCAAGCTGTAAAATGGTGCATTCCATTTACCCTATAGCCTGAAGCAGGGAAGTACACACTGGCAACTTCTTTCTCTCCATCCACGAAGTAAACACTCTCAAGGGTTTCTTCATCTAGAAATTTCACCTCTTAGTGCTGAATACACGTCCCAAAGGACAACAACTCTTTAGGTCAACATTTCTGAGGTTGCCTTTACTGCTCAACCTATCCCCCATCCCCATCCCCACCCCCCCACCCTGAGATCACATGTTCTGCGTTTTCTACAGGATTCATCTATACAAGAAGATTCTGTTCCCAAGAGCTAGTAGGAATCACTTGCCCTTTAAGTATCCAGTTAGGGAAACAGCCCTGCCTGATGAAAGCTTGGGCTCTGACTCATATGGCCTGGTTGCCTAAAGGAAGACAGGGCATGATGCTGAACCAGACCGTTCTGGTGTGTTCTAGATGCATCATTGTCTTGCTCAGCTCCTCTCGAAGCTGTTCAAGCCTCTTATGGTAGGAAGCACCCTGGGCACCATAAATCTCCCGAGGGGTAGAATACATCTCTAAGCTTAAGCAGCTCAGCCCGGAGGTGTGGTAGAGCAGGCGCTCCAGAACAGCCACTGAGATGGGATTCCTTAAGTAGTTGAACATGATGAGCTGAACACATTGGCTCAGGGCAGGCAGGAAGACATTGAGCTGGGAGTCCATAATCATACAGTTCTCCAAGTCCAGGGTCTTCAGGGTGGCTGCAACTCTCTCCAGCAGGACTCGAAGAAGCTCAGGACTTATGTCGGTCAGAATGACACCACTCAGGTTCAGGTGTTTGAGCTGTCGGATGCCTGGACAATGGGACAGGGACTTCATGTCTGATTCTGACATCTGGGTATCAGTGATACAGAGGATCTCCAAGGGAGACTCCAGGCACCTAGGGAGACACCAAGTAGTTAGTGGTTATAAGTAGTAGTGGTTAGGTTAGGGAGTCCTGGGGTAGAGTGGATCATTTTCTCTAAGGTCATCCTGGCCACCTGATAAGCATCAATAGGTAGTATGCTGCCTCTTAGAGGCTGCTCATTCAGTTGCTGGTAGAGCTTCTCGAAGGACAGCTGTGCAAGGCTTATATCTACACACACAACGGCCTCAATAAGTTTCAGGATTTGGTATGTACGCATGGGATGGATCCCAAGTTGGGCCTTTCTTTCAGCCTCTGCTCCATTTTTTTGTCCCCACATTTCCTTTAGACAGGAATAATTCTGAGTTAACAATTTTAAGATGGGTGGGTGGCCCCATCCCTCAATTGGAGGCCATGTCTATCTACTGGAAGTGGTTTCTTCCAGTTCCATCTCCACACTGTCAGACATTTTGGCTAATGTCATCCCCATTGGGTCCTGGGGACTCTCACATCCCAGGTCTCTGGGGCTTTCTGCCCCCTAATCCCCACTGCTGCATATTTCAATTTATTCTCCTAGCCCTCTGGGCATCCCTCCTATCTCTCCTCATACCTGATCCTGCCCCTCCTTTCCCCTCCTGTCTCCCCTCTCTCACCCAATTTCCTCCCTCCCTCTGCCTCACCATGATTATTTTGTTCCTCCTTCTAAGTGGGATTGAAGCATCTACACTTGGGCCTTCTTTCTGTCTTCCTATGGTCTTTGAGCTATATCGTGGGTATTCTGAACTTTTTTGCTAATATCCACAGTGAGATACTTATAGTCAACAATTGGATTGAGGTCCAAGACCAATATGGAAGAGTTAGAAGAAGGACTGAAGGAGGTGAAGGGGATTGCAACCCCACAGGAAGAACAACAGTGTCAACTACCCCAGACCCCTCAGAGCTCCTATAGACTAAGCCAAAAACCAAAGAGCATACATGCATGGGCTGGTTCACAGTCCCAGGCACATGTATAGCAGAGGACTGCCTTGTATGGCATCAGTGGAAGAGGATAAGCTTGATCATGTGGAAACTTGATGCCCCAGGGAAGAGGGATACTGGTGGGGGTGAGGTGCAGGTAGGTGGCTAGTTGGAGAAGCACCCTCTCAGAGGCGGTGGTGGGGTAGGGTGGGGTGTTGGGTGAGGAAAACTTGGGGAGGGGAGGACCTGGACGGGAGCCAACTTATAGAATGTACATAAATAAAGTAATTCAATTAAAAAGAAAAAAAAAGAGTCTGCTCACTGAAGTTACCCATTCTAACTTGAGGCATGATATTATCACTGTAGGACTATCTCAGCCCACAGTCCAGCATCTCCTTTCCCCACTCAATATAGACAACCCTAGCTCAGGTTCCATCATTAAATTGCTCCAACAAGAAAAAGGCTTTGTTGTGGTCATTGGGGAATGCTCACCATCCTCCCTCACCTGAACATCTCATCCATTTGACCTTTGAGGAAGTCGATGGAGTCCAGGGAGAGGTCCTGGAGGCAGCACAGGTTGGAAAACTGAGAGGTGAACTGGCTGACCAACTCTTTCTTCTCCTCAGGGGTAATAGAGGCAGGCACATGAATGTGAGAGAGAATGAACGAGAGAAGATTTTTCATTCGGCCCAGGTAAGGGGCAAAGACAGCCAGAGTAGACAGCTTCCAGGTACAGCACACTTCCACTTCCTCCATATAGTCCAGGTCCAGAATGTCCAGAACCTTCACGATGTTCTGGATAGCTACCGTGTTGATCTTCAGCTTCTTACAGCCGAGCTGCAGCAGAGGTTTTCTCTCGCTTACCCACAGGAAGACATAGGAAAGGCATGCATCCAAGGCTCTTGGTTTGAGGCACAGGTCTACAAACACTTCCAATGAGTTTGGCTTGTCTACTACCTTTAGACCTCTCTTTTGTGTTTTTCTCTTATACTTGACCCCTGTCGTGTCTCCAGCCCACACAGTCCAGAAGTCCTTGTGCAAAGCTCGCAAATCCAGAACTCGCAGTTTGTAACTCCTGTGGGAGAAATTAGAAGTCTTAGACTTAAGACGGGAATCCATCCTTCCCCATTATGCTTTGTTTCCATTTTTTGAAATAGGGTTTCACTCTTACTACAAAGGCCAGACTGGCATCAAAAATGGCAGTCCCACTGCTTCAAAAAGTTAGAAGCCTGGAATTACAGGCTAGCACTATCAATCCAGATCTGCAAGGACTCCTTACTACCAACATCACTTTCCTCCTTCTATGCTCATTCTATTTATGCTGATGTTCTTCATTCCTTCCTCTTGAATCTAGTCTGATCCCACTACTATGGGAAAAGGCAGGGGCAGGCACCTTCAGCCATAGCTATGTCTGTCCTAAATAGCCCTAAACACTCCTATCCTTTCCCTAGATGCTCAGCAACGGTCCAATGGCCTGTGAAATCCTCATCACTGAGGCCAACATAAGCCTATAACCTTCCTTCCATTCTCTATTCTCTCTCTACCTAGACTCCCAGGCCTCCCTTCAGAGTACTTGGGTCTCCCTCACCTGGGGTGAATATTCCGGTCAAGCAGGGCATCAATCCCATCCAGTATGGCTTGTAAGACATCCAGGTACGGAGCTTTCATCTTCATCAGACCACCCAGTGGGAGACAGGGAAAAGGCCAGACCTGCACCATCTTCTTCAGAATGTTAAATCGTTTGTGGGTGAAGGCATCTTTGAAGAGTGGTGGGAAGAGCTCCACGGGCAGATCCTGCAGAGCGGAGATGGCCAGGGCCTCGTCCCTCAGCAGACTTTGCATTGCAAGTTGCAGGAGTGTGGGTGTGGCCTGCAAGCTCATCCTCCTCGAAGATCTCTAGGGAGACAGATGGTGCTGAGAAAATATTCAAGAAAAAACACCTTTTGGGGTCAAGGATTAAGAAGTCCTTTTTCAATCCAGAAACAAACTTAGAGCCACAGCCACCACTCTACCCATCCACTCCCAGACAGGATAACATTGCATTGTGCCCTCTCACCTTGAAATACACTCCAAGGAACCTAGAAGCTTATTCTGCTTCTTAGAAAAGAATCACCCAGGGTCCTGGAACAAGAACTGAGAATGCCCTGTGGACCAACACAGTCACCTTCTCGGTTCTTGCAATGAACTTGGCTGGGAACAATTTAGAAGGCTGTAAGATGATTGCTATTTTTTCATGGGGATGGGGAAGGGGTGGGGGTCAGTCCTGGGACAGCCAAGACTACACAGAGAAAGTCTGTCTTCAAAAACAAAACAAAACCAACCACAAATCTTAAGACTGTGCTCATTTGTGCTCCTAGCCTAGAGCTGGGCGTAAACAGTGAAAGGTTCCCCTGTCTTTCTTCCTTGGGGGTACACAGCCTCACAAAGTCACAAGGTTAGGAAGGCACAGTATTGGGTGGCATTCAGGAAGATAAGGATCTGAGAGCTGGTGGGGTGGGTAGGGGATGAGAGGAGGAAGGGAAAGTGGAGACTCTATTTGGATGATTTTGGTTGTTGTTTTTAAAAAGGAGAGAGGCCATGTTTTTGGAAGCTTTGGAAAGCAGTGATATAAGAGGTCAAGTCGTTTTTCAATGTCTCTGTGACTTTAGACAAATCACTCAACCCTTGCCCATCTGTGAATGTGGCCCATAACTGCACACTGGTCGTTGATAGAGCTCTTTTGGAGCACAGGATAAAACTTAGCAGATCCTGGTGGCCTCATGACTGTAGTCCCAGCTTAGAGGTAAGTAGTAGCAGGGGAATCAATTATTCAAGGTCAGTCTCAAGCTACACTTGGAGTTTCAGAACAGCCTGGTCTACTTGAGATCCTCTCTAGCTGCCTCGTTGGGCCTCAGTGGGGGGTAACTGAAGTACCAACGTTGAGGGTGATACCCAAGGGTTGTGGGAGGAGGTGACTGGGAGAGCAAGATGTAAAGTGAGTAAGTTAAAAAAACAAACAAAACAAAACCAAACAAAACAAAACAAAAACAGGGCTGGATAGATGACTGATGACTCAGCAGTTATGAGCACTGAGAACTCTTCTAGAAGTCCTGAGTTCAATTCCTAGCAACCATAACAGGGCTCATAACCATCTGTAGCTCTAGTCTTGGGGGTCTGACACCTTCTTCTGCCCTCGGAACCTTAGGAATTTTAATGACTTTTTTTGATAATCTCACATCGACCATCTTTTTTTTTAAAAGATTTATTTATTGATTTTATGTATCTGAGTACACTGTAGGTGTCTTCAGACACACCAGAAGAGGGCATAGGATTCCATTACTGACGGTTGTGAGCCACCACGTGGTTGGTGGGAATTGAACTCAGGACCTCTAGAAGCCAGCAGTCACTGCTCTTAACCACTGGGGCATCTCTCCAGCCCCACCATCTTTTGAAAATGTATCCCTTTGCCAGGCAGTGGTGGTGCACGCCTTTAATCCCAGCACTTGGGAGGCAGAGGCAGGCGGATTTCTGAGTTCAAGGCCAGCCTGGTCTACAGAGTGAGTTCCAGGACAGCCAGGGCTACACAGAGAAACCCTGTCTCAAAAACCAAAAAATACAAAAATTAAAAAAAAAAAAAACAAACCAAACAGCAAAAGCTATTGCCGGGCGGTGGTGGCGCACGCCTTTAATCCTAGCACTTGGAAGGCAGAAGCAGGCAGATTTCTGAGCTCGAGGCCAGCCTGGTCTATAGAGCGAATTCCTTTTTTTTTTTTTTGGTTTTTCGAGACAGGGTTTCTCTGTGTAGCCCTGGCTATCCTGGAACTCACTCTGTAGACCAGGCTGGCCTCGAACTCAGAAATCCACCTGCCTCTGCCTCCCAAGTGCTGGGATTAAAGGTGTGCGCCACCACCGCCCGGCTTATAGAGCGAATTCCAGGACAGCCGGGGCTATACAGAGAAACCCTGTCTCGGAAAAAATAAATAAATAAATAAAATAAAATAAAAAAAGAAAATGTATCCCTCCCCCAAGCCCCCGCCTTTTTCTTTTCTCCATATAGAGCATCTTTAAGCTGTATCTTCCACTAATCTTGCCTGACCTACTTCTGCATTAAACTAAAGTTCTCTGGCAATGTTATACCCTCATCTTTCCTTTTCTATTCTGGAAAAATAAAGCAATGTTTTTTAATTCTACTATACAAAGAAAGTCATTCCTTATTAAAATGATGTCTCTTTTAAGGTTACAAGAAATATATTCTCATCCTTAGATGTTCCTTAATATTTCTCTGCCCTGCTTACTGATCCCGGTTTGGTTTCAGCCCCAAGGGGCTGAGGTGCATATTTTATGTACCAAAGCCAACTTGGCCTCTAGGTCTCCCAAGCATCACTCAGCCCCGACCTGGCATCCCCCACCCCTAATCCTGAACTTTCTAGCCCAGGGGCCTGGCTGCCCTTCCCCCAGGGGCTCTTCCATATATAATCCAAACAATTTGCCCTCCCCCCATGACCCCCCCACAGTCCTTTTTCCTTCTCTTTAAGCATGCATTTTCTCTCTCTCCTCTCCTTTGTCTTCCTCCCCATGGTGGCTTCCCCAGTCTCTTTCCTTGGGGCCAGGGAGCTTGCCCACCAGAGAGCAGGTTCCTAACAAGCCTGCATTTATGCATATTTTAATCTGACTTGAATGGACCCATTTCACCCACAGAGAAATAACTTATCAATCCCTTTCATTTTATTTGCTTTCTTGAGTCAAGGTCACATTTTTATTGGGAGAGTCGGGTGAGAAAGGATGGAGTCTCTTACAGCACAGTCTGGCCATGAATTTTGATGTAGCCAAGGGTGACCTTGAACTTCTGATCCCATCTGAATGCTGGGATTTGAGGAAAGGACCAACAAACCCTGTTTATGCCATGTTTATGCACAGCCGGCAAGTACTACAGCAACTGAGCCACATTCACAGCCCTTCATTTCCTTTTTATTGTCACTGGGCAGAGCCACACTACAAACTTAACTAATGTATTAAAAGGGAATTGAATCTAATTACATGCATAGTATATAAAGTAACAAATAAGAGTCCCCTCTCTGCATAGAGTAAAGCTATAGTTACTGTTTGCTGTAATCCTAAGGGGTTTTTACTCCCACTTGTACCAAAAAAAAAAAAAAAAATTCAGTGGCCAAAATCAGCCAAAAGGCAAAACTGAAGACCTTAGTTAGATCCCCAGATCCCACAAAAATTCAGATGTGGTGTCATGTATCTGTAATCCCAGGTTACTACTACCCCATGGGAGGTCACTACCTGCTACCTGAATGAACGAGCTGGGAGGAATGAAATTACTCCCCAGTTATCTTCTGACCTCATGTGTACCATATGAGCACACACATGTCTAGGTTTGGTCTGTTGCTATGTATTGTGATGCTAATTACTAGCCACCCCCCCCCCAAGGTCTGGTTGTCTCTGGGATGAGGAAATCCTCCCTAGCACCAAGTGATGCATGTAACCTTGCTCTTTAATTTTAAATTATTGGTTAAATAAAAGATTCTGACAGCCTGTAGCTGGGCAGAAGAGAGGTAGGCATGGCTTCAGTTCTGGAGGAGAGGACAGAGGAAGGAAGAAGCCACCATGGGGCAGGTGGATTCTGAAAGCATGGCCAATCAGGGCCATGTGGGAGTGGGGGGTGGGGTGGCCCAGGCAGGACATGGCAAGTGATATCTTGGGGTTATTGATAAGGAGGTAGACAAACTAGCATAGAGGGTTGATATCTGCCCAGCTCTAGTACTATTAAGGCTTATTATAAATATAAAGATTTTATGTCTTTTATTTGGGAACTAAGAGATCTAAGGTGAGGTAGAAAGCCACAATTAATTTTAACCACAACACACACATACACACAATTAAAAAATGTAAGGCTCTTTTTACATATTTCCTCTCTCTATCTCACAAAGCTTGTGAGTAAAAGAATATGACATTGCCTTACAGAACTGGCCAAGATAACAACTTCCTGTGCCCTTGGTCAGTGGAAGATCTTGTATAATCAAGAAAGTGGAGAAAATACAGAGAGTCACAACATCTCATGTATTAAAAGGGAACATGCAGTTGCAGAGATAATGCCAAAGGCATCTGTTTCCCTGAAGAAGCAGGGTGAAGACAGGTAGCTATAGTATCCCAGGAGACCAGGCCAGATATACCAGGAGCAAGAGAGATAGCTCAGCAGTTAAGAACCCAGCCTGCTGAGGACCTGGGTTCAGTTCACAGCACCCACACAGTGGCTCACAACCACTGCCACTCAGGTTCCAGGGGTGCTGACACCTCTTCTAGTTTCTGCAGGCAGTAGGCATGCGTGCATATAAGTAAAATCTTTGAAAGAGAAGCCATACATCATATCACGTAGGAACCCTAATTCTGAAATTAACAGAGGTTTGCTATTTTAATATATCTAGGAATTTCAAGGTCAAATTAAGTTTCTTTTTTTAATCACTGTTTTATAATCTTAACCAAAAACAGTAATACCACCCAGATACTATTCTTAAGTAGACATAAGGTTTTTAAAAAAATACATTTCTGTGGGGCAGTGGTGGCACCTGCCTTTAATCCCAGCACTTGGGAGGCAGAGGCAGGTGGATCTCTGAGTTCGAGGCCAGCCTGGTCTACAGAGTGAGTTCCAGGACAGCCAGGGCTACACAGAGAAACCCTGTCTCAAAAAAAACAAAAACCAAAACCAAACCACACCAAAATACATTTCTTACAGGGAACTCGCTTTTATTTGTTTGTTTTGAGATAAGATTTCAGTTTGTTGCCCTGTCTGTCTTTCAATATCAATATACATATATATATACATACACATACAACTTATAAAGATAGATAGATAGATAGATAGATAGATAGATAGATAGATAGATAATTTTTGACTCTGTCTCCTGGGTGATGGGATTAAAAGTATTCACCACCACTCCCAGTCTCCCAAAGTTCTTTTAAACCACAGGCAGGAAACGCTGTAAATCTGGAACAAAACCAGGAGGTGTTGAGTGACAGTGATGGAGAGAGTTGGGAGTCAGGAAAGCTGAAGCCATGGGCCATCACTTGGAGTCATAGCCATGCACCTCTGTCTCCTGAGTGCTGAGATTAAAGGCGTGGACTGCTACACCTGGCTCTTTGAAACACTTTTATAATAACAATAATAATAATTATTATTATTACTACTACTACTACTACTACTACTATCTTGGGTTCCAGACTACTACTACTACTACTATTATAACTTCTCTTGGGTTCCAGACTGGCATTGAACTCAACCATGTAGCCAAGGGTGATCCTGAACTTCTGATCCTCCTGCCTCTACCTCCCAGTTGCTAAAATGACAGGCATGTGCCAGCATGCCTGGTTTTATGTTGTGCTGGGGATCAAACCTAGGGCTTGTGTATGTTGGGCAAGTACTATATCACCTGAGCCAGGAGTTTCCCAACAAGGACCCCTGTGGACCCCAAAATCCTATCAGTGAGCAGGATACCTGATTAACTCAGTCACTTACCAGAGAGTTCCACCAGAATATGTAACCAGAATGCTCTAGCTAGTGACACCACTCTTCAGTGAGCAAAGCCAGGAGCTGAGTCTTCCAGTATGTTTTATGCAGAAAGCCAGCAAGCTGCAAAAGGCAGAGGGTTAATGCTCCCAGTGAGACACTGCAAATCAGGCAAATTAACTCCCCATCTCATTCATCATCAGCCAACAGGGGTGTGTGGAGGAAACAAGCAATCCATCATTTTATTTGATCAGGTGCTGAACCACATTTCTGAGACCTGTGCTATCTGCTTCTCTTCTTCCCATCACCATCACTTGTACCATTTTTTTTTTTAAGGTTAGGTCTTCCTTATAGAGGCTTGGCCTAGAGCTCTCTCTGCAGATCAGGCTGGTCCTAAACTTATGGAATTCACATGCTTTCAACTCCTGAGTGCTGGAATTAAAAGTGCAGATCACTATACCTGGTTCTTTAAAATCTTTAAAAAATAAAAATAACAATAACAAAACAACATCATCATCATCATAATTCTGTATTTTGCTTTTTTGAAACAGGGTTTCTCTGTGTAGGCCTGGCCATCCTAAAAACAGGCATCTTGGTACATGTATGTAATTTTAGCATTTGGGAGGTAGAGATAGGTCATCCTTGACTACATGGTGAATTTGAGGCCAGCCTGGAACCCAAGAGACCTTATCTTAAGAAGGGGGGGGAAGAGGAGGGGGAGGAGAGGAGGAGGAGGAGGGGAGGAGAGGAGGAGTTAAGAGAAGGAGGAGGAGAGGGGGGAGAGGAGGAGGAGGGGGAGTTAAGAGAAGGAGGAGGAGGGGGAGAGGAGGAGGAGGGGGAGTTAAGAGGAGGAGGAGAGGGGGGAGAGGAGGACGAGGAGGACGAGGAGATGATGATGATGGTGTATGAAACCCATTGTAAATGTAAAACAAACTTTATGTTGCGCCAGCCTCATGTAGACTGCATTGATTGCAACCGGAAGCCATGCCAGCTGGTGGTGGGGCCCAACTTTAACTCCAGCACTCAGGAAGCTAGGAGGATTTCTGTGAGTTTGAACTCAGCCTGGTTTATGTATGAAGTTCCAGGACAGCCAGAGCTACATAATAGAGAGATCCTGTAGCAAAAGACCAAAAAGCAGGAAGAAAGGAAGGGCGGAAAGAAGATGGATGCTAGGAAAGTCACACACCTTTAATCCGGGCACTTAGTGAGCACGGCATATAGAGGTCTATGAGTTCACGCCCAGCCTGGTCTACAAAAAGGAGTTCCAGGATAGCCAGAGCTATGAGAACTTGTCTCAATAAGTAAATTAGTAAACAAACAAAAGAAACAACAAAAATCCCCAGAAGCCTGGAAGCGCTGAGCAAGATCGTACACACCATTAATCTCGGCAGAGGCAGGCAGATCTCTGGGCAATCAGAGATACCCAGTGGTGTCTCAAAACAAACAAACTAAAAATCAACCAACCAAAGGAGCCAGGCAAGTGACTGGATTACTTTAGGTTTGTGTAAATGCCTTCTGTGAAGCGTGTTTGAGGTTCGCGACCCATAAGATACACACCGATCCTTAAAGCTACCCCGGACTGTTCCCGAACTGCTAGAAACATAAGGTCTGTTTACTACACCTGTATTACTCTGGAGAGTCGTGACTACCTGTGGATGACCATAAATACCTGCAATGAAGTCTCTGCTGAACTCCAGAGGCCGGAGATCGTCTACGGAAATCAGCGTTGGAAAATCTGCAGAGAACTGCAATCCCCCACCAGGGAAGACTAAGACTCCTCCTCTTCCCTCCTCCTTCTAGCCCCTCCCCTTTCCCCCGCAGTCCCACATTCCGTAAAAAGGCAGCTGGTCTGTGGATGGCTGTTAACTACCGTTTCTAGCCCGAAGGCTTTCCAAACTTGAGGGTCAATTCCAAGACGCCAGTGTTTTAAAGTGTCCAATTGTAACTAATCCTCTGAAGAAAACTAGGGACTCTCACTCAGTTGAAAGAAACAGAAGCAGACAAACTTTGAGTCCAGGTGTTATTCCCGGGTTATTGCAGAAGCAACACAAGTTTTACTTTTTACTTTTTATTTTGTTTTGAGATAAGGTTTCTTACAGCCCAGGCTTGGCCACTAATTCACTATATAGCCAGTGACCTTAACTTTAGATTTTTCTGCTTTCATCAAAATGCTGGGATCACAGGTGTGCGCCATCTTTACACAGTGATTCACACAGAATTGAATTCACATGTGAGGGGGTCTCTTCAAACATCTTGCCAGCAGAGTGTGGATCAAAGATCCTTAAGAGGCCAGAAGAAAGTCCAGTTCAACAAGACTCCTAGTAGCCTAGCTCAAACTCTGACACCTGGTAGTTTATTTATTTTAGGTATATTTCTGTACAGCACAGTTGCGGTTGATGGGGAAAGCTTCCTGGTGATTAATTACCACAACCCTGTGTGCACAATAATGCTTATGACACGACTGCACTGAAATTCTTTGTAGAGTACCGTTGACATCATCCATCAAGATGAGTATTGGAGATTGACTACATGTGACATTGTAAGGGTCTGGGGGAGGATCTGGTGTGGTCTAGTCATGCAGCTAGTGCAAAGAGCATCAGGGTCTTGTTCACCACCCCTCGGACTCTAGCCTTCTGGGCAGAAAACCGGTTATACCTCTTTCACTTTGAAGAGACAGCCCTAGCTGTTTAACATTCCTGGTTTCCCTGATGCTTATAGGTGAGCTCAAGAACCTCCTACACCCAGGGCTCAACCTCTGAACTACTTTGCTGTGGAGGGAGCCTGTTTTGCACTTAAATGGCCCTGGGGAAGCATTGGAAGCATCCAGAGGGTCGACTGGTGAGGCAACTTTACTGATATTTTGCGTAGATAAAACCTTCTTCCAGGTGGGAGGATTCCTGGAACAGGCAAATGTCGCCATGATAGGGAGAAACATGGGGATCTGGGCTTCTATAGCACACTAAGCTTTGCCTTTCTGGGAACCCTGAAGGTCCAGTCTATGAGAAATCAAAGCTCAGCAGGCTGGGAGGAGTAACAGGGCTCAATCTTCCACCTTATGTTTCAGGGATCTCTGAGATACCTCCTTTCTCAGGTGACAAAAGTGAGGGGAACAACCAACATGACAGTCAGTCATGCCCTGTGGATACCAATATTTTGCCTCAGAATCCATGCAGGAATTGATGTGTTTATAAAAAGATAAAGAGGTATAAGATATATGTTCTATGGGGGCGTGGTGAGGTGTGGGGGAAGTGGGGTGCCTCAGCAGGCCCATGCCAAGGCATCCCTAACCCCTGAGGGGCCAGCCACACGACAACGATGGTATAGTATAGAGTTTATTCAGGGCATGAGGAGGGGAGTTAAGAGGGTAGTAGAGGCAGAGAAAGGCAGAGAGAGAGAGAGAGAGAGAGAGAGAGAGAGAGAGACAGAGAGAGACAGAGAGAGACAGAGACAGAGAGAGACAGAGAGACTGAGAGACGCTGGCCCTGACCACATGGAGAGAGGGGGGAAGGGAGGGGCAAGAGACAAGAGAGGGAGGAGGGGGTCAAGCAGCCCCTCCTACAGTGGGCCAGGCCTACCTGGCTGTTGCCAGGTAACTGTGGGGCGGGGCATACCTGGCTGTTGCCAAGTGACTGTGGGGTGAAGCTTAGACAGAATGCTAACAGGAATATTCTCAGCGTCAGCACACCTTAAGTTTACAACCAACCAACCACACATACTTTTCAAGAACAAAACAATCACTGACGTGGAGGTGAGGTTAAGAGTTTGGTTTTGATTTTTTTTCTTTTTCTTTTTTTTTCTTTTTTCAATTTGCACTTGGTTTTTTGTTTTGCTTGAAATGGTCCCTCATAATCCAGACAGTCCTCAAACTAGCAAGGCAATCAAGGATGACCTTGGATTCCTGCTCTTCCTGCCTCTGACTCCTGAGTGCTGGGATGACAGACATGTTCCGTACTAGGCACAGAGAGATTCTGAGTCGAAAACTGCACAGCCTGTATAGCAGTGTCAAAATGGCTATCGAGGGTGGGAGTGCAGGCTTCTGCTAGGGTTCTCCTTCTCTTCCCACCTCCTATGGCCTGATTCCCAAGCAATTTTCTAGCTGGGGGCTCTAAAATCAAGATACCACGGTACCGTGGCAGAGAGAAATGCAATAGCAAAGTTTTCTCCATCTTGTCTTAACTGAAACCAGCTTTAGTTTCCATCTCCTGCTCTGAAAAGTCCCTTGGAAAAGTGGAAAAGCACCCAACCCTGTTCTAGAAACTCTGGGTCAAAATGCCCCAGGTAACTACATGTTCGTGGCTCTTGTTAAAGTGCTTGTTTGCTTGCTTTCCCCTGCAATTGCCAAACAGAATGCAGCTTTTCTTTGTCTTCAAAAACTCCCTGTACTATGCATTGGGGTTGCTCTGTGTGAAATACTTGTCTCTTCTCTTCTCTTCTCTTCTCTTCTCTTCTCTTCTCTTCTCTTCTCTTCTCTTCTCTCCTCTCCTCTCCTCTCCTCTCCTCTCCTCTCCTCTCCTCTCCTCTCCTCTCCTCCTCCTCCTTCTTCTTCTTTTCTCTCTCTCTCTCTCTCTCTCTCTCTCTCTCTCTCTCTCTCTCTCTCTCTCTCTTTTCCTTTCTTTTTAAGATATACCAGAATACATCAGATCCCATTATAGATGGTTGTGAGCCACAATGTGGTTGCTGGGAATTGAACTCAAGACCTATAGAAGAGCAGTCAGTCATCTTAACCCCACGAAAACCATCTCTCTAGCCAACTACAGACTCTCAATTCTTAACTTTGGCCATGGTCTTTGGGCCATTACATTGTAACAGCAACAGCTACTTGTGAATGGATTCTTCTTTAGACCTGAGCCATTTTTGGTTCTCTGTCTGTCTCTGTCTCTGTCTCTCTCTGTGTCTCTCTCTGTCTCTCTCTGTCTCTCTCTCTCTCTCTCTCTCTCTCTCTCTCTCTCTCTCTCTCTCTCTCTCTCTCTCTCTCCCTCTAGGGTCTCACCATGCTCTGGCTGGCCTGAAACTTATTAATAGATTAGGGCTAGCCATGAACTCACCAAGATCCATCTATCTGATTCCAGAGTTCTAGGACTAAAATGTGTGCACCACTCCCACCCAGGTTCCTAGCTATGCTTATAGTCTCTATATATCAAACATTAGCAGCTACTATTACCAAGCCTTGGGCTCTATATTAATTACCTTATATCTTGATCTGATAAAATATCTAACACAAACAACTTAAGAAAGAACAAAAGAAAGAAAGAACAAAAGAATGAAAGAAAGAAAGAAAGAAAGAAAGAAAGAAAGAAAGAAAGAAAGAAAGAAAAGGGTCATTTAACTACTTGTTAGCCTAGTCTAGAAAGTACTTCACAGTGGTACACACATATGTCTCCTAGGTGACTCTAGATCCTATCAAGTTGACAATTTGATATTAACCACCACAGACTTAGTATTTTTATCTGAGTTAGGAATTACTATTGTGCCCACTTAATAAATGAAGACACAGATTTAGCAGTAACATTGTAGACCTATGGCCTATTACAGCTAGGAAAACCTTTAAAGGAGATCTTGTTTAGTGTTTTTATATATATATTTCTTCTTTTTCTCTTTCTTCCTTCCTTTCTTTCTTTCTTTCTTTCTTTCTTTCTTTCTTTCTTTCTTTCTTTCTTTCTTTCTTTCTTTCTTCCCATGACAGGGCAAGAAGATGCAAAGGTTCCTCCATCTTGTATTCTTGCTGAGTCCATTTCAGGTTTAACTAGAATTTGATCTCCTTGATGGAGAAATTATCCAACTCTTTTCTAAAACCCAAAGGTCAGGATGTCCTAGCTATCTTTTCTCAGCTTCTGCTGAACTGCCTGTCCATTCTGAACTCCCTCCAGCTAACTGTTTATTTTAGCTTATGTTAAAATTTCTTCCTTCAATCTGCTTACTTCTGTGCAGACCCCTGCAGCTACCTAGCAAGATGTCAGGATGTTGTTTCTGCCTTTAAAATCCTGTCTATAGAGTGTGTTGTTATAAAGGTCATCTCTGGTGGCCTACCCAAAGCATCATGTAGCTCAGGCTAGTCTTAAACTCACTGTGTAGCTAAGGATGATCTTGAACTTCTTACTCTTCTGCTTCTACCCATTGAGTGCTAGGACTGAAGATGTACCTCACATTGTTCAGTTTAAGTCATACTGGGAATGGAACCCAGAGTTTCACATGTGCTGGGCAAGCACTCCACCAGCATAGTTCCACATCTAACCCTTTCTCTTTTCACTGTAGAATCCATTTTCTCAAAAAAAAAAAAAAAGCATATAAATAGAAGAAAGAATAGCTTCTAGGAGTGATTGCTAGCTACCACAGCAGTGGCAGCCTTTGGAAAATTTGTTATTTTTTGTTTGATAGAATAGCAATGGCAGTGACTCCCCTTTATCCTACTGATCTAGAAACTGTGGAGTAGGCCCTCCCTTCACCCCCAGGGCTGGAAGTGGCAGAGGAAAGGCCACCCTGGAAGAGAATTAGAGAAAAATCCCAACCTGGTCAACCATCTCACAGATTGTTTGAGACAGATTCAATATCCTGTTGTAGTTTTCTTTAGTGTAATGATTTTAATCTGTTTTTGGATAATATGTTTTTGTGGTGATTATCTCTAGAAAATATGTAACTTGTGACTATGAGGTAAGTTTCTTCCCAAAAGAAAAAAAACTTTGTCTCAAGAGGTATATAAAAAGGTATAAAAAGAGAAGAAATAACTTGCTGAAGCTTGTCTTTGCTTCAGCCAGTGTGTGTGTGTGTGTGTGTGTGTGTGACACACCCTGCATTCTTTTCTCTAACTGCTGACTGCCATAGACAATGGTTCCTGTAGGTATCTGGATCCACCTCCATCAACCAGCTGCTCTCAGTTTACCCTTTGGTGAGAAAGCTGGCATCCAGTGATATGAAATTATAAGCCAAATAAACCTTTTCCTTTCCAAGTTGCTTTGGTTATTGGACTTCATCAAAGCAACAGAAACCCCAAGATACTGCATATGTATATGTTAGGCAATCATAGTCTCCAGGGCCTAAGGTCAATTCTCCTTCCCCCAGGTCCATCTGGACAGGATATGGTATAATGGCCTAGAGGAGATAGGAATGGAACTGTAAACATCAAGTGGGGTATAGGTGTCACAGCTGGAGAAAAAGAAAGAAAGAAAAAACCACAAGGAAAGAATTCATCCTGAAACCCCACAGAAGAAAGGAAGCCCTCTAGACCAGATCCCTTGTACCTGCCTCATCTCCAGAACTATAAGAGCATAGGTGTTCATCCCTTTAAGGGGACAGGGCTGTGGTATTTTGTTACAGCAGCTGCAACAAAGTAATGTTGAGCTTTTCACATCTGCCAAATAACTGAAGCTGGCCGAGCTTTCCCACATGCTCTTGCTGTGGCCTGAGCACACCCTTCCCCTCTACCCATCCGTTCAGCATCGCCATCTTGACCTAAACATCTTTCTTCACGACAATGTCCATTGGCTCTACCTGGCTGGACCAGATCTTTCCATTATAAGGGTGTGGGGGGGGGGAGGGGGGACGGCTTCTACTTACTCTGAAACACGCTCATATCTTTCCAAGGTCTCCAGTCCTGTTCTCCAACTCCTCTGTGTCCTGTAAGTATTCTCCTGCTGGACTAAAGTTCTGTGAGGACAGCACCAGTTTAATTGTAGCTCAGTGGATGTTTATGGATTCACAGTCTTGGTGTTGGAGCAAAGAGGAGGGCCAGCTCTGTCTCCTAGAGCTTTCTTGACGTAACCTTTCCACATCACCTGATTCCCCCTTCTGTCATCCCTCCCTCCCTTTAGTCATTCAACAAACATTTGCCAAGCCTTTAGTACACGTCAGTGTCTAAAGTTCTGGATACTTGGAAAAGTAAGGAAGGAGCCAGCGTAGGTACAGAGGTTACCCTGGAACAGAAGGCTGGAGGTCAGCAGGTTTCCTGTGAAAGGTCTGACACAAACTCAGGCTCTAAATTTTGAGTCACATTATTTGCCTACAGTGTAAAATCACACACAGCGGCTTGTGAGCCAAGCATAGGGAGGATCCCAGATGTCCTAGGGAGAGGCACAAAAACAAGGACTTAAATGAGCATATGTGTGGCCACTTCTTTGGGTCCAGTATCTGGCTCTATGCCTCAACAACTATGTAACCTCAGGCCATTCAATGAATATTATCTCCTCCTCCTCCCCAGTAAAAGAGGACTGTCTCTGATGATTCTGCAGCTTGGAATGTGGTGGTTTTTCAGTGAGGGAGTCCAGCCCCAGGCAGTGGTTATGCTCAATCCTCTACAAAGGTTACGCTCAGTCAACTAACCCCTCCCTCTCCTCTCTGTTTCAAAATGTAAGAAAATTAGTTTCTTATTTATTTATTTATTTATCTATTTATTTTTTTTGTTTTTCGAGGCAGGGTTTCTCTGTGTAGCCCTGGCTGTCCTAGAACTCACTCTGTAGACCAGGCTGACCTGGAACTCAGAGATCTGCCTGCCTCTGCCTCCCAAGTGCTGGGATTAAAGGCGTGAGCCACCACTGCCCAGCCTATTCATTATTTTTTATGCAAGACAGATAACTAGTTGCTGTTTGTTTGGGTGGGAAAATACATAGATAATCAAGCAGAACCAGTTGCCCTGACCTTGCTTAGATTCATGAATGGACAGACAGATGGATGGACAGAGAGATGTACATATGTATTGTTACACCATGCCCATTGTGTGCCACAAGGAAGGGGTGAGAATACACTAGTGGGCTCATGAAACAACAAAATCCTTTTATTATTCCCACCACAGAAGTGGGGTCACTAATGGATCAGGGCCACTAGACAAGGACTCAGGAGCTTTATTTCTTCGGCCAGACATGAGTAGTGCTGAAGGGTTTTATAGGTGTAAATCCCAAAAGCATCTGAGCCAAGGTACAGTTATAATTTTTACCAGTCAGAACTGGGGGATTAGAGACTTTCCCAATGTTCCATCATTGTCAACTGACATTGAATATAAATGTTTTTGCCCAACCAATCAAATTCATTTGTTCTTTCTGCTGTTAGAAACAAGCATTATGTTTTGGGTAATTATTGTTGCTTAGAAAGGGAATTGATCAGCTTAGGTAAAATGGAGTCTGAAGTCAAATAGCAGTACAAGTTCCTTTTATCTGCTCCCAACAGTATGTATGCATGCATGCATGTATGAATGAATATATGGATGGAAAAATGTCTATTTGTACAGAGATGAGTGAATTGATGGATGGAGAGATATGTGTATGTATAGATGGATGTGTGTATGAATAAATGGATGGATGGATGGAGAAATGACTAGATGGATGGATGGATGGATAGTAGATGTGCTAAGTACAGAGGTGTGCCCTTCCCCCAGCCTTTGAGCAGGAATTTCAGATGCTAGCCACTACTTCCCACCTAGGGCGGAGCTCTAGACCATTGTTCTCCAAGGCCCTGCAGTTTCCTGAGAGGCACTAGCCACCTGACACCAGCCACCAGTGGAACAAGCCTTTGGGGGAAGGGTCTTCCCCCGCCTATATATGTTTGGAGACCTCCATTAAACTTTGAGCCTTGAGTAGGAAATCTTGTCTTGGCTTCATGTTTCTCCTGTCACCCTGTTTCTGTCCCCAGCTTTCCTTCCAGGGAATGCGGTAACTGGTTCGAAGTAGCTGTGGGCAGCTACACAGAGGTACCATGAGATCTAGTCCTCTCTCAGATTGGCAAAAGAGATACAAAGGAGGCACTTGCTCTGATGCCTGGTAGGAAGATCTGAGTTCAGGGAAGTACAGCGTCTTCTGGGACTGGGATTTTCCAGTCATTAAGAATTTCACTGGAGGCACGGCATGACAGAGACTCAAAGGAATAATGTGCTGGGTCTGAGAGGTGTCCCCAAAGACAACAGATTATTCACACTCACTTGGTTAAGCATCATCTATATACAGGGCATTGTACCCACAGTAGTGGATGCCAGCAACTGGAGTCTGGATGAGGGCCCATAGCAGAGAAAAGCTCTTCAGAGAAAGACTGGGCTGTAACTCTTCTGCCAGCCTGATGACCTGAGTTCAACCTCTGGGGTCCAAATGGTAAAAGGAGAGAACTGACTCCTGTAAGTCATCCTCTGATCACATAACATTTTGTGGGGTGCACATGCTTGAACCCACCCTCCCCTCAGTAAACATGAAAAATATCCTGGGAAAAGGTGCCAAATTAGAATCATATCCTCAACTTGTGACAAGTCTCCACGGCAGGTGGAACCCTGTTCTGGGTGAGAACAAGACTTTTTTTCCCTCAGGAAATCCACTTATTCCAACATCCTTAAAGAGCTCTCCTCCCCAGAACCCCACAAAGATCTGAGAATCCAAGGGCGAAGGACAATGTCCCATAATTCCCTTTGTGCCAGCTCACTCATCCAGGATGGACTTCTTTCCTGCCTCCTGCTATTTCTACATACTCCTTAGGTCACTGTCCTTATTCTCTGCCATTTCCACATGGGTCTCAGAGCCAAGAATGCTTCTCCCTCTTGGACCTGATATCCCTTGAAAATACACAGCAACATGTAAAGATCTAAGGGAGTCTGTGGCCTCTCTATGACTCAGTTTCCCCTTATGTGGAACATGGGAAAATCAAGCATAAGGACTCGTGATGGGGGCTGTTGAGATGACTCAGTGGGTAAGGCCACTTGCTGCCAAGCCTGATGATCTGAGTTCAAGTCACAGAAGCCACATGGTAGAAGGAATCTACTCACCCAAGTTGTCCTCTGACCTCCATGTTTAGAAATGCAGACACAGGTGTACACATAAACAAACACATTTTTTAAAGGGCTTTGTGATGGTGTTAATACTGATGGTCGGTCGACTTGACAGCTCTAGACTCACCTAGGAGACAAGGCATGCCCGTGGGTGATGATCTAGATTGAATTAACTGTAGGTAGCACTACTCCACGGACTAGGATTCTGAGACAAATAGAAACGCGCTATTGAACCCACCTCTCACTTGAGATGCAAGGGATCAGCTATCTCCTGCTTCTGTCCCTATGCCTTCCCCAGCTTAATGAGCTGTACCTTGAAACCATGAGCCAGAACAAACCCTTCTTCCCTTAAAGCATTTATCTTTCAGATCACAGTGACCAATGCAATGGACTCAGAGCCCTTCTGCTTTTCTCCTACAGTGTCTTTTTGTCCCCTGTACACACTTGACTTTGCAATCATGTAAAGAAACTTTAATTAATTATGGGGTGGAAACAAAAAGAATCTATGAATTTAGAAAGAAGGTACCATAAAATAAAAATCATGATTCCAAGAGGGTCCCACACCCCACCCAAAACAATAGTGCATAATTAATTCTGCAGATGTTTGCTGTCTGTCAAGTCCAGAGAGGCTGTGGGTCTTCTGCTGGCTCTGGTCAGATGGCAAGTAGAGTGGTAGTTCTCAGAAGTGTGGGATGGGGTGCAATCGAGGGGGAGGAACTGGGATGGCATGTTCCCTCCTGGACATAGCGCACACCGGCAGCCTGGGGTAGGATGTAGTATAAATGCTCTCTTTCAGGCCTTTCTTGGAAGCAAGCCACTTTTGCTGCAGTTGCTCTAATAGCCCATAGTTTGTGGGAGGTGCTGCAAGAGAAACCAGGTTTGGGTGACACAGGGCTTCCAGGAGTCTTGTACAAAGTGTTTATAAGAACACATGCGAGGGGCAGTGGTGGGCACACCTTTAATCTCAGCACTTGGGAGGCAGAGACAGACAGATCTGTGTGAGTTTGAGGCCAGCCTGGTCTACAGGGAACACACACGGCAGTCGCATCACCCATCAGAGCAACAAACCCATCTAGTTCTGGAATCACACAGTAGTTGGCCCACCGTGGCAGTTTTGTGCTAATGGAGACATCTCTAGGAGCTGCCGGGGGTAAGGCACAAGGGACAACAGATAGGAAGCACAATTGTCCACATGCCTGTCACATTTTCCAGGCCGATATAAAAGGACAAAGGTGAGCAGAGGCCAGAGAGGGCATGAAAGAACTTCTCAAAAGCTCTATCCTTATCTGTTTTACGTTTTTGTACAGTACACACCCCTATCTTGTTTATTCAATCTTATTTATTAATAAGATAAATCTGTCTCCTTCTTGGATCGTCAACACCCCGAAGGTAAAAATGTATGCTTGTTATCACCATGACCCCTAGGTACCCCAAGGAAAATTCAATTACTATGCATAGAGGGAAGGCCCAGCAGAGGAGTAGAGAGTGAGTTGTTTCTGACTACCTTAGATTCTGGTAAATTGACCTCATGACATACAGGTGAGGTTGTCATTACAGGATTGTCCCTGATGTCAAGTAAAGGAGGTAGGTGTAGTCCCGAGCAACAAACAGGGCTCATTTTCTTGTGACCTCACCCCACTGCTCATGTAGGTCTTTGTCTGTGATGGGAGCACACCTCATCCCTCTGCATCTGTGGTCCCTTTATTGACCAAACCCAGGGGAAAATCTCCAATTATCAAAGTACCAACAAGAGGAAAGTCAGACTTCTCTGGAAGCCACAGCAATTTCTGTCCATTCCAGGTACGCAGGGCAGGCATGCCTGGGTTGTAACTGTGCTGGTTGTAGTGGTCATCATAGGTGCTGATCAGATAGCGATTCGAGGGCTCCTGGTGATGGGTGATCAGGTGCTTGTATGGGAGACCCTGGAAGGATGACACACAGTTGCCACATTATTCATCAGAGCAAGGTGTTCCTTCCAGCCAAGGGTGAGGGCAGTGATCACCTTTCAAGCATCTCCAGTGGAAAGGAAGCCTAAACTGGTCACCAGAGACTTCCAAGGGCCACAGAACTATCTCACTGGGACCATTCCTCTTTCAGTTATATACCCCAGTTAGCCGCTTTCACTTCTCTGGCCAAGTCCAATCATTCCCAGGGTAAACTGCAATGGTAAATTAAAATTAAAGTCTGGATGCTCTGCTGAATGGAAACGGTCAGGGCCACTCAGGGTGCAGCTTTCGGATCTGACATTATACCCTTTGGTTCATTCTTGCTTTGTCATCCTAGCTGCCTATTTCCAAGGCAAAGAAGGGGCATTTGGACCTCATGTTTAACTTCATTTACAGTTAGAAGAACGAGAGAAGTCTCTGTAAATTGCTGCCCTCAGTTTCAAAGCAAAGAGCCCTTTCTTTGGTGAGGAGTTATTTACCAGGAAGGAGAAAGTTGTGTTTTCTCCCTCTGGAAAGCCTGCCTGAAACCAGAGATTTCCTAAGGAAATTCTTCTAGCTTGGAAGGGAATCCTAAGGATCTGGACGGATTGAGGGGAGGTCTGTTTGTCCTGGGCAATAGAAATCCTGTACCCAAGACTTCAAAAGGAGGTTCCATAAACACATCAGAGCACAATGTCAAAGAGAGACGAAGGGGTTAGACTGGGATATGATGTAGGTTCCCAAGGTCTGCACCACCAGGGGCTAGAACGGCCTTTGTAATCTAGCCAGTGAGCTGGTGCTATCCCCTGGGTGGGAGGGCCACAGGACAGGGGCTAACAGGGATTTCATTGGCATTTCTTTGGGTTCTGAGTGCGGCCTTGCTGTCTCAAAAATGATACAGTGGCAAACCATTTTCTTAGACCCTTCTGTTCTCTAGAGGAGGGAGCATGTAATGCCACATATGGCCACATGAGGGAGCAGAGAGCTGGCCAGGCACAGCTTATTAACCTTGAGAAAGGGATGCGGCGTGGTGAATCCTTAGGAACAAAGAGAACCTGAGGAAGGAATTTCTGGTTGTTTGGTTGTATGTGGGTGCATGGTGGTAGTAGTGGGGTGTCAGGGGACTTTTTTGAGAAACAGTTTTTCTTTGTAACAGCCCTGGCAGTCTTATAATTCACTCGGTAGACTAGGCTGGCCTGGAAATCACAGAGCCCCACATGCTTCTGTTTCCAAACTGCTGGGATTAAAGGTGTGCACCATCATTGCTCTGTGTGTGTGTGTGTGTGTGTGTGTGTGTGTGTGTGTGTGTGTGTGTGTGTGTGTGTGTGTTTTGAGGGTGAGGAGAAGAATGCACAAGCTCTTCAGAAGAGGAAGTCAACCATTTTCCACCTGCAGCAGGAGTTACAGAGGGTTGTGTGTCAATAGACATGGGTCCTGAGAACTAGAATCAAGTCCTCTTCAGGAGCAGCAAGGGCTCTTCACTACTGAGCCACCTCTCCCTCCCCTGGAATTTATTAATTTTTATGCCCCTGGGATTTATTAATTTTAGCTGTATTAAACCATTAGTTGGTGGGTCACGGTTTGTAATGAGTCCAAAAGTTTCTTTTGTCGCTACACTTAATTGTATCCAAAGGCCAAGAAGCTATGTTGTAATGATCTGATATGTAAGATCAAGGCTAAGGGTGGTTGGGGACTGGGAGCCCCAGGCTCTGGGTTCTGATTCTGGCTTCCTTCAGTTAAAGTACCTTGTTGTGTCTTCCTCGCACAAAGCAGTGGTAAAGGACAAGTGTCCAAGAACATGAACACACCCTAGCAATGTTGCACTGTCTGGGGATGCCCATACAGCTAGGAATGGCAGCGTAGACTGGAGATGTTAGTATAGTCCATATACGCTGTATATCCCAAGGATTCCAACAGGGAGCCTGATACCATTTATCATGATATGACTTTTCCAAAGGCAGAAGGCAGTCATCTCTGGCACTGTCTTTGCAAAACCCAGCTCTCATCTCAAAGAGAATAAAAGGTAGTTTGTGCTTGAACTCAATAGGAGTGACCAGGGCTTGGGAGCACAAGTTCAAGTTGCCAAGAATAGTAGGTTGTATATAGAAACAGTTTCATGAATTTTTTTAAAAAAAGAGTCTACATTTTAAATTGTTTTTTTTTGCATTCATGTGAAAAAAGCCAAACATTAGTTTGCACAAGTGTGTGTGTGTGTGTGTGTGTGTGTGTGTGTGTGTATGAGTGTGTGGGTGTGTGGGAGTATGTGTGTGCATGAGTATGGAGATCAGAGGTCAACCTGGAAACCTTAGATTTTCTCCTTTCATCAAAGAACATTCAAGGGATGAGATGTCAGGCTTGGCAAATAGCCTTTTGCCCAATAAGCTACCTTGCCAGCTGGCCCTCATGAAGGTTTTGTTTTGTTTTATTGCTGGTGGTGTTTGTTTTTATTTTTTGAGACCATGCCTCTCTGTGTAGGCCCAGCGGGTCTGGACCTCCCTAGGTGGACCATATTGCCCTAAAATTCATAGAGCTCCACTTGTCTCTTCGTCCTGAGTACTGGAATTAAAGGTGTACATCATCAAACCTAGAATCTCCTGAAGTTTTTTTTTAAGACGTTATTTATTTATTTTATATATATGATGAGTATAGTGTAGCTGTCTTCAGACACACCAGAAGAGAGCATCAGATCCCATTACAGATGATTGTGAGCCACCATGTGGTTTCTGGGAATTGAACTCAGGACCTCTGGAAGAGCAGTCAGGGCTCTTAACCACTGAGCCATCTCTCCAACCTGCTCCTGAAGTTTTTTTTTTATAGGTACAAAACAAAACAAAGCCATAAAACAAAGTATTTTCCAAATACATCAGTTGGAACATCAGGTAGGTGAGTTATAACAAAGTGGAGAAATCTCTCCTACATGTCTCAATGAATTTCTCAGCTTTGGGTAGGTAGAAGCTAAGTAAATGCATTTCAAAAGTTTTTTCCAGATAGCTACAAGGATGTTAGGTCAGATAAAAGTGCAATGAGTGGCTCTTAAGGGGACTAAAGATAGCCCCAAATAAGTTGGGTTTATATCTGTAACATTCCAAAATGTTACAACCAGAAAGTTCAGGTCAGTCAATCAGGCTTGTAGAACCTTTAACATAGGTGTGACATTCCCACCCCCACCCCCCCGGGAACTTCAGTTCAGACTAAAATGAAAAGAATTTCAGTTCGTGATGAAATAAAATTAAGTCATGCTAGAGAGATGGTTCAGCTGATAAACCTGCTTGCTGCTTGCCTGGGAACTGGAGGTTAATCCTCAGGTTCCAGGTGGTGGAAGGAGAAAACTGATTCCTGTAGATTGTGCTCTGATCTCCACGCATGCACACATCCACAGGTGTGTCCCATAGCAAGTGAGCAAATAATTTTTTTTTCTTTTGGGTTTTCGAGACAAGGTTTCTCTGTGTAGCCCTGGCTGTCCTGGAACTCACTCTGTAGACCAGGCTGGCCTCGAACTCAGAAATCCTCCTGCCTCTGCCTCCCAAGTGCTGGGATTAAAGGCGTGCGCCACCACCGCCCGGCCAAATAATTTTTTTTAAGCTTAGAAAAAAAGAAGAGATACATTCATAGTCTGATTTATAGAGAAGCCACTCACTTGTTCCTTGAACATCAAGACATCCAACTTGAAAGAGTTTGTTCCCTGCCTTTGGATTCTGAATAGCTGATCTCCAGGGTCCTTCCTCACACTAATATACTCTGATTGTCACAAACCACACTTCACTCCTTCCTCCTACCTGCCTGAGCTACAACAGGTGCCAGGCAGATGGGATGGGGAGACAACAGACTAGCAAAACAAAACACTCAGGATTCTCACTTGGGATTCTCAGAGTGTGGTGGCACTGAGCAGATCTACATCCTACGTCCTAATGACGAATGGTGGCGAGCTTGTCCCCATCGAAAGTCTGGCAGGAGATGACCTTCCCTGCTGTACCCGGAGGTGCTAGCAGCCCAGAGCCTCTGGAACACTCCCACCTGCTAATAAACGGCACTTTACCTCCATTTTCCTTTTCGAATACCACCTGGAAATGTGGTCTGGTCTGTGGTCTGGGATGGGAACGTACTCCTTCCTGTAAATGCACTGGGGAGTGTGGTCAGTGGCTTTGGTGAACTAGAAAAGAACATATATTCATGAGAACGTCTGTGATGCTGCCTCTCATATCCCTGCTTTGTCCCCCATCAGAAGATAAGCAGGCAGAGAGTGAATTAAAAATGTTCAGGACACCAAATAACACAGGAAAGGCATGAACTAAGGGGGCTCAGAGCTTGTCTCAGACTCACTTGGCCACTTTGTTTTGTCCGTCCTTCCTTCCTTCCTTCCTTCCTTCCTTCCTTCCTTCCTTCCTTCCTTCCTTCCTTCCCCTCTCTCTCTCTCTCTCTCTCTCTCTCTCTCTCTCTCTCTCTTTTTGTTTTTCAAGATAGAGTTTCTCTGTATAGCCCTGGCTCTGTCCTGGAACTCATTCTGTAGACCAGGCTGGCCTCAAATTCAGAAATCCCCCTGCCTCTGCCTCCCAAGTGCTGTGGCTAAAGGTGTGCGCCACCACTGCCTGGCTTTCTTTCTTTTATTTTTATTTTTATTTTCATTTTATGTGCCTTAATGTTATAACTTCATGTATGTGTATAGGGGGTGTTCGGGTCTCCATAACTGGAGTTGCAGACAGTTATGATTTACCATGTGGGAGCTGAGAATTGAACCAGGGCCTCTGGAAAAACAACCAGTGCTCTTAACCACTGAGCCATCTCTCCAGCCCAGATCTGTACTTTCTCGTCTTGTTCTTGGCATTTCTTTACGCTAGTGGTTCTCAACCTTCCTAATGCTGCAACACTTTAATACAATTATTATTATAACTGCATTAATATGTATGATATGCGATGACCTCCAACTCTAAAATTATTTTCATTGCTATCTTATAACTGTAATTTTGCTGCTTTTTTGAATCATAACATAAATATCTGACATGCAGGTTATCTAGCATGTGACCCCTGTGAAAGGGCCATTCCACAATAACTGACTGCTGCTTTATGCTGTAAGTCTCTTCCTTTCCTTTTTCCTTTCTGTTCCTCATTTTCTAACCCCTTCCTTCCTTCCTTCCTTCCCTCCTTCCTTCCTTCCTTCCTTCCTTCCCTCCCTTCCTTCCTTCCTTCCCTTCCTTCCTTCCTTTCTTCCTTCCTTCCTTTTTTATTTTCCTGCTTGGTTTGGTTTTTTGAGACATGGTTTCTCTGTGTAGCTCTAGCTGTCCTGAAAGCCACTCTGTAGACCAGGTTGGCCTTGATCTCATAGAGATCCTCCTGCCTCTGCCTCTTGAGCACTGGGATTAAAGGCTTGTGCCGCCTGGCTCAATTTTAGTCATTTTTTAACTATACAGTGCAATGACCTTAGGTCCATATACATTGTTATCCAGTCTCCCCAATATTCCTGTCCAGAAGGTCCACATCCCCAACACCAGCTCCCCATTCTTGCTACCCTGGCCATGCTACTTTCAGTTTCTAGACACTCAGAAAAGGGGTCACATAGTGTTTGTCCTGTTACACCTGAGTCATTCCACTTACGTCCTGAAGATTCATCCATGTGGGAGGATATACATAATTTCCTTCCTCATAAAGTCTGTGTGACCTGGCATATCTTGTTTATCCATGCATCCATGGGTGAGTACATGTGTTGCGTGACTCTCTTTTGACTAAATGTGAATAATCTTGCTCGGCATGTGGGTACAGCAACATCCTGCTGAATCTCAGTTTTCACTTTTTAAAAAGATTTATTTATTTTATGTACATGAGTACTCTGTCACTGTCTTCAGACACCCCAGAAGAGGGCGTCAGACCCCATTACAGATGTTTGTGAGCCACCATGTGGTTCCCGGGAATTGAACTCAGAACCTCTGGAAGAACAGTCAGTGCTCTTAACCGCTAAGCCATCTCTCCAGCCTTCAGTTTTCATTCTTTTCAGGTTATGTACAGAAGAAGAGGCAGCAGCTCATGTGGTCATGTTGTGTTCAATTCTCTTTATTCCTCCCCATATCTTATTTTAAAAACATTTTTAAAATTAATTTTATTCTATCTCTATCTATCTATCTATCTATCTATCTATCTACCTACCTACCTACCTACTTCCCTACCTATCTATCTATGGTGGTTTTCAAAGAGGTCATCAGATTCTCCTGGAAGTGGAATTACAGGGAGTTGTGAACTGACATTTATGTGCTGGGACCTGAACTTGGGTTCTCTGGAAGAGCAAGCAGTAGTCTCAACCACTGAGCCATCTTTCCAGCTCCTCAAAACTTATTTTTTTAAGATTTATTTTTATCATCAAAATATATTGAAAGAAATTCTCAAAGAATAAATAAAAACACCTTTCTTTAATAGATTTATTTATTTTTATTTTATGTGTATGAGTGTTTTACCTACATTTACCACATGTGTCCCCGGTGTCTTCAGAAGTCAGAAGACCTTGGATCCCCTAGTACTGGAGTTGCAGGTAATTGGGAGCCTCTGTGTGTGTGTTAGGAACTGAACCCAGGTCCTCAGAACAAGTATGCATCTAACTGTTGAGTCATTTCTCCAGCTCCATTTTAAAAAAATAATTTTTAATTTTTATTCATTATAATAGTTGTGTGTCTGTCTGGGTGTGCATATGTATAGGTGACTGAAGAGACCATTAGTATCAGATGTCTCTAGTGCCAGAAATACAGAGGCAGAGAGAGCCGCCTGATGCGGGTGCTCAGAATCAAACTGGGTTTCTCTGGAAAAGCAATGCATGTTCTTAACTGCTAGGCTATTTCTCTAGCCCCTTAAAAACAGTTTTAACATGTACATGTTTGGCAGGGTGGGGGGCATGTTGTGTATACATGTGCCTGATGCATGTGTGGGGGTTGGTGGAAAATCTGGGAATCAGTTCTCTCTTTCTGCTGTGTGGGATCTGAGGATCAAACTCAGGCCATGATGCTTTGCAGCAATCACCTTTACCCACTGAGCCATCTTGGTAACCACCTTCTCTTTTCTTTTTAAAAATTTATATTTTATTTGTTTAATTGAAACAAAACACCCCCTCTTCTCTTTCCTCTCTCCCACCCCCACCATGCACTCCACATTGTGTACTCTAGAAACCATGGCCTCTTTTTAAAAAAAAAAAGACTATTATTGTTATATAAGATACCTAGTCACTCAAAAACACACTCTCCTCCCCATCTCCCCACCCCATGCATGTACACACCTATTTAAACATATAAATACAGCCCAGTGCATTTAGTGCTACTTGTGTGTATATGATTTCAGGGATGACCGCTGACATTAGATAACCAATTAGGGCTCATCCCTGAGGAGGTCTCTTTGTATAGCTCTCATCACTATTTGTTGCCTGTAGTTAGTTGTCTGTGGGTGGGGGCACTGTATTCTGCTTCCGTCATTTTCTTTTCCCTCCCTCTCTTTTTTCTTCCTTCCCTCCCTTCCTCCTTTCTTTTCTTCCTCCCCTTTCCTTCCTTTCTTTTTCATTCTGAGATAAGGTCTCAGTATATAGCTCAGGCAGGCCCCAAATTCAGAATGCTCCTGACTAGGAGGAAGGTAGATGCATTTACCACATGTGTCCCCAGTGACTTTAGAAGTCAGAAGAAGACATTGGATCCCCTGGCACTGGAGTTGCAGGTAATTGGGAGCCTCTGTGTGTGTTAGGAACTGAACCCAGGTCCTCAGAACAAGAATGCATCTAACTGTTGAGTCTAACCACTGAGCTACATCTCTAGTTCTTGATACACACACACAGACACACACACACACACACACACACACACACACGCACACACATATATATATATGTATGTATGTATGTATGTATGTATATTAACTCAGGCAGGTCCTGAGCTGGTGATCCTCTTGTCTCAGACTTCTGAGTGCTGGGATTATAGACATGTGCCGCCACAACCTACTGCACCATTATTCTTTTTTTTTTTTAATTTAATTTAATTTTATTTTTTTTAATTTACATTCCAAATCACTTCCCCTTTCCCGTTTCCTCCCTCCCCGAAAGTCCCATAAGCCCCCTTCCCTCCCTCTTTTCTCTGTTCAACCCCCTCTCATTGCTCTGTCCTGGCGTTCCCCTACATCCAGTCTTTCCAGGACCAGGGGTCTCTCCTTCCATCTTTTTAGAAATCTATTGATATGCTGATTGTGTCTAGGGTATTCTGAGATTCTGGGTCAATATCCCCTTATCAGTGACTTCATACCATGTGTGATCTTTTGTGATTGGGTTACCTCACTAAGGATGATATTTTCCAGTTCTGACCATTTGCCTAGGAATTTCGTGAATTCATTGTTTTTAGTTGCAGAGTAGTATTCCATTGTGTAGATATACCACATCTTCTGAATCCATTCCTCCGTTGAGGGACATCTGGGTTCTTTCCAGCTTCTGGCTATTATAAATAAGGCTGCTATGAACATAGTGGAGCATGTGTCCTTATTGCATGCAGGTAAAGTCTCTGGGTATATGCCCAGGAGTGGTATAGCCGGATCCTCCGGGAGTGTCATGCCCAGTTTTCTGAGGAACCGCCAGACTGCTTTCCAGAGTGGTTGTACCAGCTTGCAATTCCACCAGCAGTGGAGGAGTGTTCCTCTTTCTCCACATCCTCGCCAACAACTGCTGTCTCCTTAAGAGGTTATTCGTTTGATTTTTTTTCTCACATCTTTGTCTTGATATCAGGGTAACGCTGGCTTTACTTTTTTTCATTTTATTTCCTCCTCTTCAAATTTTGGAGAGTATTTGAGAAGGATTAGTGTTAGTACTTTTATTTTAGTTTTTAATTCTTATTTTATAAAATAAAACACGTAAGTGTTTTGCCTGAATGCATCTGTTCACCATGTGCATGCAGTGCACACAGCGACCAGCAGAGGGCGGCATTGGATTTCCTGGAACTGGAGCTATCTCATGGGTGAGTCCTCTAGTAGAGCAGCCTTAACTGCTGAGCCTTTTTTCCAGCCCCCAGTGTTATTTTTTTCTTTCCTCCTCTTTTTTTTTTTTCTCCCTGTTTGATGAAGTTCTCTGTCTTGGAGTTTTCTTTAAGGTTTTCATTACAAATCCAGTTTCCTAATAATTATATATCTATCTCTGGCTTTTCTATTTATTTAGAATTCAATCTGATAGATCACATGTTTCTAGGAAATTGTTCATTAAATATTGATTTTTCAGTTTTTCTAGGGACTGGAGAGATGGCTCAGTGGTTAAGGGCATTTGTTGCTCTGGCAGAAGAAAGGAACCTCCAGTACCCGTGCCAGAGACTCTATTGTGATTCCAGTTCCTAGGGTTCTTGTGGCCTCTCCTGACCTCCACGTCATTGCATGCATGTGCCATATGATTACATATACATAGATGAAAATCAAATCTCAGAAAATAATTTTTAGTGTAGTGATTCCCCACTTTCATTTTACTAAAGTTTGCTTTTTCTTAGTCTATCAATGGACTATGAATTTTGTCCACTTTCTCTTTTAAAAATATTTATTAGTGCTTGTGAGCGTATACAGCATGTGTGGATTGTATGATGTAGTATAGTATGGTGTGTATACATGTGTGAAATGTATGATGTCTGTGTAGAGTATATGATGTGTCTAATATATGGTGCATGTGCATAATATGTCTGGCATGTGCAGTGTACATGGTGTGTATAGTTTGTGTGGTGTGTGTGTGGAGTATATAGCGTGTGGAGGTTTTATGGTTTGTGTAATGTGGATAGTTTGTCTAGGCTTTTTGTAAGTGTGAGTGTGTTGTGTACGGTGTATGTAGTTTGTGTGAGGCAGGTGCTGTCCCATGTTTGCATGTTGTGTAAGTGGTGGTCAGAGGACAACATCTGGTGCCATTCTTTGCCTTCCTTTCTGTTCAAAGATGGTCTTATTGTTGGCCACTGCAGTGCACACCCTGGGCTGGCCTGCAAGCTTCGGAGAATGCTTGTCCTTTTTAATCCCCTTTGGGTATAGGTGCTGAGACCACACACTTGCTGCCACAACAAGGATTCCTGGGATCTAAACTCAGGTCATCAGTCTCACGTGATGTGCTTGTTAGGAGTCATCAACTGGACACCGAGTTAGAATCATCTGAGAAGAAGGAACTTCAATTGAGAAAATGCCCCCATCAAATGGGCCTGTAGACTAGTCTGTGGGAGTATTTTCTTGATCAATGATTGATGTGGGTGATGATGCCACTGTGGGCAATGCTAACCTTGGTGGTCCTGGGCTATATAGAATAGGAAGCTGGGCAATCCACAGGGAGCAAGCCAACAAGCAGCACTCCTCCCTCCTGCTCCACTTCCTGCCCTGACTTGTCTGTGATTGGGACACGTCAGCAAAATAAACCCTTTCCTCCCTAAGCTGTTTTTTGGTTAGACATTTATCACGACCACAGGGCGTAAGCTATGACATGTGGCCAGCAAGCACTTTCCTCTATTGAGCCATTTCTCCAGCCCCTTGTGGATGTTTCAATTAGCCAACTCCTGTTGTCATAGTTTTCTGCCTGTCTCCTTTTTAAGAAGGCATAAGATATAGCTCTGGCAGCTCTCAGATTTACTACCTAGTCCAGGTTGGCCTGAATTCTTCCTTAGTCCTCTGCTTCAGCTTCCTGAAAGCTGAGATTACATAACAGGAGCTACTACATCCTGCTATCGCCCTCTCCCTCTCCTCCTTCTCCTCCTCTCCCTTTCCCCATTTGTGTGTGTGTGTGTGTGTGTGTGTGTGTGTGTGTCCAAGTGTCTACGGAGTCCAGAGGTATTGACACGTTGGAGCTAGAGTTACCAGTGGTTGTGAGGAGTTGGAGGTAGGTTCTGAACTTGGGTCCTCTGCAAGATAATATCTGCTCTTAGCTGATAGTCACCTTGTCAGTTTTGTTACTGATTTCTTATTTAATTCTACATGGTGTCAGAAAAGGATCTTTGTCTGATTTCAGGGTTTTTTGTTTGTTTGTTTTGTTTTGTTTTTTAGTTGTAAGACTTGTTTTGTGACCTATGACATGGTCCTAGGAATTTGTCATGTATGCTTGAGAAACGTGTATCCCCATTCTGTCAGACAGGATGATACATGCATATATTATGTTTAAACAGTTTGTGGTGGTGGTGCTTAAGCACTTTGTTTTCATATGGACCATCTGATTGTTATACCCAATATTAAATGTGTAGCATTGGGATACTTTTCTTTCATGGATTTTTGAGACAAGGTTTCTATGTGTAGCCTTGACTGTCCTAGAACTTATACTAGAGCTTACCATACTGGCCTAGAACTCAGAGATCTGTTTCCTGAGCGCTGAGATTAAAGGAACCACCACCACCCAGCTTGAGATAGATTTTTTTTTTAAATGTATTTATTTATTTCATGTATGTGAGTACACTGTTGCTGTCTTCAGACACACCAGAAGAGGGCGTCGGGTCCCATTACAGATGGTTTTGAGTTACCATGTGGTTGCTGGGAATTGGACTCAGGACCTCTGGAAGAGCAGTTAGTGCTCTTAACTGCTGAGCCATCTCTCCAGCCCCTTGATATAGTTTTTCTTAAAAAGAGACTGTTTTTATTTTACACGTAAGGGTGTTTTGCCTTCATGCATCTGTGTGTACTGTGTATGTGCCTGGAACCTGTGGAGGTTCAAAATGGCCATCAAATTACAGATGGTTGTGAGCCACAATGTGGGTGCTCACAATGGAACCCAGGGAATAGCATCCAGAGCTCTTAACTGCAGAGTCATTTGTCCAGACCCTGTTTTAATCACTTAGTGACGATTTATTCCAAGGCCTGAAACAGTTTAAGATCAAACAAAATGGTACTGTAATTTCTTAAAATATGCAGACACTTAATAAAAAGTTTCTGAGATCAAGACAATCAAGCCCTGAACCACACGACATGAAACCTCCCACAGCAATAGCATTCAATAAAGTGTAAGCTGACATTAGTGGACTGTCACACACTTAACAAGAATGTAATTAGCATCAAGAGCCTCAGATCAAACAGACACAATCGATTTTTAGGTTTTCTGTGCTTGTTTTCACTCTTCTTAAGGCCATGGAAAACTGCGCTCCATTCAAGAAGGAAATCTCTACAGTTTAAAATTACAGGGCACCCAAGATGGTTTAGCCAGAGAAGGTGCTTGAACTCTGATGACCAGACTTAGACAACTGAGACAACATGGTAGAAGAGAAGAGCTGACTTCCAAAAACTGTCCTCCCACTCCCACAGTGCGTCAGCAAGGGCACCAGCCTCAAATACCCATGAATGAATAACATTTGTTTGTTTGTTTGTTTGAGACTGGGCTTCTCTGTGTAAGCCTTGACTATCCTAGAACTCGTTCTATAAAAAGATCAAGAGATCCACCCATCTTTGCCTCAACAGTGCTGGGACTCAAGGTATAAGCCTTCATGCTCAGCTAAAACTTTTAAATTCTATTTTCAGGGCTCTGGGAATGTAGGTCCATGCCAGAGTACTTGCCTAGCATTCACAAGACCCTGCATTAGACACCTCCAGCATCAAAAATAATCTATCTTTAATATTTACCTTCCACACACTTTAAGATCTGCCTTCGTGCCTGCCTCCTCACCAGTGCAGTGGGGACCTATCTGATGGGCACAGAATAATCTAAGTGAATTTCCTAACTAACCACAATGCCGGTGTTCTACCAATGTAAATAAAAAACTAGAGAAGCCCACACCTTCGGTTTATAAGAAGAAACATGAACAGTATAAGGATTGTTAAAACTGTAAACTTCTACCTTTCTACAGTCATAATTACTTAGATGTGCAGATGAGACAACATGTAGCAACTGAGAGCAACATTTGAAAGCTTTTATTTCCTGATTTAATTGGTTATTAAATAGGGGTTTCCTATTATTTCCTAAGATGAAAACAAGTGTATGTGCGTGTTTTCAAAACTTGGCACATTTTATTTATTTAAATGCATGGGAGCAGGGGTGGCCGCGGTGGAACACACCATGCCATACACATGGAGCTCAGAGGACAATTTGTGGGAATCAGTTCTCTCCTTCCACCCATGTGGCTTCCAGGGAACAAACTTGGTTCATAAGGCTTTTTGGGGACAGGCACCTCGATGCACTGAACCATCTTGCAAATCCTGTTTTTTTATTTTATTGTTGTCACAAATGACATCAATATGAGTTCTGTGTTCATTGCATAGATCTATTATATATATATATATTATATATATATATATAAAATATTTTATACACACACACACACATATACATCCCCTAAATTGTGTAGAAAATAACAGGTAGTTACACATTTTAAATCAGTTGATATTGGTTTTTATCTTTGTGTATTTTCATTTAAGTGAGCTAATGTCCCTTCATCTGGACTTGGATGATCAGCTTAGAAGGCAGGTCTCTGGCTCTCCAGAGCTCCACAGCTCTCCCTTCGTTTTTGCTTCTCTGGAAATATCTTCATCACTTCCTCATTTTTGAAGGACAGTTGTGTGACCTATAGAATCCTCAGTTGACAGTTCTTACTCTTAACCTTGCTTTGAATATATTATCCCACTGTTTCTATGTTTTTTGATGAAAAACCTCCACTGACATACACTCTGGTAAGTTACCGTTACTGTACCTGACATGTTGTTCATGGTCTTTCTATCTTCCTTCCTTCCTTCCTTCCTTCCTTCCTTCCTTCCTTCCTTCCTTTATTCCTCATCCTCATTCTTTCTTCTCCTTTATTCTGTAGATTTATTTAGTTCATGGATATGTGTGTTTTGCCTACATGCATGTCTGAGTATCATATGCATAGCCTTGGAGGTCAGGAAAGGGCAGTGGAGTTACAGGTGCTTGTGAGTCACCATGTGGGTACAGAGAACTGAATGTGGGCCTTCTGCAAGAGCACACACGTGTTCTTACTGTTGAGCTACCTCTCCCACCCATGCTTCTCATAGGAGCCCCTGTGTCTTTGACTTCTAATAGTTTGATGCCACGGCTAACACCAGTGTGTCTCTCTCTGCATTTATTCTCCTTAGAATTCCTCAAACTTCTTAAAAGTTCATAAAGCCATGTCTTTCCTCAAACAGTGATGTAATTTTTTTTATTTGAGGCAGGATCTCACTATGTAGACCAGGCTGGCCACGAACTCACAAACTTGTGCAGATCTGCCTGCCTCTGCCTCTGAGTGCTGGAATTAAAGGTGCCACCATGCACATTGATGCTCTTTCTTTATCTAGAGAGACTCTGCTATCTTGCTTATTCCTTTGGCATGCTTTCCTTACTCTTTGAATGTCTAAAAATTTTTCATTGCTGAAAAAATTAAAAATTAAAAACACCAACTCTCTCACTCTTTGTTGACCAGATATATACAAGAGGGACACTTTTTTTTTAAATTTTAACTAGCTGGTCTTCAGAGTCAGCTGTTAATGAAGACTGACTTAAGTATCAAGCCTTTCCTTAGAGCATACCTTACCTGGCCTTTCCTATAGTTTATCATATTCACATACACACTTCCTATTAAATGTCTCAATTTCCCTTTAAAATTTCACCTTCCCCTTTCTATCTTTTCTCGGTACGTTGTTAAAATATAGCCTATGTTGGCCTTGAACTCACAACCCTCTCATCTAGTCTTTTCAGATGTTGAGATTATAGACATGTGTCACCAACCCCAACTTTTTTCTTCATGTGTTATATTGGATTCCTCTACTTGCCCCCCTCCCCACTTTCCTCATTCTACCTCTGTCCCTACACTCACTCAACAAAGTCTCACTAAGTTGCTATGCAGCCTTGGGTGGTCTGAGGCTCCCTATGTCGATCAGGCCTCAACTCATAGAGATCTCTCTACTGCTTTCCAAGTGTGTATACCTTAAGGGTATGTACCTCCTTTGGCCTTCTCTACCTACTATCTCCTGTTTGAGACAGTCCAATTTCCCTTGCAGCTTTCTCCTATAGGAATTGTGACTGATTATTTATAGACTGGAGTCCTTTGTAGCTTTTTTCAACAGGAACCCTAACTGATTGCCCATCTGGTCATTTTCCCCTGCGCCCCTTGGTGTTCCTCATGCCATGTCTGGTGATGACTAATGTTCTCCATGGAAACAATCTTTTCTAGTTGTCCAAAGTGATGGAACACGGTTAAAAGAATGATGGACAGTGCCCATGGGGAACTCTGAGAAACATTTGCATTTAACCTATAAGACATATTTATTGTGGTTGGATGTCAGAACATAGCTATCAAACCCAATCTGGTGAAGGAATATTCTGAGTGCTGTCCTCAGGATACCCTCAATCTGGATATTGCCTTCTGCCTTGCTTTCATGCTTTCCCAGATATAATCTATAGTATGTGCCAGGCAATTGTATTTAAATTGTTCTGTCCTGAGAAAGTTCTGGGAAAGGGATGTTCTGTTAATATTTAGTATGTACTTACTGGCATTTATTTACATGTTTTTCTGAACTCAAACAACCTTCCTTGGATCATTGTGTTTTTGTAAGCTTCATGTGTAAAAGTACACTAAAACTCAAGTAAAGTTTGTAGCATTAGACAGGAGTCCACCCCATTCTTTAAGACCCTCAAATCCTAGGTCTCACAGAGATTGGCATAGGTGTCTGAAGGATGACATGAAGCTACCATCATTTCTTTCCCCTTTCTCCTGATATCAAAACTGGCAGTTCTATCTTAACCTCTTTTATTTTTCATTTCCCAAGATTATATGAGGATGTCTAGGAATTGCTGAAAATAAAAAAGCATACATACATACACACATACACATATACATACTATACATACATACATACATACACACATACACACATACATATATATATATATATATATATATATATATATACTGTACATACATACATACAGACAGACAGACAGACACACACACACACACATACAATCTTAGGCTGGCTTTATACTTGATTTGTTATCAAGAATGACCTTGAAATATAGATCATTCTGCCACTAGCTTATAAATGCGGAGTGCCCTGGAGTACAGGCATGCAACCCACCTAGTTTATGCACCTTTGGGATTCGAACCCTGGGCAGGTCTCATGCGTGCTTGACAAGCACTGTGCCAATTGAACAACCCAGGCTCAGTCCTGGCAAAACTCTACGTGGCTCCTTTTTGCTGGCCAAAAAGGTAAAGGTTCAGTTTCAAGAGTCCCAACACCAAGAACCTGTCCTGATTTGAGAGTTAACAGTGACCATGGGCAGGAGAGCTTGTGGAACTGGTGCAGTGAGCAGCAACATAACCATTAACAACACTGCAGGGAGTGCTATGTCTGCTTCTGGAGGTGCTATGAACAGAGAAGGGCCAGGCTGAGAAGAGTAGACGTTCTTCAAATAGATGTGCAAATAATGACCCAGGGTTAAAAGTGCTTACTGCTCTTGCAGAGGATGAACTTTGGTTTCCATCACTCACAGTGGACTGTGCATAACTGCCCATAGCTTCAGTTCCAATGGCTAGGATTCCCTCTTATGGCTTCTGCAGGCATCTGCGTGCAAGTGCACACGTGCATGTGATCACAGACACATAACATATATCTGTGTTTGTCTACATGTATGTAAATGTACCATGATTATACAGCACGAGGAAGCCCAGAAGAGGACATTGGATTCCCTGGAGCTGTGTGTGAGCTGCTATGGGGACTGGGAGCCAAGCTTTTAACCCAGTCCCCTGCCACAACAGTAAGTGCTCTTATCCACTGAGCCTTGTGACCAGCCCAGTTTAAAAAAAAAAAAAGAAACTTTGAAGAACCAAAAAGCTGGTGGTACATGCCTTTAATCCAATAACTTTGGAGGCAGAGGCAGGAACTCTGAGTTCAAGATCAGCCTAGTCTACATTGTGCGTTCAAAGACAGTGAGAGAGTATGTAGAGAGACTCTATCTCAGAAAACCAAATAAACAAATAAATAAACAATAATATAATTTAAAAGTACAAAGAAATTGGGGATCTCTTGGTACTTTGAAATTCCCCAGTAACAACAGTGTTAGAGTTACAACTGTATTAGTACACCTGCTATGGTGTCTTTCAGGCATAAAGAGGGACCTTGATTATTGCTTGAATTCATCTTTCCTATGTAGAGCACAAAGGTCCCGCCTTACAACCAGGGTCTTAAGCTGAACCACGTACTACCTCACACCACACACTACCTCACATTTCAGAATAGCAATGACTTTACTCCTCTCTCTGAGCTATCTTCCCACTGGCTCTTCCTCCTTACCTTCCTTCTTTCTTCTACCCAGTTTCCAACAAGCACTTTCGCTGAATACTTCTTTTTAATCTGCCAGTCTGGAGTAGAAAATGCCTCAGGAACCACTGAGGTCGAAAACATAGCCGGGATCTGTCCCACGCCTCTCTGCCTTGACAGATTCAGGGGCGGGAGAGATGTTAGGAGGTTGTTAGATTATTCATCTCCTCATCTACCCTTCATGAGTAGGTAGTAGGTGACACTCTGTCAAGCTTGGGAAATTCAAAACAAAGTGGGAGAGCTCACTTTCCGCTGGGGAGAGTGACGTGATATTGGATTCTCTTCTGTTGACTGTCTCCATGGTGATAGACTCTGGGCACAAATATTCTGTACCAGATGCAGTTGATTCTGGAGGAGCAAAGCTGGCCCCACAGCACAATACAAGGTGAAAAGGCGCCATAATGAAAGCAGTAGTGAAAGGCCAGGTCTCCGTTGTCACGCCAAGAGCGCCACCACACTGGCTGCAGTCTTAATTTTTTTATTATATTTATTGACATTCCAGATGTTGACCCCCTTTCTGGTTCCCCTCCTGGAGTTATTCCTCCCATCCCCTTACCCTTTGCTTCTGAGAGGGTGCTCCCACACTCAGCCACCCACCCACCCCCCACCTCACCCCCAAGAGCATCCATCCCCCTTCCCTAGGGAATCAAGTTTTTTTTACAGGATTAAGCACAATCTTTCCCACGGAGGCCAGACAAGGTGGTCCTCTGTTATGTGCCAGGGGCCACAGACCAGCCCATGGATGCTCGTTGGTTGGTGACTTAGTCTCTGGAAGCTCTGCGAGGTCTGGGTTAGTTGATATTGTTGTTCTTATGAGTTTTCAATGCCCGTCAGCTCCTTCAGTCTTTCCCTTAACTCTTCTATAGGGGTCCCAAACCTCAGTTCAACAATTGGCTGTTAAGTATTTGCATCTGTCTCAGTCAGCTGCTGCTAGAGCCTCTCAGAGGACAGCCATGCCAGGCTCCTGTCTGCAAGCAAAACAGGACGTCAATAATAGTGTCAGGGTTTGGTGCCTGCACATGGGATGGATCCCAAGTTCTGTAGGTCACTGAATGGCCTTTCCTTCAGTCTACTCAATTTTTGTCCCTGCATTTCCTTTAGACAGAAAGAATTCTGGGTCAAAACTTTTGAAGATTAGTGGATGGCGCCATGCCTCAACTGGGGCCATATCTATCTACTGGAGGTGGTCTCTTCAGGTTCCATCTCAACACTGTTGGGCATTTCGACTAAGGTCATCCCGATTGAGTCCTGGGAGCCTCTCATATCCCAGGTCTCTGGAACTTTGTAGAGCTTCTTCCCTGCCCCCACCCTACTCTGCTGCATATTTCCATTCATTCTCCTGGCACCCTGTCTCCCTCCATACCTGATCCTGCTCCCTCTCCCTTCTCCCACCCATGTTCCTCCCTCCCTCTGCCTCACATGATTATTTTTCCCCCTTCTAAGAGGCATTGAAGTATCTACACTTGGGTGTTCCTTCTTGTTAAGCTTTATATGGTCTGCGAGTTGTATCATGAGTATTCTGAACTTTTTGACTAATATCTACTTATTATCAGTGACTATATACCATGCATGTCATTTTGGGTCTAGATTACCTCACTCAGGATATTTTCGAGTTCTATCCATTGGCCTGCAAAATTCATAATGTCCTCATTTTTAATAGCCTAGTAGTATTTCATTGTGTAAATGAACCACACTTTCTGTATCCATTCTTTAGTTGAGGGTCATCTGGGTTGTTTCCAGCTTTTGTGTATTACAAATAAGGCTGCTATGAGCATAGTGGAGCATGTGCCCTTGTTATATGGTGGAGCATCTTTTGGGTATATGTCCAGGAGAGGGATAGCTGCATCTTTAGGTAGAAGTATTTCCAATTTTCTGAGGAACCACAAGATCCATTTCCAGAGTAGTTGTACCAGTTTGCAATCCCACCAGCAATGAAGGAGTGTTCCTCTTTCTCGACAACTGGAGTGAGTTGGACAGTTTCTTGAAGGCGGGTCAAATGGTAGTACTACTTGGTGTTGATATGTGAATATATGCTAACATACTAACAGGCATTCACTCACAGTATTCCTTGAAGGCTGGTACTGTAATGGTATCTGCTTTGTAGTTGTAGAGCTTCATCTGCCTAAAATCCCAGGGTTATTTGGGGGGACTCCTGGGAATTTCATCTATTCCAACTTGAGCTTAAAACATTGGCTTCCATCCATTGCCTTCCTATAACTCTGCTTAAGAGGTTTCCATGAAGAATCCTGTATCATGCTTGCATCTAATCACAATATGGTTCATTCATTCATTCATTCATTCATTCATTCATTCTATAAGCTCTTCACATTTTCCATCTTAGGTGTCATGATGGTTTGAATAAAAGTGGCTCTCATAGGCCCATAGGGAATGCCACTGTTAGGAGGTGAGGCCTTGTTGGAGTGGGTGTGTTGGAAGAAGTCTGTTACTTAGGGCTGGCTTTGAGGTCTCAGTTGCTCAAGCCAAGCAACTGTCTCACAGTCTCCTTCTGCTGCCTGAAGATCAAGATGTAGAATTCTTAGCTACCTCTCCAGCAACATGTCTGCCTGAATGTCACCATGCGTCCCAACATATTGATATGGACTAAACCTCTGAACTGTAAGCCAGCCCCAATTAAATGCTGTCCTTTTTGAAAGTTACCATGATACTCTGTTATGTTTGCAGACAGGAACTTAGCATAAACCAAACATTGGACAGAACTTGGGACATCCTGTGGAAGGGTTGGGGGAAGGATTGAGGAACCTAAAGGAGATAGGAACTTCACAAGAAGTCCCAAGAGAATCAACTAGCCAGGACCCTTGGAGGCTTCCAAAGACTGAACCACCAACCAAAGAGCAAACATGGGTTCCAATCCCTAGCCCCTCCCCTCTAGCACATATTTAGCAGATGTGCTCCTTGGTCTTCATGCAGGTCCCCTCAAAACTGGAGCTGGGGCTTTCCATGACTGTTATTGGCCTGTAGATCCTGTTCCTCTAACTGGGCTGCCTTGTCTGACATCAATGGGAGAGGATAAGCCTAGTCCTGCAGTGACTTGATGTTCTAGTGTGGGTTGGTGCCCGGGGATACCTTCCCCTTCTCGGAGGAGGGAACAGGGAATGTAGGGAGGAGCTGTGTGTGTTGGGGGGGGGGACTGGAAGAAGAGAGATGTAAAGTTAATAATTAATTAATTAATTGAAACAAAAGGGGTTGCCATGGTCATAGTGTCTCTTCACAGCAGTAGAAACCCAAACTAAAACAGGTGCTAAGGTGAAGTTGCAATGCATTAATGAATATAACTTGGCTCAGTTCAATGGGACAGAATCCAATATCTTGATTATTCTCTAGGCCAAAGGATCATAAGCCACAGAGATAGCTATCTACAGAGGGCTGGTTCAGTATAGTGAGTATGTTTATATGTTGTAATGTACAGCTCTTACGAAAACCTGGTCTAGGGGCATGTTATGTAACTCAGTGGCAGAGTTTCACTTGTGTAACATGTGAAAAGCCCCTTATCTTAAACCCCAGGGAAGGAGGGAAGAAAGAGGCTAAATTGGAGAGGAAGAGTAAAAAGCAAAGAGAAATAGGGAGACAAAAAAGGGAACAGGGTAATAAATAAAGGAAACTGTTTAAACTTGAATTTTATTTTACTTTATGTGTATGGGTGTTTTGCTTACGTGTATATCTGTGTATCACATCCATGATTATTGCCCATGGAGACCAGAAGAGAACATCAGATTCCCTGGAATGGGAGTTATAAAGATCTGCAAGCCAGTATGTAGATGTTGGGAATTGAACCTGGGAATCCTTTGGAAGGACAACCAGTAATTTTAGCCACTGAGCCCTAGAAGAAAATTTTATATAAAGTAGCCACAGTGATGGCACAATTGTATTTAGGAAAATGGGATATATTTCCAATCAAAACTCATAGATTCATAAATTCTGCATAATTCCACAGGTAAAATCTTTTATTATAGACTACAACACAATCCTGGAAACCTTCACTAAAAATGAATGTCTTGATAAGAACTGGACCCTAGTTCTGTCTGGAAGTCCAGTTCCATGGATCCAACACTCTCTTCTGACTTCCATAGTAAACATGCGCACATGGAGGTAAAACATTCACAAACATAAGTAAAATTTAAAAGAATCTTGAAATTTTTGTTTAAATGAATGTATCAGCACTGGAGAGATGGCTCAGACATTAAAAGTACTTATTGCTCTAGTGGAGGATCCAGGTTCAGCTTCCTGGACTCAGATTGAGTGGCTCACAGCCATCTATACCACCAGCTTCAGTCCTCTTCTGGCCTCTATAGACACTGCACCCATGTGCACTTAATTACACAGAGAAACACACACACACACACACACACACACCAAATTTTAAAATAATAAAAATACATAAATAAGTGCATTGATCAGTAAGCTGTAGTAAAACAAAACTCTTATACAATCAGTAGGTAGGTTAGGGGAGAAGACTGCCAGCACTCACAAATGTTCCACATGTCCTCTCTCCTCAAAACCCATTCCGTACTCCAAAGACTCTGCTTTTCTTTGTCTTGACCTTTTCTTTGCAGTTAGCTCCTGTGTACTCATTCTCAAACTCAGCTGTCGGATGGAGCATGTGCTAAAAGTATTTAAGGCTGGCTGTCAATAAAGAAACAAACAAACAAAAAAAGATACTGGTTTTAAGAATGTTTATAAAGTGTGTTTGTGTGTGTGTGTGTGTGTGTGTGTGTGTGTGTGTGTGTGTGTGAATGTTTATTTGTGATCAGAGGACAGTTTTACGGAATGAATTTCTCCTTCCACTTTTATGTGACTTCCAGAAATCAAATTTTGGTTATCAGACTAGCATGGAAAATCCTTAACCCTCTAAGCCATATTTCTGATGTGGAGAATAAACACACACACACACACACACACACACACACACACACACACACTTTTCAAACATTCTTAAAATCAGTATCTTTATGTGTGGTTCTGGGAATTGACAACCAGCCTTAAAAATATTAAGCACATGTATGTGTATACACACACACACACACACACACACACACACACACACACATCTGGAGATGCCAGAAATGGGCATCAGGTCTCCTAGAACTGGAGATTACAGGTGGTTGCATGCTGCCTGAGGTAGGTTCTGGGAATTGAACCTGGACCCTCTGTATAACCAGTAAGCACTCTTAACTGCCTGTCCATCTGTCTAGCCTGAGGTGTATTTTTTTTTAAAGATTTGTTTGCTTGTTTATCTACCTACCTACCTATCATCTATCTATCTATCTATCTATCTATCTATCTATCTATCTATCTATCTATCTAGTGTATGTGAATACACTGTTGCTCTCTTCAGACACACCAGAAGAGGGCATCTGATCCCATTCCTGATGATTGTGAGCCACCATGTGGTTGCTGGGAATTGAACTCAGGACCTCCAGAAGAGCAGTCAGTGCTCTTAATCGCTGAGCCATCTCTCCAGCCCCTGAGGTGTATTTTTAATACTATGAAAAGGCTCTAAAATGTTACAAAAGAATTTATTGTTTAGAAATAAAGAAGAACTTCTAACCTGGGATGAGCATGAGCTAGTGAATTACAGGTACATCTAGAGAAGTTGGCACAAGGGGTGTGGGGCAGGCATTAAAGGCTAAAAGGTGAAGAGCATGTGGGCGTTTGGGGACCAAGTTCCACAGGTTTCAGAGGGCGTGCACACTATCCTTGCCAGAGGGTCTTGCCAGCAGCATTCTTGACTGTCTTAGTAAGACCAAGGGTTAGGTTGTGATTAGAACCAGCTATGATAAAAAAACGATAATCTCATAGATGTGACCTTGACAGTCAAGTTGTGGTTTGGCAGAGTGTCTTGGGATTGTTCTTTTGAATCGGGCATATGTATGGAACCTTTCATTTAAGTCACCCAGGTTCCATCTAGTAAGAGTTTTGAAATAATGACTCCATTTTGGTTTTGGCAGCTACCACATGGGTTGCATTTCCTAAGACTTTGTGGTACTTTTGCAGTCTGGGAATAATACTACTTTCTAACAGACCGGAAACAAAGAGAAGCACATACCAGTACAAATATGGCCCCCAGAGACAGGCCCCCAGTGACTTACTTTCTACCCCTAGGTGCCACCCTCCTCATTTCACCTCCCAATGACAAAGGATCAATGCATTTCAGGAGAGTCATCACAGTCACCTTCAGGGATGAACTTCACTATTCTCCTTGACATATTAAAATTCAATCAAAACGACAAGATTAATTACTGTACTAGCTGATTTTGTGTGTCAACTTGACACAAACTGGAGTTATCACAGAGAAAGGAGCCTCCCTTGAGGTAATGCCTTCATAAGATGCAGCTATAGGGCATTTTCTGAATTACTGATCAGGGGGAGTGGGCATTGTGAGTGGTGCCATGCCTGGGCTGGTGGTTCAGGGCCCTATTAGAAGGCAAGCTGAACGAGCCAGGGGAAGCAATCCAGTAAGCAACATCTCGCCATGGCTGTTGCATCAGCTCCTGCCTCGAGGTTCCTGTCCTGTGTGAGCTCTAGTCCTGAATTCCTTTGGTAATGAACAGTAATGTGGAAGTGTAAGCTGAATAAACCCTTTCCTCCCCAACTTGCTTCTTGATCATGATGTTTTGTGCAGGAATACAAACCCTGACTAAGACAATTGCCACAATACCATCTCTTGCTGTCGAAGTACAGCCATTTTCCTACTGCAGCATTTTTCAAACTTTTTGTTCTCTCTCTCTCTCTCTCTCTCATAAAGGTTACATTTGCAACTTTGTGCATGTGTGTCAGTTTTGTGTGTGTGCATGCATGTGTGTCAGTTTTATGTGTTTGTATGAGTGTGTGATGTACGTGTGTCTGTATGTGAGTGTGTGTGTGTGTGTGTGTGTGTGTGTGTGTGTGTGTGTGTGTATGTGTGTATGTGTGTGTATATACATGAGTTCAGGTGCATGTGGAGGCCAGAAGATGGTGTAGGATCTCTTGGAACTGGAGTTATAGACAGCTGTGAGCCACCACATGGGTGCTCAAAACTGAATCTGGACTCTCTACAAAGCAATTAGTTTTCTTTTCTTTTTCCTTATTCATTCATTCATTCATTCATTCATTTGTTCATTCATTCATTCATTCATTTATTTATTCTGATCTCTGCTCCCTATCCCCCTCACACTGTCCTTCTCCCCACTTCCCTCCCCTTCTCCTCTGAGAGGTTGGAGGTAGCCCTTGGGTCGCCCCCTACCTTGGATATCATTCTTTGCAGGGCTATGTGCATCCTCTCCCACTGAGGCCAGACAAGGCAGCCCAGTTAGGGGAATGGGATCCACATTTAGACAACAGCTTTTAGGGACAGCTCCTGTTCCAATTGTTGGGGGACCCACATGAGAGCAGTCACTACTCATAACTGCTAGGCTATCACTCCAGCCCCACTTGGGCCCTCTTTATAAACATTATATTGAGTGGAGCTACAACCAGGCTATGACCCCATGTGAGGGCCGCTGTCACCTTCTACCAATGCTGTGAAATCTCATTAGTTGCTGTTATGATGGGAATATTTACATCACAGAATTGGCAAATGCAGTGGTGAGGATTAATCTTGGTTGTCAACTAGATTGAATCAGAATTCACTAAACGACATACCTCTGGGCAGGTCAGTGAGGGTATGTTTAGGAGGGATTAACTGTGTGGGAGACCATCCCCCACAGTGGGTAGCACATTTCAGCCTTGTCCCAGAAATAAGGGAATCTGAGAGGAAGGTAGGGCTGCTCATGCCTGCCTTCACTTCCTTTTTTTGTCATTCATTTTTAAACTTTTTATTAGATATATTCTTTATTTACATTTCAAAAGTGATCCCCTTTCCTGGTCCCCCCCCCATAACCCCCTAACCCATTCCCCTTCCCGCTGCTCACCAACCCACCTGCTTCCATATTCTGGCATTCCCCTACACTGGGGCATTGAGCCTTCTCAGGACCAAGGGCCTCTCCTCCCTTTAATGTCCAACAAGGCCATCCTCTGATACATATGCAGCTGGAGCCATGGGTTCCTCCATGTGTACTCTTTGGTTGGTAGTTTAGTCCCTGGGAGCTCTGGGGGTATTGGTTGATTCATATTGTTGTTCCTCCTATGGGGCTGCAAACCCCTTCAGCTCCTTGGGTCCTTTCTCTAGCTCCTCCATTGTGGACTCTGTGCTCAGTTCAATGGTTGGCTGAGAGTGGCCCCCTCTGTATTTCTTATGCACTGGCAGAGCCTCTCAGGAGACAGCTATATCAGGCTCCTGTCAGCAAGCACTTGTTGGCATCCACATTAGTGTCTGGGTTTGGTGACTATATGGGATGTATTCACAGGTGGGGCAGTCTCTGGATGGTCTTTCTTTCAGTCTCTGATCAACACTTTGTCTCTGTATTTCCTCCAGTGGGTATTTTGTTTCCCCTTCTAAGAAGGACCAGAGTATCCATACTTTGGTCTTCCTTCTCTTTGAGCTTCATTTGGTCTGTGAATTGTATCTTGGGTTTTCCAAGCTTCTGGGCTAATATTCACTTACCAATGAGTGCATACCACGTGTGTTCTTTTGTGATTGGGCTACCTCACTCAGGATACTTTCTAGTTCCTTCTATTTGCCTAAGAATTTAATGAATTCATTGTTTTTAATAGCTAAGTAGTATTCCATTGTGTAAGTGTAAGAAAGTGGGGAAGAGCCTCAAGCACATGGGTGCAGGGGAAAATTTCCTGAACAGAACACCAATAGCTTATGTTCTAAGATCAGGAATTGACAAATGGGACCTCAAAAAATTGCAAAGCTTCTGTAAGGCAAAGGACACTGTCAGGACAAAATGGCAACCAACAAATTGGGAAAAGATCTTTACCAACCCTACATCTAATAGAGGGCTAATATCTAATATATACAAAGAACTCAAGAAGTTAGACTCCAGAGAACCAAATAACCCTATTAAAAATGGAGTACAGAACTAAACAAAGGATTTTCAACTGAGGAAACTCAAATGGCTGTGAAGCACCTAAAAAAGTGTTCAACATCCTTAATTATCACGGAAATGCAAATCAAAAGAACCCTGAGATTTCACCTCAAACCAATCAGAATGTCTAAGATGAAAATCTCAGGGGACAGCAGGTATTGGCGAGAATGTGGAGAAAGAGGAACACTCTTCCACTGCTGATAGGATTGTAAGCAGGTACAACCAGTCTGGAAATCAGTTTGGCGGATCCTCAGAAAATTGGACATAGTACTACCAGAGGACCCTGCTATACCACTCCTGGGCATATACCCAGAGAATTCTTCAACATATAATAAGGACACATGCTCCACTATGTTCATATCAGCCTTTTTTAAAATAGCCAGAAGCTGGAAAGAATGCAGATGTCCCTCAACAGAGGAATGGATACAGAAAATGTGGTACATTTACACAATGAAATACTGCCTTCACTTCTTGTTTCTGTCTATTGTTGCTGCTGCTGTTCTCTGCTACCAGCAGAATTTAGCTTCTTCAGGCTTCCAACCGGTGGACCAGCCTAGGACTGCTGAGTCATCCTGCATTATGGCCAACAGGTTCCCAGCCTCTTCAGCATGTAGACAGCCATTATGGGACTACCCAACCTACATTGTATAAGCCAACCTGTTAAGTCCCCTTGAAACACATATTGGTTCTGTCCTCACCTAATAGAGTTGTACATTAGGGTATATTGATTGACTATCTCTCAGCTACTTATCTTTACACTTGCCACATTAGAAATTGAAACAGAAAACTTAAATAGACTTATTAATTTTGAAATAATAAAAGCAAATCGCAAAATTAATTTTACTCACCCAAACACAAATGTGTGAGAAGAATGGCATGGCTTTATGTATTTATTTCTTGCAAATGTGTTTAATCCCTACACTGATAAGAGTGGGTGGAATTCTCATCCATCTGCATTGATCTGTTGTGACTTATTTTTGTTTGCTTGTTTGCTTTTTTTGTGTGTGTGCTTTTGCTTTGCTTTGTTTTTGAGACAGGGGTTCTCTATGTAGCTCTGGCTGTCTTTGAATTCATTATGTAGACCAAAGTGGCTTTGAGCTCAGAGCTGCGTGCCTCTGCTTCCTGAGTGCTGGGATTAAAGGCGTGCACCATCACAGTCCAGCATGACAGTGTTTTGTTCAAAGAAGGAAAGCAAGCTTCATACCCTTACATCATACATACATACATACATACATACACACATACATAATCGGAACAGAGAGAAGTCCTTACAAAACCTTTGTAGCTAACTTTGAAATTTTTGTTTGTTTGTTTGTTTTGACACTGGGTCTTCCTTTGTAGCCCTGGATGTCATGGAACTCCATACACAAATCAGGTTGGCCTCAAAATCCATCTGAGATCCACCTGCCCTCATCTTCTAAGTGGGATTAAAGGCTGGCACCATTGCATGTTCTTTTTTGGCATTGTGGTATATAAATATGTGCATATCCCCACTTCCTGAAACAGATAAAAAAGCCTCCCTCACTACTCATGGTGAATTAATTCCCTTCGGTCTGAGTTTTATGCCAGGGAACTGAATCTGGGTGCACTCCTAGACAGAGTCAAAGCTAGGAAGCAGAGGTTGAAGGCTGAATTAATCACAAGTAGTTAAGGATGATTTCATCCATTTCTATAAGATGCCTGAAAAACTAGAAATGTTCAGAGAGCCTCTGGGTTGCCAAGCAGATCCAGGTTTTTAGAAAAGTGGGACATCCCCAAATTCCTTGCCCACAGGCATGAGGAGAAGAGTTCCTAACAAAGGCTCAGTGGGTGGAGGCACTTGCCAACAAACTCAACGTCCTGAGTTCTGTCCTAGGACACACTTGGTGGAAGAAAAGACATGATGTTCTTGGTTTATCTTCTGATTACCATAACCAATGAGCCATCTCTCCAGCTCATCTTTCCTGGTTTTTATTGATACTTCTGAGAAAATAACCAACAGTCAAAGTATTAATTCTTTTAATTTTTTCTTTTATTATTTTAGTTTGTGTATGTGATATACATATTTGAACATGTATGTACTGTATTTTTTTTCCTTCCAGTGTAGGTCCTGAGGGTCACACTCAGATTATCTGGCTTTTGTGCCAAATGTTTTCATTCCGAGTTATTTCACCTGGTCCTGTTAATTATTTTAAGGCAGTCGTGTTTTCAAATTGTTATTAAATGTGTATGTGTGCATGTGCACACATGTGTATGTGTGTGTGCTTGTATAAGAGAGAGAAAGAGAGAGAGAGAGAGAGAGAGAGAGAGAGAAAATGCATGAGTGAGATAAGTTCATTTACACCACAGTAACACAAGAAGGTCAGAGGACAACTTTTAGGAGTCATTTCTCTCCTCCCACAATGCTGAAAGTGATTTAAGGACGGAATGATACTATCTTCCTCCAGAGATAATTTTTTAGCCATCTGTGCATACGAGGAGTTAGGAGTCACTTTCATTTAATCCAGTCATTGTGTAATCAGAATAGCATGTACCCAAGACTGTCAAAGAGGAATTGCAATGTGCCATGCAAATCCCCTAGGAAAAGAACTTACCACTGCTAGTACAGAGGCAATTCAGAGAGCATAACGTCTACAAAAAGAACTAAGGGTTGAGAACTGCGTTAACTTCTGCTTCTACTCCACAGGACCAAGAAAAGAAGCCATTAACCCTACCAGGGCTTTTGCTATCAATCTGACAGATAGTACGTCTCTCAATATGTCTGATGGAAGCACGGATCTAATCACAGCTCCCGTTAAGGAAGTAAACATTTCTTGTATGAACACCCAGGTATATAAGAGACGAACCCTACATTGCTAAGTAGGAAAACTAAGAGAAAAAGAGGGCAAGCAAATGGTTATCTGCCTCCCATAAGGCCTTGCAAAAACGGTAAGGGAGACCAAAATCTGTTTTTACTTCCTCCATCTTCTCTTTCCCTCTTGTATGGTTTTACCGTATTATAAGTCCAAGGCTAATCTTGAGCTCTGTAATCTCCTGCCTCTAACTTCTGAGGGTTGGGATTACAGGTGTGCACCACTATGCCCAGTTTTATTTGGATTTTGTGCACAATGGGCAAATACTCTAGTATTTCCACTCACGTTCACAGTACCATAATGTGTCATTTCACTTTATAATAAACATGGTTCTTCTGGGGAAGGAGAGATGGCTTAGTGATTAAGAGCATGTAGTTTTTTTTGGCAGGGGACTTGAGTCCAAGCACCATATGAAACTGCAGCTCCAGGGAAGCTGACACATCTGGCCTCAGCTGGCACCTGTACTCACATGCACATAAGACCTCTCCTCACATCCACACAATCAAAAGTAATAAGAATACATCTCTAAAGAAATGGTTCTGTAGTGATGACCTAAGCCGAATGTTGTTACGTTATAATAAAGACCGTCCCCGTCTTGTCTTTTGTGAGGAGATTGAACCTAGGGCTTGCTTGTGCTAGGTTAGTTCTCTACCAGTGAAGCAATACTCCTCTGACTTTCTTTGAGGATTTCTGTAGGGATAGAAATGCTAAGAAACTGAACCCCAGGTTCAGCAATTTTCCAAACAAGACAACCAGTTGTGGTATTGGGGCTGGTAGTTCTGTGTGGAAAACAGAACAAGCCTTGGTAGTTGATGCAGGGAGAAGCTGGCTCAGTGACTCCAGGCATCCTTTGCTTTGTAAGATGAAGGTGAGGATGTCAGAGATGAAACACTAACTGTTGTTTATGTGAGTTGGGAAGCTGTGACAATCTTGACTCAGCTTGGAAGGTTTGACAGCAGTGGCCTTTACCCACTGAGCAACCTAACCAGACCTGACAATTGATCTTGATGAGATTTAGAGTAACTATGTAAAGAACTATCTGGACATGTCTGTGCAGGGGATTTCTGGATTAGCATGGTTGAGAGTGAGTAACACCACACCATAGATGGGGATCTAGACTGAATGAGAAAGACAAAGGGGGTCTGGGGTGGAGAGGTGGCTCAGTGGTTAAGAGCACTTTCTGCCATTCCAGAAGACATGAGTTTGGTTCCTAGCACCCATGTCAGGCAGCCTGTAATTCCAGCTCCAGGGGAAACTAATGGCTGTCCTCCTTTGGCACCAGCACTCACATGCACACAAACAAAGACACATGCATACATATATACATGCCACATACATACATAATTTAAAAACTAATAAAATAAAGAAAACTAAGATAAATTTCTTTACTAGATTAGGTTTCTAACATAAACTGACTGAAACAGTACACGACGGACAACATGTAGAGAATAATATATTTGGCAAATAATATTTACCAAACTCCTCTCTCAAAATAATGTATCGATATTTCTATAGGTACATATGTAAATATGGAGAAGTATGGTTTTAAGGGATTTGCAACATCACATTAAAAAAAAAAATCAAAGCATCCAGGTGGTGGTGGTTGTACACGCCTTTAATTCCAACATTTATGAGGCAGACAAAGGCAAATCCCTGAGTTCAAGGCCAGCCTGAACTATAGAGTTTCAGGATAGCTACATAGAGAAAATCAGTCTCAAAAAAAAACCCCAAACAAAACCAATAAATAAATAAATAAACAAACAAATAAATAAATAAATAAGTAAATAAGTAAATAAATTAAATTAAAATCAAAGCAGGAGCCAGGCATAGTTATACACGACTTTAATCCCATGACTCAGGGGGCAGAGGCAGGCAGATTTCTGTGAGTTCCAGTGCAGCAAGAGTTACATAGTGAGACAACTGTCTTAAAGTAAAATAAAATAAAATAGAATAAAATAAAATAAAATAGAATAAAATAAAATAAAATAAAAGCAGGTAGAGTGGCTAGACATAGTTAAAAGAATAGATATGAAAGGAGGTTAATAAAGAAATGCTGAGTAGCAGACATGACTCAGCAGTTAAGAGCACTGTTTGCTCTGGCAAAGGACACAGAATCTGTTCCCAACACTAACGCTGGGCAGTTCACAACTGCCTATAACTGCCTGAAACATCCAATTCCAGTGAATGTTGTCTTCTGTGTTCTTCCCCAGTCATTGCCCATGTGGTGCACATACCTTGTGCAGGCAAACATTCACACACATAAAATAAAACTAAGTCGCTCTTCCTTTGTAAAATAAGGATTAGCCCTATTTCTAACATTTTAAACTTTTACTTAAAAGGAAGATGTGTTTGTGCGTCACTAATGTAATCGGAAAGTGTTTAGTTTGGGTACTGAACCTAGGGTCTCATGCATATTGGACAAGCCTCCTACGTCTGAGCCACACTTTCAGCCATAAGTTACATCTTATTTAAAGCAAAAAAATAAAAAAAAAATTTGGCATTTCCAGATTTCAGATATACCAAGTTCTAAAGTTGTTCCCTGGGGAGGAGTTTGCACCTCTGTCTCATTTGCAGTTAGGCTTGGCCATGTGCCTGTCATGAATGTGAGCAGAAGTCGGGCATGCTCCTCATATCACAAGTTTGGAGAGATCGGTGAGTGTTACCTTACTCTTTTCCTTTTGCCACAAGATCAAAGATATCTTAGCCAGAGCCTGCCTCTTACCCTATCAGGGTGAATTGGAAGCGGGTTGGAAGTCCTTTTTGAGGTAAGAAGACTATGCAATGTGTGAAATAGATTGCAGTCATAACCCCAGGAATGGGACTGTAGAGCCCTTAGCACAGCCCAACCTATCACTGCTAGCCTAGGAATAAGATGAGTGAGAGAGTAGTCTCTTGGAGCAGAGGTCAAGGGACAAGGAAAGAAGGGCCAAGGAGTCTTATTTGTCATAGACTGTGGAGGCGAAGTGAGCTGAAAAATAGCACAGTCAAATACGAGTAGTTTCAATATGGCTAAGCTTTCCTCTCTCAATCATTCGCTGGCCAAAGAAGACAATGTGGTGGGCTCAGAATGTATTTCAACTGGTCAAAAGCTAGTCTAGCATGCATGAAGCTCTAGGTTTGGTGGCCACCACCATATACTTGGATGTGGTAGTACACACCTATAATCTCTGCTCAAGCTAGGAGGATCAGAAGTTCAAGATTATCCTTGGCTATATGACAAGTTCAAGGTCAGGTTAGGATATATAAGACCCTGTTTTAGGGGGTAACATCTTAGGATGCAGCTCTCTGTCTTTTTTTCAGATTGTTCTGTCCGAAAGCTAAAAGATAGGGGTTTCTAAATACTTTCTGGGAATTTACTGAGAAAACACTCACAGCTCAAATTGTCTGGGCCTAAAAGTACATGAATTGTTTTCTTCCCCACGTCTCCTAAGCACTGTCAGCTGGCCACCTTAGTAGTGAATCCAAGGAGGTTTCTATGCTTCCCAAACCTATTCAGACTTGATAAACACCTATAATCAAGAAAGCAGAGAACCCACAGACAAAAAATACTTCATGTTTTCTTCCTGATTCAGGTCACATAGAAGTTGACATCTGTGTATGGGAAATGACTCAAGTAAGATGACAGATTTGGTGTCTTCCTTTATATGAATAATAGGAAAGAAAAGAACTTCATTTCTGGGCTAACAGGCTATAGATTCCAACCAAAAGTTTTCTTGTCAGGCCACGAGATACAATGTGGGGAGCCACATAGCCTTGGGCATTGAATCAACCAGCTGGCTTTGAGTCGGACTTGGAAGAATTGAGAAATCAGTGTTAATTATCTCTCAGAGTCTCAGTTCCCTCCTCTTAAAGATGGGTTTGAGAATATTGTATTCAATGGCTCACATCTGTCATCTGCAATTAAGATACTGAGGCAAAAGGATCACTATGATCACTCTCAAGACCAGGTTGTGCTACATAGTGAGTTTTAGGTCTGTCTAGGCTATAGAGTATGAGTCTGTCTCTCCAAAGGTAGCATAGACCTTGGACTGAACAGTCAGAAATTTCTACTCTTTTGTTCATAACCACCATATACAACTCAGAAAACCAGTAGAAACTGTGAATTGCTGTGAAATTTTTGTTGAGACTGCTGAGGAAAATGGATATACCCATACAAGTTAGCATAGCTCTTATAGATCTTAGCAGGGAATTGTTTAGGGCCACCATATAAAGAATAAATACATCAGCATGGAGCAGAGAAGGGCAGAGGATATATGAAGAGAGGGTAAGCCAGTAGTCCTTTCTGAGTCCCTATATAAGACCACACCTGATTTATACCTGAAATTTGCTGCTACATATGCCAATCCATTTTATATCTACCTGGGGCAAAATGTGTTGATTCTTTGTCTTGGAACAAATAATTCACAATAACACAATTGTTCCCTTCGGCTCTCTCTAGAATATCCACTGGGAATGTGATCTGAGTTTCATTGAACTTGGCTTCCAATTAACTCTCGTCTATGTTGCTTTAGGGACATTTGTTGGGTACTCATTCTGATACTCCGAATGCTTAAGCTCTCTTAGGCAGGCAATTTTGACTGTCTTCACTTGTCTCTATCTAGGAACCATGTAACATGGGGGAATCTGTTTCTAGTGCTTCATAACTTTCAACTCAAGCAAGCTGGGCACCCAGAGACTATCACCACCATTCACTACCCACCAGACTTGGCTTCAAAGCTCTACATTCTGAGTCACATTAGCAAAGTTCAATAAGACTGTAACACGACACACCTGTTTTCTCCAAGATCAACTAAACCAGATACACCTACCATACAATCTCAATTAGCCCAGACAGCCTGAATTCTAGCTAAGGGGATTATGGATAAGCTTCATGCACAGGTTCATTTTCTCAAATGGGTGCTGAAGATGCTCAGATCTTATTTTCCCCAACAGTGAACAAAGACAGAGAGCCTCACTCCATCCTTCTCACCCTGCCTCCTCTTTAGTCATCATAAAGAATATACATTGTATTATTTTATAACCCAGACTAGGTTGATGGAGCACCCCCAGGAAGAAATAAGGGTCAGAACTTTCTAATGAACTGGATAATTAGGTTCATAATTCTAAAGGAGCAAGGGAAACTCAATAATCCATAGTCAAAGGTATTAAGCACTCCATGGAAGCCATCTTCCATATGATGCCATGTCACAGGCACCCCCAGATCTTCCAACCTCTTCTTATATAAGAGAGAATGGTCCCGGAGAAGGTCATATTCACAGCTCACAATGCAGGTTTCTGGGAGCCGAGACACTATACTGTCTTCTGCGATGAGGGGTGAGCAGGTATAGTTCAGTGTATTTTTTGTCTCCTGGTAAGCATCATTATTCACCGGCCCCCGGGGTACAGGTTGGTAGCCTCGCTTCTTAAACCTCTCCGGGATGTTTTCTGTGCCCAACCACTTTCTGTATTTCTCCCAGACATCTGGAGGCAAATGCATACCTTTCTTTATGACACTTTCCCAGGAAGAGTTCACATCTAGGTGGCAACAGAAGCAGTAGAAGGCCAGATCCCAGGAGAGCAGTGGGATGTTGCTATTCTGTTGATAAGAAGGGCTCCCAAAATCTATCAATTGCAGTAAGGGGTAGATCAAAATCTGAGCCTGGATCCGGGGGAGATCTGTTCGGTGCACTAACATTTGACTAGTCACAGTGGCTGCAGTTCCTCCTACACTGTCACCACAGACCACCACTCGAGCTGGATCTACTCCATACACATCCAATGATTCCAAAAAGTGGGTGGTGGCTACCACACAGTCATCTTTCATCACTGGGTACTTGTACATGGGAGATTTTCTGTATCTAAAGAGGAATCAAGGGCCGTTGATTATGCTTAATGCTCAGCCAAACCCAAACCCAAACCCAAAGTATCCTTGTCTAACATATCATATCTCAAATCTTCCTTTAAAGTCTGAATAGAAAGAGATAGACAAGGCCACAAACTCATAGTAGATAGAAAGCCCTCAAATCTGCCACTTCCGCTCAGAAGAGGGAATTAACATTACATTTGGGAATGCATGTAATTTTTTAGATGTTTCAGTGGTCATGCAGGGCACTGTTGACTTTAGGCAGAGAAAATATTACTTGTCTGCCACAGGCAGGGCTATTAGACCTAATGAACTCTTCCATTCAAAAAGCAATGACCCAGAATCTCAGAATACCCTAGACACAATCCGCATATCAATAGATTTCTAAAAAGATGGTAGGAGAGACCCCTGGTACTGGAAAGACTGGATGTAGGGGAACGCCAGGACAGAGTAACGAGAGGGGGTTGAATGGAGAAAAGAGGGAGGGAAGGGGGCTTATGGGACTTTCGGGGAGGGAGGAAACGGGAAAGGGGAAGTGATTTGGAATGTAAATTAAAAAAATAAAATAAAATAAATAATAAAAAAAAAGCAATGACCATCCCCATCAGCCTCTAAATGACAGAGTTAAATGATGTCTTTATCCACAAATGCACCAAAGAAAGGCATCCAATCCACTTTCCCTCTCTTCTCTGTTCCTTGCTTCTTCTTATTGCTTCCTCACAGCCCAGACCCCACCCTCCATTTTCCTTCCCAGTTCTATCAGCTTCAGGTTCAAACTTCAGACCCTGTCACTAAGAAATAGGGTTGTCTGCTTATATGACCCCATCGTACCCCTTCTTACCCAACTGAAACGACAACAGAGTCACAGTCCTTGGACAAATGCAAGCATATGCTGTCGTGGGTTCCTGCAAAACAAAATCAACTGTCACATTTATTAGGACATTTACCTTTCTCCAGTATTTTTGGCTATCCTCTTCTTGTAAGCAGAGGACCTGAGTGAACTGAGCAGGTCAGGTAAGAACTTCTGGCTGTAGAGTAAATATCCTTTCAACTTCTTACTGTTTTGCTTCTGTGAGCTGCCAGAACAAATCTTCAAGATGTCCATGACCTGATGCATTCTACCACTTATCAGAAACACCCTAAAATAAATATAATACAGTGGCTTGGTGTGTGAGTGGTATTCTCATATAAGCTTAGGAGGAGGTTAGACCTCTTCCTAAGATACCACCAAATGTTCTGTGCCTACTAATTGTCCTGGTTTTTCTTGGTCTTAGCAGTCGACTGGCTACCAGGAGGAATGATTTTTTTTTTAATAGTTATTTTACGTTTCCTTATGTGTATGTGCTATACACACATGTATGAGGGTATCCACAGAGAGCAGAAGAAGACATTAGATTCCCTGGAGCTAGAGTTACAGGCAGTTGTACGATGCCCAACATAGGTGCTAGGAGCCAAATATGGGTCCTCTAAAAGAACATCAAGTCCTCTTAAATATTGAGCCATCTCTCTAGCCCCCACAGAATGACCATGCTTACAAGCCTATTTAGCAGGGTGACAGGGGACTCAAAGAGACCAGAAGAAAGGTTCTGTCTTACTCAAGCTCCCTAGGATGGTTCCACCACCATGGAAGAAAATGATTCCAGTCCTTAGGATGGAGGAGTGTTTCTTGGGCTTGTATAGCTTCACAGGGATTGTCCCAAAGCGAAGATCTTTGACCACAACATCAGGATCTTTCTTGAGTGGTTTCAGATCATGCACAAAACTGGCAAACTGGGGTGCATAACAGAGTCCCAGTTTCTCAAAAATCATCCCCTGTCAGAGAAAGAAGAAGCAATGAGTTGTGACTGATTATGCATCAATCACTTAGCATGCAGCTTACAGCCTGTCAGCCACATCTACCCTCCTCAGGTGCCGAGGAGGATCTTGGGAAATATTAATGGGACTGGACCAAAGAACTCCTGTACTTCCTCTCGCTCTCAGCATCCTCAAGAAGCACCTGCAGTTAAGGTCGCACCTATCCAGGCCCACGTGGCTCCTCCATCATCAGATCCACTATTCTTCCTAGGTACTTTGCATGCCAGACATGACAGACCATGCTTCTGGACAATGCTTGAGCCTTCCTTTTGGAGACTCCTGCTCTACCTGTGGTCTGGGCATTGTCTTCTCTCCAAGGAAGACAGCCTGGGTCTCCCAAATATTTATTTCCATGGAGGTGATGTTTTTAAAGAGGGAGACAAGGGTGTTTTCTTCTCTTTCCATGGCATCTATAGAAATATTTTTGCAAAATGTGGTGCTTAAGGTTTTTCTCTTCAGGAAAATTAAGAAAGGAGGGGAAGTGGGAAGGAATATGTGTTTCATATGTGGTACATGTGGTACATGGGGTTTTTTCAGGTTGTTGTATTATCTTTAAAAGCTAATGGTTTTTGATATAAATACAAATCATATAAATATAAGTATAACAATATCCCTCTAGCCATTCTGACTGGTATGAGGTGGAATCTCAGGGTTGTTTTGATTTGCATTTCCCTAATGACTAAGGATGTTGAATATTTCTTTATGTGGTTCTCAGCCATTCGATATTCTTCAGGTGAGAACTCTTTGTTTAGCTCTGTACCCCATTTTTTAATAGGGTTATTTGGCTCTCTGGAGTCTAACTTCTTGAGTTCTTTGTATATATTGGATATTAGCCCTCTGTCGGATGTAGGATTGGAAAAGATCTTTTCCCAGTTTGTTGGCTGCCACTTTGTCCTTTTGACAGTGTCCTTTGCCTTACAGAAACTTTGCAATTTTATGAGGTCCCATTTGTCAATTCTTGATCTTAGAGCATAAGCTATTGGTGTTCTGTTCAGGAAATTTTCCCCTGTGCCCATATGTTCAAGGCTCTTCCCTAGTTTCTTTTCTATTAGTTTCAATGTGTCTGGTTCACCTCACACCAGTCAGAATGGCTAAGATCAAAAACACAGGAGACAGAAGGTGTTGGCGAGGATATGGAGAAAGAGGAACACTCCTCCACTGCTGGTGGGATTGCAAGCTGGTACAACCACTCTGGAAAGCAGTCTGGCAGTTCCTCAGAAAACTGGGCATGACACTCGCAGAGGATCCTGCTATACCATTCCTGGGCATATACCCAGAGACTTTCCCGGCATGCAATAAGGACACATGCTCCACTATGTTCATAGCAGCCTTATTTATAATAGCCATAAGCTGGAAAGAACCCAGATGTCCCTCAATGGAGGAATGGATACAGAAGATGTGGTATATCTACACAATGGAATACTACTCTGCAATTAAAAACAATGAATTCATGAAATTCTTAGGCAAATGGTGAGAACTGGAAAATATCATCCTTAGTGAGGTAACCCAATCACAAAAGAACACACATGGTATGCAGTCACTGATAAGAGGATATTAACCCAGAAACTCAGAATACCCAAGACACAATTCACATATCAATTGATTTCCAAGAAGATGGAAGAAGAGACCCCTGGTCCTGGAAAGACTGGATGTAGGGGAATACCAGGTCACAGAAGCGAGAGGGGGTTGAATGGGGAACAGGGGGAGGGAAGAGGGCTTATGGTACTTTCGGGAGGGATGAACCAGGAAACAGGAAATCATTGGGAATGTAAATAAAAAAATATAGAAAAAAAAAACATCCCTCTATATCCATAGACTCAGTGTCTGTCTCAACCATCATCAGAGAAGATATCTTCTGCAAGAGATGGGAACAAATACAAAGACCCACAACTGGACAATGAACAGAAAGTGAGAGATCTTGGAACACTCAGTCCTAAATGGGACATCTTCCATCAAAAGTCTCCCCTGAGAACTCAGGGGGAAGAGGAGGCAGAAAGATTATAAAAGCCAGTGGGGATAGATGGCATCAAGAAAATGTGCCTTCCAGGCAGAATAGAATTGACACACATATGAACTTACAGAGACTGTGGCAGCCCACACAGGGCTTACAAGAGTACAAGTTAGATGGGGTCCCAGTGCTAAGAGGGGAAGTGGAAACAAGCCCCCACTCCTAACCAAGAAGGTGTCCCCACATGACAACCACTGAAAAAGGAAAAATGAGTTGTCTCCAGTGAAGTCTCAATGGGTATACAAACCACACTTAAGGGAGGTTCCACATTCAGCAGGAGATGGACAATACAAAATAAACTTGATGATGCTTTTGGAAGTGTTTTGTGTCATAATGCTTTGTTTGGGCTTTTAAAAAACACCTTGCTTAGAGGCAGAAGGATTTCTGAGTTCGAGGCCAGCCTGGTCTACAAAGTGAGTTCCAGGACAGCCACGGCTACACAGAGAAACCCTGTCTCGAAAAAAAAAAAAAACACCTTGCTTGTATTTCATTTTTCTAATATGATCCCCAATTTTTTCTCGTGTTCTTTGTTTTTGGTTTTTTGCTGTTAGTTTTTTTTGGAACAGGGTTTCCTCTATGTAATCCTGGCTATCCTGGAACTTGCTCTGTAGGCTCAAACTCAGAGATCTACCTGCCTCTGCTTCCTTAGTGCTGGGATTAAAGTATACCACCCCCCCCCATGCCCAGCTTCCCTCTTTTCTTCTCTTTGCTTTGTTTTAGGCTGGTTTGTTTTTTCTCTGAAGAGAGAGAGGAGAAAATAAAACATAATTAGAATGTACTGTATTTGTGTGTGTCCTTTGTTGGATTATGTGATGCATGCTTTGGTGTGTGTGTGTGTGTGTGTTCTGTGTTGGATGTGTACAGTGTATGCACTTGTTATTGTAGGTATATGCACATTTGTGTAAGCATGAGGAAGCTAAGGGTCCACATTGGGTGTCTTTCCTCGACTGCTCCATCATGTTTATTTATCCAATTATTTATTATTTTACTGCATTTATTTATTTATTTGTGTGTATGTGTGGGTATTCATGAACCACAGAGCATGTGGTCATGTGATCAGAGGACTATTTGACAGAGTCAGTTCTGTTCTCCCACCGTGTGGGACCCAGAGATAGAACTCAGGGTCAGGCTTGGTAACAACTGACAATAGCCACTGGGCCATCTTATAGACCCATCTACTTTATTTTTTTGAGGCAGGGTCTCTTACTGAATGTGAAATTTATCTCATCAATTGAACTAGTTAGCTGGCCAATGAGCTTCAAGGATTCACTTGTTTCTGTGCCTCCTTCCATCCCCCAGGCATAGGCTCAAACCGTCAAGCTCAGCTTCATGCTTGACTTCTCATGATCTGAACCCAGGTTCTCGTACTTGAGCATTAGGCACATTACAAGTGGCACCATCTTCCCAGCACAACGCTCTTTAACAAATACATAAAATCCATTCAGGAAGGCAGTTTCATATACAAATAGCTGTCAGACAAGTAATGTGTGATGTAATGATGCACATGCAAGAAGGAAACAAGTGATGGCTGCCATCTGATAACACCTTGGTTGCTGGGGACAGCAAACAATGACAGGGACTGCCTGCAGTAGGCCAGGATGGAGACATTTCAGTAGCCTGTGGCAGTTCTTTGTAACAATAGTTTCTCTCATTTCTCCTAACCTTAGCCCTGGACAAAGGCTGTATAGATTTCCTTTGTGCATGACTGTTTTTCAGTTGGCCTTGATATGCATAATTATTCTATTATATCTGACTTTCTTACTTCTTTCCCCTTCTACTCTGGCAAATTCTGTGAAACTAGATGTTCCCTGATGTAATGATTCTTAAACAATTAGGAACTGAGGCATGGGGCACAGCACAGCACAGACCTAATGGCCCAGGTGTATGCTGTGTGTTCTCATCTTAGAAACAATGCAATAACTGCACAATGGTAGCTCCAGATTAATGCTTGACTTGCAAAGAAAAGACCCCAAAGAAAGGAAAAGCTATTAAAGTTATGAAATAAGTTTTACACAACATTTGAGAGTGGTTCCTGGATAAGCAAGTATAGAATATGTAAAATCTTAGATTAATAAAACTAAGTCAAAACACTGAGACTCTTAGGAGAGTCCTTGTGTGCAATGTGTAGAAGTGGAAAGCTAGGGGAACTACTGAGTTAAGGGTTAACTTGATTCTTTCTGTCCACTGCCTGGCAGCTTTGCTCATGTCATTTATCATTAGAGCTTTACAAGAAAATGCAAGTAGCTGACCTTGGAGCTCTGAGCTCTGAAGTATAATAGTTAACGTTTAAATAATGATAAGTTTGCAATTATTATTATTTTGGCAATAGGCCTGGGAATAGGGAAGCTTGAAACTTTGGGGAACAATTGTAATTCTTGATTATTTGTGGGACGTGGTTATTCTTTTGAACTTGATTTGGCAACGATTATGCAATGTCTTTTTTTTTATCTGCTTTTGGAGTATCAATAAAAAGACTTGGGCAAGAAGAAGACGAGAGCATGAGAAACGCTTGTGAAGAGTGAATGAAGAGAGAATGTGAGGTGTGTGTGAAGAGTGTGTGTGTGAGTGAAAGGAGAATGCATATGGTGTGTGTGTGAGATGTGTGTGAAGAGTATGTGTGTGTGAGTGAAAGGGGAACACACAGAGGTGTGTATGAGCATGAGAGTGCAAGAAAAGAAAAGTGCACAGGAGAAAAGCAGAGTGTGCAGGAGAATGCAGGGTGTGTAAAGCCTCAAACTGTGAGCAAATGAGTGAGAGAAAGAGAGCACAGAATGAGAGAGAAGAAAAACTTTAAGCCTTGAAAAACTGTCTGTCAGTTTGTACCCAAAAAGTAGTCTGTGTATATTTATTATGCACCTTTCAGATCTCCCTGCTTCCAGTTGAGAACTCTGATCCTGTATTGTAGGCTGGACCCTGATACTTGGTGTCAAATGGATGAGGAGACCACAACTTTCTATGGCTGAAGTAGATGAAATAATCTTGTACTCAAAATACATGTGATTCCTCTTGTGCTAAGGTTATAATTCTGCCCTGGGGACTGCACTCTGCTAACCTCCCAGCTTCCAACCCCCCAATGGCAGGAAATCCTACAATCAAAGATTAGCAGTGAACATAGGGTAATTTTTATCCTCTCCATCAAAGCTATGGGCCCTTGCATTCTGAACCCTGAGTAAGCAAGCCATGGTCTCCCTGCTATTTTGCTATGCTTTACTCCTGGTTCTCACCTCTGCATGAATCTATCTGTAGCTAGATTCCTTGTGAGCTTCCTTAAAACTTGCCAGGCTCTGCCTCTGCTACCAAGGACTGCAAGTCCCATCAAGGCACTCTACCTAGGACTGTTTTTTTCTACCCGTCCCTGAGCTCAGATCTTGGGCAGTGATACACAATGGTCGTATAACATGCCATTAAAGAAAGAATCAATGGTGACTGAATATGATATGTAAGGAGGGCTTACTCTGCCACAGATGCTGCAATACACCTTCTGAATAGCTTAACTCCCAGATCGTTAGTAATGCCAGGCGGTAGGGGCTGTTATGATTTCCTATTTAACAGACAAGGAAACTGAGTCATGGTAACTAGGAACTTGAACTGTAGACTACAAAAGAGCATGCCAAAGGTAAAACCAAGGATTCTAGTCAGGCCATTTGTAAAAGCAGGTCTAGGGTACTGTTTTTTTTTTTTTTTTTTTTTTTTTTTTTTTTTTTTTAATTTAATTTTATTTTATTTTTTTAATTTACATTCCAAATCACTTCCCCTTTCCCGTTTCCTCCCTCCCCGAAAGTCCCATAAGCCCCCTTCCCTCCCTCTTTTCTCCGTTCAACCCCCTCTCATTACTCTGTCCTGGCGTTCCCCTACATCCAGTCTTTCCAGGACCAGGGGTCTCTCCTTCCATCTTTTTAGAAATCTATTGATATGCTGATTGTGTCTAGGGTATTCTGAGATTCTGGGTCAATATCCCCTTATCAGTGACTTCATACCATGTGTGATCTTTTGTGATTGGGTTACCTCACTAAGGATGATATTTTCAAGTTCTGACCATTTGCCTAGGAATTTCGTGAATTCATTGTTTTTAATTGCAGAGTAGTATTCCATTGTGTAAATATACCACATCTTCTGAATCCATTCCTCCGTTGAGGGACATCTGGGTTCTTTCCAGCTTCTGGCTATTATAAATAAGGCTGCTATGAATATAGTGGAGCATGTGTCCTTATTGCATGCAGGTAAAGTCTCTGGGTATATGCCCAGGAGTGGTATAGCCGGATCCTCCGGAAGTGTCATGCCCAGTTTTCTGAGGAGCCGCCAGACTGCTTTCCAGAGTGGTTGTACCAGCCTGCAATTCCACCAGCAGTGGAGGAGTGTTCCTCTTTCTCCACATCCTCGCCAACAACTGCTGTCTCCTGTGTTTTTGATCTTAGCCATCCTGACTGGTGTGAGATGGAATCTCAGGGTTGTTTTGATTTGCATTTCCCTAATGACTAAGGATGATGAACATCTCTTTAGGTGCTTCTCAGCCATTAGATATTCTTCAGGTGAGAACTCTTTGTGGAGCTCTGTACCCCATTTTTTAATAGGGTTACTTGCCTCTCTGGAGTTTAACTTCTTGAGTTCTTTGTATATCTTGGATATTAGCCCTCTGTCGGATGTAAGGTTGGTAAAGATCATTTCCCAGTTAGTTGGTTGCCGCTTTGTCTTTTTGACGGTGTCTTTTGCCTTGCAAAAACTTTGTAATTTAATGAGGTCCCATTTGTCTATTCTTGATCTTAGAGTATAAGCTATTGGAGTTCTGTTCAGGAAATTCTCCCCTGTGCCCATATGTTCAAGGTTCTTCCCTAGTTTCCCTTCTATTAGTTTCAGTGTGTCTGGTTTTATGTGGAGATCTTTGATCCACTTAGAATTGAGCTTAGTGCAAGGAGATAAGGATGGGTCAATTTGCATTCTTCTGCATGTTGACCTCCAGCTGAGCCAGCACCATTTGTTGAAAAGGCTATCTTTTTTCCACTGGATGGTTTTAGCTCCTTTGTCAAAGATCAAGTGACCATAGGAGTGTGGATTCATTTCTGGGTCTTCAATTCTGTTCCATTGATCTACATGTCTGTTACTGTACCAATACCATGCAGTTTTTAACACTATTGCTCTGTAGTACAGCTTGAGGTCCGGGATACTGATTCCCCCAGAGGTTCTTTTACTCTTGAGAATAGTTTTAGCTATTCTGGGTTTTCTGTTATTCCAGATGAATTTTTGAATTGCTCTTTCTAACTCTATGAAGAATTGAGTTGGGATTTTGATGGGGATTGCATTGAATCTGTGTATTACTTTTGGTAAGATGCTCATTTTTACTATATTAATCCTGCCAATCCATGAGCATGGCAGATTTTTCCATCTTCCGAGGTCTTCTTCAATTTCTTTCTTCAGAGACTTGAAGTTCTTGTCATACAGATCTTTCACTTGTTTGGTTAGCGTCACGCCAAGATACTTAATATGGTTTGTGGCTATCGTAAAGGGTATTATTTCTCTTACTTCTTTCTCAGCCTGCTTATCCTTTGAGTATAGGAAGGCTTCTGACTTGCTTGAGTTGATTTTATATCCGGCCACTTTGCTGAAGTCGTTTATCAGCTGTAGGAGTTCTCTGGTGGAGTTCTTTGGGTCGCTTATGTATACTATCATATCGTCTGCAAATAGTGATAGTTTGACTTCTTCCTTTCCAATTTGTATCCCTTTGACCTCTTTTTCTTGTCTAATTGCTCTAGCTAGAACTTCAAGTACTATATTGAAAAGATATGGAGAGAGAGGGCAGCCTTGTCTAGTCCCTGATTTTAGTGGGATTGCTTCAAGTTTCTCTCCGTTTAGATTGATGCTGGCTACTGGTTTGCTGTAAATTGCTTTTACTATGTTTAGATATGGGCCTTGAATTCCTGATCTTTCCAAGACCTTTAGCATGAAAGGATGCTGAATTTTGTCAAATGCTTTCTCAGCATCTAATGAGATGACCATGTGGTTTTTTTCTTTGAGATTGTTTATGTAGTGGATTACATTGATGGATTTCCTTATATTGAACCATCCCTGCATCCCTGGGATGAAGCCTACTTGATCGTGGTGAATGATCGTTTTGATGTGTTCTTGGATTCGGTTGGCAAGAATTTTATTGAGTATTTTTGCATCGATATTCATAAGAGAGATTGGCCTGAGATTCTCTTTCTTTGTCGGATCTTTGTGTGCTTTTGGTATTAGTGTAATTGTGGCTTCTTAGAACGAGTTGGGTAGTGTTCCTTCTGTTTCTATTTTGTGGAACAGTTTGAAGAGTATTGGTGTTAGGTCTTCTTTGAAGGTCTGATAGAATTCTGCACTAAAACCATCTGGACCTGTGGTGTACTACACTTGATTTAACATAATGATCTCCAGTTCCATCATTTTCCTAAAAATATACTTTCTTTTCTTTTTTCTTTCATGGTTGGCTAAAATTCCATAGTATCTGGGTGTGGTGATGCATACATTTAAACCCAACATTCATGAGGCAGAAGCAGACAGCTCTCTCGAGGATAAGGCAAGCCTGGCTTTCATAATGACACCTTGCCTCATTTTTTTTTTTTATTGTGTGTTTCCTACAATGTATTTTCTTCATCCATTCATCTGTTGATGGATATTTAGGGTGGTTTCATTTCATAACTATTGTGAATAGAGCAGCAGTGAACACAAATTCACAAACATCTCTCTGGTAGAGTATAGATAGAGTCCTTGGGATGTTATAGTAAGTGAAATGACCCAGATTTCAGAAAAATGCGAATCATGTTCTCTCTGATATCTGGATGATAGCTTATGATTTTTATATGTGTGTGTAAAAGTGGTTCTGAGTGTGTGATTATGAGTTATGAAATAGGAAGGAGGCCATGAGATGGAGAAATTGGGTGGGGGGGTTAAAAATGGGAAACAGAGCAACAGGACTTATGGAATATGAAGATAGATCAAAGATACAGGGTGTTGAAGAGTGTAAGAGAGAGCAGGTTAGGGGAAATCTAACAATCTTTTTCTTTAAAAAATGCTGTTAAGGGAACCCAATATTTTCTACAACAATTATTTTTAAAACAGGTATATTTTTGTCTTTTGTTTCTTTTTGAGACAGGATTTCTCTTTGCATTCTTGGCTTTCCAGGAACTCACTATATAGATCTGGCTAGCTTCAAGCTCACAGAGATTCACCTGCTTCTACCTCCACTCTGCTGGGATTAAAGAAGCATGCCACCACGCCTAGCCTTAAAAAAATAGTTTTTAAAAAGGCAAGAAAAACTTGTTAAAGTTCTGATCTATGCAGCTCAGCAGTTTAGAACAATGACTGCTCTTTTAGAGGACCCAAGGTTCAATTCCCAGCACCCACATGACACTCACAACCATCTGTAACTCTAGTCCCTGGGGATCCTACCACACCTCTGGCCTCTGCAGGTACTGCGTGCACATGGTGAACAGTCATGCATACAGACAAAACACATATACACACAACATAAGTAAGTCTTAGTTTTTAAAAAGGTCTGTTCTGTAGTTCTGCTCACCTCCTGAGCTAATTTCCTAGTTTGATTTCTGTTTTCCTAATTTTGTTGCTTGCTGATTCTCACCTAGCAGATCTGTAGTCACTGGAGCCTAAACATGCATTGCTACCTACAGCAAAGTACTGAGGGCTAACAAAGAAGGAGATTAGCTTTTTCATCTGAGTACCATAGTTTGCATATTCTCTGTACCTCTGAGGCCCTTGGAGAAATTGCCCCAGGGTGATGCTAGTTAGAAGTGGTAGAGCCTTTGGAAAACAAAGACTTACTGAGAGGTCACTGAGGACATAGGTTGATGGGAGAAGGTAGAGTATAAAAACAAATTCCAAACCAGGAGGTGGTGGTATATATCTTTAATCCCAGCACTCTGGAGGCAGAGGCAGGCTTGGTCTACAAAGTGAGTTTTAGGCCAGCCAAGGCTACACAGGGAAACAAACAAACAAACAACCTTCCCTTAAACAAACAAACAAAACCCTAACCAACCAACCAAACAATAAACCAACTCACCCCAAACAAAAAAAAACAAAAAAGGGTCAAAGTCTAATGATATGCACACAATAAAATACATGGAGAAGTCAATTTGTTTATATGCTAAATACAAAACGATTTTTTTTTTTAAAAAAAAGGCACTGTGGTACCTCAGCTCTTCTTCATATTTTGTTCCTTGGGACATAGCAATTTTCCTCAGTCACATGCTCTCTGTCTTTCTCTCTTAACATAATTAGGCTGACATCACAATTTGCAACCTCAAAAACCATGATCCTAAATAAATCTTTTCACTTGTAAGTCCATTGTCATGGATATTTTGTTACAGTAATGGAAACATCGAGAAAGTCAACGTTCTTTGAGCTGTGTGTAGTATTGTAGCATCCAGTACCTGATTTGTCCTAACTTCAGGCAAAAGAGGCAAGCAAAACAGAGACTCACCCATGTCATTGACAGATGGAGTAAGCAACTGAGGATTCGCAGCTTCATAGGGTGAGTGATGCCTTCAGGGATGTGTTCAGTCCAGAAGTGTCTGCAGATCACCCACAGCAGACTGCCCAGTGAGAACACAGCAACTGCACCTGCGAGGAGTGTCAGGGCCAGAAGCACCATGATGCCTCTATCCGTACCTGTCACAGGCCATGGAAGACAAAGCCGGTCAGCAGGTATTTTATACATACATCACCAGCTTCCCACACTACCTCCCTGCTTCCTGTAAACACTGTCCCAGCCCAGTCAAGGAGTCACAGATCCAGGAGGAGGGTGTGGTTCCTGGCCAGGGCCCATATGGAGGAGAAAGTTGCTCCTATAACCTTACTCAGATCGAAAGAGATCTCAGGAGCTCCTACTTGAATCCTGGCATTGCTACTAGATAGGCAGTGAGTAAGCCAAAGATTTACTGTAGTCATTAGACACTTGCCCTTAGATCTTATTGCCCACACCCTATTTCTAGTCTTGCAACACTCACTATTCCTCAACTAGATGAGGAGGCTCCAGGGCCTTTGAGCTTGCTGTTTTTCTGTGCAACCATCTCCTGCCAAATATCAGATGTCAACTAGACTCAATTCTTCCTATCCTGCCTGTAGCTATTCAAATGTCATCTTCTGCCTAGATAGATATTTAAAATACAGTGCCTCACTACCAATAGTCCCATAGCCCTTTCCATAATCTTTACTTCTCATCTGTGGCTTTTATTATCACCCAGGTCTGTCCCTTGACTGTAGAACATACCTTTTTGAATATAAAAATGTTTATGTCATTGTTCTTTTAAGATTTATTGATTTATTTTTATTTTATGTGTATGAGTATCTTGCCTGCATGTGTGCCTGTGCATCCTGCCTTTCTGGTGTACTGGATGCCTTAAGAAGTCATCAGATCCACTAGAATGAAGTTACAGATGGTTGTGACTTACCGTGTGGGTGTTGGGAATTGAATCGATGTCCTCTGCTTGAGCAGCTAGTGGTCTTAACTATTAAACCATCTCCCTAGCTCTGAACCTTGTAGCTTTAAGCCTGGAGGCTAGATCAGGGTCTGGGTCTCTATCAGAGCTATGCAAATGCCCACTAAACTGAGGGATTGATAAACAGCTTGTTTTCTCCATTGTAAAGCAGAGAAGCTTAGGTGTGCTTGCTTTCTAGGTCAGGTCAGAGGCTAAGGCAGTTTTTACAGCTTTTCCTAGCAAGGAGGTCCTATGTAATAATGCCAATGGGGACATGGGTCCCATCTCCTGCCTCCTTGTGGCAGTTGGCTTTATTGTGAAACTAAGACAACCTAGAATCAACTGAGAAGAAAGTCTCCATTGGGGATTGTTCACATTAGGTTGGCCTGTGGCCACAGCTGTTCAGGATTGTCTCAATTAAGTTACTTGATGTGAGATCCAGGCCACTGTGGGCAGCACCATTCCCTAGGCAAGGGGGTCCTGACCTATATAAGAATGAAAAATGAAGATGAGCATCAGGAAGCAAGCAGTCAAGTATGCATGCATGAATTCCTGTGTGCTATTGTCTGTGGGTGTGATGTGACTAGTTGTTTGAAGTTCCTGCTTTGATTTCCCCGTAGTGACAAACCGTATCTTGGAATTACGAGCTGAAGTAAACCTCTTTCTCTCCTAGGTTGCTTTTCATCAGGGTGTTTTATTACAGCTGCTAAATTGAAAGAGAACATTCCTCAACTGGTAATGGAGCAGAAACTTTCAAACAAATGGATTTTTACCTCTCAAAAGACATTGGATCAATGCCTGGAGAATTATGGGTGATAGGTGAGCTGGATATTAGCATCTCAGAGACAGATGCCAGAAGTCTTGCTAAGCTTCTCTACACATATATTGGCTCTTGCAACACAAAAGTATCTGCTCTAGCATGTCAACAGCTGAGGTTAAGAAACTTGGATCAGGGCCATTTGGATTTGAATGTTGGGTCTGTTCAATGCCAGCATTCTAATAATGAGAAACTTGCTGACAGTCTCTAAATCTTTCTTCATGGAGTTCTTTAGTGCACCAAACACATCACAAAATACAAAATAAGAGTGTGCCAAGCTACACATTCAACAGATGGACATAGAAACAGTGACAAACACATTTCCTTCAAGTTCTCTAGACACATTCATGTTCCTCATGGACACACAGGGAAGCAATGCTCTGGCCCCTGCTACAAGGGCAAGGAATCTTGGGATGCATTCTGTCCAGTGGGATGTGAGTAGGGATGCTAGAGACCATGTCTAGCCATGGAAGGCCTGCATCGTCCTCCAATGCCTCATTTTAGAGCATCCAGAATCCCTTATGCTCTTTCTCTCAGGAAGGGAAGGGCTCCTGAGGGTGACACTTATTGGGTCACCCCTGTGCCAGTCTTGGAGGGGAGTGGCATGAGGTGGTCTGGGAAGTGAAGGAATTTGCCAGGGGCATTTATATAAGATATTGTGGGGAAAATACATGAAGCACAGAGATGCAAGGTTACTTGTTCTGGCAGCCACATTTTGTGGTGGCTATTTTGACAATGGTAGGCTTCAGTGATACTTGATTGTAAATCTAGTTTAACAGTAAGCTACTCTTGCATATTTCTTTCTGATTTTGTCCCTTGTGTATATTTTGCACCTGTGGTTCAAGCTTCTACACAAAGCTGCTGGTTTTGAGAGTTGATCGGTACATGCCCCCATCACCATCCCCATCCCCAGCTATAGTCTGTATGGAGACCTGATGTGGGGAAAGGACCAAAGACCAGAAATTTTATTCATCTGTAAAACAAAGCAAGGGTCCATTTCTTTGTGGCAAGCCTTGGGCCAAAACCTTTGCATGTGTTAAGGTTTGAGAATGAATTCAGGTTTAACTTGTTGGTAAATAAACCAGGGCTCAGTCATCCTTGACACTGTTCCAAGGCTCTGCTATCCCTAGTTGCTCAGTAACATTAAGCCAAATATTAGTTTTGTGAACTCATTTGTGTTGGATAGCCTTTGTCAACTTGACATTATCTTGAATTATTTGGAAAGTTGGATTCTTTTTTTTTTTTTTGTTAAATCCCACTTTTTTTTATTTTCTAAGTTTTTTTCATTTCCCCTTTCCCGTTTCCTCCCTCCCCGAAAGTCCCATAAGCCCCCTTCCCTCCCTCTTTTCTCCATTCAAGTTGGATTCTTAATTGAGAAAATGTCACCAAAAGATTTGCGTGTAGGCTAGTCTGTTGTGCTGTCATTTGTTTTGTTTTGTTTTGTTATTTGTTTTTCGTTTTTGATTAATGATTGATGTGGGAGGACCAGCCCACTGTGAACACTGCCATCCATCCAAACGTATATATGTCTGTTAGTTTATTTGTACATGTATATATATGTATGTATGTATATATACATACACATATATGTAAACATGCAGGAACACTGGTGGAGTTGATTGAGATAGATGGCTGGACTCAGCCAAAGAGTATGTATATATGAATGTATGTATATATGTGCATATTTGCCCATATAAAGGATTTTACTTCTTTTTCTTTCCTTTCTCACTGGTTCACAAAGAGTTAGTTAGCTTGGCCTGGGAGGGACTCCTGGCTGTCTGGCCAAAGAAGGGAGCACCACCACAAATCCTTTACTTAATTTCCCCAGAGTTAAGCTCTGAGTGTTAATTTGTCTGAAGACATTGGCTTTTATCCCCAGAATAACGAAGAATCATGGAAGTAAATCTTATTTATACTAAGCAACATTTACTGTAGTTTTGCCCTCCACCAATGCTCCACCCCCGTGGCTGCTTTCCAGAGAGAACCTGTGCTTGGTGTTTGGGGCTGGCTCCTGGCAAGGCTAATAAAGCTCTTCCTTCTATGGCTTCTGCTTCAGTTCTTGCATCCAAGTCCTACCTTGCATTCCTGGCCCAATTTCTCCACTTCTTTTCTTTTTTTTCTTTTTCTTTTTTTCTTCGAGACAGGGTTTCTCCGTGTAGCCCTGGCTGTCCTGGAACTCACGTGGTAGACCAGGCTGGCCTCGAACTCAGAAATCCGCCTGCCTCTGCTTCCCAAGTGCTGGGATTAAAGGCGTGCGCCACCATCGCCCCTGGCCCAATTTCTCCAGTGATGGAGTGTGAACTGAGAGGTGTGAGCTGAAATAAACCCTTTAGTCCTCAAATTGATTTTGGACAAGGTGTTTTAGGACAGCAATAGAAAGCCTACAACACCCCCTTTATGGAAAATCTAGGCATATCATCCCAGACTCACTCTGATTTCCACACATATGAACTTCACAGAAAAGCTGTAGTAACCACCCTTGCACAGTGTGTCACAAAATTCATGCTTACATATCTAACTCATCACTTAGAACTCCCTGCTTTCATGATGGAGAGAGAGTTCAGTTGATTAAATGATTACTTTCAACCATGGTGACTTGAGTTTGGATTCCCCAATCCCCAGGCATAGCAGCACCCACCTGTGATCTTCAGCATTGGAGGGGTGAAGAGTGGAGCACAGGGAGCTTGTTGAGGCTCTCTGGCTTACTAGTCTGGCTGAATATGTGAAAAACAGGGTTCAACAATAGAGCAATCTCAGGAAGTAAGATGAAGGGTTGTCAAGAAAGCTCAGCGGGTGAAAGAGTTTGCTACTAAGATAAGCTGAGTCTCAGCCTTGAGACCAATACCAAGGAAGGACACAATCAACTTCCACAGGTTGCCCTCTAATCTTCACATGCATGCTTTTACACACAGACATATAGACACAAAGACACACAAACACACAGACAGACAGACAGACAGACAGTGTTACCAATTTAAAAGTGGCTAGAATGATGGCTCAGCAGTTAAGAGTATGTACTGCTGTTGAAGAAGAACTATGTTCGGTTCTCAGCAACCATGTGAGGCAGTACACAATTACCTGTAATTCAAACGCCAAGGGATCTGGCCTCCTCCGACCTCTGCAAGGCACTCACCCACACATGGCCCACGTGTACTCATACATAAAAGTAAATCTTGAAATTAAGAAAAACAAAGTGTGGAGAAATGATTGAAAAAGATTTGCATCAATCTCCAACTCTTTAAACACACACACACACACACACACACACACACACACTTTAAATCACGGTTTGAATAACTGATGTATGAATAATGCTCTGGACTTCAATAAAGGTTTTCATTTTTAATTAAAAATTTACTTATTATTGTTGTGTGTATGAGAGAGAGAGAGAGAAAGAGAGAGACAGAATCAGTGGCAGTCAGAGAGAGAGACAGAGAGAGATTGCAGGTAGGCCTGTGGACTCAGAATACTTTTTGAGTCAATTCTTTCCTTCTACCATGGTTTGTTGACCAAGCTCAGGCCCTTAGCCTGTGGAAAACCTGTGAACCACATCCTAGGTCCCCAAGAGGGCTTTGGTCATGGGCACTCTTCTCTCAATGAGCCCAGCTGTTCGCTGCCTTCCCTGATGGCACTGCTGGGTGAGGAGGCTCTTTGGGACCTGTGAGCACTACTGTGATTCTGCTACTGCATGTGTCCCATTGAGTCACCTTTACATGTCTCTTGTGAATAACACCTTAAACTGGCCTTCTGCCTGCTCAGGAGTCTCCTGGTAAACAGCTATGTGGATTTAAAAACAAAAACAAAAAACAAGAATCACAAAGGCAGCCTGTCTTTACAAACACATTTCCGGCTACAGATCAGACCATCAGGCAGGAAAAGTCACAATGAGATGAAGGGAGGTACCATGGAAAATAGATTATGCTCATGACCACGATGATATCTTATGAGGACAGGGCTAGAGGGTATCCCTGTTCCAAACTGCTTAATACCAGTTAGAAGAAAAAAAAAACATCACATGCTCAGTTCCTCTGTCTAGACTTTCGATCAATTCAAGTCTCATGCCTGTTTAATGGGAAAGAGATTTAGCCTTGATCAATTAAGAAGCTTTCAAGAATTTACAGAAACTACTAAATAAACATCACAGCCCAAGGAGACTTCATAGACAAAGGAATTTCCTCCTATGCCCCCTTATTTTATGCAATGACAACATTTCAGTTAGCAAAGAGAACCCCAGCAACCTTACCAGGTTAATGGTCTGTCATCCAGCTCCAAGCACAAACATGAATAATCAGGGCACAATCTAAGGAGGAACTTTGTGTGGGTTTCTCAACACCCAGTTGGTTGCAAATCTATTTTAGGCTAAAGTTTGTTTCACAGCAACACAAAAAAATTATTCTTCTATCTAGGCAGATATACTGATGTAAAGATGTTTTCTGCAAGGATGGCAAGATAGCTCAGCAGGTAATGGTACTTGCCTTGAAAACCTGACGTCTTGAGTTCATCTCTAGGACCCATGGTAGAAGCAGACAACCACTCCAGAAATTTACCTATCCCTTCATCTTCACACGTGTGTCTTGGTGTGTGCATATTCACATACACATACACATACTACTAATTAAAATTCTCTGTGTGTGCCATGGCTGGTGGTACATAGCACTGAGGACTAACTGTAAGTCTGTGTGTTGCTATGAAGTTGCTACTACTGAACCATTCTCAAATCCCCTATAGCAGTCTTATTTATTTATTTATTTATTTATTTATTTATTTATTTATTTAATGGGTTGTTTTTTGACACAGCCTCTCTCTCTCTCTCTCTCTCTCTCTCTCTCTCTCTCTCTCTATCTATCTATCTATCTATCTTTATCTCTCCCCAGCCTTCTTGGAACTCACTATGTAGACCAGGCTATCCTCAAACTCACAGAGATCTACATGCTTCTGCCTCCTGAGTGATGGGATTAAAAATCAAAACAAAATCAATTCCTAACAAACAAACAAGAAGCAATACAGGAAAAAGAAATACTACTACTACTACTACTACTACTACTAATAATAATAATAATAATAATAATGAAATAATACTAAAATAACAATACTAAAATAATAATACTAAATAATAATAATAATAATAGTAATAGTAAAAGAATGAAAGCTGGGCACGGTTCTCGAATGTGTAAGTTGAGGCAAGAGAAGTTCACAAGTTCACGGCCATCCCGGGTGTACCACAAGATCAAATCTCAAGAAGCTAGACTGAAGTGGAAACTTAACAGTTTTTTTGGAAAGTCAGTTTGATGGTGTGTTACCTGGGCAAACATGTGAAGGAATGTTTAGCTGAAGTGGATATAGGGGAAAGGCTAAGAAAGACTGAGGAAGGAACGTTTTATTAAACCAGACATGGGAGAAAAGATGTTCTGTTAAAACAAGCCTGTGAAAAGATATGTGATAAAGGATTTTTCATTAATGACATACATATGTTGGTTTACCTTACATTGTATAGTTGAGCTCTATTTATTGGGAATCCATAGAGAAAAATATACCAAAAACTGGTAGTGTGTTGTGGCTTCTTGTCACTTTTGTGGACTCAAGCTAATTGACAGAGTGATGTCAGCTGAGACAGATACACATGCTGAGGCGAGACTTGCTCTGAGACAAGACCCTTGGAGGAAGGGAGTATAAAAAGGACTCAACAGACAGTGATTGGGGCTGAGATTGACTTGCTTATAGAGCTAGCTGTGCAACACTTGTTGGTCTGGTGCCTTGCCTGATTTTGCTTCACTAAATGAGGCATAGCTGAGAACATTTTTTGATGTTCCTCTCTGGTCCCTTCTGTTTACTCATGTTGAAGCTGAGGCCTGGCTATTCCTGTTAGGTCACATCACAGGTATTATTAAATGGATTCTATCAAATTAGACGGTTGATATATCTGTAAAGAGTTTGTGAGTGGATGGTGCTGCCGCTGCTGACTCCTATAATCTAAACTGCTGATTTCCTGACAACACAGATAAGATATGCTCAAAACAAAACCCTTTATAAACAGGTCCACTTCCCTCATATCCTTTCTTTTCCACTACATTTGGTGGGTGGTGGACTAAAAGAGAGGTTAAATTGTTTAAAAACCATTATTAAAAATAAGATTTTAAAAAAATAAAAGTTCCACTACACAGTAAAAAAGAAAGAAGCCAGTATTAAGTGTGCGGACTCACATTAGTAATGTTGTTATTTTGAGAGAAGGTCTCACAGCAGTAGCTCAGGCTGGCCTGGAACTTACAATATGTTCCAGGCTAGCCTCAAACTTGTGACAGTTCTTTGCCCTCATATGCCAATTGTCATGATTACTGATATGTTCCACAATACTTCCCCTAGATTTGAATTTAAGTCAGATCCACCACTTTACAATTTTTAACTAGTATCCTCAAAATTGTATGAACTCAGACCAAACCAATACTTGAAGTGTGAGTGTGTGTTTGTGTGTGTGTGTGTGTTTGCACAGATGCACATAAAAATACATGGAACATTTGAACCTGCTCTTCTCTTCTCCATACTGATATATATATATATATATATATATATATATATATATATAAAACTTTCAGTCTACAAAATGCAATACCCTAATTGATTTAATCAATTATTGTTAGACATCTAGATTGCCTCTAAATTTCTTCAACTTTTGGGTAATAGTTATCTTAGAAGGAGGAAAATAAACTCTAAGTAAGGATTGATAAGTTAAAGAGAGAGAGAATACATCCACATTTTTCTATATAGAGACACGTTATCCATCAGAACAGATGTGTCAATTTGTATTGCAATCCAGGCTAGACGGGAAGGGATCATTCCTATACTCTCAACACACTAAACAGTATCATTATTCTTTGATTTGTCCCTCAACTCCCTATGTAGCTGGAGGATGACCTGGAACTGACAATGAATCGGATCTTCTTGCTCCACTGCCCAAGTTCTGAGATTGCAGCACCAAGTCTAAGTCAACAGGCTTGATTTAGTTTTCTCTCTTTATTTCTCATGTGATGTGTATGGACATGCTGCCTGTGTGTATGTCTGTGTACTCTGTACACGAAGTACTCAAGGAGGCCAGGAGAGGGTGTGGATTTCATAAAACTGGTGTTAACAAGGTTGGGAGCCACCAGGTGGGTGATGAGAACTGAATGTGGGCTCTTTGCAAGAGCAACATTTGCTCTTAATACCCAAGGAGGACCCTGGAGGGTGTGGGTAAAATGACATATCCTGATACAGGATGATCCTGTGTGTCTGCTCAGCTGCTACTGTGGAAAACCGGCTTCTGTAGTTTTTGGAAATGTTTCCAACTGGGCAAAAATTAGACTTGGAAGGATGCTGGTTTGAATGCTCTCAGGATCAGAAGGAAGTTCTTTGGGTGTTAATGCTAATAAAAATAAATAAAACCAGGTGGCAATAAAGGAAGGTTTTTGCATATACTATCACAGATTACTTGGTTAGAACTATTGCATAGGAATTTCCTTGTACAAAGGCCACCACGACTTAATACACACACACATACACAAACACACACACACCCCACACAAGCATGCACACATACTCTCCTTTCAAGATCAGTTGCCCAATAATTATCTTTAAACTCTGATTGAATATTGCCCTTAATATTGTCAAATTGTTGCTTCAAAACATCTTTTATAATCCAGCAGATTTGAGCCTTTGAAAATGCTTCGCTGCCCCTTCAAATAATTCTCTTGCTTTATTTCCTTACCTTACTGCTATTCAAACAAACAAAAAAACAAACAAACCAACCAACTAACAAAAAATGGGTCTGGTACTGTTCTCCAGTGCACATGGTTTCTGCTGTGCACAGGAAAACCAAGAGTCTCTCAGCCTCTGGCACACAAGAACACACACTAATTTGACCATTATGGTCAGAATCCCTGAGGCTCAGTCATGTCCTCTCCAGAGCCTGAGGCCAAGTGGTCCTGCCTTATAGATCCATGCAATTCCTCTCAATGCACTTAATTTTTTGGAGTTATCCAGAATTTCTAATTATATTTTCTCTCATGTATTCTGTTGCTGTTTTCTTCAAGCAGTTGTAAATGTATCATCACTACAGTTGTCTTTAGTAGTATTTGCTCAGGCTGTCATAAAATGCTGCAGACTGAGAGGGCTAAACAGCAGAACATTAGTCTCTGAAACTTCAGGGAGGCTGAAAGTGCAAGATCAAGGTCAAGGTGGGAGCAAGATTGGTTCCTTCTGGTGGTTACAAAAGAAAGAGTCACTGCAATCTCTAGCTTAGAGAAGGCTGTTCTCTCCCCTTCATTTTTCTGTTTGTCTCCATGTCCAAATACTTGGACATGGATAAGTAGGCAGGTCACAGTTGACAGGGCCTTAATGGAACAGCCGTGCTAGGGCCCTAAATTCAAATAATGTCTCATTCTAGAGTATTTATGGGTTAGGAGTTTAGAGATGGATTATGGAGCAAGGACAAGATTCACCTTAAAGTAGTGTCCTTTATCATCAATGCTAAATGATTCTGTTCTCTTATGATAATTACTTTTTGCTTTGCACTCTACTTAAGCAAACTCAGAAGATATGAGGCATTTAAACTGAAGATTACCCCAGTAATAGGTTCTCTCAAAGAGGGATGCCAGACTCTTCCCATCTCTAGCCTCACCATTCTGTGAGGGAGCTTTGGCTTCTCCCAGTAAGGTCCTGAGGGAACGATCCAAGCATGCACAGCTGTCTGGGGGAATTGCCTCCCTGCTCTTCATGGCCACAGGTGGAAGTGCTCAGTGTCCAGAGCCAACTGGCACAGTTTCCTGATTTCAGCGAACATGCCTACCCACACACTTGAGTTACACATTCTTCTCATAGGCTTATTCAGAAAGAAGGGTTAATGTTACACTGATGTGATTGGAGCCTACATGGGAAACAGATGGACACTCAGGTAAGATCTGAGAAGAGCTTCATAAGGAACTATGTAGACATGATGGATAGTATAGCTGGTAACTGCAGAGTTCCACTGCAGTTACAGAAGTGGATCCCAGAACTGTGTGAAGATAGCTTCTAGCTGGACCTAAGTCTTCAGCCTGACATGTAGGAAAGAAATCTCACAGGGCTTAATAACCATACCCAGCATTCCTCTTTACCCTCCCTAAATGTACTTGTGTCTCTGTACTCCTCATTGTAAAGACCTTTCAGCGTAGCAGATTACAAAGAGACTTGCAAATGGACTCATGAAACCTGTTTCCAAAGACAAAGAGAATGTAAAGGAAGGTAGAGGCCACATGCAGAGGACCGAGGGACAATATCCAGCACTGGGATGATTTGATTTGCAGCTCTTTACACTTTATGGTGCATCTCAGTTAATGCATTCATATGGAGGAAGAATAGGGATAAGTTCTCTATAGATACTAGAATAAATGGTCACAAACTTAGCGCTTAATTCTCTTTCATTCTGGAGGTAGAAGTCACAGACTCAGTGTAGAAAGCATAGTACCTCTGGATGCTCATATTCAGATCTTTCTCTTAAGAGTCCATCTTTGGTCCTCATCTCGTGATCCCATCCCTCAATTATTCAGTCATCTGCTTTGGTCATTACATCCCCTCTCTGACTCTCCAGGCTCCGTCCTATAAGGGTCTGTATGATTGTATCAGACGTTTAGAGAACCCAGGATAATGTCCTCATCTCAGGTATGGTTTTTCCCCTCTCTCCTTCTGCAACCTTGGACTAGAGATTACCTTATGCAAAGGTAGGAAGGAAGGCCCACTGTAAAGGTGATGAGGCATTTCCTCCCATTGAGACCTGACAAGGCTATCCATTTAGGGGCTGGGGTCCAGAGGCAGGCATACAAGCAACAAGCTAGGGGACAAATCCTGCTACAGTTGTTGAGTGACCTGCATGTAAACCAAGCTGTTCATCTGCTACATGTATGCAGGGGACTGAGTTCCAGCCCATGCTCACTCTTGAGCTGGTGATTCAGTCTCTGGGAGGCCTGAAATGTCCAGGTAGTTGACTCTGTTACACATTCTGTGGAGTCCTTGTCCACTTCTGGTCCCTCAATCTCCCAACTCTTCCAAGACTCCCAGAGGTCTATCTAATGTTTGGGTGTGAGTCTCTGAATCTCTTTCCGCAGGCGGCTGAGCAGAGCCTCTCAAATGGGTACTTATGCTAGGTTCTTGTCTCTGTAAGCTGTTCCAGGCATACCCACTGCAATCTACATACCTGTTTTATGTCGGTACTCTTTATTGCTGCTGCCACTGGTGCAGTGTCTGTTTATTGTATCGGTCTGTTGTTTATATCGGTAATATAGCTTGAGATTGAAAATTGTGATGGTTCCACCACTGCCCTTCTGCTTAGACTTGTTTTATGTGCTGGGGGTCTTTTATGCTTCTATGTGAACTTGCTTATCTAGCTTCGTGAAGAATGCCATTGGAAATTTAGTGGAGACTTCACTGCATATATTTAGCCTTTGGAGACATGGTCTTGTTATCCAGCCCTGTCTGGCCTGAAGCTTTGTAATGTTAACCTTGAACATATAGCAATCCACCTACATCTGTCTCTCAAGTGCTGGGATTAAAGGTATGAGTCACCATTCTTAGCATATTACAAGGTTTTGTTTTGTTTGTAGTCTTGGTTTGCTTGGAACTTACCATGTAGACCAGGCTGACCTCAAACTCACAGAGATAAGGTTGTCTCTGCTTCCCAAGTGCTGGGATTAAAGGCATGTGTTACCATACTAGGCATTACTAGGTATTTTTTTAACCTATTGTAAGTGGTATTTTTTCCAGTTAACTTCTCAGCAAGGTTGTATTGATATATAAAACAGCTACTTAATTTTGTGTGTTGATTTCATATCCTGTTAACTCAAAAAACACATATATATCAAGATTAAGAACTCCATACTGGAGTCATAAGGGTCTTTCAAGTACATATATGTCATTTATGCACAAATACTTTGGTGTCTTCTTTTCCTTTTCCTATGTGTACCTTGCTTTCCTGCTTCTTTGTCTTACTGCAGTAGCTAAGACCATGGCCGTTATGTTGAGTAAAGAGAGAGTATGTTACTCCTTAGGACAAAATGCTTTCAGGTTTTCCTCATTTGGAATAATGTTGTCAATAAGTCTCTTTAAGGCAGCTTTTGGTATGCTGAGAAGCATCCATCTGTTCTTAGTTCGTTCAGGGTTTTTATCATGAAGATTGAAATATAAAATGTCTGGTCAGTTCTTTGTGCTGTTTAAGCTCACTAAAATGCTACATCTGGAAATTTCAGCACAACACTTCCATTTCAGATCCAAACACCCTGTCTTAAAGTGTTCTCCAAGTATGGTTGTTTAGGAATGATTTTGAGCTTGACTTTGTGGTAAAAAGAAAGGAGAAGAGCAAAACCGCTCAAGAGTCAAAAATAGTGTTCTCTTGATAATGGACAGAAAGTGAGCTTGAATCAAAACATTGCACCTTTGAGACCATCTAAAAGGAGCCTTTCCAACAGAGGCTACTATCATTTATCCCACTGTGGAAAAACACTGGTGGTGGGAATAAGAACCTGGGATCTCATCAGTGGAGAAATGCTCTCCTCTGCCTGGGAATTTCTCAATCAGATACTCTGTCCTATTTCAGCAGTTTCTAAGAATTTCAGCAGTTACATACAGGATATGTAAGTGCCTGATTTGATAATGTGATTTTGCTTGCTCTCCTGATCAGCCTACTTCAATTGCTTCTAGTTGATGTTGTAAGCATCTCATTTGATATTTTGTAGTCTGACAGCTGTTTCTATCTTCTTATCTATTTTTCTCTCTCCTCATGCTTAATAAACTCACTCACATGAAACTGAGTGTACTTATCTTATGTAGATCACTCTCTGTGTAGAAAAGGGTAAGTTGCACTTCTCAAAGGTCCTTTCTGCATCTGTAGGGATAATTGTATAATTTCACTCCTTGAGTCTATTTATGTTTTTGCCTTACCTTTATTGATGTGTATATATTGAGCCAATTTTTGAATCTGTGGGATGAAATCGACTTAGTCATGTTGTACAACTTTCTTAATGTGATCTTAAATGTGGTTTGCAAGAAATTTACTAATTTATTTTAAGCTATGGTCATTGAGGGAATTGTCTTTTAGGGATTTTTATGTTGCTATTATTATTTCTGTACCTGATTTGGGTATGGAATGCTGCTGACTTTATAGAATGTCTAGGGAGTGTTCCTCTTTCCACTTTGTGGAATGACTTTGAAGGTCTTTGACATTAGCTCATCTTTAAAGGTCTGCTGGGATTTGGCAATAATTTCGTCTTATCCTGAGCCTTCTTAAATCGTCCATTTTATTACTTGGTGAGGTTTATTTTCTTTTAAATTATGTGTATGGGGGTTTTGCTTGCATGTATGTCTGTGCATTACATGCATGCAATGCTTGCAAAAGTCAGAAGAGAGCATCCAATCCTCTGGGGCTGGGGTTGCAGACAGTTGTGAGCGACCACATAAGTGCTGGGAATTTGACCCCCATCCTTTGGAAGAGGAGACAGTGCTCTTAACCACTGAGCCATCTTTCAAGTCTCTTGGTGGAATTTTATATTCTGACTCTTAGTCTGTGGATGTCTTTAGCTGTGTACTCCGTTTCTTACAGACAGCATGAACTTGGTTCTAGTTTTTTTTTTTAATACAGTCAACCAGTTTGCAAAAGAAAAAAAGTTTGAAAAAAAAAAGGAAAACTTTTTTTAAAATATAGGTAAGAAAACATAGCTCTGAAAAAGTAATTAAAAGGGAAAAATCATAAGGAGACTAAAAGATGAAGCGTAAGACAGAGTCTGGGTCTTCAAAAACTAGAGGCTGCCAGTGTTTGGGGCAGGTTAGATTTGTGACACATTTTCTGTGTTTTATAATGGTGCTTACACCCTATTGGACAAGAGTCCTATGTTCACAAGAGCTATCTTCACTTGGTAGTTTCTATTTTTTGCATGCAGGGGCCTCTGCTGGCCACACTTACCTTTGTAGTCTGTGCAGGGAGTGTCTCACACCCTCCTGAGACTCCCCTGCTTCTACTACTGGGGTGTCCATCAGGGGTGCCTCCCAAGTGCATTGGCAGTGTGAAAAGGAGCCACAACACTGAGCTCCATCCTCAGGGAGGGCCTGTCTGTCTTCACCCTTTCAAGATTTCCTAAATATTAATTATCTCAAGGGGGAAAATGCTATGTGGGTGTGAAGTAGTAAGATTGACATTCAGAGACTGTAGTCTCTCAAGGTCTCAAGACCCTCAACTAGTCTTCAGGCTTGTGAGGATTTTGACTTGTCCTAAGGAAGGAGCATTAGTTCCTTTTCTATAGGGCTGCCTGGCATCTATTGGAGGAGGCTTTCTCTTCCACTCCCCTTCTGCCGGTTGTGGAACCCTGGTTCTATAACTATGTCCAGCTTGGCTTCTTTTCTGTCCAAGTCACCTTATTTCTTGCCACACTTTTTGGGTTACTCTTGTGAATTTCTGAGCTTCTCACTTGCTTTCTTTCACTAGGATAGAGTCTCTCTCTCTCTCTCTCTCTCTCTCTCTCTATATATATATATATATATATATATATTTTATTCTGATTCTTTGTCACCTGGCCACGCAGAGGCAGCCTCTAGTCTGATGTCTTAATAAGAGGCAGAAACCATGCATATAAAGCAATCTGGCTACATTCAGTCAGTTGGCAAGAGGGTTGCAGCACAGAGATAAAATGCCATTTTAATTCAAATTCAATTTGGTTTAAATCTAATTCTGTTCAAACATGACTCTGAGGCCAAGTCCATGATCTTGCAGCAAATCATCACAGTTACATGCCATAAAACTTATGCCAGCCACCAAATACCTCTCCGTTCACATCTCCCAACCCACTCATGTTTTAACATGTTTTCTATTCTTAGAAGGATCTGGAATTACATGTCTGTAAGATAGACTGGGCAAAGGCTTTTGCTCTCTGGACAGATGAGAAAACAGAAGGCTGATATAGTGGGTATTTGCCTTATTACTTAAGAATATTGAATTCTGGGGCCTGAAGAGATGACTCAGCAATTAGGAGCACTGGGTCTTTGCAGAGCTCTTGCAGAGGACCCAAGTTCCATTCCCAAAACCCACATGGTGGCCCACAACTATCTGTAACTCCAGTTATAGGGGATCATATGCCCTCTACTGGCAGGGACCTTTAGACAGTAAATAAAAATACTTTGGTGACACAAAAAGTTCCTAGGCAAATGGTCAGATCTTGAAAATATCATCCTTAGTGAGGTAACCCAATCACAAAAGAACACACATGGTATGCAGTCACTGATAAGGGGATATTGACCCAGAATCTCGGAATACCCTAGACACAATCCGCATATCAATAGATTTCTAAGAAGATGGAAGGAGAGACCCCTGGTCCTGGAAAGACTGGATGTAGGGGAACGCCAGGACAGAGTAACGAGAGGGGGTTGAATGGAGAAAAGAGGGAGGGAAGGGGGCTTATGTGACTTTCGGGGAGGGAGGAAACGGGAAAGGGGAAGTGATTTGGAATGTAAATTAAAAAAATAAAATAAAATAAATAATAAAAAAAAGAAAAAGAAAAAAAAAGTCATAAGACATTTTCAATCTAGGCAGTAAGTGCTTATAATGAGCAACCACTTATTAATTAAAGATATTAGAGTGTTACATATATAACTATAACAATGATGTAAAAAGACATGAATTTGAAAGAGAGCAAGAAGGTTTGGAGGGAGGGAAGGGAAGTGGATAATGATGTAATTATATTGTAATCTCAAAAAGAAAAGTACAATAACTTAAGAGATGTTAGCAATGGTAACACCAATCAGGGTGTTATCCATATGTTAAAAGACCTCAAATGTTTAAGCCCCAAGTCATGAGCATGTTGTATCTGACTTGTTGCCCATCAGTCAATATCTGGTGTGATTCATTTTGTCCCTGCATCCCATCTTCAAAAGGATGCAGTTAAAACTCCCAGGAATTCACCAGGTGAGTAAGTGGGGGATCTACTGCTAAGGTAGTAGAGTAGTCTTTCTGTGTCTCCAGTGGGGAAGGCCTCACAATTTGTCAGGCTGCCTTATTCAGCCTCAACCCTGGCTAGCTTATACAACCCAACCTAAGGAAAAACAGAGGCAGAGGGCATGAGGACATTATGTAACTAAGGCAGTGTGGCTGTAAATTCTCATCCCAGCACCTGATGTTACACAGGGTAACTTCTTTGCTCCTTCCCCTTCCTTATCTCCATGTCCTCTGTGGATTTTGCAACTGGGCTGTATCATCATAAGTCGCTCTGTGATCATTTTGTCTAGTGACAAGAGAAAGCTCATGCTTGATAATATTTGGGCCTACTGTTACAGTAAGATCATTTCCTGTGGGGCTGGAGAGATGGCTTAAGAGTTAAGAACACACACTGCTCTTTCAGAGGAGCTGATTTTGGTTGCCAGCATTCGTATTGGTAGGCTCACAATGGTCTATGATTTAAGGGGGATGCGACACATCTGACTTCTTTGGACATCTGTGCTTATGTACATATAATCTTCTCTCCACATACACATAATAATTTATTAAAATAATAAAATAAATATTTTTCAAAAGAAAGAGAAACTTCCCTATCAAACTTAGTTGATTTTAAACAAAACCATGGACTGGGAACTTACCTAGGACATTTTAAGCTTGGATACAACACCAGGATTGTTTCCATCAAATTCTGCTCCATCCTTAGCCAATTAAACTTTCCTTCTCTATGTGCAACCTTATTTTTCAAACATGTGCTTTACATACTTTTGTCATTTTGATGTTGCTACTTCTCATTTGAAGCTACAAGATCAACTTTATTTTTTTATTAGATATTTTCTTTATTTACATTTCAAATGTTATCCCTTTTCTAGTTTCCCCTTTGAAAACACCCTATCCCATCTGCCCCCCAATTCCCCCCCTGCTCGCCAACTCACCCACTCCTGCTTCCCTGTCTTGGTATTCCCCTGTATTGGGGCATCGAGCTTTCTCAGGACCAAGGGCCTCTCCTCCCTTTGATGTCCAACAAGCTCATCCTCTGCTACATAGGCAACTGGAGCCATGGGTCCCTCCATGTATAATCTTTGGTTGGTAGTTTAGGGATACTGGTTGGTTCATAATGTTGCTCCTTCTATGGGGCTGACAGCACCTTTGGCTCCTTGGGTCTTTTCTCTAGCTTCTCCATTGGAGACCTTGTGCTCAATCCAGTGGTTGGCTGGGAGCACCCACCTCTGTATTTGTTGGGTACTGGCAGAACTTTAAAACACTCCTTAAAAACTTTAATATTCATTACCCCCAGACTAATATTTTTGGGTTCACTGCCCTCTAGTTAATAGTAATGTCTCAGGCCTATTTATTCTCATCCATGAAGAGAGGAAAAGATTCTGATGACATGGTTATTTTTATTTAATATTGGATATTTAAAATTGGATTTTTAAAAAATTGAATATTTTATTTGTTTACATTTCAAATGTTATCCCTTTTCTCAGTTTCCCCTCTGCAAACCCCCTATCCCATCCCCCCTTACCCTGTTTCTATGAGGGTGTTCCCCCACCCACCTACCCCTTCCTGCCTCATGGCCCTAGCATTCCTCTACACTGGGGCATCAAGTCTTCACAGGACCAAGGGCCTCTCCTCCCATTGATGCCAGATAAGACCCCTTCAGCTCCTTTAGTCCTTCCCCTAACTCCTCCATTGGGTTCCCTGTGCTCAGTCCAATGGTTGGCTTCGAGTATCCTCATCTATATGGGTCAGGATCTGGCAGAGCCTCTCAGGAGATAGCTGTATCAGACTCCTGTCAATAACTACTTCTTGGCATCAGCAATAGTGTCTGGGTTTGGTGTCTGCATGTGGGATGGATCCCCAGGTGGGGCAGTCTCTGAATGGCCTTTCCTTCAGTCTCTGGTCCATTCTTTGTCCCTTTATTTCCTTTAGACAGGAGCAATTCTGGGTTAAAATTTTGAAGATGGGTAGGTGGCTCCATCCCTCAACCAGGGGGCCATGCCTAACCTCAAGATATGATCTCGACAGGTTCTCCCTCCCCTTTGTGGGGTATTTCAGCTAATGTCATCCCTGTCAGGTCCTGGGAAGCTCTTGCTTTCCTGGCATCCAGGACTTTCTGGTTGCTACCCCCAGTTCACTATCCCCCCTTGCTACACACCTCTGTTCAATTTCCTGACCCTCTGTACATTTCTTCCATCTCCTCCCAAGATGATTCTGCCTCTCTTTTCCCCCTCCCCTTCCTATCTTCATTCCAAGTCATTCCCACCCTCTACTTCCCTTGATTATTTTGTTCCCCCTTCTAAGTAGGACTGAAGCATCCACTCTTCACCACGTGAGCTTCACGTGGTCCATGAGTAGTATCATGGGTGGGTATTCCATGGTCTTTACCTAATATCCACTTATTAGTGAGTACAGACCATGTATGTTCTTTGGAGACTGAGTTACTTCACTCAGGATGATATTTTCTAGATCCCATCCATTTGCCTGAGAATTTCATCAAGTCATTGTTTTTAATAGCTGAGTAGTACTCCATTGTGTAAATATACCACATTGTCTGTATTCATTCCTCTGTTGAGGGACATATGGGTTGTTTCCAGCTTCTGGCTAGTATAGATATGGCTGCTATGAACATAGTGGAGCATGTGTCCTGATTACACATTGGAACATCTTCTGAATATATGCTCAGGAATGGTATAGCTGGGTCCTCAGGTAGTACTATGTCCAATATTCTGAGGAACTGCCAGACTGATTTGCAGAGTGATTGTATTAGCTTGCAATCCCACCAATGATGGAGGAGTGTTCCTCGTCAACAACTGCTGTCCCTTGAGTTTTTGATCTTAGCTATTCTGACTCATGTGAGGTGGACTCTCAGGATCATTTTGATTTGCATTTCCCTGATGACTAAGGATGTTGAACATTTCTTTAGGTGCTTCTCAGCCATAATAGTGATTGTTGCTTTCTGGTATTTTTGTTGTTAGAGGTGGAATTATGTTTGTGTGGCTATCTTCTTTTGGGGTTGTTGAAAGAAGATTGCTTTCTTGCTTTTTCTAGGGTGTAGTTTCCCTCCTTATGTTGGAGTTTTCAATCTATTATCCTTGTAGGACTGGATTCGTGGAACGATATTAAGTAAATTTGTTTTTATCATGGAATATCTTGGCTTCTCCATCTATGGTAATTGAGAGTTTTGCTGGGTATAGTAGTCTGGGCTGGCATGTGTTCTCTTAGAGCCTATATAACATCTTCCCAGGATCTTCTAGCTTTCATAGTTTCTGGTGAGAAGTCTGGTGTAATTCTGATAGGTCTGCCTTTATATGTACTTGAACTTTTTCCCTTAGTGCTTTTATTATTCTTTCTTTGTTTTGTGCATTTGGTGTTTTGACTATTACGTGACAGGAGGAATTTCTTTTCTGGTCCAATCTATTTGGAGTTCTGTAGGCTTCTTGTATGTTTATGGGCATCTCCTTCTTTAGGTTAGGGAGGTTTTCTTCTATAATTTTGTTGAAGATATTTACTGGCCCTTTAAGTTGGGAATCTTCACTCTCTTCTATACCTTTTATCCTTAGGATTGGTTTTCTCATTGTGTCCTGGATTTCCTGGATGTTTTGGGTTAGGAGCTTTTTGCATTTTGCATTTTCTTTGATTGTTGTGTCAATGTTTTCTATGGTATCTTCTGCACCTGAGATACCCTCTTCTATCTCTTGTATTCTGATGGTGATGCATCTATGACTCCTGATCTCTTTCCTAGGTTTTCTATCTCCAGGGTTGTCTCCCTTTGTGATTTCTTTATTGTTCTATTTCAATTTTTAGATGCTGGATGGTTTTATTCAATTCCTTCACCTGTTTGTTTGTGATTTCCTCTAATTCTTTAAGGGATTTTTGTGCTTTCTCTTTAGGGCTTCTACCTTTTATCTATATTCTCCTGTATTTCTTTAAGGGAGTCATTTATGTCATTCTTAAAGTCCTCTAACATCATCATGAGATGTGATTTTATATCCAAATCTTGCTTTCTGGTATGTTGGTGTATCCAGGGCTCACTGTGGTGGGACGTCTGGGTTCTGATGACACCATATAGCTTTGGTTTCTGTTGCTTATATTTTTGCACTTGCTTCTCACTATCTGGTTACCTGTGGTGTTACCTAGTCTTGCTATTTCTGAATGTGGCTTGTTCCTCCTCTAAGCCTGTGTGTCAGCCCTCCTGGGAGACCAGCTCTCTCAGGGTGAAATTTGGGTATGGAGAGCTATGGCACAGGTTTAGCTCCAGGGCGCAGATGGAATCTGAAAGGATCCTGTCCCTGATTGCTCCTTGGTTCCTGTATCCAGAGGGCTCCATAAGGGTCCCTCTTGGGCCAGGTATTTGAGCAGAAGTGGTGGTCTTGATTCTTTTTATTTTCAACTTTGTTATTTATTCTTCTCTCGTGTATTATGTCCCAACCACAGTTTCCTCTTTGCCTCCCCTCCCAGTTCCTCTCTCTCCCTCCTCTCATGCCCTGTCTACTTCTCCTCATTTTCCCTTCAGAAATTGGAAGGCCTCTCATAGAAGTCAACCAAACATGGCATATCAAGTTATGATAAGACTAGGCACCTCTACTCATATTAAGACTGTATGACGCAACCCAGTAGGATGAAAGCGATACTAAAAGCAGGTTAAAAAAAAGTCAGAGACAGGGCCTGCTCCTACTGTTAGGGGCACCACAAGAAGACCAGACTATACAACCATAACATATATGCGAAGGTCTTGGTCAGTGCTATGCAGGCTCCTTGACTGTTAGTTCAGACTCTGAACTTTTATGAGACTAGTTTAGTTGACTCTTTGGGTTCTTTGTGGTGTCCTTGTCCCCTCCTATTATCTTTCTTTCCCATCTTCCAAAAGGATTCCTAGAACTCTGCCTAATGTTTAGCTGTGGGTCTCTGTACTTGTTCCCATTAGTTACTGAATGAAGGCTCTCAGATGACAATTATACTAGGTGCCTGTCTATGAGTATAGTAGAGTATCATTAGAAATAATTTCATTGTTTTTTTTCCTGGCTGTTTTTGGTTCTACCCCATGTCCATGGGCTATCTAGCCTCTGGTTTCTGGACTCCAGGCAGCGTCAGGAGTGGGTTCCCTCTCATGGCATGGGTCTCAAGTTGAACCAGTCATTTGTTGGCCACTCCTATAATTTCTGCCCCACCTTTACCCCATCTCATATTGCTGGCTGAACTGTTTGTAGGTCAAAGGTTTTATGACTGGGTTGGTGTCCCAATCTCTCCACTGGAAGCCTTGTCTGGTTACATGAGATGGATGGTTCAGGTTCTATATATCCCATTACTGCAACTGTTTGCTAGAGTCACCCGTGTATATTCCTGAGTATTTCATTTGCACTAAATTTCTAGCTTATCCATGAGATGTTCCCCACCCCAGTCTCAGTTGTCTCTCCCCAGTATTCTCTCCCTCCATCTTCTCCCAACCTGATTCCTTCTGCTCCATCCCTACCCACCACCAGTCCTCCCAAGATATTTATTCCAATTTCTCTTCCCAGGGAGATTCATTCATCCCCCTTGAAGTCTCTCTGTTTCTTAGTCTCTCTGGGTCTGTGAATTATCCTTTACTTACAGCTGATATCCACCTAAAAGTGAGTATGTACCATGTTTGTCTTTCTGGGTCTAAGCTGTCTCATTCATGATAATTTTTTTCTAGTTCCATCCATTTGTCTGAAAATTTCATGATATTATTTTATTTTAAACAGCTGAGCAATATTCAATTGTGTAAATGTACCATATTTTCTTAATCCGTTGTTTCTTTAAGGGACATCTAGGTTGTTTCCAGTGTTTGGCTATTACAAATAAAGCTGCTATGAACATAATTGAGCAAGTGTCCTTGTGGTATAGTGGAGTAGCCTTTGGGTATATGCCCAGGAGTGGTATAACTGGGTCTTGATATAGGTTGATTCCAAATTTTCAGAGAAACTGTCATATTGATTTCCAAAGTTGCTGTACAAGATTGCATTACCATTAGCAATGGTGAAGTGTTCTGCTGGTTCCACATCCTCGACAGCATGAGTGTCATTTGTGTCTTTGATCTTACCATTCTGACAGGTATAAGATGGAATCTCAGAGTCATTTTGATTTGCATTTCCCTGATGGCTAAGGATGCTGAACATTTCTTTCAGTGTTTCTCAGCCATATGGAATTCCTCCGTTAAGAATTCTGTCTAGATTTCATTTTTTAAAATTGAATTTTTTGGTTTGTTGGTGTCTTGTTTCTTGAGTTCTTTATATATTTTGGAAATTAGTCCTCTGTCCAATGTGGAGTTGAAAACGTTTTCCCATTCTGTAGACTGCCATTTGATGGTGTTTTCCTTTTTTACCTTTTCAGAAAACTTTTCAGTTTCATAAGTCCCCATTCACTAATTGTCAGTTTTAGTGCCTGAACTATCGGTGTTCTGTTTAAGAAATTGTCTCCTCACAATGTGCGGAGCAGAGACTGAAGGAAAGGGCACACAGAGACTGTCCTACCTGGGGATTCATCATATAAACAGTCACCAAACCCTATTATAGACACTATTATGGATGACAAGAAGTGCATACTGAAAAGGAGCATGTCATGGTTGTCTCTGGAGGGGCCCTGCCAGAGCCTTATACATACAGAGGCAGATGCTAGCAGCCAACCATTGGACTGGGCATGGGGTCTCCAATGGAGGAGTTGGAGGGCAGACTGGAGGAGTTGAAGGGGTTTACAGCCCCATGGGAACAACAATGATGTTGGCCACCCAGACACCCCAGGACTCTCAGGGACTAAACCATCAACCAAGGGGTACACATGATTCCAGCCAAAAATGTGGCAGAGGAATGCCTTGTCGGGCATCAGTGGGAGGAGAGGTCCTTGGTCCTGTGAAGGCTCAATAGATGTCCCAAAAAAGGGAAACTGAGCGGTGGGGATGTGGGAGTGGGTCTGGTGGAGGGGCATATACTTGGAGGCAGGGGGTGGGAGGAGGGGTTGGGAATTTTCGGGGAGGGGGGGAAACCTGGGAAAGGTTTTAGCATTTGAAATGTAAATGAAGATTATATTCAATAAAAAAAAAAAAAAAAAAAAAAAAAAAAAGAAAAGAAAAAAAAATTGTCTCCTCTTCCAATGTGTTCAAGGTTATTCCCCACTTTTTCTTCTGTCAGGTTCAGTGTATCAGGTTTTATGCTGAGGTCTCATTGATTCCCCTGGACCTTCTACATGCTGATGCCCAGTCAAACCAACACTATTTGTTCAAGATGCTTTTGCTTTTTCCATTGTCTGGTTTCTTTATCAAAAATCAGGTGTCTATATATGTGTGAATTTTCACCTGGGTCTTCAATTTGTCTCCATTGATCGATCAACCTGTCTTTTTTTTCCCACCAATATCATGCAATTTTTATTAGTATAGCTCTGTAGTACAGCTTGAAACCAAGGATTGTGATACCTACAGAAGTTCTTTTATTATATAGAATTGTTTTTCACTATCCTGAGTTTTTCTTTTTCCATATGAAGTTGAGTATGTTTTTCTTTTTCTTTTCTTTTTGTTTTAAAAAAAAGATTTAGGGGCTGGAGAGATGGCTCAGCGGTTAAGAGCACTGACTGCTCTTCTGAAGGTCCTGAGTTCAAATCCCAGCACCACATGGTGGCTCACAACTGTCCGTAATGAGATCTGATGCCCCTTTCTGGGGAATCTGAAGACAGTTACAGTGTGCTTACATATAATAAATAAAAAAAAGATTTATTTATTTATTATACGTAGGTACACTGTAGCTGTTTTTCAGACACACCAGAACAGGACATCTGATCTCATGGATGGTTGTAAGCCACCATGTGCTTGCTGGGATTTGAACTCAGGACCTTTGGAAGAGCAGATGGTGCTTTTAACTGAGCCATCTTGCCAGTCTGAGTATGTTTTTCAAGTTCCAAAAAGAATTATGTTGGAATTTTGATGGGGAACTGCATTGAATTTGAGGATTACTTTGGGTGAGATGGCCATGGTTCTATGTTATTCCCATATCACAGTTCTTTTTAAGACATATTTTTGAATGGGGAACAGAGGGAGGGAAGGGGGCTTTTGGGACTTTCAGAGAGGGAGGAAACAGGAAAGGGGAAATCATTTGGAATGTAAATAAAAAAGTTTAGAAAAAAACGACATTTTTATTTTTATTTTTTTGATTATGTGTGTTCAGAACTGCACATTAATGTATACAAATGCACATGAATTCCACACCCATGGAGACTAGAAGAGGGTGTAGAATCTCATGGTGCTGGAATTTAGGTGGTTGTTATAATGCTGGGAACCTATCTCGTGTCTTCTGTAAGAGCCTCTTAGCCTATTATCCATCTCTCCAGACTGACAAGAACAAGGTTCTTAGTTGTTATTATTGTTTTGATTTGGTTTTGAGATGATATCTCAGTACATAGCACTGGCTGTCCTGGAATTCTCTGTTAGACCAGGTTTGCCCTAAACTCGTAGAAATCTGCTTTCACCATAATGGTTGGAACACCTACATCCTTAATAAAACTGTGCTTTGGGTACTCATCCTTGTAAGTCAGGGGTAATCATGGTATAATGCCACATTAATATATGCTCCTTAATAGTATCCAGACACTGGAGATGCTGGTCCACTTGTCTCTGCCTCCTGGGTGCTAGAATTAAATGCATGTACCACCACAGTAATTTCACTTTCAACTTAGAAATATTTTTATGCCTACCATTTTATCTGTATAATTTTCCATGATAATCTTCAATTTTAATGTTTTTCCATATATTTTTTCAATTTTATCAGAAATATTTTCCATGTAAATCTTCAATTTTATCAGAAAATGTTTATAATTCTACTTTCAATCAACCTTTTAGCCTATTTTTAAATCCCAGCCCCTGTTCTCACTATAATAGGTACAACTAACCTGCAGTTTCCTCCGTTTCCCTTACTGAATACAGAGAGCAAAATAAGATGAAGTCTTAGAGTAAAACCGAGAGTGACTACAACAACTTAGAGGCATTTAACTTCTTTTTTCCCCCTTAGATATATTCTTTATTTACATTTCAAATGATTTCCCCTTTCCTGGTTCCCCCCTCCACAAAAGTCCCATAAGCCATCTCCCCTCCCCCTGTTCCTCAATCAACCCCCTCCTGCTTCCCTGTCCTGGTATTCCCCTACACTGTTGCATCCAGCCTTTCCAGGACCAGAGACCTCTCCTTCCTTCTTCTTGGGTATCATTTGATATGTGAAGTATGTCTTGGGTATTCCGAGCTTCTGGGCTAATATCCACTTATCAGTGAGTGCATACCATGTGTCTTCTTTTGTGATTGGGTTACTTCACTTAGGATGATATTTTCCAGTTCCATCCATTTACCTAAGAATTTCATGAATTCATTGTTTTTAATAGCTGAGTAGTATTCCATAGTGTAAATATACCACATTTTCTGTATCTATTCCTTAACCGAGGCATTTAACTTCTAAAGGGCAGGAAGATTGTACCAACAGTCACTGTGATCTGCAAACTGGGATTGTGGTTGTGAGTGAGGAGCCATAGTGCCCATGAATGAACTCTATTACCAGATTTTTAGAGGACCATTAGATATAAGAGAAAAATGATAAAAATCAAGTACCATGTGTAGGCATAATTTTATTTTTGCAGTGTACTTTAATAAGCTTCAACTTCTCTTCTTGTCCACCACCCAACAGAGGAAATGGGAGAGAAAAGTTAGTAGGATATAGGGGAAGTGCACCTGTTTAGCAATAGTTCTTTGGGGTTGAGCTCCATTCTTCTTTGGCAGCAGGTCAGTTCCATAGCAAAACTGCAAATACAACTCAGCAGCTGCAGACCAGTACCCCAGGCATGAACCAGCGGCTGTAGGTCAATCCCGAAGAAACAGCAAGGCTGGCCAACCAGCCCGAAGCCATGGAGAGTGCAAGCTGCTGCTGTAGTCTCACAAGCAGCCCTTTGGCAAGTTTCTCTCAATGGCAACATTACAAGTAAAGCTCAACAATGCTATGTAAGGTGAACCAAGACACGCATATTGTTAGTGAAGAATAGCGAGGCACAGCAAACCAAACCAATGCTCAATGCTACTGTCCCACTGTCTGTGGGGTCATATTTATATTCCTTCCACCCACATACTTTCACTTGTGTCTGCTTCACAAAAGCATTGTTTCAAGTGTCACTTTAGCAAGATGTCACCCGTGTGCCTCAGAAAAACATCATTTTACATAACCGACTTTCCAAACAAACCAGACGTTTCCACTTCAGCCGTGAGAGGACCACTCAACTACCTACAGGTGAGTACAAATCAAATCTCCATAAGGGAGGGCCTTGAATCTTTGTAACAACTATGAATTTATTTTTTTAGTTAACTGATTTATTACATGAGACAACATTTTACTATGATGGTAAGCCTGGCCTCGAACTTGGGAATCCCTTGATTTTGCTTTCTGGGGAAATATTGTTACATGTAGTGACTTCCTTGTACAGCTCTCCCTCTGTTTTCAGTCCTCTCCAAATCTCCATAGTGAAGATCCTGAGAAATTAAAGACTGACTGTACATAGGAAAAAAAAAAAAGAAAATCCTCCAATTGCCAGGGATCACTAGGCATCTGTTCTGAATAGATACTAATCCTGAAGAATAACATGGCTATTGAGTCTCCTGAGATCAAGGTAGGAGCTTACTGTGATTGGCTGACATGCAACCTCTAGCCTCAATTGGGTTTCTTGACCCACAGACAGATTTCATGGGTGTGCTCACCTGCTGGCTCTATTGCCCATGCAATAGGTATACTGGGAAACTGAAAGAATGGCACACTAACTCTCTGGTCACAGAATGGGAGTCACTGTGGGGGAGTCATGTGGGTCTCACCCTTTCTGTACAGATGATAAAGAAAATCAGTGCTGTATCCTACAAAGCACTTCAGGCCCCAAGATCACCACAAAAAAAAAAAAAAAACTTCACAAGAGCACACATCACTCCTTGTTCTAACTCATCTACCTGAAATGCTCATAAGTCTAACAGACCTTGGGAAGTGAGTGTGGATGATGTTGAAGTTACTCATGCAGTGATTCCAATTCCAGCTGCTCTCCAGCTGTGCTGTCCCCACTGAGTCAGGTAAATACAGTGCAAGGCATTTGGAAAAGCACCAGGCCACCTGCCCTGTGCTTTTTTCCTCTATATCAGTAAGAGAAAAACTATCTGCTTCTCCATAGCAGAGCTTGAAGCATGTCTTTGCAGTCTTGCATCACCATTTGTAGACATAGTCTGTCTGTCCTGCTTTGTCCCATGAAAAACGTTGCAGAAACCATGATGGCCCTTGACGAAACCTCATACCACTCTACTGCACTGAAGACCTTATGTGGTTTCCATTATATGAACAGAAAGTAGCAAGTACTTTAGCTGGAAGAGTAATTAGGCTCCAACCAGAAGATATATTTAGAAAACAATTCTTGGATACAAGGCACAGAGGCTGCTCTCAGGAAAAAAGGACTGTGACTGTCAACAAGTCAACACCTTGTCATCAAGAGTTAGGTATGCCTTGAGAATGTAGTTTAACTTTGCAGCAAACCTGGCTGAGCAGTGCTCAAGCATCTTACTTTTTCTCCTTATTGTGATAAATACTCCAATAAAAACAACTTAAGGGAGAAAGGGTTTGTTTTAATTCACAGTTCAAGGTACAACCCATCATGGTCAAGGAAAGTCAGAGAACAGGATCTTGAGGCAGCTGGTCACGTTTCTTCAAGAAGCAGAGAGTCATGAATGTATCCATGCTAGAACTCAAATTGTCTCTTCTGCAGAGTCCAGGATTCCCTCCCCAAGGAATGGGCATGACAGTTAAGATGATTTTCCCACACAAATTCATATAATTAAGATACCCTCCCAATGGGCATGCCCAGAAGCCCATCTTCTAGATGCTTCTGGAGCCTGTCAAGTTGACGATTGGCACTAACCATCACACAAAGGAGGCTTTTCACTTTTGAATGTGATGTCTGCTGTATGCTTCAGGAGCCAGACACTAGAAGGAGTTAATTATGTTGCACCTACAGTTGGAGAAGCTAATGCAGCAGGATCTCAGTGCTAGAGAATCATGTAGAATCATGTACTACAGGTGCCTGAGAAATCAGCACACCACAATCAGAAAGAATATCCCACCCTTTCCAATATGCCTTTAGCTTCCTCTCCTGAGGAAACTCAACAATGTTCTGGATGTCAAGGGAGAACCTCAAAATGAATCTGAGATTTTTAACTGACTTGCAAGTTACCAAATTAGACTCCAGTCTCACATGCACATTGAGAACACATGGACACCAAGCTCAGATTCAAAGCATATATTTTTTTTTTACTTATAGACTCACATGTCTTGAGTCTCAGAACTTTGGTTAGGTGTAGAGAAGGCACTAAGAAAGGAGACATACGTACAACAAAGCTGAAATCTGATAACGTTCTGCTAACACTACTGATATTTTGTGAACCTGGAACCTCAACATGTTTATTAGGTACATCAAGGAGGAGGATTTAGTTAGTCTCCAAAGGAGGGGTTTGAAGGCAGTCTCAGGTTGTGAACTCCCTGGAGGATGAAGCCACAGTTGTTAATCTCTGCACACACACACACACACACACACACACACACACACGCATGCACGCACTGGTCAATAGTCCAGAGGTACTTGAACTATATAAAAAGTAATCCAGATGGTCATGGTGGCACATGTCTGCATGTCTATCTCTATGGGTTTCTGGCTGCTGTATGAACTGTGTGTGTAAATGTGAGTGTGGTGTCGGTCAGTGTTGTGATTGTCCCTCACAAAGGGCTTCACTTCATATTTACTGGACAGCACAGAAAACATCACATGAGGAAGGAAGGGGACACATTACAGAAATCTTTAACAGAGTTTTACAAGGGATTAAGTTACTAGATCCGATTGATACCAACTGACCCAGACAACAAACATTATTATTTAACAACTAGTATCCATGAATGGTTTGTTTTCAACCTTTATAGAAGATGTTTGGGAAGTTGCTTTCAACTTCTATACTTATTACTTTCAGAAAATGATATATATGCATTTCCTGAGTTAAGTGCAAGGAAGAGTATATAACTTAAGATTATAGTTATGCATTAACAGGATATAAAAGTTGACCACATGGAAAATCCATGGCAAGTAAAATTGCCTGTTAGATTCTTCTCTTAAGACAGGTTGAACATTTTGAGTACACAGTAGGATAGCACTCTTAAGTCTTAAGTAACTGCAAGTTGTACTATTAACTTTGGCTGTGAGGTCCAGCAAAAATTCCAGTCTCTTAGGTTGTAAGAGATACTGTCAGAATATTACAACACCATATCCAAACAACCAGTACAGGCTCAGAGATACACAAGACTTGAGAAAGAAGTGATTTTTGAGATTATGGCATTCACAGAGTGGGAACATTACTTGGAGAATACAGATTGACAGAGCATCCAATAAGTATACTGGCTTGTCTGAAACTATAGCATTCTCAGGGAACTGTGTTGCTTCTGGGATATTCAGAACCAGCCACAGAGCCTGCTATTTGTCTGGTTCCCACTTAAATAAGCAGGAAGACTGCAATTTGTTGTTGGCTTGAATCAACCAACATGTCCGCTGTGCCTGTATTATAAAGGTGTAAAGAACATTTATCAGACGGCTGGGAAGATAGCACATTGGATTAGGTGCTTGCTATACAAGCATGAGGATCTGAGTTTAGATCCTCAGCACCTATATAAAAATTGGTGCAGTGACATGACTATAGCCATGCCATTGGAGCAGTGAGGAGAAAGGTTGATCCCATAGCTGCACTGAACAACCAGTTTAGCCAAAACAGTGAGCCCCAGGTTCAGTGAGAGAGCCCATTTTAAAAAGTAAGGTGGGTTTTGCAGATGCCACTGTCACTTTTCGCCACTTGCTGCAGCCATGGTCAACCCCACCATGTTCTTTCACATCATGGCCAATGATGAGCCCTTGGGCAATGTCTCCATCTAGCTGTTTGCAGACAAAGTTCCAAAAACAGCAGAAAACTTTTGTGCTCTGAGAACTGGAGAGAAAGGATTTGGCTATAAAGATTCCTCCTTTCACAGAATGATCCCAGGATTCATGTGCCAGGGTGGTAACTTCACATGCCATAAAGGCACTGGCAGCAGGTCCATCTACGGAGAGAAATTTGAGGATGAGAACTTCATCCTGAAGTATACAGGTCCTGGCATCTTGTCCATGGCAAATGCTGGGCCAAACACAAATAGTTCTAGTTTTTTTTATCTGCACTGCCAAGACTGAATGTCTGGATGGCAAGTGTGTGGTCTTTGGGGAGGTGAAAGAAGGCATGAGCATCGTGGAAGCTATGGAGCATTTTGGGTCCAGGAATGGCAAAGCCAGCAAGAAGATCACCATTTCCAACTGTGGACAACTCTAATTTCTTTTGACTTGTGGGCAATTTACCCATCATACCATTCCTTCTGTAGCTCAGGAGTGCATCCCCACCCCATCTGCTCACAATACCCTGTCATCTCTTCTCTCACTGAAATTCTTTGGGTTCCATATTTTCCTCATTCCCCTTCAAGTCTAGCTGGATTTCAGAGTTAAGTTTATGATTATGAATAAAAACTAAAATAAGAAAAATAAAACTAAATAATAAAAAAAAGTTAGGTGGAAACTGATGGAGGGAGATGCTCCATGCCAACTTCTGAACTCCCCACATACATATGCATGGGTGAGTGTGCCCATATTAAATATGAACATACTCACACACTAATAAGATGCATGCACATGCATGTACATGTATATGTGCTACACACACACATGGCACTTGGCACTTATTTTTATTAGAGGTACTACATGTCTAATGGCTCATCCTCTGCCCTGATGATGTGTCTCAATGCTGCTTACATTGTAGAACTACAAGAAGCCTCACTGTGGTCACTATCTCCTGGGAATTGTGGTTGACTTCACCTCTTTCATTTTGTGTAAGTCTCCCTATAGCATTCAGTACTCATGTACTCATGAATAATGGACACTGTAAGCAAGCAACTCAAACACAGTGGATTATAGTAGTCCCCTCTGGAATGTCAAAGCAATTAGATTTCTGAGAACTACACCCTATTAGGGCAGAAACGAGAAAGCCCTGAGGTAAGGTTTCAAAAGATTTCCTGTTGTTTCTACTGGTTAGAGGGAGTTGGTTTTGGTCACCTAACTGGTCTGGAGAAAAAGCCATCAGGGAAATGAATGACTGCTTCCTATATGCCGTGGGCAATGTTTACATGATTCACTGAAGATGTTACAGCTGGTGATTATCTGCAATTGTATTTGCCTTCTGAGTAATTTTAAGATCACCTATAGTCATCCTGGAAGGTCCATCTGACTTTGAACATTCCAGTTGGGTGAGTGGAATCAGGGTGTGATATGTCTTTTCTAATCACCCTGAGTTTTACAGTGCCCTGTGGGATGCAATGTGACTTCCACTTTAGTATCTTGGCAAGAAGGAGAAAGTCGAAAAGACTTCTCCATGATCCATCCTCCTAACTGCAATGAGTCCCAATTTGTGGTCAGAGTCAGTGTAGGGTTCTTAGGGTCTCTCAGTGCACCTGTTACAAAACACATCTCAACAAAAGGCCACACATGAATGTGTTCATGGACCCAGAAGCCTTCTGAAAGTTAGTCTTGGTCTGATCCCTGACCACAATAAGGCCTTCTGATTGCAGGAGCCACAGCAGCAACATTATTCCTCAGGATTAACACCCACTAAAAACATGTCCAGTGGTCCCTGGCAAAAGAATATTTTCTTTTCTCATTTCGTTTGACAAATGGTTGTATGTCTTTGGTGGGCTTGGAGCCATTTGGCAGAAGATTTAAAACATATGCAATGTATTAATGACCCAGGAGGCTAAAGCAGGAATATGGGGAGTTTGATGCCATCCAGGGCAACATAAGAAGACCATGACTTAAAGAAGAGAGTAGGTGTAAATTAAATATGTAGTTGGTACAAAGAGTCACAGTTCAGTGAAACTGACCTCCACTTCATTCCAGAGGCTCATATCTTTGAATTGCCTCAGATTTGGAAATTGGATGAGAGACCTACAGCTCCGTTTTGTTGATTCACATAATGCCACTAAATTTTGCATCAGTTTCTCTTTTTATTTTGTTTTATGCATATAGGTGTTTTGCTTTCATGTATATCTGTGCACCATGTAAATGAAAGAAATACGGGAACATGTTTCTTTTTTCTTCAATGTTTGGAAGCCTTTTATTTTTATTTCTTCTTCTTATTTTATTTATTTACATTTCAGTCATTACCCCCCTCTCCATTCCCCCTCCCAAAGTTCCTCATCCCATTCCTCTTCCCTCTTGCCTTCCAGAGAAGATGCTCCCCCTACCAGGCTTCTCCTTCCGCTGAGGCCTCATGTCTCTCGAGGATGAAGTGCATCTTCTCCCTCTAAGGCCTGACAAGGCAGACTTCTGCTATATTTGTGCCAGGGGCCGTGGAGTGGCCAGTGTATGCTCCTGGCCTCTGGGAGCTCCCTGGACTGCTGATCTTTTTATGGAGTCACTCTCCCCTTCAGTTTCTTCAGTCCTTCCCCTAATTCAACCGTAGGGGGTCCCCGACTTCAGTTCAATGGTTGGGTGTAAGTATCTGCTTCTGTCTCAGTCAGCTGCTGGTAGGGCCTCTTGGAGGACAGCCATGCCAGGCTTCTGTCTATAAGCACATCATTGCATCAGTAATAGTGGTAGGCCTTGGTGCCTCAAAGGCAGTTCAATGACTGGGAACATGTTTTTAAGTCATAAATGCCATCCTGCCACTATAATGAATTAGAGGGGGCATTCTTTTTTTTCTTTTTTTGTTTGTTTGTGTATTTTATTTTCTGTATTCTTTATTTACCTTCCAAATGATTTCCCCTTTCCCGGTTTCCACCTCCCCAAAAGTCCCATAAGCCCTCTTCCCTCCCTCTGTTCCCCAGTCAACCCCCTCCCACTCCTCTGTCCTGGTATTCCACTACACTGCTGCAATGAGTCTTTCCAGGACCAGGGGCCTCTCCTTCCTTCTTCTTGGGAGTCAATTGATATGTGAATTGTGATTACGAGCTTCTGGGCTAATATCCACTTATCAGTGACTGTATACCATAAGTGTTCTTTTGTGATTGGGTTACCTCACTTAGGATGATATTTTCCAGTTCCAACCATTTGCCTAAGAATTTCATGAATTCATTGTTTTTAATAGCTGAGTAGTATTCCATAGTGTAAATATACCACATTTTCTGTATCCATTCCTCCATTGAAGGACATCTGGGTTCTTTCCAGCTTCTGGCTATTATAAATAAGGCTGCTATGAACATAGTGGAGCGTGTGTCCTTATTACATGCCAGGGAATCCTCTGGGTATATGCCCAGGAGTGGTATAACAGGGTCCTCTGGAAGTGTCATGCCCAGTTTTCTGAGGAACCACCAGACTGATTTCCAGAGTGGTTGTACCAGCTTGCAATACCACCAGCAGTGGAGGAGTGTTCCTCCTTCTCCACATCCTTGCCAACACCTGCTGTCTCCTGAGTTTTTGATCTTAGCCATTCTGACTGGTATGAGGTGGAATCTCAGGATTGTTTTGATTTGCATTTCCCTGATGACTAAGGATGTTGTACATTTCTTTAGGTGCTTCTCAGCCATTTGATATTCCTCAGGTGAAAATTCTTTTTGTAGCTCTGTACCACATTTTTTTAAAACAATAACAACATCATCATCATCATCAACAACAACAACGAAACAATGACATCAAGATGGATGAATCATGAAATCACAGATTGGTGGCATCAGCAAAGGCCAGTAGTCTCTTGCCACGGAAATGCCCGCGTGATAGCTAATGCAGGTGGGCCAGGTACAGCTGGCTCTGGAGCTGCGGCTTATGAAGCAGCAGGCTTCTGGGCTAGCTCAGGGTCATCCCGTGTAACTTCTTAAGGTCCTGACATGAGCAATGGCTTCTAAGACCCCATCTGTTTTCCAGGTAGGAAGAAGAAAGCAGGGGGCACAGCCATTCATTGAGAGCCCATGTTTCATTCTTCATGGGTAGAGCTTTGGCCATTGTGTCAGAACAGGGCTCTTATGTCCACTTTACAAATGAGATCAGAGTTGGCCTACAGCAGGAAAGACCCACAGAGCCATGAACGCCTGGTTGAAGGAAGATCATGGCTGTGGTGTTTGGGTTGCAGGGATGTTCTTTGCCACATGTTCTAGACCAAAGGAGACATCAAAGCAATGTTTTTTGAATAGAAAACAAAAAGGGCTTTATGTCTTGAGAGAAATAAGGTGGGATGGCTTGCTGTCCGGGAAGTAGGGCGGATTGTCTGCAGCAGGTCTAAGACACACCCGTCACCTGGTAGCTACGCCCAGCAGTCTCTCCTGCTGACCCCTGTCTCCCAGGGCCTTGTACCCACACAGGCTAAGGGGAGTGGAAAAAGTCCAATAGTGGCACCTCACTGAGGGGTGCTCCCTGACTTTTGATTTTCTGGTCTTCACATGAGGGCACACGCGGCTGATGTTTGGGGCATCTGCAGCCTGGACTGTAGTGGGGCCGAGCCTTCCAGGGAGCTAGAGCTTATCCCCAGGCTTGGGCTAAGCCGCTCTGGGTTTGGGCTGTTTCTTTTTGTTGTTAAATCACGGAACTTGAGACCACATCTTTTCTTTTTCTCTGTTGGTTGGGAAGCTGGGTAAAGTCAGCCCGGCCCCTCTGTTCCTCCTCAGAAGCTCCGGGCAATCAGGATTTGCTCTCCTTGCTTCTGGTGGCTGTTGGAGTTGAGCTTACAGGGGGTGGAGGGTTATTTGACAGTCTGGAGTCTAACTTCTTGAATTCTTTGTATATCTTGGATATTAGCCCTCTGTCAGATGTAGGGTTGGTAAAGATCTTTTCCCAATTTGTTGGTTGCCGTTTTGTCCAATTGACAGTGTCCCTTGCCTTACAGAAACTTTGAAGGGGGCATTCTAATGGATGTAATCATATGGCTGGCTTTGAAGTGCAAGTTTGAATTAAAGTCTAAGGATTTCTTGGGACTTTGGAAAATCTAGAGTGTCAAGTTCATGAAATGGAGGGTGCCCACTGTATTCAAGTCCACCAACCACAACTTTAGGTTTCTGGGATGGCCACATTCTACTCTGGGAACTCATAATGCTTACCCCCACACTATATCAGCCTAAGTCTTTGCAGCTGAAAACAGAGAAAATTAGTCTCTTTCTGCTTCTCTTGGGTAGGACCCTGGATAGAACCTCACAAGATCCCTTTGCCTGAGGGTCTTCTTAGCTCCAATCAAGGATCAGCCAGAGATCTTGGTATCTTAAGGCTCATGTAGGAGAGGATCAATTTGAGAAGCCTCAGGAATTCATTAGCTATCTCTAAAACAGTAGATCTCAACTTTTCTAACGCTGTGACCCTTAATGCAATTCCTCATTTTGTGACCTTTAACCATAAAATTACTTTCAATGCTACTATTATACATTTTCATGTAAATATCTGGTTTTGATAGTCTTAGGGGACTTCTGTGAAAAAAGTCTTTTGATTCCCCAAAGGGTCTCAACCTACAGGTTGAAAGAGCTGATCTAAAGTCTCTAATACTTATCTCAATAGTACAAGATACAATACAATGGAAGTTCAAAGGACTCAATGCCTTTGTATATATTAGAGTTGCTGTAGGAGATGAAACAAACTATCTCTGGATCCTCCTGTGTTTTATCTACATGGATAAGAAACAGAACAAGCTCAGCAAGGATATTGTGCCTTTGGACAAAGCATATCAGGCTATGGAGAAGGGAATAGATAGGTAAGGAAGCCATGAGAGAAAGCCTGGTAAGGTTGAGCTAAGGCTAGAAGCCCCAAAGACCCTGAACGGACAGTAGGAGTTTTGCCTGCTCCCAGCACCAGGCCCCTGTCACATAGCCACAGCCCTCTTGCAGCCCCCATGGAGATTTGTGGCCATCAGTCACATAGGAGCAACACCTTCCCCAAGTAGATGAGGCATCCCTAATCTCTCAGATCAAGCCAATAGGAAGCACCAACTGTCAGACCCAGATCCCACCCACTCGAAAACTGTTTATAAAGATCCTGTCCAGAAGGAATAAAGGTGTGAGAATTACTCCATTATCAAAGAGCCTCTTCCATAAGATCTGTAACACTGCCACCAGGGAAGAGAACTGCTCTCCTGAAATGCCATCAAAAGCTCCCCTGCTCCCCTTTGCTGGCTAGTCAGTCTCCCAAAGGCTCAGTCTGGTCAACTCAGAGCAGCACAGCCAGTGTGGTGACTTGGAGCAACAGAAGCAACAGGAGCAACAGGAGCAACAGAAGCAACAGGAGAAGCAGAAGCAGCAGAGGCAATTCCCCCTCCCTGCCAGTGCCCTTTCCCCTTCACATGAACCCTTCCACCTGGCCTGGCCAGAGATCTTCCATGGAAAGCCTCCAGTACACAGGCTCACAAGGAAGGGGCAGGTAAGTTGCTCCCTCCCTTCATTGTGCTCCTTCTCTTTGTGGTTCACCTTGGCACACACACCACTTCTCTAATCTCTGATTTCACACCTGAGAGGAGAGTCACAGAGTACCTTACACAACATCATTGCATTTTTCCAATCTCCCAGAGATCTGGCTGTGGATTGGCATCATTTTACATTCAGTCTTTTCTCCACTGGAAAACCATTTGCTACCCAGGGTGGTCAATGCTGGTTACTATAAAAGACTGATCTGCCTTGGGGATAGGGTGCCAGGCTCCACTGTGGCTAAGCATGAGCATGCCCAGGCTGTGATCTGATGCAACCAGTTCACAAGGGAATACTTTCAATATCAAGAACAACTTTAAAAAGGTGGAATCAGGTCATGGTGTTTCTCTGCAGGTTACCAGGTGCCTGGGTTTGTGGATGAAAAGTTCAATGAAGTCTTCTCAAGGGACAGGTTTTCCTGAGCTCACTCTGAACAAATAAGAATGCCATGCTTCCCATGATTCCTTGCTGCCTCTTCCATGTATTTTCTGGTCCTGAGAATCAACTTATGTGTTCTCATAGACCACCTCCTTACTATTGAAGTACCGCCTCCCATCCCACACCCCATGAGGTTTTAGATTCTGCACGACTGCTTTCATCTGACAGTGACATGGGTAAAATTTGTTTCTTAATGTCTATATCCTGTGACTTAAGTGTGAGGTAAGTGTTTTACAAAAGTCCACATAGTCTAATAAGCCAATGTGTGCTGCTCAGTAGAGATATAACTGACACTGTTCTAGACAAAGGCTAATACTGTGCCCATGTAATCATCTGAGTGTCCTATTTTTTCACTTTCTATGCAGAGGTTGTGTTAGCAAGGGGAATTTATGGAATCTGTTTCTTATAAGAAATAATTTTGAGTTTTATATGCTTTGAATTAGCAAATGGATAGTTCATAATGACTATTCCTAGGGTAAGATGAGTCTTTCAGTTCTTACCAAGTTTATTAAAATATATCATTTTGTTCTTTGGTAAGAGCCGCTGTTGATGTTCTGTTGATGTTGATGTTGATGCTGACCATTCTCAGAGTCCATGTTTTTTTTTTCCTTTTGGATGGTTGGAACCAAGAGTCACAAAACACAAAACTAAGTTTATTGTCTCCCAGATGAGAGTTGGAGGTGATCAATAGAAACTTAATCTATTATATAGAATCTGAAGAAGATGCAAAAATGTCTTCTACCCCTTGTCTCTTCTGAGGCACTCAGATAAATGGCAAAAAACAATTTTGTTTATATTAAGTTATGAGACCCATGAACCTTGAGAACAAGGCTTAGACTGGATGGCTTATATGCCATTTATGAAAGACTAGTACAGTTGTAGAGAAATAACTGGGGAATAGAGTTTCAGGCTTTCAGTACAGTAAAGTGTGGCCTAGGGGCATATGTGTCTGGGAACAGAAAGTACAATACATCTGAAGCAGTAAGTGGAAGAAGGGATAGATTAAACTTCAGGGAAGCTGTGGACAGGCACCATTAAGGCCCCTCAGGTCTTATAAGACATTCAGTGCTACCACCCCCACCCCAGTGAAATGGAATGTCCAGGCAGCAAGTTACTGCTCTCTGATTTGCCTGGTAGAGTCTGCTTCCTTTTCTCATCTGCATGTGCATGAACCTGATGAGTGATTGCTAGCTCTGTTTTTCAATGTAACCTCATCGCTGGCTGTTAGAGTGACCGTAGCATTCACACAGTTATTATTATGATATTTTAGTGCCTACTGCACTCCAATCACACCTTTTACCTCTTAGGAATCAAAATGCCATGAACCTCATTTCTTTTACTCCATTGAGAAAGTTCTCATACTAATCAGCCCTTCTTCATCACATCCAAATGGGAGTTTTGCATAAAGCCATCAACTGAGGCAGGCAAGACCAGAAGGGACAAGACCAGCTGAGTAAAAGAAATGACATCCTAAAACCAGCCAAATCATCTTCTCAGTGGCTTGTGAATCTCTTTCCCTCAATCCCAGGGGACTGTCTCTGCAGCAGTAGTCAGGGACTCAGTACTTGATTTATGTAACCAAAAATAATTTCAGGACAAGTCGTCCTGAAGCAAACTTGAAATTTTTAAGCAAAAGGGGAAAAGATATACAGTGAAAAGAATTCAATACAGGCATGAAAAAATGAAAGAAAGGAAGGAAGGAAGGAAGGAAGGAAGAAAGAAAGAAAGGAAGGAAGGAAGGAAGGAAGGAAGAAAGAAAGAAAGAAAGAAAGAAAGAAAGAAAGAAAGAAAGAAAGAAAGAAAGAAAAATATACCTAAGTGCCTGTGACTACATAGACTCTATGTAGTCACTGTTTACATGGCTTGGGACATGTGAAGTATATTCCTTAATTACTTATTAATCTACCTCTAGCGACAAGGCAGGGTGTGATGTTGTAGTTATGAACAGGGTAATCTACTACTAAAGACAAGGCAGCTGAGAATGATGCAGTTATAAACAGAACTTTCTCTTTAATGAGATAGTTGTGATGACTGATGTGGTCATGCTGAATGGCACTCATATGAGAAAGGAGTGCTGTTAAGATGAAAAAGAAAATAGGGACCTAGTTATTGCTTTGTCTTTTTCTATAGATTTTGGTAAATATATGTGCCATATTTCCACCATCACAGTATTATATAGATTAGTGTTACTGCCATAAAATTTGCCTGTGTTCTGTAGTGAGAATTTTGGTTTCTTAAAAAAGAAAAACACAGTTATTTTATGTGAATATGGTTTTGTTTTAATCCCAGGTGTGGGATATGGGCTGCTTCAGATTATCCACAGCAGCTATGATTTGTCTCGTGCTCTGGTAGAGGAGTGATTCTGCCACCTGAAGATAGTTTGCATTTGGAATTCTGGGGACCCTAATGACGGTATTAAAAAGTCCAGAACCTTGAGAGAGTTGGTGGCTGCTTCTCTCACTGCTGGTTTCCCTGTTTATCCTGGTGCTGCTGCCCTCACTGCTGCTGGTTTCTGCTACTGGTTCTTGTTGTTGCATTTGCTATTTTGTTGCTTTTGCTGGTTGCTGTTGCTGAATTTTGGTGCCTTTCATGAGCAGAAAGCAGTCTAATGAGATCGACACCCCCTTTCCCCTCTAACCTTTTACTCTGATCTACTGTTGGGAGGTTGTGAGGGATAAGGGTGGAGAAGGGTGGTAGGAGTAAGAATCCAATAAAGTAGACACCAAGTATGGTTATAGGTACTTGCTTCTGTTAGTGTCCCGTGAGGATGACTGTCTCAATGCAGACACAGCAACAGCAGTCCAATTATTTATCACCCATTCTCTTCTGCGTCTCTTTTTCCAGAAAACTAACCCCTTGACAACCACTGGAAAAAAGGCATACACTGCCTTCAACCCTGGTAATACTATTATACTTATAGAAGGTGAAAATTTAACCTGGGTGTATAGGTATATTTCATTAGCCATCCCAAGAATCTTTCTTTGCTAGTGAATTGCTTGACCAGTGTTAGGATTTTTGACTCTGAGCCTTTGAGAGTCAAAGACTGGATCCAGAGGAATGCTCTTCTTTTTTTATCTCCTTTTCTGCCCTATATCATTTAATTTTTCCTGACTTTCTATGCATGCCTCCTTTCCCCCTTTAGAGACTTTCTATACCTAAGTCTACAGAGCTAGTTGTTCAGGGGTTTGCAAGATGGCTGTGTTGGTAAAGTGCTTGTTGTACAAACACAAGGAGCCAAGCTTGCATCCCCACTAATCACATAAAAAGCTGAGCACAACCATGTGCACTTGTATTCCTGGTGCTGTGAGGTGGAGGTAGGAGGATCCCTGGCATTGGTTAGCTAGCTAGTTTGTAGAATTAATAAGCTCCAGGTCCAGTGAAAGAACCTGTCTTGAAAACTGAGTAAGTTACCTGAGCAGGCCTGCTGTATGAGTGACCCATGTGTCAACATAAACTGAAAATGTCTTCTTTTATACAACATTATACAGTTGAAATTTATTGAACTGCACAGAAGAAATACATAACTGTGGATTAAACATAGATTTTGCTAGGGAGTTTATTTCTACTTAAGAATATGTTAGACCATTTATTTTCCATTTTACAGAACAAATCTAAGTGAAAAATTATGTAGCAGTTTACAGTCCCATTTTTAGATTAATTTTCCATACTTTCTCATTACCAACTTACGGTGTAAAAGAGTGTTAATTTATTATTTTTAACATATCTGCTTTAAAGTGGTCTAGTTACATGAAAACTAAAGATGAGTTCTCATGATTGGAAAGTCTATTGTCCATAGTTACCTTAGTGTTACCCTTGTATTTGTTTGTGTATTTAAAAGAAAGAAATTAAAAGAAATATTAAAAATAACCCAAGAAATATTTTCTGGATGAAAAGATCACTGGATTACATTCATCTACTAGGAACTTTGCTGAGGCCCTGGAGATCTGTTGATTATATGAGCCACAGGGTGTCTCCTAAGAATAATCTTAAAGTAATGGTTGGATCACCATAGTAGCTGTTTCTGAACCTTTTGTGAAACAAGGACCTGTGAAGTCTATGTTCATGTCTTTTAGACTAAGATTCTACTGTTTGAAGAGATTGTCACAAAAGATGTGTGAACTTCCTGATGTTAAAATGTAAATCTTTCTTATCTTGAGTCATTATAGTACCATGACAAAGAAGGAGGAGCCTTTCCTTTTACTCTTTGAATGCGCAAAAAAAAAATAATGTGCCCTTAAAAGGATGCTATCAATCAGAAAGAAGATAAACTTTTTAACTCCATAAATGCTGCCAATAAGAAGGGTGCATATGTTGTATAGTTTTCCTAATGACAAAAGATTCTTTGCAGGCTGCTGAGGGAGAATTGTTAACAGTTTCACTTAACTATGGATTTTGTGTATCATGTTATCAACCTGCCAAGCAAAGAGGTACCCACCAGTGCAATGGTGGCATAGTGGTTATGGGATAACCCATCACTTACTGATTGGATTTGATGTCCATTCCATAGGAGAAAACTCATACCTGGTACTGCAAAATCTGGCCAAAAGTCAGTAGCTAGAGAGGCTAAAAGCCCTTCTGAGTAAGCTACCATCTTGCTTTGCTAAATAGACATGGCATGCCATAAAATTACTTTCAATAACTACATGTCCATTCCTTAGTGCTTGAACAAAGAAGCTTCTTTTTTCAGTAGTGAATAATGACTATAGAGGCTCATAACTGGTTAGAATACTGAGAATAAATGACTGTTGAATACTAACTCATAAATGAAACATCTATATCATCCGATCTACACCTTAGAGATTGTAGAAGAAGGGTTGAAAAGAACATACAAACCAGAAGTGGAGGAAACACTTGGACTCACAGCAGCTGTGACAAGATCTCCATAAGATTGACTCCATCAGTATGGATGGGAAGGATTTCACAAGTCCCTGCCCCTTGCTGAGGTTGTTAATGGTTGTTGGGGAAGGGAAATGACATTTTTAAGTGGTAAGTTGCTCCTGCAAATAAACCCCTCACCCATGTTCCTGTAAATATATCTAGTGAAATTTACTGGGTTGGAAAAAAACCATAAAAGACAAAAAATAATTGGGAAGAAGGTGATCAGTGGGAGTAGGCAATGGTAGTGTCTTAGTTAGGGTTTTACTGCTGTGAACAGACACCATGACCAATGCAAGTCTTATAAGAGACAACACTTAATTGAGTATGGCTTATAGGTTCAGAGGTTCAATAGTCCAGTATCATCAAGACAGGAACATGACAACATCCAGGCAGGCATGGTGCAGGAGGAGCTGAGAGTTCTACATCTTCATTTCAAGGCTGCTAGCAGAATACTGACTTCCAGTCAGCTAGGATGAGGGTCTTCAAGCTATAGTGACAGACCTACTCCAACAAAGCCATACCTACTCTAAGAATGCCACATTCCTCTAATAGTGCTACTTCCTGGGCCAAGCATATACAGCCATCACAGGTAGTGACATAGAATAAAAACATTATATACAAGTATTAGATGTCTTAATGAAACCTGTTTTTGTCAATTAATATACACTATATGATTTCTAGAGTTTTTATTTATTTTTTTAGGCTTTTGAGAATTTCACACAGGATACTAATGGTGAATTCACATCATCTCTATCACTACCCCTCCCTACAACAGCTCATCTCATAGTGCCCTCACCCTTTCAAATTTATGATGTGTGTGTGTGTGTATGTATGTGTGTGTATGTGTCCTACAGAGTCCATTTAGTGATGCTCACATGTACATGTGTTTAGGGCTGACCTACAGATCTCACCTAGGTGGGGCATTATGAAATTCCACCCACCCACATTGACCTACTAATTACTGTTGTCATTATGTGCATTTTGTTTATGCAACCATATTGTTGATATTTCATGGGAACAGCTTCCCTGTCATATCTAGAAGTCCATATCTAGCAGCACAATCCTAATCATTTGCCTTTTACAATCTTTCCACTCCTCTTCCACATTTTTTCCTGTGCCTTATATTTAAGGGTTGTGTTGTAGATGTATCAACTTGGGCTGGAAACTTAGCAGTCACATATTCTCTGCATTTCGATCAATTATGGTTTCCTGTAATGGTCTCTGTGTGTTGCAAGAAGTTTCTTTGATGAGAGATAAGAACTACATTTGTCTATTTGCATGAAGATAAGTATTTAGAATACAGTTAAGAATTTCATTTGTTTAGAAAAACAGCAGTAGGTCCTCCTCTAAGGTCTATGGCCTCTCCTACCATGAAGAGCACCTAGGTTTACACCAAGCATGAAATCCCTCCTGTTGCGTAGGTTTTAAGTTCAATTAAGCAACTTCTGGTTATCCACAAGATAAGATAACCACTACTGGACCACACTGGAGATATTGTGCCAGTAAAGTCATTGCTGTCACTTATAGGCTTTACAGTTGGGTTGGACTACTGATTGATTTTCTCCTTTATTGATTTTCATAATATGTTCTGATATGAGAACTAATCCTTGGGGAGGAAACTTCTGGGTCACTTCCAACTCGATTCTCCAAGTCCTGTGATATCTTCAGCAATAGAAGCTTACATTCAAGTCCTGGAAGACAACAAAAGTCAATGGGCAATATTATATTGCTTACATTTATATAGCAAGAGCTTATATGGTTTGGGAAGTCTCAAGAACTCCCTTGGCCTATAACTTAAAAGGTGGTTTCCCATGCTTGGCTCTGGGATTTGTGTTTGATAATGCATGACCCTTTTGGGGAGCATTATCACCCCATATGGTGCAATTTCATTTAGGTTTGAACTGGAGTTGTAGATGGTTGGGAGCTACCGTGTGGGTGCTGGAAACCAAATGTATACTCTCTTTAAGAGCAGCAAGTACTCTTAATTGCTGATCCTTATCTCCAGACCCTTGTTTAACAATTTTTTTTAAGACAGGGTATCATTACTTAGACCTGAATGGCCTGAAACTTGCTATATAGACCAGGATGGTCTCAAAACCACAGAGATAAACCTGTCTCTGCTTCACAAGTGCTAGTATTAAAGAATGTACCACCACATTCAGCTTAAAACTTTTTTTGTTAAAAAGAATGTTACTCTAGTCACATGAGAAATTTTCTTCCTGGTATATACTTATATGATATATTAAATGAATTAAAATGGGAGGGTAGTAAATAAACAGTAATTTGAATACAAATTACAAAGTTATAGTAAAAGTCAGAGTTGAAACAAGAGAAAACATTGAGACTGTAAGTGTAACTTTGCAAAATGGTTTCCAGATATAGTGTTGGCAAGATTCTTTCTTCATAGGACTGAGTCTTGCACAGGTAATTAGTGTGTAAGGATGGGGAAACCTTAGTTATCATGGGAAAAAAGACATGAACTTTTGCAACTTTTAGATGAACTAAATCATTGATCAGCTAAATGTGTTTGGGATGCAAAATGTGTGGCTTAATGAAGTCAGCTCCTCCAAGGCATTTAATACACAACTAACTTACCCCAACTAGATCTTGGGTGGCTCTCTTGCAAGCATCAGAGTGACTTAGAGTATTGGTACATCATTTCTTATAGTGATGATTCTTTAGGTAGCTGTGATGGTTCCTTCTGACATAAGAATGTGATATAGAAAATGCTATAGGGAAAGTGATGGTTAGGGAAAAATGCATCACCAGTTCTTCAAAGGATCTCAGATGACATCCCCTGTCCATATCCAAGAACTATATCAGGAATCTGATAAAAGCAATTCCTTGCTCTTGGGAAATGAAATGGGGAGAGGGAGTTAGCTCTAGGCCCCACAGCAATTATGAGTGGTTTACCTCTTGTCAGTCAAGGAGTAACAAACATGCAGACCAAAGAGAGTTATTAGGTTATAGAAAAAAAACTATGGAACTAACTCACCCTATATACTATAAAGTATGTGTTTACATCAGAATGTAAGCCAGCAAAAGTTTTGCGCTGGGAACACAAATTTGATTGTTTCCACGGGAAATAAAAATCCGAGGATACCATCGAAATTGATAAAGATTAGAACTGAGCAAGAGGGGCCACCTGAGAACTTTGGCCACTGACCTGAAAAACACTTATTTCATTGAAAATGTCTCCATTTATAATTTCCTTAACACACAACATCCAATTAATGGCTTAAAACAGAATGGAGAAACTGTGGTGACAATTTTAGAATTTTGGTTTCTTTAAAAAAAAAACACAGAAATATGATAAGAGTATGTTTTCATTTTAATCCTAGGTGTAGGGATATGGGACTGCTTTGGACTGTCTGCAGCAGCTGAATATGATTTGCCTTGAGCTCTAGGAGAAGTATGTTTTTTTGCCAGCTGCAGGTATTTTCTGTGATTGTGTAACATTTGGAATTCTGGGAACATTCAGAGGCCATATAAATGCTAGGCCGCCAAGAGGTGGATGATTGTTGGTCATTTGGAGGATTGGTTGCAGTTTGCTACTTGATTGTGATAGTTTCAGGAGAGTTCTAGTAATACTTTTTTCTGTTTTCCTATATAAAAATTATTAAAGAATTTCCAACTGTCAAATAACATTGAAAACAAAACAAAGAGACGATGTTTACTCCATAAATAGTAAAAACCAAAATGCAAGTTTTATTTACATTACTTATGCTTGAAGTCATGCCCATGAGGAGACTTGTCTAACAGAGGCCGTGTCTGCTGCTGCCCCCCCTCAGGCAGCAGCAGGAACTGCCTCATGGCGGCATTGTTGAGGGCATCCAGATGTGGAGGCATATGGTCAGGCAATGAAGCCTTCACCTAGTTATTGTTTTCTGTCTTCTGGAATCAGGTTCTTATTCCAGAGGAGGGCGTACTGTGTAAGCCAACCCCACAAGGCTCTGCTGTCAAAAGAAACATGATTTGTGGCCCAGGACATGTTGAGCCTTTAAACAGTCCTGTACAGTGAATAATGCTGCAGGGACTCCATAGATTAGATGGATAAATGGAAAAATTAAACAAATAGTAAATCACAAGAGATCTTTGAGCCTAACTACCCATTCACTGTTTGTCATATAACACGGGGGGGGGGGTATTCTAGATTTGTTGTTGTGAAATATCTAGATTAAAAGATGATTTTTTTAAAAAAAGAAATTTATCACCTCAACTACACGCCCACAAGTTCCTTTCAGTACGAAGTCAAAGCAAGCAATAGTTGAGGATCATTCTCTAGTTATTAGATTAAAGTTGGGAGTCATATCTATGCCATAGTTTCAGTTTAATGGTGAACATTGATGTCCAGCCATATTTTCCAGAGTAATGGGCATGAATGACTCATTTCTCTTTTCTTTCTTCCCCTTCCTTCTCTTCTCCTCCCATCCCTTCCCAACCCTTCCCTTCTACTCACAGCCACCACCTTATCCAGTCTGTCCTACTTAATTAACAATGTCAATCCCATCCATTATACTTAACTCTAGAGGCTGGTACCACTATGCCTGTCCCCTCCACTCCATGCCCCAGTAATGGTGTCACAGTTTTGGTTTCACCCCTTTGGACTGAGTCAAGGGGATCTTTGAAAATACAGCTTGAAACCTGTCATTGTTTTTCTTCAGTCTTTCCTATGCTCCTCAGTGACTTCTCTCTCTCTCTCTCTCTCTCTCTCTCTCTCTCTCTCTCTCTCTCTCTCTCTCTCTCATTAGATATTTTTTATTTACATTTCTAATGCTATCCCCTTTCCTCGTTTTTCTCTCCAAAAATCCCCTATCCCATCTTCCCTCCCCCTGCTCACTAATCCACCCACTCCTGCTTCTCTGACCTGGCATTCGCCTACCCTGGGGGCAATGAGCCTTCACAGGTCCGAGGGCCACTCCTCTCACTGACATCCCACCAAACCACCCTCTGCTATCCATGTGGCTAGAGCAATGGGTCCCTCTATGTGTACTCTTTGGTTGGTGGTTAAGTCCCTGGGAACTCTGGGGGTACTGGTTGATTCATATTGTTGTTCCTTCTATGGGGCTGTAAACTCCTTCAGCTTCTTGAGTCCTTTCTCTAGCTCCTCCATTGGGGACCCCGTGCTCAGTTCAATGGTTAGCTGAGAGCATCCCCCTCTGTATTTGTGAGGCACTGGCAGGGTCTCCCTAGAAACAGCTATATCAGGCTCCTGTCAGCAAGCACTTGTTGGCATCTACAAATGTCTGGGTTTTGTAACTGTATATGGGATGGATTCCCAGGTGGGGCAGTTTCTGGGTGGTCTTTCCTTCAGTCTCTGCTCCATACTTTGTCTCTGTATTTCCTTCCATGGATATTTTTTACCCTATCCAAGAAGGGCCAAAGTATCCACATTTTGGTCTTCCTTCTTAAGCTTCACGTGGTCTGTGAATTACATCTTGGATATTCCAAGCTTCTGGACTAATATCCACTTATCAGGGAGTACATACCATGTGTATTCTTTTGGAATTGTGTTATTCATTGTGGATGATATTTTTCTAGTTCCATCCATTTGCCTAAGAATTTCATGAATTCATTGTTTTTAATAGCTTCATTGTATAAATGCACCACATTTTCTGTATCCATTCCTCAGTGACCTCTCTGAGGTCACCCTTAGATTGCTTTGTTAACTTCCCTCCACTGCCCTATGTTATGACACATTTGTGATTTGGGATAGACTCCTACCATTTTGGCTATTAATTCATGAGCAAATGGATGTTTAGATAAGATACTGCTTAAAAGGAAAGATTAGTGAATGAACTAGTAGGTGTATAGTTGGGTGGGTGGACTGATGGATGCTTGCCTGTGTGCATTTCCAAATTTTCCCATGATAGAGCAATCTCTCTTTCTGACTCGTAAATATCGCTTACTGCCACCTGGTGGTAGAAATATCCATGGTAGTTCTATAGATGGAGGTGCTGTCATGGTGCCCCTTCTCAGTCACAACTATGAATGTGTCCCATCTATGGGACACACCTATGTCCAAGTGTATTCTCTTGCATCAGAAACCATTAACAATAGTACTTAACCCAAGCCACAAGTCCCTGTGGAGGATTAGAGCAGTGATGGTCCAACAGCTATTTACTGACCACATACTTATCTTCAGACCCTTTCCAGGTTCAGGGAATGCACTGGACAGCAAGAAGACCCAGTCACTGATTTATGAACTTATGAGTCAAAGGCAGAATCTGGACCATGCAGGAGAACACAAACAAGGAGGTGGTTTCAGATGTGGATAACACGTAGAACAAACCACTTATATACACAAAATAAAAATAAATTTAAAATACTACCTGTCTAGAAGACTGAGGGCCCTAATGGATTCTTGCTTTAGCACTCAGCAATTCCTTGCCAGGCTCATCCTTACTCCAGGCCTTGTGAAGTCTACAAGGGAGGGGCTTGAGAGCTAAACTCTCAACCAAGACTAACTTGAGGCACTGGAATGGAAAGAAAGACATCAGGGTGACAGAGGAGAGATTGAAGCTGGGCAGTTCACAAGGTCCAGAGCCCAGGTCAGGGCTAGTAGAGATCTTTCTCTTGACTATATTTAAACTGTCCCGGAGTTTAACTTTTAAGAGAATATAAACTTTTAAACACAAGCCCAGGGTCTTCCCAAGGCTGCTTCAGTTTTCTCTGGGGTGGGGTTAGGCATCTTTATTGTAAAGAGTGGCCAGAAGGCTGAGACGGCAAAGAACCTTGGACACAGACACTGAGAGCTCAGGGAGTTGAGACTGAGTCACCCAAGCTTCAGTCTGCTCTTTTATTCCCTTCCCCATTGTGCTAAGAGCCCATATGCCCACTCTAGAGCCCCCGCAACATTGGAATTATCTGGTATCATTTTTTAAATACTGGTTTTGGTATATTTACATAATGGAATACTACCCTGCAATTAAAAACAACGAATTCACGAAATTCTTAGGCAAATGGTCAGAACTGGAAAATATCATCCTTAGTGAGGTAACCCAATCACAAAAGAACACACATGGTATGCAGTCACTGATTAGGGGATATTAACCCAGAATCTCAGAATACCCAAGACACAATTCACATATCAATAGATTTCCAAGAAGATGGAAGGAGAGACCCCTGGTCCTGGAAAGTCTGGATGTAGGGGAATATCAGGACAGAGATGCGAGAGGGTGTTGAATGGGGAACAGGGGGAGGGAAGAGGGCTTATGGGACTTTCGGGGAGGGAGGAAATGGGAAAGGGGAAATCATTTGGAATGTAAATTAAAAATATAGAAAATTTAAAAAATAAATAAATAAATAAATAATGGTTTTATGCTTCCTGCTACAATCATACTGATCCAATTGCTCAAGATAATCAGGGCAGAAGATGTATATTAACTGCCAAGTGCCATTGTATGCTGATGGCTAGGCCTGGAAACAGCTGAGCCAAAGGAGTACTTGAAGCCAGGTGGTGGTGGCACACAACTTTAATCTCAGCACTAGGGAGGCAGAGGTAGGTAGATCTCTGAGTTTGAGGCTAGCCTGGACTACAAAGTGAGTGTGTTCCATAATAGCCAGGGCTACACAGAGAAACATTGCCCCCAAACAAATAGAGAAGTTCTTGATACAGTGGGCCCGGAGGAAATTCAGATGTATTAACCTACTGTTTAGAAGGTACTATCATGGGGGCTGGAGAGATGGCTCAGTGGTAAAGGCTACTTCTTGCAGACAACCCAGGTTTGGTTCCCAGAACCCACAAAGGTGACTCACAACCACCTGCAACTTCAGCTGCAGGGCATCTGACATTTTCTCCTGTAAGCACCCATACACACACACACACACACACACACACACACACACACACACACACACACACGCACACACACACACGCACACATGTAAACACACACATAAACACACACACATGCACATGGCAGGGGATACATGTACATAAATAAAAAATTAAAAATCTATTTTAAATGCACTAACCATTCTTTATCTCCCAATTAATCAATCCCAGTATACAAAATTATTAGCACTCCAAGGATGTCAATCCTATCTTCTCACTCTCAGCATTGTTCACACTCAGAAGCTTGATATAAATGTTTGGCTTTGACCAGGGAGAGCTGGTGAGGTCATTTCAGAGAAGGCAACAATAGGGACAGACCAAGGACCTTAAGTTCACAGCCACACAGCAGGCAACATTCCGGGGTTGTGGTGAACACTCCTTGTGAGCTAGATTTTACTTGGTCAACTCTTTCAGATTGCTACCATGGCCTGCATAGTTTCCTGGCCCAGAAGACAAATTCAGTCCTCCTGGCAGTGAGGTGAGTAGTCTGGGACACTTAGTTTATCTTCTTCTTCTTCTTCTTCTTCTTCTTCTTCTTCTTCTTCTTCTTCTTCTTCTTCTTCTTCTTCTTCTTCTTCTTCTTCTTCTTCTTCTTTTTCCATTACAGTGAAACTGAAGGGACTCAGATTCAGTGGTTTCAGCCTATGGTCTACTTGCTCCATCGCTCTGGGTCTGTGGTAAGATAAAACATTATGGCAGAGGCACTTAGCAGAGTGTAGCTAGCTGGCCACCCTATAATGATCTGGAAGTAGAAAGAAAGAGAGAGAGAGAGAGAGAGAGAGAGAGAGAGAGAGAGAGAGAGACTGGAGTGGTTAAGAACAGGGTTCTCTCCAAGGCACAAGCTCAGTGACCCCCCTCCCAGCCATCTTACAACAAAGCCATCAAACTCCAACCCCATCATCCACAGTTTCCTAATAAGCCCAGAGCTATTGAAAAGTTCATTTACAAAGTCTTCCCCGAAGCACAGGCTACCTTCTTAGCTTTGAGTTGCTATAAAATTTTAAATGCAAGGTTTATGCTTCTGATGTACATAGAGCAAATATTCTCACTCCAAAGGGGAGGAGGTTAGGAGAGAAGGAAGAAATGCATTTAAAGTAAGACTGAAACACAGTCAGGCAAATGAAAAAACCTGTACCTTCTTGTCCAGCATCTGTGCCACCTGACAGCATGATGTGAATTCCAGTGCGTTTCTGCAGCTCTGCTTCTATATGCACACCAGCAACAGCCCTCCCAGCTCCTCTATTGGGGCGCCTCTATTTTATTTTAAGGGTTTTTTTTTGTTTGTTTGTTTTTTCGAGACAGGGTTTCTCTGTGTAGCCCTGGCTGTCCTGAAACTCACTCTGTAGACCAGGCTGGCCTCGAACTCAGAAATCCGCCTGCCTCTGCCTCCCAAGTGCTGGGATTAAAGGCGTGCGCCACCACCGCCCGGCTCTATTTTATTTTAAATTATATATGTGTGTGTGTGTGTGTGTGTGTGTGTGTGTGTGTGTGTGTGTGTGTGTGTGTGTGTGTAAAATGAATTTTGGAACTAGGAGTCAGAATAGGAGCTTGCTCTGTCCACTCCATGCATCAACCTGGTATTGCAGCACCTCCAGGGATGGTTCCCCCCCTCTGGGGAATAATGCTGGTTAAATAAAAGGTTTAAAACTTTAAAAAAAAACATTTGTCACATAATAACTTCATCCAAAAATTTTTTTCTTTCTTAGAATATCTGAATATATCATGCATCTATTCCCAAGTGCAAGTTATAAGATATCATTAGGATTTGTCCTTGGCCATAAATCATATTAATAGTCCTGTTGTTGATATTCATGAGGAACTACATAATTTTTTCTTGCTTTTCTCTGAGCAAGTAGGATTTAAGTGATTCTTAATGGCTCAGATATAAGTCAGGGCTAATTCTTGAAGGTGAAAATATTTAAGGTACAGAAGAGTAACGTGAAGGGCAATGCTGACAAAGTAACATCACTGAGAAATTTGCATTTGGTTTTCCAAAACACTGTAAGACCAGAAAAGCAGAACCAAAACTGGGTTTCCAAGTTCTATAAAATAATACACAAATTGTTTACTCAATTAAATATCAATATCCAAGAATAAGTTACTTTGGAGTAGTAGCTGGTCCACCTCAGAGTGCTGAGTTCTCCTCCTCATTGCTAGGGCTTTTTTCTCTCTCGCCCAGAAACCTTGCTTCTCTTTTCAGGCAGGAGGGAGGTTTGTAGCAATAAACTTTTATTGAACCAGAAGAGAGTCTCTTGCAGAAGAGAAAACTTTTACACAAGTAAATATGCCTAAACTCATATGCATTCATGTACAAATTCATGTGCACACATTCATACACCTTTATGCATTCCAGATAGGCTTAGCTACTTACTTATCTCATAATTACATATGTACACACACACACACACACATCCATACTGACACATGCATATGGAGCAAAAGTCCAAGTGCCAGTGCAGAAAGAACTCACTAATTCTGGATGACAAATGAGCTACAATCTTTATTACGTAGAAAAAGAAAAAGCTTCTCCCCTTTTATTGCTAAATAAATTAAACCCAAGACCATAAGGAAAAAAAGCTTTGTTTTCTTTAGTAAGACTAAGCCTGGCTTGCTGTTAAGAAAAGACCTGTTTTGTCCTGTGGAGAAGCCTAACTGCTCTTTCTGTTCTCTCAGCAGCTTCCTCTTTGTTCTCTGCATTCTGCATATTATTCTCTTCTGCTCCTACCCTAATGTCCTCTATATTTCTAACGGGAAGTAAAAGGGGTAAAATGTATCAGACTATGTGCTTTCTAAATTTCTAAGTTGCTTTCTTAACTTCTGTTATTCTCTTAATTTCTAAATTATTTTACTCTGCTGTCCTCCTTCTAATCTTGCTCTCTCCTCCTGCTCTGATGAAATGATGCCATGCAATGTAATTGTTCTTAGATGTTTTGTACCTTTTCTAGGTGTAAAAGATTGCGTGGTTTGTCCAAGAATCCCGTTTCTTTAAAACAAAAGTTCAAATATAATTCAAATACAAATTCAAATCATAAATTGAATAAGAAAGTATACAACTGAAATATTTACATGTGTTTGCCTTTAGAGTAATTATCTAGCTAGCTAAACATTAAATTTCTGTTACTGGTTCTCTCTCTCTCTCTCTCTCTCTCTCTCTCTCTCTCTCTCTCTGTGTGTGTGTGTGTGTGTGTGTGTGTGTGTGCTTAAAGATTTATTTATTTTATGTGAGTACACTGTTGCTGTCTTCAGATACACTAGAAGAGGGCATCTGATTCCATAACAGATGGTTGTGAGCCACCATGTGGTTGCTGGGAATTAAACTCTGGACCTCTACAGGAGCAGTCAGTGTTCTTGGTTTTTCGAGACAGGGTTTCTCTGTGTAGCCTTGGCTGTCCTGGAACTCACTTTGTAGACCAGGCTGGCCTCGAACTCAGAAATCCTCCTGCCTCTGCCTCCCAAGTGCTGGGATTAAAGGCGTGCGCCACCACCGCCCGGCAGCAGTCAGTGTTCTTAACCATCGAACAATCTCTCTAGCCCCTCTGTTACTGGCTGTTACTGGCTTTACAGGTTTATGGAGAGTTAAAAATCATAATTTTTGTGACTAAGTTATTATTGAAGTTTTGTATCGAGAAACCCAGTCAATAGTTTATCTTCTGTCCTTACACCTACAATAAACCATTAATTCCCTTTTATGATCCTTGGTAAATTGTTCTACAACTTCTTGGGATGTGTTTTAAGTTGTAAATGCCTTCTTTCTATCTCAGAAGCAATTAACTCGTGACATGTGAAGACTGACAAAGTTCTAATTGCAGTGTTCATATCAGAGAGGGCTTAAATAACAGTCCTATTAATAACTACTAATATAATTTTAGGAATTCTTATAGGATCATTATTAAGAATTAAGAAATCTACGTGTCTCTGTAGCACCACTACAAGACAAGTACATCTTCATTGATCTGCAGGAATCTGCCCAAAAGTGTGGCCTAATGCCTAGTGATTGTTAAATATATTTAATAAAACAGGAAAAGCATATTAAAGGCAGGAATCTTTCTAAAATTGTAGTCCCTTTGGCCTTGCCTAAAAGGACTCATCCATTGTAGTTTTACATTCCATGGTGAAACCATCTCAGGAAGATCACCTGCTAGTTTTTAGCCTCTTCTAGATGGCTTTTGGCAACTATAGCTATATATAGCTATATAACCTTGAACTTCTGCTCCTTCTACTTCACTCCAGCTCCTGAGTGCTGGGATTATAGAAGTACACCACCATACCTTGTTTATGCAGTGCTGTGTGCTAAGTGAGCAGTCTACCAATTGAGGACAGCCCAGCCCCCCCCCGGGAGTGTTTTCTAAAACAATATAAACACAAGCAAAGCTATGTACAAAGAACATAAAAGTTATGATGAGTCCAGGAGTCATAATATTTCTTCAGTATATTAGAAGAAAGAACAAAGATGCTAAATGTAGTCTGAATTAGCTAAAGGTCATGATTAAGGTCTTGGTTTTTGCTGTGGTAATGACTTCTCAGGAGTTCATTTCATGGTAAAAAAATCTACCTGCTAAAGACCTATTGTTCAGGAACCAATTAGGAGGTCTTTGAGTGTATGAAGGGCTAGCTAGTGTGTTTTGGTTAGGTGACACCATGACAAAAAGCAACTCAGGGAAGAAAGGGTTTATTTTGCTCACACTTCCATATCACACAGTTCATGATCAAAGCAGTAAGGACAGAAACTCACACATGGCAGGAATCTGGAGGTAGAGTTTGATGCAGAGGCCATGGAGTGGTGTTGCTTATTACTGTTTTGCGCAGCCTGCTTTCTTATGGCACTCAGAACCACAAGCCAAGGGTGGAATAACCCACAATGGGCTGGACCATCCCACATCAATCCTCAATCAAGAAAATGCACTACATTCTTGTTTATGAGGAGGCATCTTCTCACTTGAGAAGTTTTTGGAGTTTCCACCTCCAAAAAGATGCTAAATGTTTCAGGTTGACATACAACTAGGCTGCACAGCACATCATTACAATTTAGCACATTTCTTTAAGAAACAAAAACCACTTAGCAGGACACAGAGAAGAGAGGAACAAGAACTTAAAACCTCAGCTTTCTCATCTGCCTCTTGAGAGAAACACATTCAACTTTGGGACTAATGCACAGTGTAGCTGTATCATTGGGATAAGACTGAAACTTTCTGATGACTTTGAAAAAGGCACTATTTTTTAAATATCCACTGATTTACCCACAGTGGGTTCCCACAGTGTCTGAACATGAGCATCACCACTAACTAAAATCCATGACTCCAAAAGCCTCTCGGACAATGAAGTTCTCATGAACCAGACCTACACATAGGCTGCATGGATACCTAGTCCAATATTGCTCATTGATGTGTTTATAAAAAGATAACGAGATATAAGAATATGTTCGCTCTCTAAGAGGTGTAGGAAGCTAGCTATCTACCCAGTGGTGCAGAGTAGACAGTCAGCACAGGTGAGACCTGCCCTTCAGCTCAGAGGATCCTATTCAGAACCCTCTGGCAGAAGCCTTCCAGTTTCTGTCTCCGGCTTGGGACCATTCTCTGCCAAAGCACACCATCTCCAAGAGGTGCAGGAAGCTAGCTATCCACCCAGTGGCACAGAGAAGACAAGTCAGGTGAGACCTGCCCTGCAGCGCAGAGGTTCACACCAGGAAATCTCTGGTGGAAGCCCTCTGGTTTTGGTCTCCGGCTTGGGTCCATCTTCTGACACAGTGCACCATACCCAAGTGGTGCAGGGAGGCAGCTTAACCACCCAGAAGTGCGGAGGGGCCTGCCTGCACAGGTAGAACCACGTTTGCCAAAGGATCACACCCAGAACCCTATGGCAAAAAACCTCCAGAAACTTTCTCCGGCTTGGGACCACCCTCTGCCACTGTGTACCATATCCAAGTGATGCACAGAGGTACCTAACCAGTCAGGAGTGCAGAGAGGCTGGGCAACACAGGTAGGAACACCCTTACTGCTCAGAGGAAACAGCCTGAAACCCTGAGGACATAAGAGCCTAGGAACACCATGAGACAGGAGTCTTCCAATTACTGCCTGCACCCAGAGTGATCAGGGCCACAGAGCTACATACCCAAATACAACCATAAGAGAGTGGGTCTCGCAGGAGTACCCACATACCATACACAGAGAGAACGATACCACAGTCAGAGACAGCAATACCAGTTAACACCAGAGATAACCAGATGTCAGAAGGCAAATGCAAGAACATCACCAACAGAAACCAAAGCAACATGGCACCATCTGAACCAAGTTCTCCAACAACAACAACTCCTGGATACCCTAACACACCAGAAAAGCAAGACCTAGATTTAAAATCACATTTCATGATGCTGATAGAGGATTTCTTTTTTTTTTAAAAAAAGGCTTATTTATTATTATATCTAAGTACACTGTAGCTGTCTTCAGACGCACCAGAAGAGGGTGTCAGATCTCATTATGGATGGTTGTGAGCCACCATGTGGTTGCTGGGATTTGAACTCAGGACCTTCGGAAGAGCAGTCAGTGCTCTTAACCACTGAGCCATCTCTCCAGCCCCATACTTTTTTTTTTGAGACAGGGTTTCTCTGTGTAGCCCTGGCTGTCCTGGAACTCATTGTGTAGACCAGGCTGGCCTCGAACTCAGAAATCCTCTTGCCTCTGCCTACCAAGTGCTGGGATTAAAGGCGTGCGCCACCACCGCCCGATATGATAGAGGGTTTCAAGAAGGACATAAATAACTCCCTTAAAGAAATACAGGAGAACATGAGTCAACTTTCCCTTAAAAAGGAAACACAAAAATTACTTAAAGAAATTGATGAGAACATGAGTCAACAGATAGAAGCCCATATAGAGGAAACACAAAAATCACTTAAAGAAATACAGGAGAACATGGGTCAGCACGTAGAAGTTCTGAAAGAGGAAAAACAAAAATCCCTTAAAGAATTACAGGAAAAGATAGATCCAGATGTAGAATTCTCAGCTCCTTCTCCAGCACCATGTCTGCCTACATGCTGCCATGCTTCCTCCCATGATAATAATGGATTGAACCACTGAAAGTGCACACATTACTTTTGGGGTATTAACAACCTTCAGCAACCATGGAACAGTTGGATTGGCCGCAAAAAAACATGAGCTAAAGCAAAACAATCCTACGGAGGAAGGACTGGCAAGCATTCATAGTGTCCTATTCAGAAAAGACCCCTTTCTGTGGAGGGCTGCTCTCCTGTACTACACAGTGTATCAAGCCAGCCAAATGTCCTTTTGTGAACTCTTCAGAGATATTGTCAAGTTTGTCAAGGACCCTAATACAAGATGGGACTATTGTGTAAGAGCCAAGAGGGGGTGGACTGACACTTCCAAGCCAGGGTGTTTCAGTAAAGACCAAGTGTACTTGGACGGAATCCTTCAAATCCTTCGATTCAGAGAGTCCATAGACTTTCATCTGCTGACTGCCCTGGGCAAGGTATCTTATGAAGATGTGGATCGCTTAAAAGAATTGGCAGTTACTGAAAACATGCGAGTCCCGCATTTCCTCCATGATCACAGCCGGTACATGGAGCACTTGGAGAAGATCATGGAGGTGAACGAGTTGACAGATGCTGAGCTGAAAGACCTCATCTAAGCTCCGGTTCTTAGCAACTAGGGCAGCCAGCCCTTGCAGAACTAGAGGAGAGCGGCTGACCTCTGCTTGCTGAAGACCAGCTCCCGGGGTCCAGCTGAAATTCCAGGTTATATGTAGACCTGAAACTGTTTTCCTAAAATATTTCTATAGACTGCGGGTGGAAGTCACTTATCTTTTCATTCAGATCTCTGCAGAGACAAATGAAGATTCTGCGGCTGGTGACTTCAGGATGAGTTGTGAACTTGAGCACCAGGGCCAGCTCTGCTTTGGAGGCGGCCAGTCTTACACTCTGCTGGATAAACTCCAAGGTTCTGTTTCCTCTGCTAAACAGTGGGAGTTGTTCTTCCTTGAAATACCCATTTTGTAACACCCCAGAAGGCTGGCAATATCTAAGAGTTCTTATTTTTCTTATGTTAAGTAATATTAAAAGGAGATTGAAACTTTAAAAAAAAAGAATTACAGGAAAAGACAAACAAACAAGTGAAGGAACTGAGAAAACAATACAGGATCTAAAAACAGAAGTAGAAGCAACTATGAAATCACAAAGGGAGACAAATTTGGAGAAAGAAAACGTTGGAAAGAAATCAGGAGACATAGATGCAAATATCAAGAACAGAATACAAGAGATAGAAGAAAGAATCTCTGGTGCTGAAGATACCATAGAAAGCATTGACTCAACAGTCAAAGAAAATGCAAAATGCAAAAAGCTTGTAACCCAAAACATCCAGGAAATACAGGACACAATGAGAAGAACAAATCTAAGGATTATAGGTATAGAAGAGAGTGAAGATTTACAACTTAAAGGGCCAGTAAATATCTTCAACAAAATTATAGAAGAAAACTTCCCTAATCTAAAGAGAGAGATGCCCGTGAACATACAAGAAGCCTGCAGAACTCCAAACAAACTGGACCAGAACAGAAATAGCTCCCATCACATAATAATCAAAACACCAAATGTACTAAACAAAGAAAGAATATTAAAAGCAGTAAGAGAAAAAGGCCAAGTAACAGATAAAGGAAGACCTATCAGAATTACACCAGACTTCTCACCAGAGACCATGAAAGCTAGAAGATCCTGGGCAGATCTCATACAGACTCTAAAAGAACACAAATGCCAACCCAGACTACTAAACCCAGCAAAACTCTCAACCACCATAGATGGAGAAACCAAGATATTCCATGATAAAACCAAATTTATACAATATCTTTCCACAAATCCAGCCCTACAAAGGATAATGGATGGAAAGCGCCAATATAAGGAGTACAACTACATGCTAGAAAAAGCAAGATAGTAATCTTCTTTCAACAAACCCAAAAGAAGATAACCACTCAAACATAAAAATAACAAAAAATAACAGAAGCAACAATCACTATTCCTTAATATCTCTTAATATCAATGGACTCAATTCCCCAATAAAAAGACATAGACTAACAGACTGTAAACAGGACCCAGTATTTTGTTGCATACAGGAAACACACTTCAATGTCAAAGACAAACACTATCTCAGAGTAAAAGGCTGGAAAACAATTTTACAAGCAAATGGTCCCAGGAAACAAGCTGGAGTAGCCATTCTAATGTTGGATAAAATTGACTTTCAACCTAAAGTCATCAAAAAAGACACAGAAGGACACTTCATACTCATCAAAGGAAAAATCCACCAAGAAGAACTCTCAATTCTGAACATCTATGCTCCAAATGCAAGGGCACCCTCATTTGTAAAAGAAACTTTACTACAGCTCAAAGTACAAATTGCACCTCACACAATAATTGTGGGTGACTTCAACACTCCACTCTCCTCAATGGATGGATCAGGAAAACACAAACTAAACAGACACATAGTGAAACAAATTGAAGTTTTGGACCAAATGGATTTAAAATATATATATATATATATATTACATATATATGAAATTACATATATATATATATATATGTAATTTCATACTGAATCAAGAAAATGTACCTGCTTCTTAGAACCTCATGGTACCTTCTCCAAAACTGATCATGTAATTGGTCACAAAACAGACCTGAACAGATATAAAAAAATTGAAATAATCCCATGCCTCCTATCAGATCACTATGGAGTAACGGTGGTCTTCAATAGCAACAAAAACAACAGAAAGCCCACATACACATGGAAGCTGAACAATGCTCTACTCAATGATACCTTGGTCAAGGAAGAAATAAGGAAAGAAATCAAAGACTTTTTAGAATTTAATGAAAATGAAGGCAAAACTTACCCAAACATATGGGACACAATGAAAGCAGTACTAAGAGGAAAACTCATAGCCCTGAGTGCCTCCAAAAAGAAACTGAGGAGAGCATACACTAGCAGCTTAATGGCACACCTGAAAGTTCTGGAACAGAAAGAAGTAAATACATCCAAGAGGAGTGGATGGCAGGAAATAATCAAACTCAGGGTTGAAATCAACCAAGTAGAAACAAAAAGAACTATACAAAGAATCAACCAAACCAGGAGCTGGTTCTATGAGAAAATCAGCAACATGATAAACCCTTAGCCAGACTAACCAGAGGGCACAGAGACAGTATCCAAATTAACAAAATCAGAAATGAAGAGGGAGATATAGCAACAGAAACTGAGGAAATTCAAAAAAACATCAGATCCTACTACAAAAGTCTATACTCAACACAACTGGAAAATCTGGAGGAAATCGACAATTTCCTAGACAGATACCAAATACCAAAATTAAATCAGGAACAAATATTCCATCTAAACAGTCCCATAACCCCTAAAGAAATAGAAGTGGTCATTGAAATCTTCCAACCAAAAAAAGCACAGGACCAGATGGTTTTAGTGCAGAATTCAATCAGACCTTCAAAGAAGACCTAGCACCAATAATCTTCAAACTATTCCACAAAATAAAAATAGATGGACCACTACCCAACTCATTCTACAAAGCCATAATTATTCTGATACCAAAACCACACAAAGATCCAACAAAGAAAGAGAACTTTAGACCAATCTCCCTAATGAATATCGATGCAAAAATACTCAATAAAATTCTCGCAAATCTAATCCAAGAATGCATCAAAATGATCATTCACCAAGATCAAGTAGGCTTCATCCCAGGGACGCAGGAATGGTTCAATATACAGAAATCCATCAATGTAATCCACTACATAAACAAACTCAAAGAAAAAAACCACATGGTCATTTCATTAGATGCTGAAAAAGCATTTGACAAAATTCAGCATCCTTTCATGCTAAAAGTCTTGGAAATATCAGGAATTCAAGGCCCAGATCTAAACATAGTAAAAGCAAAATACAGTGAACCAGTAGCCAACTTCAAACTAAATGGAGAGAAAACTGAAGCAATTCCATTAAAATCAGGGACTAAACAAAACTGCCCCCTCTCTCCATATCTATTCAATATAGTACTTGAAGTTCTAGCTAGAGCAATTAAACAACAAAAGAAGGTCAAAGGGATACAAATTGGAAAGGAAGAAGTCAAATTATCACTATTTGCAGATGCTATGATAGTATACTTAAGCGACCCAAAAACCTGCACCAGAGAACTCCAACAGTTGATAAACAACTTCAGCAAAGTGGCCGGATATAAAGTTAACTCAAACAAATCAGTAGCCTTCATATACTCAAAGGATAAGCAGGCTGAGAAAGAAATTAGGGAAAATATACCTTTCAAAATAGTCACGAACAATATAAAATACTCTTGGTGTGACTCTAACCAAACAAGTGAAAGATCTCTATGACAAGAACTTCAAGTCTTTGAAGAAAGAAATCAAAGAAGACCTCAGAAGATGGAAAGAACTCCCAGGATCATGGATTGGCGGGATTAATATAGTTAAAATGACCATCTTGCCAAAAGCAATATACAGATTCAATGCAATCCCCATCAAAATCCCAATTCCATTCTTCATAGAGTTAGAAAGAGCAATTCTCAAATTCATCTGAAATGAAAAAAAAAACAAAACAGGATAGTGAAAACTATTCTCAACACTAAAAGAACTTCTGTGGGAGTCAGTATCCCAGACCTAAAGCAGTACTACAGAGCAAAAGTGTTAAAAACTGCATGGCATTGGTACAGTGACAGGCAGGTAGATCAATGGAATAGAACTAAAGACCCAGAAATGAACCCACACACCTATGATTACTTGATCTTTGACAAAGGAGCTAAATCCATCCAGTGAGAAAAAGAGCTTTTCCAACAAATGGTGCTGGCTTAACTGGAGGTCAGCATGCAGAAGAATACAAATCAATCTATTCTTACCTCCTTGTACTAAGCTCAAATCCAAGTAGATCAATGACCTCCCCATAAAATCAGACACACTGAAACTAATACAAAAGAAACTTGGAAGATCCTTGAACACATTTGCACAGGCAAAAATTTCCAATAACCTATGCCCTAAGATTAAGAATTGAGAAATGGGACCTCATAAAATTACAATGTTTCTGTAAGGCAAAGGACACTGTCAATAGGACAAAACAGCAACCAACAAATTGGGAAAAGATCTTTACAACCCTACATCCAACAGAGGCTAATATCCAATATATACAAAGAACTCAAGAAGTTAGGCTCAAGAGAGTCAAATAACCCTATTAAAAATGGGCTACAGAGCTAAACAAAGAATTTTCACTTGAATGTCTGAGAAGCACCTAAAGAAATGTCAACATCCTTAGTCATCAGGGAAATGCAAATCAAAACAACCCTGAGATTTCACCTCACACCTGTCAGAATGGCTAAGATAAAAATCTCAGGAGACATCAGGTGCTGGAGTGGTTGTGGAGAAAAAGGAACAGTCCTCCACTGCTGGTGGGATTGCAAGCTGGCACAACCACTCTGGAAATCAGTTGGATGGTTCCTCAGAAAACTTGGCATAATACTACTGGAGGACCCAGTTATACCACTCCTAGGCATATATCCAGAGGATTCTCCAGCACGTAATAAGGACACATGATCCACTATGATCATAGCAGCCCTACTTATAATAGCCAGAAGCTGGAAAGAACCCAGATGTTCCTCAATGGAGGAATGGATATAGAAAATGTGGTATATATACACAGTGGAATACTGCTCAACCATTAAAAACAATGAATTCATGAAATTCTTAGACAAATGGATGGAACTGGAAAATATCATCCTGAGTGAGGTAACCCAATCACAAAAGAACACACATGGCATGCACTCATTGATAAGTGGATATTAGCCAAGAAGCTTGGAATACCCAAGACAAATTTCACATATCAAATGATGCCCAAGAAGGAGGGAAAACAAAGTATGGATCCTTGGGTTCTTTGTAGAAAGGACAAAATAAGTACCTACAGAAGAAGGTCCAGAGACAAAGGGTGGAGCAGAGTCTGAGGGAAAGACCATCCAGAGACCACCCCACCCAGGGATCCATCCTATATACAGTTACAAAACCCAGACACTATTGTGGATGTCAACAAGTGCTAGCTGACCAGAGCCGGATACAGCTATCACCTGGGAGGTTCTCCTAGTGCATGACAAATACAGAGGTGGACCCTCTTAGCCAGTCATTGAACTGAGCATAGGGTCCCCAATGGGGGAGCTAAAGAAAGAACCCAAGGATCTGAAGGGGTTTGCAGTGCCACAGGAGGAACAACAATGTGAGTCACCCAGTACTCCCAGAGCTCTCAGGGACAAAACCATCAACCAAAGAGTACACATGGAATTACCCATGGCTCCAGACACATAGGCAGCAGAGGATGGTCTTGTTAGACACCGAAGGGAGGAGAGGCCCGTGATCCTGGAATGACTTGATTCCATAGTGTAGAGGAATACCAGGACAGGGAAGCGGGGGCAGGGGAGGGTTGATTGTGGAAGGGGAGATGGCTTATGAGATTTTCAGGGGAGGGGGGAACCAGGAAAGGGGACAACATTTGAAATGTAAATAAAGAATATACCTAATTAAAAAAAAGAATATAATCTATGGAGGTACGGTGAGGTATGGGGGAAGGGGTAGCCTCAGCAGGCCCATGCCAAGGCATCCCTTTCCCCTAAGGGGCCAGCCACACAACAGTATAGTATAGAGTTGACTCAGGGCATGGGGAGGGAAGTTAAGAGGGTAGTAGAGGCAGAGAAAGGCAGAGAGAGGGAGAGAGTAGATAAGTAGTGGCTGGCCATGACCACATGGAGAAAAGGTGCAAGAAAAGAGGGAAGGGAATAGCCCAAGTGGGCAAGAGGGAAGCAAGAGTAAGAGAGGGAGGAGTGGGCAAGAAACCCCTTTTATAGTGAGTCAGGCCTACCTGGCTGTTGCCAGGTAGCTGTGGGGTGGAGTTTAGACAGAATGCTAACATTCAGTGTTATCATTTTGCCAGAAGCTCACAGAGATCTGGGCCATGGACCTGGATTGTGATACTGTGGTCAGTGAAAAGACTCACCCAGAGGAGGGGACCTGTAAGGGCCTCAGTGAACATTGCCTTGGAGGAAATGCTTAAGAGAATTTGCATATGGGGAGAATTTTCCCCTCTCCTCTTCTCTACCATATCCTTTCCTTCATTTCTCTTCTCCTCCCCTCCTTCTCTTCTTTTCTCCTTTTGTGAGTCTTCTCTGGAAGCAAGCAACTTTAACCTTGCCATCAATTTCAGCTCCCCATATCTGTCGCTAGGCAGGCAAATTAGCAGAACTTTTAACTGCCATTTTTCTACCATCAATTCAGGTTTTTCTGCTTTGGATGACAAATGTTTTGTTTTCTACTTTTTTAAAAGATTTGTTTATTATTATATCTAAGTACACTGTAGCCATCTTCAGACACACCAGAAGAGGGCATCAGATTCCTTTATGGATGGTTGTGAACTACCATGTGGTTGCCGGGATTTGAACCCAGGACCTTTGGAACAGCAGTCAGTGCTCTTAATCATTGAGCCATCTCTCCAGCCCTTGTTTTTTATTTTTATTTATGAGCTTATGGGGGCATATATGAGTTGCAGTGTAAATATGGAGGCCAGAGAACAGCTTTCCAGAATCAATGCTCTTCTGCTACCATGTGGCTTCCAGTGAATTCAGGGCAGGGCCATGAGGCTTAGAAACAGGCTCCTTAATCTCTCTGGCACAAAGCCCATAGCTCGTAGGTTACATGATTTGCCTTACCATCTCTGAACCACCAGAGTTGTCTGAATAGGGAATCCAAGCTGCTTTGACTCTGGGGAAATTCTTCAGATTCACATAAGGAAAAATGGAGGAATAACTATTTGTACTTCTTTAGTCATTTCAGTAGGTAATCAAATTCAGTCTCACATGCATAGAGAACTGTGTTTAAATGGACATCACCAACCTCTCCACTTATTGGCATGTCTTTTCTCTTTTTCTTTAGGTACTGAATGTTTCCTGACTACTTTTCCTCTTCAGAACTGTCTAAATGCCTTAGTCCATTTCCTGAAGTTCCTAAAAACCTATAGGGTTGACTCCTCCAAGATTGTGGTCTGTGGAGAAAGCATCAGAGGTTTAGTTGCAGCTATCATAATCCAGACCTTATTGGCCAGATCAGATCTTCCACAGATCTGGGCCCAAGTTCTGGTTTATCCAGTCCTTCAGGCAATCAATTTCCAGTTACTATCACATTTGCAAAACTAACATGACCCATTCCTCACTAGAGATTTCATGTTGACCTGCCTTTTTAGGTATCTAACCATTGATATCACCTAGAAAGATGTCATTGTCAGGAGGTTATATTTCCCCAGAGGCCTGAATGAAATACTAGAAGTGGCTTGGCTCTGACAATATTCCCAAAAGGTTCAGGAACAAAATCAGCCAACTGAGTTTCTTGGAACTTTTAACAAGGCTGCCTATCTAGAATTCAAATACTTTCTTGATCTAGGAATTTCACCCCATGTAGTAGATAATGGGATCATTACCCAACTCCTAGAGGCACTGTTAATGAGTATGCACTGGGACATTCTGAGATGACAACTTGCTCTACAAGAAGCATTTAGAAGACCAGGGGGCCCTTTGACCTGGTACAATATGGAGGATGGCTTTCATGGATGCATGGTTTTGTTTGATAAGAAGAGTTTTGCTTTCCCTTGTTGCTGGAGAATAATGTCATTGTGAGTTTCACAAAAGGCATTTGAAGGGTGATGCATGGAAATGAACTCTTGCTCGACATACATGAAGTTCTGAGTTAATATCTAGCACTGCAGACTGACAGAGAGAGCAAGAGATACACACACACACACACAATACACAATACACACAGAGACAGAGACAGACAGACAGACAGAGAGGAAGAGAGAAGTGGACAGACAGGTAGATGATAGATAGATAGATAGATAGATAGATAGATAGATAGATAGATAGATAGATAGATAGATAGATAGATAGATAGATAGATGACGATCGATCGATCAATAGATATGATATGATATGATATGATATGATATGATATGATATGATATGGAAGACTTCTGCCCCAGCTATAAATTTAACTGACTTCTAGTTGCCACGAAAGAAAATGTTGAATTGGTACATGGCCCAGGGGAAAGGATAAGAGGGAAATAAATATCTACTGACTGGAGGCTTGCAGCCCTAACCACGTAGACTGTTGCATCTACCAATGTTCTGTACTATTTCTGTTCATAGAGTGAATATGAAAGAAGAAAGAAAATGCTGTTACATTTTCTTAAATTTTAACTTATGTTCAAAATCAATAAATGTGAACAAATAGACTGTCAATAGTGAAGTCTGTGTACTCAGTAAAAAACATCCTAACCATACTCCTGCTAAAGGAAGCTATGCCTCTTCATTAACGAGCTCAAAGTTACTGGTGACAGGCCAACTCACTTGGGTTCAGAGGAACCCACACCCCAAATTTGGCTACCCATGGGCTGGGTGATTGCATATTAAAAAGACATTTTCAGAAAAGGGAGGCAGAAAACAGAGAGGAAGGGAACTAGTAAGAAAAGGTGAACTATAGGGAAATTTTCCTGAGCTCAAGTCTTTAAGTAGACATCCAAAGTCAGATATCAGGCTATCAAATGGTAGTCAGAACCAAGGTTGTTCTGGGGAGTTCTGGGGACCATCTGGAATATAAAATGTTTTCTACTTATTGATTTACTTTTATGCATGTTTGCCCATATGTATGCATGTGCATTGGATCCCTAAAACTGTAGGTAAGGATGGCTATGAACTGACTGACACATGGGTGCTGGAAACTGAACTCTGGTCCTTGGCAAGAGCAGCAAATGCTCTTAACTGCTGAGCCAGTTCACGCTTCTTTCTAAAATGGGGGGGGGCATGCATATTCATATCCCAGATGGTCTCCAGACCAAATGCATTTTCAAGTTCAGTCATATATTGTTAGAGGCCAGCCTGGACTGTATCTTTGTCTCCAAAGGAAGCCTTTTTCTTATTTTGAGATAGGATCTCACTATGTGGCCCTGGATGACCTTACAATTGCAGAGACTCTCCACCCTCTACACCCTGCATGTTAGGAATATTAGTGTGCACTATGCAAGTGTCTGAAAATGAAGCAACATGCTAGCTTTCTATAATTATTAGAAAAATCCTCACCCTGCCCTTGTCAACACAGCTCTTTCTCATCACAGGAAAGGGAAGGACTTCTCTCCATGGTAGATGTAGACCAATGGTTTATGTATGGCCTGTCTTTTCTATGCACTTATAGAACCTCTAAGTTCTACTGCTCTCCAGACAAAATGAACTAATGAAACTGGAGCTGCCTGGCTTTCACTTTTACACAACCATAGTTTTTCTTAGACCAATACTAATAATCACTGTGGATGCTCTTCTGACAAAACATCCTAGAAAACAACTAATGGAAGCAAAGATACAGTTTGGAATAGCTAACTAAAGGAAACAGATATAGCTTGGGACAAAGTTTCAGAAGATCCCATTCATCATAGGTGGGAGGGTATGCAGAACTGAGCAAATCATATGGAAGCAGTAAGAGAAAATGCCCAATACAGGCTTCCTCCTGTCCCACTCCCAGTATAATTTTTAGCATGTTGCCACGTGCATTCAAGGTGCCAGTCCAAGGAAGGACAGGGAGGAGCAGTAGGGATGTAGGCACAGTGTCTGAGTATAAGGCCCTGTGTCTTTCTTCCACGTGCTCCTTGTGGTACACAATGCAGTTTGGCTCATAGAAATATCACCTCTTCCCATTTAAGCTTTAAGCTGCCTTCCTTCCTCATCTCTTCTTTCTCTTTCTCTCTTATAAAAGTATCCATCCTTGCATATGTTTCTCCCTATCTCCACCAGTGCAATCATATCTCGTGATCCTTATACTAACTTAGCTTGATCACACACACACACACACACACACACAATGACCATTACCTGAATGATGGTCACCTGCTATACAGGTGATACATTTTTTGAATACAAGCATCAGCATTCTGCCAATGGCCAACATGCATGCCCTTTCATGTGTACTTGGTACCTAAATATATGCTTAGTGTAACATAAGTGCTTCTTTATCTACATCTCAAGAGAAATCACAAATATACTGTCCCTCTTTTGCCTTCTCTACCCCACCAGCAAGGAGTGCTAATACCATAGGATGAATAACATGGAAGAATTGACTTCTTATTATTCATACTATGGATAAACACAGGGCCTCTAGTGTGTTATCACACACTTTACAAAGACCCTGTACCATAGTCCTCTGAGTCCTTTAAAAGGTGGCATACTAATGACTATTTTATACTTTTCAAGCCAATGGATTAGAAGATTCTTGCAGTAAATAAACAGTCCCAAGAGGGAGGGAAATCCCTTATCAGAGCAAGGAAGGTGAAAGGTGCTCTAGCATCAAAAATCCAACAAAGGAAGTGGCTGTGGATTCAGGCATTGGATTTCTCATTTTACCTTTTTAAAAGTGTGCTCAGTGCTAGGAAAATGGCTCAGTTTATAAACCACAATGTGAGAATTGAAGCTCAGAGCACTTAAAATCTGGGCAGGTATGGCGGTAGGAAAGCAGATAGGAAGGTAGACAAAGGGGATCCCCAGGTCAAGCAAGCTAGATCTGATGAGCTCCAGATTCAGAGAAAGGACATGCCTTGGTAAATAAAGTAGAAAGCAACTGAGGAATATACCTGATTTCAATACATACACACATACATCAACACACATACAGAAGAGTATGCATACGCATGCGCGCGCGTGCACACACACACACACAAAATATGCTCATAAAAAAGTTGTTGAAAACATCTCTCAAAATTAGCTTATTCAGTTTATGATGACATGTTTAGATTAGTATGGGCTTAGACTTCCACATATGTGAATGTGGCACATAAGGTTGAGGTGAGTCCAAGGAGAAATTGTGAAACTCATTTCTGTTATTAAGCAAATAAAGCTACTGAGTAGAGAGGAAAGGTGAGGTTGGGGTAGAATGGGTTATTCTAGACATTGCACAATGCTGTTCCTCATTGTGGTTCACCACCTCTCTAATCTCTTATTTTTACACCTGAGAGGAGAGTCACAGAACACCTCACATGACTTCTGTGACTTTTCTCCAGTTCCAAGGGACTTTACTGTCACTTGGCATCACTTTCCAGACAACCCCTTCTCCAACACTGTTCGTTTCCTAACCAGGTTCATGACTACCTGGGTGGTGTGATGACAGATTATTCTGCCTTGGGGACATTGTACGAGGACTCAACTGCTGCTGGCATGACAGGAGCCTCTCTGACCTAGGGTTTGCTGCAATCAGTTCACATGGGGATACTTCCAGTATGAAAAGGGGTGTGGTTAGGCCATGTGTTTCTCTGAAAGTTATAAGGCACCTGGATTTGTATGAGAGAAGTTCCATGAAATCTTCTCAGCATACAAGTTTCCTTCTACAGGAATACGAAGGCCATGCTTTGCTTGGTGGGGTTTATCCTCACTACCATGTGTCTCCTGGTCCTGGGAGTCAATGTGTGGGTTCTAATAGACCACCTCCTTACTATTGTTGTGCCTCCTTCCATCTCACACCCCATGAAGTTTCGGATTCTGCACTACTTCTTTCATCTGACAACCACATGGGTAAATTTCATTTCTTAATAATCATGTCCTGCCAGTGTAGAATGAATTTCAGCCTAAGGAAAGTATTTTGTGCAGATTTACATAGTCTAAAGGCCCATGTGTGTTGGTCAATAGTGATATGCCAAATGAGGTGCTGAGGACATCTTAGGAACAACATGAGCTGTGTGTACCCTCTCACTTCTTTTACTTCGTGCAAGAAGAAGCAGCAGGGAAAGAAACTGAGAAGTTGGTTTCTAATGAGAAACAGTCTGAGTCCCTTACAAATGCCAGAAATTGGATGGGGAAAGTGAAGTCTTTGGTGACTCTGGCTGGATTGAGTAAGTTCTTACCAGGTGGGTTAAAATACTTTTGATTCCTCATCAGTAAAGTAAGAACCTTCAGTTAGGGTTATGTGATCTCAGTCTTCTGAGGTGTGTTATAGTATTTGGTGGTTCATCAGTTTGAAATGGTTAGGGATAGCTGTTGTAAGCTAGTGTCCTGGGATTTTAATATCTCTCAGGCAAGGGTTGCAGCCAGTGAAAAAAAGTTATAGAGTTGGAAAGAACAGAAGAAAAATCTTATCCTATCCCAAATTCAATCCTGGATTGCAAGAAACTAGACAAAAGAAAAATTAACTTGAAACTAATTTGATATATTAATAGCTTTATATGTACTGGCCCTTTAAGTTGGGTATCTTCACTCTCTTCTATACCTACTATCCTAAGGTTTGGTCTTCTTTCTCATTTTGTCCTGAATTTCCTGGATGTTTTGGGTTAGGAGTTTTTTGCATTTTGCATTTCCCTTAACTGTTGTGTCAATGTTTTCTATGGTAGCCTCTGCACCTGAGATTATCTCTTCTATCTCTTTTTTAATTTCTTTTTATTTTCTATATTCTTTATTTACATTCCAAATGATTTCCCCTTTCCTGGTTCTCCCTTCCCTGAAAGTCCCATAAGCCCTCTTCCCTCCCCCTTGTTCCTCATTTGCCTAAGAATTTCATGAATTCATTGTTTTTAATTGCTGAGTAGTATTCCATTGTGTAAATATACATGGAAAATATCTCTGATAAAATTGAAGAAATATATAGAAAAACACGTTAAGATTGACTATTTCGTGGAAAAATTATACAGATAAAATGGTAGGCATAAAAATATTCTTAAATTGATTGAAAGTGGAATTATAAATATTTTCTGATAAAATTGAAGATCTACAAGGAAAATATTTCTGATAAAACTCAAGAAATATATCGAAAAACATGTTAAAACTGACTACTTCATGAAAAATTATACAGATAAGATGGTAGGCATAAAAATATTCCTAAATGGATTGAAAGTAGAATTAAAAACATTTTCTGATAAAAATGAAGATTTACATGGAAACTGTCTCTGATAAAATTGAAGAAATTTATACAGATAAACTGGTAGGAATAAAAATATTCCTAAGTTGATTGAAAGTAGAATTATAACCATTTTCTGATAAAATTGAAGATTTACATGGAAAATATTTCTGATAAAATTGAATTCTTCTATCTCTTGTATTCTTTTGTTGATGCTTGCATCTATGACTTGTTCTCTTTCCTAAATTTTCCATCTCCAAAGTTGTCTCCCTTTGTGATTTCTTTATTGTATCTACTTACATTTGTAGATCCTGGACAGTTTTCTTCACTTCCTTCACCTGTTTTGTTGTGTTTTCCTGTAATTCTTTAAGGGATTTTTGTGTTTCCTCTTTCAGGGCTTCTAGCTGTTTACCTGTTTTCTCCTGTATTTCTTTAAGGGAGTTATTTATGTCCTTCTTAAAGTCCTCTATCAGCATCATGAGATGTGATTTTAAATCCAAATCTTGCTTTTCCATTGTGTTGCAATATCCAGGACTAGCTGTGTGGGAGAACTGGGTTCTCATGATGCCATGTAACCTTGGTTTCTATTGGTAAGGTTTTTGTACTTGCCTTTTGCCATCTGGTTATCTCTGATCTTAGTTGGTCTTCCTGTCTCTGACTGGAGCTTGTCCCTTCTATGGGCCTGTAATCCTGTGTCAGCACTCCTGGAAGACCAGCTTTCTCCTGGCAGGACCTGTGTACCGAGGGTTATGGGACAGCCCTAGCTCCAGGGTGCAGGCGGCAACAAGAAGGCTTCTGTCCCAGCTGCTCTACTGTTCCTGTGCCCTGTGTGCTCCTGGCTAGACCCGCTTTGGACAGTCACCAGAGAGAAAATGGTGATCTCACCTCCAAGTCCAGGAGTCAGAGCACTCCCTGGAGACCAGCTCTTCCCTGGCAGGACCCATGCACAGAGGGATATGGAACAGCCCCACCTCCTGGGTGCAGATGGTGACCGAAGTATCCTGTCCCAGCTCTCTGGATGGGTTTATTGAGTTTATCTAGTCTCTTCTCAGCACAGACTGATGGAAATCTAGGTCATTCTGTTCTTCCCTTCTTGGTATAGGAATATGTTGAAATACCTTCCCAGAGAATATGGCTCAGGAAATCTATTACCCTAAGAATATATCAGAAAAGATGACAAATGCTGTCTTTCCAGTAGAGATCATGGAGGCTTTGTGTAGGGACCATTCAAGACCCAGAGAATCTTCTAAATTCATCAATGCTTCTCATACTGAGAGAGGAGAGCATGTAATAATACAATATGAATCAAATATGGCAAGTGAGGTCCACTGTTATGCCTTGCTTTATCTATGCCTTCTGTGTCAGTGAATGTGTTAACAAGTGACAGATAATTCGTTAATTCAGTCACAGCATCAGCCCTATAGTGGTCACAGAGCTGAGCTGCTCATTATGAAGAGACATGCATAACTCTCAGGTTCCAGTTTTGCTTCTTGACCCTTTGGGAACTACAGTGGTCATGACCTCAGGTTTATTGATGACATCCTCCCCATTAGCTGCCTTCTCCACATTTGGAGAGTATCATGTTGTCACTCTCCAAGGACATGGCTGATGCTCAAGAAACAAATGAAAGGCAGCCAGCCTTTGAAGAGTTTATTTTGTGGTTATTTCTAAAATGTACTCCCTTAATTCCATTTTGACAAGTCTGAAACAGATGATAGTGGCTCCCTGTTTTATGGTCGAGGGAACTGCAAGAAAGGGTATAACCAATTTCCCTTAAGTACAAAGTTTGGGGAAGCAGTGTGGACTGAAAGTAAATATTATAGCTGCAAAGTCTGTGCAGAAGGAGCTCAAGTCCGTGGCATGTTCTACAACAAGCCTTAACTTTGCTGTCAACTCTGAAGAGGAGACTATCCAGAGTCATGTGGACCTAGGACCAGAAAGATTGGCTTCCCTCACATTCCTTGAAGGAATGGGTAAAAGATAAACAAAGGCTCCACTCTTCTGTGCAAATTGGATACAGCATGGTGAAGAAGAGCTATGACTGACATATAACCAAGCTCTTGGGCCATAGGTCTTTTCTACAAAGACTGCCAGAAAATGGCTCTTCTTTCTTTACTGTTCAAATCTCCCATGCCCTAGATCTTCATGAACAGATTTGAATATCCATTCATCTTGGGAAGAACCAGTTGTCCTGCATTAGAGTGAAAGTTTTGTGCAGAGCCCACGGTTGAGAAGGGCAGCTACAAGGGCAGCATGTGAAGAGTAAAAAAGATAGAGGCATCTTGAAATTCTCCAACTGTTCTTTCTTTTCTACAGGGGCATATACTTGAGAAGATGAACATTTGCTCTATGCCCCATTTTTTCTGCTTTGTACAAGACAGAATTGTGTCAAAGGAGAGCCTTGGTGTGTTTGTGAAGGACATGCATTTTGGCACAATCCCTGTAAGGCTCTTTCATCCCAAGGCACCCTCCTCCAAACCCCGACGAGGCATCATCTTCCTTCATGGAGGAGGAGCATTGCTTGGCAGCTTGGGTAAGAAACACCCCTGTACAGAAGGTACAACCTCCACAACTCAACCCAGTTTCCATGATGGTATCTTGGGAGGGAGTCAAAGCAAGCAACCATTGGAGCTCCTTTTATGGGGAGCAGATTAAGACTGAAGGTCATCTCAACCAATGGAATTGTTGCCTCCATAACAATATTTTCTTAAATATTATATCTCTCTTAATATAGGGACAGTGATGGGCTAGTAAGGCTTCCAATGATTAGGTGTAATGCCAAACTCCCATTCCCTTTTGTCCCACAATGGTCCCAAACTTATCCATTGCTCTCAGCTCAAAATCCATCATCACTTGTTCACCCTCTTCAGCCCTGAATCTAATAGTGATCCCAGTGCTCCATTGTCAACAGCTGATTTCCTTTTCACACTAAAAATATCTTTAAAAATATAGTTCAGGGCTAACCATTTGGTATTGGATAACAAAGTAGTGTTTCTTCCTTGGGGAAGAATATCTATTCCACTCGTGGCATTCTTTAGTTGCCTATACTCCTTTGTCTAGGGTTGAGGTCTTGTGGGCTTTCCTTAGTCTAGGTTAGAGCATCTTTTGTTGCCATCTAATACCACATAGTCAGTTCTGAAAATGTACATACAAGTAGCATTACACAGACTATTTATATTTATGTATTTAGGAATCTATATACATATATGTATGTAACAACAATTAATGAAGAAAGAGATCATACATTTTAAAGAGAAAAAAATTAGTATATGGAAGGGGAGACATACAAAGGAAAGGGAACATTTTATCTAAAGATTCTCCCTGCCATTCTGACATCAAACCCTAGACCAATGGATCCGTTCCTGACATCTTCCTTGTGACAAGAACTTTTCACAGAGATTACTTTGTTGATGTTTATTTTTATCCCCAAATATGTTTCTTTACCTGGGCTTTGTCCACTCCCACCTAGAATGGAAACATCAAGAGTGCAGGGTATACCAAGCATGGTGGTGCACACCTTTCATCTCAGCATTCTGGAAGCAGAGGCAGGTGTATCACTATGATTTTGAAGCCAGCCTGGTCTACAAAGGCAGTGCAGCCAGGGCTCTGTTACGCAGAGAAACACTATCAAAAAATGTATCCACAAATAAACAGAATGAGAAAAAAGAGTGCAGGAGAAACCTGTGTGTATATCTATCTGTAGATTCCCAGAGTCCAGATAACTAGACTCATTTCCTGCCCTCATTGGTCTGACAGTCAAAGTAGGAGGCTGCACCTTACAGAACACAAATGGAAGGATATATGGTTTCAGATTGGACAATGTGGGCATAGAATAGGGAGTGACTCAGAGTCACAGCACCTCAGTGTTCCTAAACAGTTAGTCTCTCCAATTAAGTGAGATTTGAGGACCAAGGAATGGGAGGAGTCAATGCTTCATAGCTGGAGATCTGGGTGAAGTCAGTAAGGCCTGAACTGCAAAACAAGAGACTCCAGAAAGTCAGCCTCTAGGATAAACAATATTATACTTCAAAACAAGATTGAGGAAGAGATGGCTCACAGCTCAGAAGTGTTCACTTCTCTTACAGAGGACTATAGTTTAGTTCCCAATGAGTATATCTGGAACCTCACACGTGCTTGTAACTCCAGCTTCAGGTGACCTGAAATCCTCTTCTGACATCCACACTCCTCAGGTCCTCATACCCTCTGTATACACACATACACAGAATTAAAAAATAAACTCCTTAAAAAGGACTAGGGGGAAAATTCCATAAGGAGCAAATAATTCATATGAAAACAGGAAATAACTGGACTGAGTGCCTTGTACAAACACAATGTAGGAGCTTATCTAAATATTTTTAGTGTTTATATAATTATACTGGATTGCATATGGTCACTTTTTAGACAACTATATAATATACTTTGATCATACCCCCTCTGTATACCACTATATTCTGTCTTCTCACCTCCTCATTAGTCTAATTTGCCCTTAGGCAATTTTCCTTCTAATTTTATATATATATACATATATGATTTTATAAATCTGTATAAAACCTGGCCCCACAGAAGGGAGAAAATGGATAACATCTACCTTTCTGAGACTGACTTAATGGAGGTAGATATCTGACTTTGCCCTAGTGTGGTTACCTGGGTGTTGTCAGGAAAGGCAAAACTAGGAACAGAGACATCAGTCCATGGTCACCATATCAGCTGCTTTCCTGATACTGGCTGGGAATTTCTGGGCCCTCCTCATGCAGAACACCAAGCCTGGCCTTCTCTTTCAGACTGTTACCACAACCTGTGTACCTTCCTGGCTCGAGAGACAGACTCAGTGTTGGTGTCAGTGGGGTGAGTAGTTTCAGATGTTGGGTGGCTTATCCACAAAGCAGGGGAAAATGCAAGAAGTGGCAGTCCTAGATGTCTTTGTCCCTAGAGAAACTCTCACATATGGTCATATCATCATGCAAATGAAAAAAGGGCCTCATCACTGGGGGAGTGAGTGGGATATCCATGGTGAAAATTAGCTACCCTCATTCACTGTTCAAAATGCTATTACAAATACCAAAGAAATAGCCTAAAGGAGGAAAAAGTTACTTTGATTCCAAGTTCCAGAAACTTCATTCAGTCTATGGTCAATTTGCTCCATTGTTATTCTATAGGGTGGAATATTCTCAAAGTAAAGGGGTTTAATACATCAAATGTGGCTGTCTTTGTAGCCAGGAAGCAATGAGAAAAGGGGCCAGAGACAAGTTGCCATTCAAAGACATACCCTGAGATGACTATATCTTACAATGAGTCCCACATTCCAATAATGCTATCAAATTATAAATCAATGAATGAATTATCCCATCGGTGATGTCAGACTTCTACAGTCCAGTTATATCTCAATGTTTTGGTCCATATGTAGAGAACAAGTTGCTAACATAGATTTTTTTTGAGGGAGACTTTATATCTACACAACATCCCATCTCTGTACATCCAAGACTGATGGTCAACTCAAAATGTAAAATGCATCTAGTGCAAAAGTCCCCAAGTTTAATAGTCCCAGCATTTTTTCTTTTTATTACATAAATTCTTTATTTACAACTCAAATGTTGTCCCCTTTCCTGGTTCCCCCCACACACCCAAAAATCCCCTAACCCATCTCTGCCCACCCTGCTCACCAATACACACTCTCCTGCTTCCCTGTCCTGGCATTCCCCTATACTGAGACAGTCAGTCCAAGGGCCTCTCCTCCCTTTGATGTCCAAATAGTCCCAGTCTTGTCCAGAGATTCAATTCCAAAGTCTCCTTCAACTTTGGCCAATTCTCATCTGTGAATTGCCACATAAATTAAAACAGCAAATTCCATTCTTCCAACACACAATGGCACAGGGCAAACAGCCTCACTCACAGAAAAAGACTTGGTGTTATAAAGGGAAAAGCTAAGTTCAAGAAAGACAAAAACACACCAGGGCAAATTGCATCTGATAGTTCCCTGACCTTATTTGGGTACATGGTGGAATGGTTTAACTTTCAAAAAATTTGGGCAGTCATACTTCTATATCTCTGCTCACTAAAGTCTGCTTGGCCCCCCTGTTAGCCTTCACCAGATCTTTACCTGTCCTGTTCTTCATTATATTAGTCAAATTCTCAACATCTTCTATTTCCTTAGGTCTCTATTGGAGTATAGCCTTTACCTCACAGGTTTACACATTCCTTCTCATGGGCATGGTGCATGATCCCAACTGTCTTATACTTTACTTGGTCTCCAAGGTTTATCCTTGGACCTGGGTGGAAGCTTCCACAACTGACTACATTTCACATGCTTGCATGTCAAGCATCATGTGGATGATGCCTTGCCACCAGCTGTAATGCTAGCTGGACTCCATTAGAACATGTCCATGTTGGACTTTGAGTTCAGGCAACTACCCATGGAAATGAGTCCCGAGAAGGCAATTTTCTAAGTGGACCATTGCAAGTGAGTGCCCTGGCAGTACTATATTTTAAGCAAAAGTTCTTCTACCGAGTTTGAAGTTTTATCCTGGAGTCTGTCATGGGTGAGTTCTGTCCTATAGCTAAGATGCCCTGATGGATTCTTTCCCTCTATCCCAGCACAAAGCATTTGTATTTATTTATCTAAATATTTTAATGTATAGGCATGTCTGTGAGTACATGCACACCTGTAATTGGGGGTGTGCAAAGAGGTCAGAAGAGGCCATCAGATCCCTTGGGACTGTAGGCATTTCAAGATACCCACTGTTGGTACTGGGGTCCAGACTCTGGTACCTATGATTGAGCAGCAAGTACTCTTACTAAGCTAGCTCTCTAGTCATTTGATTTGTTTTTAAAGGTGCTAAACTCTTTAACAATTGCATCTTCTGTAGCTACAACTTTTCTGGCAAACTGTAGATTTTCTTTTTCTTCTATTTTTTGCTTAGGCATCACCAGCTAAGTGGGCTGGCAAGATGGCTCAGTGAGTAAATGGGCTTACTTCCAAACAAGTACCTGTTTTGATAACTATTACAAAGCGAAATCAAATTATGAACCACCAGTAATTGAACCATTAATAATACTGGGAGCTTTATGGTATGGTAATCTCTCAATGACTGGATCAACCACCTGGGCACTGAGATTTGAACAAAGAATTCTTTTAAGGGGTCATGTGATATTAGGAAATATTACATAATCATAGAACCGTGAGGGTATGCCAAGATAAGGAGATCTTAACAAGATAAGATTAAGGAAAATATGTTCAAAAATTAACAGCTTAATAACTTCTATGTGAAGTCAAATTAATCAAAATGAACAGAATTTCTTCCAGGGTTGTAGAGATGTCTCAGTAGTTAAGAGATGTACCACTTTTGCAGAGATCCCAGTTCAGTTCCTAGTACTCTCAACTGTCTGTATTTCAGATCTAGGATATCTGAAATACAATGCCATTATCTATCCCCCTGAGTCTTATGTGTACATGTACACAAACATGTACTTACTGTTCAAAGTAAAAAATAAAGATCTTATAAATAAACAGACTCAATGACATAATGTAAATAAGACGAATATGATACATTCATTCAAGCACTTCTTTTTGAAGAGGACTGGGGGATTATGAGAGGGCAGTAAAGGGTGGTGGAAATCACAATGAAGGCTACAGGCATTGCTGGACAGTGATTCTGCAGGTATTCATTTCATTGCTAAATAATTACTGTCCTAGTTTGCTTTCTGTCTCTGTGATAAAGCATTCTGATCAAGAGCAACTTAGGGAGGAAAGGGTTTCTTTGGCTTTCACTTTCAGGTCACTGACAGGGCAGGAATACTTGCAAAATCTTGGAACAAAACCATAGGGGAATACTGTTTACTGGCTTGCTCACGGGCTCATACTTAGCTATCTTTTTTTTTTTTTTTGGTTTTTTTATGAGGCAGGGTTTCTCTGTGTAGCCCTGGCTGTCCTGGAGCTCACTCTATAGACCAGGCTGGCCTCGAACTCAGAAATCCACCTGCCTCTGCCTCCCAAGTGCTGGGATTAAAGGCGTGCGCCACCACCACCCGGCCATACTTAGCTATCTTTATCATATAGTCCAGGACCAGGAGCTTTGATCTCTCAAGCGCCTTCAGTGGACAGTGCCTGAGATATGCTGGGCATAAGGAGAGTTTTCTCTCCTCTTCCCTTCCCCTCTACTCTCTATTCCTTCTCTCTTCTCCTTTCCTTTCTCATCACCTTCCCATCCCTATCTTATCCTTTCCTCCTCTCTCTTTTTCTCCACTCACTTCCCACTCATCCCTTCCCACCCCTTCTCCTCTCATTTTCCCTTCTATGGATTAAAGCAACTACACCTTGATTTCACTGTGTTTTCATCCTACCTTTGCTTGCAGGGACAGTGGGACCAGCCAAACTTTCTGTTGCCTCTTTTCTGTCATTACAGTTTGTTTTCTATGTTCATGTTTTTGGTTGTGAACCTAGCATTTAACAGTCCTCGTTATATTCCAATGGCAACAGTTTCCAACTTGCATGGTCTGCCAACAATATCTAATCAAAACATATGTTTGATTAGAGAATTTCAACCACTCTGACTTTTGGCAGCTTCTTCAAACTCAAGTAGGGGAAAATAGGGATGACTGCCTTCAATTGCTAGGGTCATGCAGAAGATTAGATCAAGTAGAATCTCAAATGAGTAGAGGATGCAATTCAAAAAGCCTCCAGTAATTCCTGCCCACACACTGATGTGCTGTCCTCCGTCTTCCTCCTGTAGGTACCGAAAGCTTCCTCATTACCACCATCCTTCTCTTTACTATGATTGCCTGAATGCCTCTATTCACTTCCTGAAGTCTCTGAAAGCCTATGGGGTAGACCCCTCCCGGGTCGTGATCTGTGGAGACAGCATTGGAGGTGCAGCTGCACTTATCATTACTCAGACCTTGTTAGGTAGAACAGATATCCCCAAGATCCGGGCTCACATCCTGATTTATCCAATTCTCCAGGCATTTTATTTCCAGTCCCCATCACATCTGACAAACGTAAATATCCCATTACTCACCAAAGATTTCTTGATGACCTGTGTTTGTAAATGTCTGGCCATTGATTGCTCCTGGAAAGATGCCATGTTGACAGGTGCCAGTATATCCCCAAGTGACTGGAAGAAGTATGAGAAATGGCTAAGCCCTGACAACATCCCTAAAAGGTTCAGGGCTGAATACCAGCCACCAGAGACACCTGTACCTTTCAATGAAGCTGCTTATCTAGAAACCAAACATGCAATGAATGCAAGCACTTCTCCCCTCCTAGCGGATGACAAAATCATTGCTCAGCTTCCTGAGGCATTCATAGTGAGCCTTCATTGGGACATCCTCCGAGATGATGCCTTGCTCTATAAGAAGCGCTTGGAAGACCAGGGGGTTCCTGTGACCTGGCACCATGTGGAGGATGGCTTTCATGGATGCATATTGTTCTTTGATAAGAAGTTTTTCTCATTCCCCTGTTCCTTGAACATATTGAATGCCATAGTCAGTTATATAAAAGACTTATGAATGACAGTGGCTCAGTGGCAGAGCAACTACGTAGCATGCACAAGGCCCCACTCTAATCCATAGCAGGAAAGAAAGATGAAACTTAAAATAAAGAAATAAAATATAGAAGATATCACAGCATCCCTGGTGCCTTGAATGAGAATGGCCAAAAAGAATTTTGGCCTGAGGGTAGGGGTGAGTCTTATTTTTTTAACCTTTTCTTTTAGTATTTTAATATACAAAATAGTGGACTTTGTTACATGTTTCATATACAACTATTCCAAACTTTGCTCTTCTCTGATGCGCATACCATATCTTATCTAATGCCCCTAAGTCCCCTAAATTCATCCTCAGATCCCCTCTTATTTTCAACACACACACACACACACACACACACACACACACACACAC